>CM077085.1:163945247-165145247 GCA_039513925.1 Platanthera zijinensis
CATTTATAATAAACACCTTAAGGAGACCCTAAATCGTGTGGTCGACGCCCTTAGTTATGTTTCTTTATTACTGTCAACGCAAGAAGTGAAGGTCATTGGTTTTTATCGGATTACGGATGAGTACATTCATTGTCCGGATTTCAAGAAATCTATTTATTTGCGAGAAATGACTCTCCCACTATCATATCAACCTACTATATTCGAGACGGTTATCTATTTAAGCACTCGAAGCTATGTATCCCTCATCTTCCTTACGTCATTTCATCGTTGGTCATTTTGGTCATGACAAGACAATTACGTTTATGGAGGATAAGTTTCATTGGCCCGATCTAAAGTCAACGGTTTACAAAATTGTGAAGAGTTGTCGTGTGTGCCATTTATTTATGGGAAATAAACGAATGATGGTCTTTACACTCCTCTTTCGATTCCCTCCATTCCTTGGGTGGACGTTAGTATGGATTTTTTTTGGGTCTCACCATCACTTTTAGATATCATGATTCCATCCTGGTAGTAGTAGATCGTTCTCCAAGATGACATATTTTATCCCTTGTAATAAGACCGACTATCCGTCACATATTGCGAAATTATATTTTGAGGAAGTTGTTGTACATCTGGCATTCCCAAGACAATAGTAACTGATAAGGACTTGAAGTGTACTAGTTATTTTTGGAAGACCCTTTGGAAGCTTATAGGTAGAAAACTTTTGTTTTCTTCGGCCGACCATCCATAAACGGATGGGAAAACAGAAGTAGTAAACAGGAGTTTGGGTTGTTTACTTCGTTGTCTGGTAGGTGACCACAAGGGTACCTGGGATTTGATTCTTCCTCACGCCCAGCTTGCATATAATAATTCTAAAATAAGATCAACGGCTTATCCCCCAATGAAATCGTACACGGCTATAAAGCACCAGTGCTACTTGATTTAGTTCTGTTACCTCCATCTTATAAATCAAGTAATTTTGCACAAGAATTCGCTCTTCATGTTCACAATTTACATAAGCACATTCATAAAACGTTAGTCGCCAAGTATGCATCTTATCAATCTCATGCTAACGTACATAGGAGAGTGTCTCACTTTAATGTTGATGATTTGGTCTTGGTGCATCTCATCCCTGAACGGTTGCATTCAGATTCCATAAAAAAGTTGCCAAATCGGCAGCCGATCCTTTTTGAATTTTAAAATATTAGGAGAAAATACATATCTTTTGGAGATACCCACTAATAGGGTATATCCCCTATTTTCAATATTTCAGATTTAACGCAATATGTTTATCCACCACTTGAATTATCTGCCTCTCCATTTATTCCATCCGCTGTGTCCTCTAATTGGTTGAGGGTTAGCTTGGCCCGAGATCGCTCTCTCCTACGGTTTCCACTAGAGGTACGTTAAATGTTGATGTAGAAACCTTTTCTTCTTCTTTGACTAATGCTTTTCCAAGTTTCCCGAAGACCTCCTTTTTGCCTGACAGGATACTCAAGGATGAAGTGCTCGCATATCCAAGTGGTGACATTCGCCGCTACTTGATCCGGTGGGGTGATCGTCCGGCTTCCGATGACCCTTTGCTACTTGAATCAGAGGTGGCTCTTTTGAATTATGCTCTCCTGCACCGGTACACTCAATTCAACACATCGGTGATGAGTACTTTCGAGCGGGTGAGGAATGATGGAGACGATGACCCCCACCATGTTGATAAAGATGCAGGCATGTTTACGGATGATCCCTCTCCATCTTTAGTCAAGGACTTGCGACGCCGTGAAGACATTGTTTATCAATGCTACAACCTCTGTCTTCGGCGCAAGATGTAAACTTGATATTTATCTTGCCTTTTTTTATTTATCATTATTTATTTGTTTTAGATCTGGACTGTATTTTTCTAGATTCATGTTTTTAAATTTGGCTTGCGTTTAGCCATTTATTATTTTGAATTGGGATGCATGTAGCCAAGAATTTTGTTAGCCTTATATAAGGAAATGTGTTGCAGGATTTATGCATTGATGAATGAATTAAAGAAACCCTAATTTAATTTTGAAATTTATCATCCTTCCCTCCTCCTAGCCGCCAACCCCCCTCTTGCTCCATCTTTATTGTTCAGCCACACCTCCCCCTCTCTCCTCCTCTCTCTCCACCCTAGCAACCCCTTCTCCTCTACAACTAACTACAAGGATTCTAAGGCTCCTCCCCTAACAGATTTTGTCAAAACATCTTGGCTTCCTTCATAGTGTTTGGCCAACCCTATTTTTTCCATCTTGGTGGATTTCGGCCAAGGGCAAGATCTAGTGCAACAAAGAACCTACTCCGGCATGAAGCGAAGAAGGCAAGAGAGTTTCTCTCCATTCGGCGTGACTCCGGCAGATCCGTTGAAGAGAGAGCCCATTTTGTTAATCAAAATCATCTATTCCGATTATGGTAATGACATTTCTTACTTTGAGTGTTTTCCACTTAGATTAATTCTTGTGGTAGTTTTCCTTGGCGTTGCTTGCGAAACTTTGATTTTGTCATAGTTTTGATCCAACGATTTTGTTGTCTTCATTTGATCCATTTAAATTCGTGAGGATTCGTGGACCTCATTTTCTTTTTTTTGGGAGAGATCTACCTTTTTCTGAATCGTAATTTTTCGGTGGATCTATTTTGGTACAACAAATGCTCGATCAGATCGGGTCGATCGTTTTCGCTAGAAATAATATTGGCACAAAGCTTCAATTTAATCTCAAAGGTGTAGCGAACCCGTGCCTTACCATTTGATTAATATTATTGCGAGTTCGGTGTGCTGTATTTTATTTATGCGAGCATAGAATTGGAATGAGGGAGAGTAAGTCGGTGTCGTTTGTTTGTTGTGGATCATCGGGAGACGTAGCCTGCATCATATAAGTAAGTATGTTATGATATGTTATGCATGCTATGATTCATACAAGTACAACTCAGTCACATGACTCTTTGATCAAATACCTTTACATCTCCATTTTGGAAGTTAGCTAAACTCCCTGGTACCACCGTTGTTGCAACGGCAGCATCGGAGTGGGCAACTCTACTTCCTAGGTGGGTATACACAATAGCAGGCCTGGACTCCTCGTACGCCGCTATACATAACCTAGGATGACTTTAGAGTCTCTCCATACTAATTGTTTTACATCCTGTTGGTTCTAGTGGCCAACCTTAGAGGGGGACGAATATAGTTTATGACGTTTATGAGAAATTCAAATTATTTCTAACCAGGAAAGCTAGTTCTAGAAGCTACCAAAGGGCATTAAGTAGCTAATGCATGAAGGTATGTCACGGAACACGTTTTTTGGGCAAATTCCTCCTTGGAGATTTATGCACCCTTCAGAAACACAAATGATACCAATCACAACGTTATACACAAGTAAAGAAATATAAAATGAATTTCATTGTAAACTAAATCAATAGCTTTTTTAACAATTACAAAAACTTGATCTCCGTGACGTCGCAGATCAAAGATGGTGATTGAAAAACAATTTTTTTGTTCTCTATACCGACCCTCTACCCAAACTGGTTGGCTCTCTCCCTTTCCCTCCAAGAGAGTTCTTTGAGCCGGCTCGTCAACTTCATGCAAGAAAGTATCTTAGAGCCCCGCTAGATTACTCGATATAGACATCCCTTCCTAGGATGATTTGTCATGGAATCCTCCCCAGATTCCAATGACCTTCCCCAGTCGGTTTCCCTCACCACAAGAATTTTGAGAAAACAAAAAATACAATTAGGGTAAGAAAGATTTAAAATTTAATCTCCCTCTTGACGATTCCTCTGTTGAGCGATCCACGACCGGTGTTTTAAATCTTCTTATGCTCGCAACCGATCAACTCATCATAATCATTGTTGTCCTTGGCTTGTCGGATTTCTTCATGCTCGAATGGGAGGGAGGTGATATTATTTTCCTTCGATGAAGATAACGGAACGGACCACAGAGATGCGGCCGAACTCTAGGAATCAAAGAACCGAGTCTCTTTTCATCTTGGTAAGGAATCAAGAAAACTATATGCCTTTTTACGTCTTTGTAAAAAAGGCTACCGTCGGCGGTTAGACTTACGCTCGACGGTAGGTTCATGCACTTGATGTGACAGCAGTCCTGAAAATTTGTAAAAATATTCAAAACTAATATTTTCCTTTTTTCAATGCTAATGAACACGGTGCGGTAGTAAGGTAATGTCAAGTGGTAGGCCAGGCGTCTCAACAAATCTGTCTCGACGATCGTTGAGTAGGCTAGCGCGGCGCGGTATGAATCTTACGCCTGCGTGGTAACTTCCTGAGCGCCTGAACATTTATTCCAATCTACCGCCCGTCGGTAGCTACTACTGCTCGGTGGTAGGCACTAGAGGAGAGCTCCTTGTAATGCTTAGACCTGTAAACCAGCACAATCTACCAAACACAAGATGTGATAAAATACAACATGGGAATTGATATTATCAAACTTAGGATATGTGAACTGTCGGTTCCAACAAACTCCGTGATGGCGCGAACTTTGACTTTTATTTAATTAGTGCGTTGGGGTCAAATTTTGCAGATGATATAAGTTAAAAACAAGTTTTAATGGAAGGAGGCAAGTGTATCGATCGCGAGTAGCACATGATATTCAGGGGGAATATCGAGGTCGTATATTTCTTGCTGCGTGTTGGTTATTTCTACTCCTCTAGGAGACACTATTATTTTTTCGAAAATAAGGTGTCAGATTTTAATAAACTAGAGCAGCTATATAAAAGCTGTTAAGAGACATAGAAAATTCGATGAAGTAATAATGCTCGGTACCAAACTGAATTAGGACTAAAATAACTTTTAATAACTAGAGAACCTAAATTTCATTTTAATTAAGGTCAACTGGGCTGTGGAGGTTCAATAAATATGAGCTAACCTTTCTTAAGGAATATCGCTCACTAGAACATTAAGACTATTCGACCGAGCTCTTGTTTGACGAAGGATTTCTCTTAATGCCCACTTTATGCTAAGAACCTCGATATTGGGTAGGGGACCCAATCTGGAAGAATTCCGCTCCTCCTCTCTCAAGGATTAGTGTGCAACTCTCTTTACCTAAGGGTGATCGATCCATACACACAGCCTCTCGACTAGCTAGCGTATGGATAATGGAAATAGATCCCACACATCGACATGGGGTTCTATGCGTCGTATTCCTGGTGTAAACCTTAAGTTCTTTAATTAGAGTGAGAAAAAGGCCTTTAATTATTTAAAGTGATTTTTTATGTCACAATGTTCTTCGATACCGTGGGCTAAGAGTGAGTACCCACTCATCAGAATGGGGACAGCTTATGAATTTGATGAGGCATGAGTTCGAAATAAAGCACTAAAGGATTGTAAATAAAAACATAAAATAACAAAACATAAAAAAATATAAAACTCGCTAAAAATAGAACTCACACACTCATTGAAATCATAAATAAGAAATAAAAGCTAAGTTAGAAAAAGTAAACTAAGTTAGAAAAAAAAATTACATAATTGAAATTGCATAAATTGAAATGAAGCAAGTCCTACTCGAATGAGTAGGCGGGAAATAAATTCAAGTCCTACTGGAACGAGTAGGCGGGAAATAAATGCAAGTCCTACTTAAATGAGTAGGCAGGAAATAAATGCAAGTCCTACGCGAATGAGTAGGCAGGAATTAAATGCAAGTCCTACTCGAATGAGTATGCGGGAAATAAATCCAAGTCCTACTCGAACGAGTAGGCGGGAAATAAAGGTAATTGCATAAAGTAAACTAAGTTTACAATAACAAAAACTAAATTACAAGAAATAAAAAGGGGTAATCTCACACACACACACACTCTACACAAATTAAAGAAAGCAATAAAAACTACCTCACAAACACACATACACTCTCAACAAAAATTTGAAGGAACAAAATAAAGACAAAACAAAATAAAGCTTAACCTCATACACTCACACACACAAATTAAAAAGAAAAACAAAGTGATCCAAAAATTAAAATAACAACTTTTCTACTCTTATTACTTCATAGAAATCAAGAAAAAGTGAAAGCAAAAATTAAGAGAACAAAAGTTTTACAAAGTTAAAAGAAAAACAAAGTCATCCAAAAATTAAAACAACAACATATTCATTATTATAACTTCATAAAAGTTATTAAAAAGTGGAATTAAAAATTAAAGGAACAAAAAGTATAAAAAATAAAAAGAAAAACTATGTTTAAAAAATTAAAAACACTTTAAATCCACATTTATAAACCCATAATAATGAATAAAAAGCTAATACAAAGCATATAAGCAAAATAAGGCAAGGGAAAATGATAAGAAAGGCTATCACAAAAACACATTACCATAAGAAAAAACATAAAGGAAAACAAAGTAAAAAGAACATTGAAAACATAAAGAACAAGCTTACTCTCATACACCCACACACCCATAGAAAATAAGGAAAACAATAGATAAAAAGAGAAGAAAAGTGGGCACTCACATACAATCCATCACAACATAAGGATGAAAAATAAAACCATTTTCATTAAGGAAAACATAGGGTTACAAAACCTAAAAAAACCTTAAAGAGGGGGAGAAATATCCTTACATAACAAGAATGAGCACCCAAGCAGCCCATAAATAGTAATTTTGTACAAAAAAAGTGAACCCTTGGGTCGTACAAAAAATTTTTTATTTATTGACAAAAATGAAGATTGCACGCCCTGGTCACGGGCCTGACTGGGGGGCATGTATGGTTGGCGTGCTGGAGAAGCGAAAACTTGGTTACTGGTGGAGTTCTGGAATCTTCTAGAAATTTCATGTAGAGGTCACGGGTGTGTAGGGGGGCATGACTGGACACCTGGCAAAAAATTGATGTCAGTAAAACCCAATTCCGAACTGGATTGAAACCTCGTTGACCGATAGGGCATGTCGGGATGACATGGGTGTGTTCCACTCCCTGTTTCACGGATTCCCAGCAGGCAACATTTTTTCACTAACATCAAAGTGATACTCCCCAGTCTTGGGCGTGTCTAAATGTAACGGGCATGCACCATAGAATTTTAACATTTTCTACATAATGTTTAAGAGAAGAGAATAGAACCAAGTTAGAAGGAAATATACAAAAATAAACATTTTATTGAAGAAGAGAAGCTAAAAACAAGAAAAATAGCCTAAAATGACCTAAATTAAGTACTGTAAAATACGTATATTTATAACTCATCAAATACCCACATACTTAAGCTTTTGTTATTCCAGAGCGAAAGTTGGAGAGCAATTTTTAAGGAATTGAAATAATTTTAAATTTAGCAAATTTTTAAATTAATTGAAAGAGAGATCCAAATAAAAATCAGGGGTATAAAGAATTAAGTCTTAAATTATGCAAATGATTTAAATAGAGGAAAAGTTTTTGGCCAAAAAGACTTCTTGATGTAATAAAATAGCAAGCAAAAATTGTAATCATTAGTTAACAAAAATATATTGGGATTATAGAAACTTTAGCTTATAAGAATTTAAATATTATGCACTTAAAAAGATTTTATATTAAGTCTAGAATCATCGAATATGGCTAAAGGGGGTTTTTTTGGTTTATGAAGAGGGCTTTGGTTTAGAGGTGAGGTATTATTTATTTTTTTCAAACCCTTAATGCATTTTTCTTGTAGGTGGATGTTTAGGAAAATGAATTTTCTTATTTTCCATGATATGTTATATTTTGGAACAACTTAGTATTAATTCAAAATATATGTATAGGAGTAATTTATTTTATCCTCTTACTCCGTACCATATAATTTTTTAAAAATATTGGATGCCTATGTTTTTGAAACGAAATCTTATTTCCATTAACATACGTTCTTTTAAGGATAAAAATTTAATTATGTCAAGTAAGACATGATAAATATGGGGAGATATGTTTTTTCAAAAAGAAAATTAGATTTTAATTAAAAAATTTTGAGAGCAAACTTTAATAAATTTAACGTTCCTGTGTTTCTTAAAGCTTGAAGTAAAAATAAATGAAGTCTATGGTTGTTATTTCTAACATAATACATGTGCCTCTATTTTAGATAAATTAAAAGTAGTGCTCAAAAAAAGTCCACTATCTTATGTAAAAAAACATAAGAAATTCTCTAAAACTTAACCCATGATTTTTAAGTCTATCAATCTCCAATTAATATATGATTAGTAATCAAAGAATTAATAAAATTCGCTTATAAATAAACTCGAAACATGATTTTTGGAGACCAAAAAGGTAAAGAATGGTATATTTGATTTTATTTGTTTTATAATAAATTTTTCTTGGAATTATTTTTAGAGTTATTATCTTTTTTTGTATTTTTGAGTTTATTTCTTTAATATATACATACTAAAGAAAGAAAAATGCGAAAAAGAATTTTTGTTTGGAAAATTTTGACTTTTCTAAATTTTTTGTGTTTTAAAATTTTAATCATATTATTTACAAGAAAGGAAAGAGAAAAAGAAGTTATTTACAAAGATGAGTGAGGGGAAAGAGATATAATATTTACAAAATTGTTTTATTTAAATATTTACAAAGTAAAATTATTTTTTGAATTTTTGCTTTATAATTTAATTTATTTATTAAAGTTTTTGATGATAAAACAAAAAAATATTTTTTAAGTTTTTCATTTTGTATTAATTTTTTTAAAAAAATTTAATGAGTGAAGAAAATAGAAGTGCAAGAAAGGAAAACACGAAAACACCCCCATACTTAATTCCAACATTATCTCATATGTTACAAGAGAAGTTTGAGTAACGAAAAGAATTGAAATTGCACTATGTACAAAAATAAAGAGGGAGGGTAAAAACTTCCCTGAAAAATGTTTAGGGCATCCCATTTAGAAACACTATGTTATTAAGAACAAATAACAAAAAAAAATAAAGAAATGGTGAAAAAGATAAACAGGGGATGCCTCCCATGAGCGCTTTTTTATAGTCGTGTAGCTTGAATAAATTGGCAGAGTTATATTTTGAGGAGGGTTATGGTTTCATTTATACCGCCCAGGAGATCGCCCACTATATTTAACTTTAAACGAGGACCGTTAACTTTAAAAGAGCCTCTTTCTAGGTGGGAGACGAGTACAGTTCCATATGGCCAAACCTCTTCAACTTTAAAGGGGCTGGACCATCTTGATTTTAATTTACCCAGAAAAAGTTTAAGACGCGAATTATAAAGGACAACATCCCTCGGAGAAAAAAATTTTGGGAGCTTGATTTTTCAATCGTAAAAGAACTTAGAACACTCCTTATAGACTTAATTGAACTCATAAGCGTTCGCACGCCATTCATCGAGTTAGTTTTGTTGCAGTTTTATATTTTGGGAAGCTAAGTTAGCGTCGAGATTTACGAGTTTTAAAGACCAAGTACGCAATGTTCTATTTCTACGGAGAGATTAGCGGCTTTACCATAGACTAATCGATATGGCATACAACTAATTGCGGTTTTGTATGCAATACAATACGCCCATAATGCGTCGTCAAGTTTGACGGACCAATCTTTTCTATTAATTGAAACGAGTTTGTCTAATATTCCCTTTACCTCTCGATTTACTACCTCAACCTGACCACTTATTTGCAGGTGGTAGGGGGTGGTAAGTTTGTGTGTAAATCTGTATTTAGCTAACTTTTTAGCCATTTGGTTGTTATAGAAATGCATTCCTCTATCGCTCACAATAGCGCGAGGCGTGCCGAAGCGAGAAATTTATTTTTTATGAAAGTTAACGACGACTCGTGAATCGTTAGTGGGGAGAGCTTGCGATTCCACCAACCTCGATACGTAGTCGAGTGCCACTAAAATGTAATTATTTTTAAAAGATGAAGTTAGGGGGCCAACAAAATCAATGCCCCACAAATCGAACACTTTGCACTATAAAAATAAATTTTGGGGGATCTCGTCGCGACGAGAGATGTTTCCCGACCTTTTGCAGCTATCGCAGGAGGGGACAAAGGTGTGAGCATCGTTGAAGAGAGTGGGCAAAAAGAAGCCCTCATCCAATGCCTTTTGCACGGTCTGGTTTGCTTAATAATGCCCACCAGCCTGCCCCTCGTGGCAGTGCCTTAGTATTTGCATGCACTCCACACCCGTGACACATATTTGCACAACTTGATATGTGTGGATACAAAAAAGAAAAAGGTCCTCCCAAAAGAAATTTTTCAAGTCAGAAAAGACTTTCTTCTTTTGCTGACGCAAAAAGACTTTTTGGAGCACCCGCGCAATTAAATAGTTGGCAAAATCTGTGAACCAAGGTATGGAAGATGAAATTTTATTTATATCTAGGAGGAATTCCTCGGGGAATCTGTCATTTATTTCAGAATTTACTAGCGCTTTCGCACCTGGTTTTTATAAGTGGGAGACGTGGTCGGCCGCCAAATTTTCCCCGCCTTTCATATCCGAGATCTCCAAATCAAACTTTTGCAGGAGGAGGACCCGTCGAAGTAGGTGGGGTTTGGCGTCAGATTTAGGTAATAAATATTTTAAGGCGGAGTGGTCGGTAAAAACGATAACTTTAGATAACATTATATAGGAGCAAAATTTATCAAATACTAAAAGGGCGGCTAAGAGTTCGTTTTCCATAATTTCCTTGTGTGGAAGTGAGCTTCTGGTGATCCCTTTCCGCTTAAGAAAAGAGAGCCGAACTAGCAATCTAATTAGGCAAGAATACATATCGAACTGTAGTTAGGGGACACAAGTGTCGAATTGAAATCATGGAACTTTTGAGTACACTTACTCACACGAAGACAATTATTTTATCGACGGAAAATCTTAAGGGTTGAAGAGACCTCTAAACGCACTAAAGAAAGGGAATATTACGCTAAAAAGAGAACTAAAGCAGTTAAATCGAAAGCATAAAAGAAGAGATTACAACGAAGGATTAGAATGATGAAATGGAAATGCACTCGATCGAGAATCACCTCATCTAAAGTCGATTAAAGACACGATAAATAAACCTAAACTTAATAGGGTAATAGGTCCTTGATCGTGGAGGTTCCTAAAGCTTGAACACACTTCTCTCAAAGTCGTGCCCAACTGAGTTTAGGAAGGTCCGATCGACTCTCGTCTAAATTTGAGGCCTAAAGCTCGCTTTACGCGGTGAACCCACTATTGGATTTTACTCAAATCTGGGAGATTTGGACGTCTGCCTCTCTCGAGGGGTGCGTACAACTCTCTTAACTCTTGAATGCTCACTTCAAACTATCGGTCTCTCGGCTAGCCAAGAATGAAAGCTATATTGGTAATTATATATCGACAATATAATTCCAAACGAGAAAAATCAAGAGTAATTCGAAGGCCTAAACCTTAAAAACAAAAGGTAAATTCAAAGCATCATAACTTAATCACTCGAACCTCGGATCATCAAGATCGAGTACAAGGAGGATTAGTTTATCATAATGAAGTGGAGGAGGGGGGATGAGTAGTAAAGCTTAGAACACAAGTATAAGAAAAGAGTAATTTTATTAATAATAAAGAGAGCTATAATAATTTTAAATGAAAATTACAATTGCAATGAAAATAAAAATCCTATTCTAGCCCTACCATTAGCAACTAGAGCAAGTACAAAAATTTCAATAAAAGCTAATACAACAAAAGCATTAAGCTAGGGTTACGAAAATTACAAAATAAGGAAGAGAGAGATGGAAGAACACTAAAAAAGGACAAGAAACAAAGGGGCAACACCTCCCCTCTCAACCCAAGCTTGTCTGAAATTGAAGGGGGGGTCTGAATTTGTAGATTTTTTCTCGGGTTGGTCACACCCTAGGTCACGCCCTAGGAGGGCATGTCAGGGGGCGTAATACGTACGGGGTTGACCACGGGCTCTAGATTCTGGAGGGAAGGATGATTGCTTATGTACGATGGCTGACACGCCCTAAGTCACGCCCCAATCATTGGTCACGCCCCAAGTCACGCCCTAAGTCACGCCCCAATCATTAGGGGGGCGTTACACATATGTCAAGTATCAATCATTGGTCAGAAATCCGTCAGTCTTAGAAAAGGGGGCGAACACGCCTTTGGTGACGCCCGTGATGAGGGGCGTGACAGTACTGTTGACGTGCTTAGGTTGAAAAGAATTTAATGTGGCGGAAGGCTTAAGGCAGAGGGTGACACGCCCCATGTCATGCCCTGGGACACGACCGGGGAGGGCGTGTCAGGGGGGCGTGACAACCATTTTTCCTGTTATTTTGTCTTTGTCAGCAAGCTTCCTTGGGATTAGCTGACACGCCCTGTGACACGCCCATGGAGGGCGTGACAAGGGGTCGTGTCAGGTCATTTTTGGCCAAAATTTTGGAAACCTGCAAAAAGACAAGAAAATGTTAGTGGCAATAATATTTACATAAGAAAGATAAAAATTAAGCAAATAAGACACGATTAGCGCCTTCAAACGTGAAAATACGATAATAGTTTAGGCTACAAAACATATTATTAAATTCCCCCAAGCTTAAGCTTTGCTTTTCCCCAAGCAAAAATATAAAAACTAGATAATCATAAAAAATGACTAATCAAAAGATTCAAATTATTCCTACACAAGTACTATGCGAAATTTTAAGTAGGGTAAAGGTGAAACGTAAATCTAAAATAATTATTTAGATATGGTTTAACTTTTATAAACATTACTCAACAAAAATAAATCATCCCAAATTTTGACGAAATTCTTTTAATAGATTCAAGCAAAGCAATGAAAATGAAAAAATGCATTGAGTTGTTACTAGATCCAAGAAACGCATTATAATTATATCAATTAAATAATAAAAATCTATGTTTAAATCCAAAACTAAAATTGATTTACTTTTCTTCTTTTCTTAGTTATTAAATACAATTCAAAAGCATGAAAAAAGGACTTAATAGGACCGAAGCGTTGTGTTTTGGATTATGATTAGAAGTGGAATTCAAAGATAAACAGAGAGCCTTAAAATCACACTAAACCAAAACAAAGAGTTTCAAAAATTTTCATTTTAAACGAAATATTTTTCTTTCTTTTTTTCTTTTCCATTTTTTACTTTTTTCTTTTTCAAAACAAAGGCCATAAATATTTTTATTTTCATTTTAAATTAGCCAAACAAAAATAAACATTTCTTTTGAGCATAATTTTTTCAAAAACTTCTCCCAAAAATACCACAAAATAACCTATCATAATCATTAAAATTCTTTATTAAACTAAAAAAGGCTAGTGTGATTAGATAGGTTGGAAATTTTGGCTTTGGTGAAAATGATATGAAAGAGGAGCTATCAAATGAAATTGGAAAAAGGCTCAAAAGTGGCTAACTAGTGGTGAAAGTTTTTAGGTTGGATGGAAAACTCCAACGAAAACAAAAAAAGCCTAAATCATTTTCATGCTTTTAAATTTATTTAAATATAAAAGAAGATTGATGAAATTAATTTGAAAATAGAAATAATAGGTGACTTGGATCGTTCACAACTACTATACTATTCAAAAGTTGACCTTACAAAACTTATCCAAAAACGAAAAGGAAAATAGTGGATGATTAATTTTTTATAAAGTAAAGAAAATAAAGAACGAAAACCATAATGGAAATGCGAGTTTTAGAAAAAATGTTTTACTTAACATGCTATCGCGAATTAGAAACACAGCATGACCAACATTTTACTTATGAAACATACTTAAAATGGGCAATAAGAAATTTTATAATTAATTAAGTTATTTATATGAGATTTTGAGAAAACAAAACAAAAACAAGGGGTACTATTGAAATACCAAAACGACTAAACTATTAAAGTAATGACAAAAAGCATATTCTTTTATAAAATTTTGAAATATTTTCTATTTTTTTTTTGCATTTTTAAGATATTCATTTTTTTTAAAAAAATATTCACAAAAAGCAAATTATTCACATATAGCAAAAAGAAGGAGGAAGTCCTCCCCCAAGCTTAAAATGGACATTGTCTCAATGGAGATTTGAGGTTAGAGATGGAGAGAAAATTACAGAATTGAAAGTGCAGAATTGAAAAACCGGAACTTCCCCGGATTTATTCGCTACGAATGCTGATTGATGCTGCTCCCCCATGCTTGTGCTTTTGGATCTTCATGAAATGTCTTCTTTAGACTTCGTGATGGATGCAGCAACGTTGGAGCTGGCGATCGCAGAAGCTTCAGCTTGTTGGAGCCATCGGTGGTAAAAATTGTTAAATAAAGAAAACAGAAAAAGATAACTTGGTTTGCCTCCCAATAGCGCCCTTTGTTTAAAACATCGTTTGAGCTTGACGCAACAAAAATAATAATGTCCGAAATAGTTTGTCCAAAATAATAATAATTAAAGTTTTTAACAAATAACTAAAAGTTCAAAGTTCATGCATAAAATATTTAATAATGTTTGGAATGACATCATCATCACCAAAGAAATATAGTTTAAAACACTGACCATTTACTTTAAAATTACCCTTATCAGGGTGTGAAATTAAAACAGCACCATAAGGAAAAACTTCTAAAACAAAAAACGGCCCAGACCAACGCGACTTTAATTTCCTCAGAAATAAATGTAATCGAGAGTTATACAAAAGAAATTGGTCGCCTGGCTTAAATATTTTTGGGTCCCTTAAGTGTTTATCATGAAAACGTTCCTCCGCTCTATATAAAATTTGTTGTTTTCGTTTGCATAAGAGCGCCACTCGTCAAGTTCGTTGAGTTGAAATTTTCTAAGGTCGACGACAGAGTGGGGATCAAAATTTAAAAACCTTAAGGCCCAAAATGCACGGTGTTCTAATTCTATGGGTAAATGGCACAATTTTCCATAAACCAATCGATACGACGTTCATCCGAGGGCAGTTTTGTATGCTGTTCGGTAGGCCCATAGAGCATCGTCTAATTTGGCTGACCAATTTTTTCTAGATATTGAAACAGACTTATCTAAAATTCTTTTAATTTCTCTGTTCACTACTTTGACTTATCCGTTAGTTTGGGGGTGGTAGGCAGTTGAAAGTGTATGTGTAATAGCTTATTTAGTAAGGATTATAAAAAACCGTGCGTTACAAAAATGGGAACCCCTGTCACTAACGATGGCACGCGATATACCGAATCTAGAAAATAATTTTTAAAAAAACGTAACTACGACTCGGGAGTCGTTCGTAGGAAGAGCTTGGTCTTCAGACCAACGTGAAACATAATCGACCGCTACTAAAATATAATTATTCCCTAAGATAGAAGGAAGAGGGACAACAAAATTGATCCCCCAGAGGTCGAAAACTTCATACTCAAGGAAATAATTTTGCGGTATTTCATTTTTATTGGAAATATGGCCCGACCGTTGGCAACTATCACACCTACTAACAAAAGCTTGTACATCTTTAAACAGGCTAGGCCAGTAAAAACCTGCGCTTAGCACTTTGTGAGCAGTGCGAGCTGCTTGATACTACCCACCTGTCAGTCCTTCATGCAAATGTTTAATAATATTGAAGCCTTCTACATAAGAAACACATCTTCATATCACTTGGTCCGCACAGACTCTGAAAAGATGTGGGTCCTCCCAAAAGTAGTTCTTTAACTCAGAAAAGAATTTCTTCTTTTATTGAGAGGAGAAATCTTTTAGAAGCAAACGAGCCACTAAATAGTTGGCGATGTGTGCGAACCAAGGAGAAGTAGATGTGTTAATTGAAAACAGCTTCTCATCGGGATAATAATCGTTAAAAGATTTTTCATCTAATTTTTCTATGTGCGGGTTATCTAATCGGGAGAGGTGGTCGGCGGCCAAGTTCTCTGCTCCTCGCTTATCACAGATCTCCAAGTCAAACTCTTGGAGGAGTAAGAACCAGCGAATCAAGTGCGGCTTGGCATCCGATTTAGAAAGAAGATATTTGAGGGCCGAATGATCCATAAAAACAATAATTTTTGAAAGTCTAATATAAGGATGGAATTTATCAAAAGAGAATACTACAGCTATGAGCTCCTTCTCGGTCATGGTGTAATTTTCCTGTGAAGATGTAAACGTTTTACTTACATAATAGATGGGGAGGAAGTTTTTAGATATGCGTTGACCTAATACGGCACACACTGCGAAACTACTCGCATCGCACATTATCTCAAATGGAAGGTCCCACACCGGAGCTATCATAATCAGGGCATTAATTAATTTTCTTTTTTAAAATTAAAAGCAGCAAGGAAAAGGTCATCAAAAAATAAATGGGGCGTCTTTTTCTAAGAGATGGGTAAGGGGCTTGGTGATCTTGGAGAAGTCCTTTATGAAGAGGCGGTAGAAACCAGCGTGACCTAGGAAACTTCTTATAGCTTTAATGTTCATAGGCGGCGGCAGCTTCTCGATAACTTCTATCTTAGCAATATCTACCTCAATTCACCTCGCAGAATTTTATGAACTAAAACTAACCCTTCCCTAACCATAAAATGGAATTTTTACCAATTTAGGGCAAGGTTAGTTTCTTCACATCGTTCTAAGACTTTTTCGAGGTTTTCTAAATACCTATCAAAAGTGTAACGAACACGGAGAAATCATCCATGAATACCTGCATAATTCTTTCTACATACTTGTCAAAGATTGCGAGCATACATCGTTGTAATGTAGCTGGCGCATTGCACAATTAAAACGACATTCTTCGATAGGCGAAGGTGCCGAAGGGACAAGTAAACATAGTTTTCTCCTTGTCCTCGGGGGAGATGGGGATTTGAAAATACCCCGAGAGGCAATCGAGAAAACAATAAAAGCTACGGCCTGATAATCGTTCTAAAATTTGATCGATGAACGCTAAGGGAAAATGATCCTTGTGGGTGACATCATTTAACTTAAGATAATCTATACACATTCGCCACCCGTTCGCCATCTGTGTCAGGATTAATTCATTATTCTCATTACTTACTACAGTTTTCCCTCCCTTCTTCGGCACTACCTGGACTGGGCTAACCCACTTACTATCAGATATAGGATAGATAATTCCTGCGTCTAAGAGTTTCATAACCTCTCCCTTAACTACTTCTTTCATGTTTGGGTTTATACGGCACTGAGGTTGTATGGAGTTACGCGAATTATCTTCCCTTAAGATTTTGTGAGTGCAGAAAGATGGGCTTTTGCCGTTGATATTAGAAATTTTCCAGGCAATAGCTCGGCGAAGTTTACGTAAAACTAAAAGAAGTTTATCATTTTACACATTCGTGAGGTAGGCTGAAACTATCACTTGTAACTTGGAATCTTTTTATAAAAAGCATATCTAAGATGTTTGGGTAGTTCCTTCAATCCTAGGGTAGGGGGTTCTTCATACGAGATTTTAGAAATTCTTTCTTTTTTAAAAAACTTGTCCTCGTAGACTTTTTTACATGGAAATTTAAAAGTGGTTGGGCTAGCCACCATTGCGGCTTCTTGCAGTGATTCAGTTGGAAGAGTAAAGAAGGAGCAAAAATCAGAAAATTCTTTTTCAAATTCAGAGAGGCGATAGGAGGATTCTTCACTTAGGTGCAGCGATTCAATTGGAAGAGTAGAGGAGGAACAAAAATAAGAAAATTCTTTTTCAAATTTAAAAAGGCGATATGAGGATTCTTCACTTAGGGCATCTACGAAAAAGCATGAGTCGTCATTTGCTAGGGTGTTCTTCATCGAGGGGGTGATAGAGAAAGTTACTTATTTGTCGCCTACTCGAAGGAAGAGCTTACCATTTCTTACGTCAATGATAGCTCGGGAGGTGGCCAGGAAGGGTTGGCCAAGGATCAGGGGAACCTCGCCATCTTCTTCGATGTCCAATATGACGAAGTCCATCGGGAAGATGAACTTGTCAACTTTAACTAAGACATCCTCCACGATTCTTAACAGGTATTTGACGGATCTGTCGGCGAGCTGTAGACTCATTCATGTGGGGTTGAGGCTACCAATTCCTAACTTCTTAATCAATAAGAGGGTCATTAGGTTTATACTGGCACCTAAGTCGTCTTGTGCGTTCTTGACAAAAAGATCACCAAAAACACACGTAATAGAAAAGCTACCCGGGTCACTGATTTTCTTTGGTAAACCGTTTGTCAAGACCGCAGAGCACTCGACATTTAATATGACATGTCAAAGGTTCTCTAACTTCTTTTTGTTCATCAGGAGGTCCTTAAGGTACTTTGCGTACTTCGGTATCTGGGAGATCGCTTCGTGGAAGGGTAGATTAATGTGGATTTGCTTAAATATTTCTAAGAAGCGGTAGTACTGATCATCCTGACGTTGCTTATTAAGTTCGGAAGGGTATGGTGGATTTGGATTATTTTTTAAAATGGGTCGTGGAGTGAGGTATTTTTCTAAAACAGGGGTGATAAATTTTTCAGTATATGGTGGAATTTTTAAAATGGGGGCGAAGCTTTGATTTTTAAAAATAGGGGCGTAGCTTGCCTCGGGCTCTTCAATAACCCTACCAAATACTTGCTTCCCACTCTGAAGAGTTATAGCTTTCGAATGATCTCTCGGTTTGGGCTCTGTATTGGAAGGAAGAGACCCTGCGGGTCACTCAAAAATTATTTTTGCGAGCTGTCCCACTTGATTTTCAAGACTTATAATGCTTTCGGTTAAGGTTCTCATAGTAGCGTCATTTGTGGTTATATATTTAGAAATTAACTCCTCTAAGCTTAGAGGTTTTGGATAGTTTCAAAGAGGTGGTGGTGGTGTAGAAAAATCGTTTTGTGGTGGCGGGCGCATCGCGTTCGAAGGATTACTCCACAAAAAATTTGGGTGATTTCTTAAAGCAGGATTATAACTATTCAGAAAAGTAAAACCGGGCGCAGGAAAATTAGAAGCAAAAAAATAATTAAAAGCATTTCTATGGATATTATTAACATAATCTAGTTGTTCGGGAGAAGGAGTTGCAGATTCCCATACCTGAGGGGCGGATGCAGTAGTCATCTCGGTAATTTTTTTGCTTAATATTTCAACTTGCAGAGTGAGCTGGGAGACGTTGTCCACTTCAAAGATACCTGCAGGTTTGTTTGGGCAGGACCAAGGCATATTCCACTGATAAATATTCATGGCGATGTCCTCGAAAAGATCAAGAGCTGCTTCTAGGGTCTTATGGTTTAAAGTACCGCTAGAAGTTGCGTCTATCATTTGCTTTGTATTTTGATTTAGCCCGTTATAAAACGTCTGCACTTGTAACCATATAGGTAGCGCATGATGTGGGCATCATCTTAATAATTCTTTAAATCTTTCCCAAGTTTCATTTAAGGTTTCAGAGTCTATTTGTGCAAAAGAAGAAATGTCGTTCTAAGTTTTGCAGTTTTGGCTAGCGGAAAATACTTTGCCAAACATTTTTCATTTCATTGATCCTAGGTTGTGATGTTGTTTTTAGGTAGAGTGTCCAGCCACTGCTTAGCCTTAGTTCTAAGAGAAAAAGGAAATATTCTTAGCCTAATAGCATCATTTGTAACACCATTTATTTTTAAGGTGTCAAAAATTTCAAGAAAGCTTGTTATATGTGCGTTCAAAACTTCATCTTGAAGTCCGTCATATTGAACATACTGCTGCACCATTTGAACTATGCTAGGCTTCAGTTCAAAGTTATTATTAGCTATAGCAGGGTGCACTATACTGGATTTTATTCCCTCTAGATTTGGTCGTGCATAATAGGACATAGGCGTTTGCACGACCTCCTCCACATGGGGTTCTTCTATTCTTAAAGTAGAGAATGCCTCGGAGTCCTCAACCCGTACTTGGAAAATAGGGACTTGAAATCGCGATCTTCTCCGAAGACTATGCTCAATTTCGTGGTCCAAGTCAAAAATAACTTACGGACTCCCGCGGGTCATACAATAAAAGAAAATAAGAGAAGAAAGAGAAATAAATAAACTAGAAAAATAAAAGCTAGTTTTTTTTGAAATAGATTTTTTTAAGATAATTTAACTCTCGAACTTCCCAAGGGCTACATAATGAAGGGTTTGCAAGGTACTAGACAAGATAGTGGCACTTAAAGCCTTTGCCCTTTTCGAGAGAATTAGGTGGCGTTGAAAAATTGTGGAGTGGGTTTCTATTAAGAGCGATAATAAAGAATTTTTTTTTTAATTTTAATTTTTTTGAAGGAGGATGAGAAAGAGAAATGATAAAAGTAATAGGTTCGTGTTTTCGATATATCAACGAAAGTTTCTTCCGGCCAACGGCACCAAAAAAATGGTGATCGCTTTTCTCTTAAGAAAAGAGAGCTGAACTAGCAATCCAATAAGGCAAGTATACCTATCGAACTGTTGCTAGGGGACACAAGTGTCGTATTGAAATCTGGGAACTGTTGAGTACACTTACTCACATGAAGACTATTATTTTATCGACAGAAAATCTTTAGGGTTTAAGAGAAATCTAAATGCACTAAAGAAAGGGAATATTACGTTAAAAAGAGAACTAAAGCAGTTAAATAAAAAGCATAAAAGAAGCGATTACAACGAAGGATTAGAATGATGAAATGGAAATGCACTCGATTGAGAATCACCTTGGCTAAAGTCGATTAAAAACCCGATTAATAAACAAAAACTTAATTGGTTGAAAGGTCCTTGACCGTGGAGGTTCCTAAAGCTTGAACACGCTTCTCTTGAAGTCGTGCCCAACTGAGTATAGGAAGGTCCGATCGACTCTCGTCTAAATTGGAGGCCTAAAACTCGCTTTACGCGATGAACCCACTATTGGATTTTACTCAAATCTGGGATATTTGGACGTCTGCCTCTCTCGAGGGGTGCGTACAACTCTCTTAACTCTGGAATGCTCACTTCAAACTATCGGCCTCTCGGATAGCCAAGAATGAAAGCTATATTGGTAATTATATATCGACAATATAATTCCAAACGAGAAAAATCAAGAGTAATTCGAAGGCCTAAACCTTAAAAAGAAAAGGTAAATTCAAAGCATCATAACTTAATCACTCGAACCTCGGATCATCAAGATCGAGTACAAGGAGGATTAGTTTATCATAACGAAGTGGAGGAGGGGGGATGAGTAGTAAAGCTTAGAACACAAGTATAAGAAAAGAGTAATTTTATTAATAATAAAGAGAGCTATAACAATTTTAAATGAAAATTACAATTGCAATGAAAATTAAAATCCTATTCTAGCCCTACCATTAGCAACTAGAGCAAGTGCAAAAATTACAATAAAAGCTAATACAACAAAAGCATTAAGCTAGGGTTAAGAAAATTATAAAATAAGGAAGAGAGAGAGGGAAGAACTCTAAAAAAGGACAAGAAACAAAGGGGCAACACCTCCCCTCTTAACCCAAGCTTGTCTGAAATGGAAGGTGGGTCTGAATTTATATATTTTTTCTCGGGTTGGTCACGCCCAAGGTCACGCCCGGGGAGGGCGTGTTAGGGTACGTGACATGTACGGGGTTGACCACGAGCTCTGGATTCTGGAGGGAATGATGATTGCTACTGTACGATGGCTGACATGCCTTTGGTCACGCCCGTGTAGGGGGGAGTGACACGTACGTCAAGTCTCAATAAATGGTCAGAAATTTGTCAGTTTTGGGAAAGGGAGCGAACACGCCCTTGGTCACGCCCGTGACGGGGGGCGTGATAGTATTATTTACGTGCTGAGGTGGAAAAGCATTTAATGCGGCTGCAGGCTTCGGGAAGTGGGCGACAAGCCCCGTGTTATGCCCAGGGACACGCCCGGGGAGGGCATGTCAGGGGGGCGTGATAGCCTTTTTTCCTGTTATTTTGTCTCTGTCAGCAAGCTTCCTCGGGATAGGCATCCACGCCCTGTGACACGCCCGGGGAGGGCGTGACAGGGGGGCGTGTCAGGTCATTTTTGGCAAAAATTCTGGAAACCTGTAAAAAGGTAAGAAAATGTTAGTGGTAATAATATTTACATATGAAAGATAAAAATTAAGCTAATAAGACAAGATTATCGCCTTGAAAACTAGAAAATATGATAATAGTTTAGGCTACAAAACGTATTATCAGTATCTTGATAGCGTAATAAATGGGATGAAAGTATTTATTTATGCATTGGTAAAGAACAACACCTATGACAATATCACTAGCATCACACATTATTTCGAACGGAAGGGGCCAATTGGGCACCACTAAAATTGACGAATTGATAAGTTTTTGTTTTATAAAATTAAAAGTGGATACGCATTTGCTATTAAATAAAAAAGATGATTCCTTTTCCAAGAGGTGGGTAAGCGGCTTTTTTTTTAAAAAAAGATCTTTAATAAAACACCAATAAAAGCCTGCATGGCACAAGAAACTTCTAATAGATTTTACGTTAGTTGGTGGGGGAAGTTTTTTGATAATTTCAACTTTGGGCTTATCGACCTCCATCCTCTTAAATGAAATCTTATGGCCGAGGACCAAACCCTCCCGAACCATAAAGTTACATTTTTTCAAATTTAATACAAGATTTGTGTCCTCGCACCGCTAAAAGACACGATATAAATTTTTAAGACAATTAGGGAACGAGCATCCGAATATGGAGAAGTCATCAATAAAGTCTTTCATAATGTATTCTACAACCTCGCAAAAGATTGCAAGCATAAATTTTTGTAATGTTGCTGGCGCGTTGCAGAGGCCAAATGGAATCCTTCGGTATGCGAAGGTGCCAAACGAGCAAATAAAAGTCATTTTCTCTTGGTCATCAGGGGAAATGAAGATTAGGGAAATCCCTGATAAACCATCGAGAAAATAATTGTTTGGATGACCGGATTGATGCTCGAGAATTTTGTCTAAAAACAGTAGGAGGAAATGGTCCTTTCGGGTGGCATCATTTAGTTTTCTATAATCGATGCACACCCGCTAACCCGTAACAGTACGAGTTGGATCGAGTTCATTATGCTCATTTTCCACTACGGTGAGACCGCCCTCATTGGGAACAACATGAATGGGGCTAACCCAAGCACTGTCTGAAATAGGGTAAATAATCCTCGCATCTAATAATTTAATTATTTCTGTTTTAACTACGTCTTTCATGTTTGGATTAATACGCCGTTATGGCTGAATTATTTTGCAGCAATTATCATTTAAGAAAATTTTATAGGTGCAGAATGAGAGATTTATCCTCTTTAAATCAAAAATTTACCACGCAATTGTGTGGCAATATTTAAGCAAAACTTCCAATAAATCAGAAGTATCTGAATCACTCAAATGCGAGGTAATGTTAACGGGGAGATTCGGGTAGTGGTTTTAGTTCAAGGAAGGGTGGTTCTTCTTATGAGGTTTTAATTTTTATGTCTTTCAAACTAAATGGTTCGAAAGACTAATTTGTTGAGTCATCCTCTATGCAATTAAAATTTTCGAGAAGGAAAATATCGTCGTTTAAAAAGATAGACTCAAAAAAAGGAGAAGAACGGTCTCTGAAATAAGTATCCAAATTGTAGCAAAAGTCATCGCTCGATTACGAGTCTCACATCGAGGGATGAATAAAGAAAGTAACCTCATCATCTCCTACCCGAAGTAGGAGACGATCGTTACTCATGTCTATTAATGCACGGTATGTGGCGATAAAAGGGCGGTCGAGTATAATTGGTACATCAACGTCCTCCTCGATGTCAAAGATGACGAAGTCTACCAGAAAGATAAACTTGTCAACTCGGACAAGAATGTACTCCACTACCCCGATGGGGAATTTAATCGAGTGATCCTCTAATTATAAACGCAGTTTAGTAGGGCTTGGTGTGCCCAAACCTAATTTTTTAAAAAGCGAGAACGACATCAAATTAATGCTCGCGCCTAAATCTTCTAAAGCATATTTCAATAATATATTGCCAAAAAGATATGGGATGGATATTCCCGGGTCATTTTTTTAGGGGCAATTTATTAGTAAGAGCCGCTGAGCACTCTGCGTTCAGGGATATTTGTGATATATCCTCTAATTTTCCATTTGTTATAATAAAGTTCATTTAAATATTTCGCATACTTAGGCATCTGCTATATTGCCTCGCAGAAGGGCACATTAATATGAATTTATTTTAATAATAAAATTATTTTTTTATATTGCTCATCCTTGCGCTCATTATTTAATTTATGCGAATACAGAAAGGGCTTATTTAAAATGAATTTGTTTGTTTGAAGTTGGTAAAGGCGATATAATCGAAGAAGAGGGAAGTGGGGTCAGAGGATAAATATATACCTGTGGATCAATCCATTTTGGATCGAACACCTCCTTACCACTATGGATAGTTATAACATTGATATTTTCTCGAGGGTTGTGCTCCATGTTCCCAGTAGTGCCCCATGAGCACGTTCAGGAATCATCCGCGCCGGTTGTCCAACCTATAATTCGAGGTTTTTTAGATATTTGGTGATGTTCCAGATATTAGACTCGTTGGACGCGATATATCTTGAAAAATTTTCCACCATCAGAGAAGGTTTTGGAGGACGAGGCTGGAATCCAGGCGTATTATTGTTAGGCGGGCACTGCGCATTGTTCGCATTACTCCATGAGAAAGTGGGGTGGTTCATCTAACCCGAATTATAATGGTTACTATACGGGTTGTTATTGGGGTTGAAGGAAGGTCAATCCGAATTTCCCACAGAGTCGACGAACTCTTTGGCTATGATTACGTTATTATTTTTTTATTATTCTAAGGCGAAGTGGAGGAGGAAGCAGACATCTTCGCCACCTGCTTCATTATCCTTTCAACTTTAGGGCTAAGTTAGCTATGGAGTCCACTTCGAATAGACTGGGCGCTGGCATTGGATGGCTCCACGGGACTTTCCACTGGTAAGCATTCATGGTCATCTCTTCAATTAACGCTTAGGCGGGATTGGTAATTTTGTTATTTAAAGTGCCCCCGTCAGCTGCATCAATCATTTGACTCGTATTAATGGCAATTTCAGCCATTCATACGCCCAAGGGTGCGTTTGATTTCAGGATCAAAATCAAAAATTTTGGACTCTGAAGGCTGTCCACGGGACATACACAATTTTAATATATACATATATATATACTATATAATAAAAAAAATATTGGATTTTCGGAATTAAAATAAAAAAAAGTTAAGACAAAGGGGGAATTTGTTTTTTTAAGTTGTTTTTTTAAAAGTAATATTTCGTAGTTTTTTTTGTTATTAAGTAATTTTTTAGTTTTTTAATATAAAAGAGGTAAAAGTTATAGTTTCATAAATTGAAAATAACAACACAAGATTCCCCGACAATGGTGCCAAAAATATGATGGCGCGAACTCCGTCTTTTATTTAATTTGTATGCTGGGGTCGAATTTGGCGGATGATTTAAGTTAAAAACAAGTTTTAATGAAATGAGGCAAGTGAACCTATCGTGAGTAGTACACGATATTCAGGGGGAATATCGAGGTCGTATATTTCTCGGGGCGTGTTGGTTATTTTTACTTCTCTTGGAGCTACTATTATTTTACCAAAAAAGGTGTCAGATTTTATATAACTAGAGCGGCTATTTAAATGCTGTAAAGAGACATAAAAAATTAGATGTAGTAATAACGCTCAGTACCGAATTAAATTAGAACTAAAATAACTTTTAATAACTAGAGAACCTAAATTTTATTTTAATTAAGGGCAACTTGGCCATGGAGGTTACAAAAATATGAGCTCACCTTTCTCAAGAAATATTGCTCACATGAATAATAAGACTATTCGACCGATCTCTCATTCGACGAAGGATTACTCTTAATGCCCTCTTTATGCTAAGAACACCTCTATTGGGCGGGGAACCCAATCCGATAGAATTCCTCTCCTCCTCTCTCAAGGTTTAGTGTGCATCTCTCTTTACCCAAGGCTTATCGCTCAATACGCACGGCCACTCGTCTAGCTAGCATATGGATAATGGAAATAGAGCTCAAACATCGACATGTGGTTTTACGCGCCGTATACCTAGGGTAAACCTTAAGTTCTTTAATTAGATTGAGAAAAAGGCCTTAAATTATTTAAAGTGATTTTTATGTCCCAATGCTCTTCGATACCGCAGGCTAAGAGCAATTTGCCACTCTTCAAAATGGGGACAACTTATGAATTTGATGAGGCTTGAGTTCGAAACAAAGCGATAAAGGATTGTAAATAAATACATAAAATAACAAAATATTAGAAAAAAATGTAAAATTCAATAAAAAGAGAACTCACACACTCAAGGAAATCATAAATAAGAAATAAAAGCTAAGTTACAAAAGCAAACTAAGTTACAAAAAATAAAAAAAAAATACATAATTTAAATTGTATAAATTGAAATGAAGCAAGTCCTATTCGAATGAGTAGGAGGTAAATAATTACTAGTCCTAATCGAACGAGTAGGCGGGAAATAAATGCAAGTCCTACTCGAACGAGTAGGCGGGAAATAAATGCAAGTCCTACTCTAATAAGTAGGCGGGAAATAAATGCAATTGCATAAAGAAAACTAAGTTAACAACAATAAAAAAATATTTCAAGAAATAGAAAGGGGTAATCTCATACACACACACTCTACATAAATTAAAGAATGCAATTAAAACTACCTTATACACGCACACTCTACATAAATTTGCAAGGGACAAAATAAAGACAAAACAATATAAAGCTTAACCTCATACACTCACACACAAAAATTAAAGAGAAAAACAAAGTGACCAAAATTAAAATAATAATTTTTCTACTCTTATAACTTCATAGAAATCAAGAAAAATTAAAAGAAAAAATTAAAAGAACAATAGTTTTACAAAGTTTAGAGAAAAACAACGTCATCAAAAAATTAAAACAATAACATATTCATTCTTATAACTTCATAAAAGTTATTAAAAAGTTGATATAAAAATTAAAGGAATAAAAAGTAAAAATAAATGAAAAACAAAGTTAAAAATATTTAAAACACTTTAAATCCACCTTTATAAACCTATAAGAATGAATAAAAAGCTAATAAAATGCATAAAAGCAAAACTAGGCTAAGGGAAAATGATAAGAAAGGTTATCACAAAAACACAAAACCATAAGAAAAACTTAAAGCAAAACAAAGAAAAAAGAACATTGAAAACATAAAGAACAAGCTTACTCTCATACACCCACACACCCATAGAAAACAAGGAAAAATAAGAGATAAAAAAGAGTAGAAAAATGTGGCACTCACATAAAATCCATCACAACATAAGGATGAAAAATAAAACTTATTTTATTAAGGAAAACATAGTGTTACAAAAGCTAAAAGAAACATTAAAGAGAGGTGGGTAAATATCGTTACATAGCAAAAAAGAGCACTCAAGCAGCCCACAAACAGTAATTTTGTCCAAAAAAAAGTAAACCCTAGGTTCTTACAGAAAATTTCTATTTATAGGCCAGAAATCAAGATTGTTGGGTCCATTGATCCCAATGGCCATGATTTGATGATGTCAAACATGTCAATGAGATAAACATAGTTGTATTTGATGTATGTTTAACTTCATGCATACAGGTTAGTCTTTGTCATAATAATTGGACAGCTTGTTCAAGAGAAAAAGACAAGTGGACTCAAGGTGATAGGCTAGAAAGTCATAATAATTCCTAAGTACAAAAGCGTTGAGTGAAGCAAGATCACTCAATGCCATTCAGCTAATAGCGTTGAGAGAAGGCAGGCAATCAAAGCTGATAGAATTGCAAAGACAGAAATCTGGCAAAGTCCAAAAGCATTGAATGAGCTCAACTCACTGAATGTCATATAGCCAGAATAGTTGAGACAAGGTTATCATGTCAAAGCATAAGCAGTGGAAGCCATAATTTTGACTAATTCAAGAAGCGTTGAGTGAAGCATCATCACTCAACTCCATGCTAAGCATGTCAACACAAATGCTTAAGCTTAAGGAGACAGAAAGTTCAACTAAGTGAAGTAGCATTGAGTGAAGCTCACTCACTCAATGCCATGTGAAATGGCTTTGAGTCTATCCTTACTGTGAATAATCCAGAAAATCGGCTAAGTCCAGAATTGTTGAGTGAGGTCAACACACTCAACGCTCTCAATGGCATCAAGCAGAAAGCTGAAAAATATGGCTAAGGCAAAAAGCGTCTAGTGAAGCTTATGCACTCAACGCTCTCAATGCAATCAGACAGAAAGCTGAAGAATATAGTCTAATAGAAAAGTGTTGAGTGAGGGATATACACTCAATGCTCTCAATGCCTAGCAGAGCAAAAATAATTCTAAGTCCAGAATTTCTGAGTCTACCATTCGTCAAGCTGAGCTTAGCTTTCATCGACCAGAGTTAGAGAATTCATCGATCTCAGCTTTTACCTATAAGAAGGACTCAGCTATCAGAATCGTCGAACCAAGTTTTTCTGTTATAAGAAGAAGATTATGTCGAACACAGCTTTTTACTGTAAGGAGAAGCTTTCATCGAACTCAGCTTTCAAATTTCAACGAACACAACTTTCTCCTGTAAGAAGAAATAAAATATTAGAATTTCATCGAGCGGAGTTCAGATTTCGTCGAACTCAACTTTAACCTAAAGAACGAACTCAGCTGAGAGAATTCGTCGATCTTATCTTCACAGTTTCGACATGCTGAGCTCAGGTTTAGTTGAACTGAGTTCATTTTTTTTCGAACGCAGAATTTCAGAAATTATAGTTTATTTTGGCAAAGTCCAGAAGGATGCTGACTCAACAAAGTCAACAAAGTTCAGATTCGATACAAATCGACATTAACATCGCCATCAGTCTACAGTGGATCTCATGTTAATTAAGCTGTGGTTTTTACCACTGTTAAAAACTGGGACGCGTGTCGATCATCTCGTTATTTTGATGAGATTATAAATTGAAGAAGTGATCGAGATCTTGTTAAGTTTTTCAAATTAAGTTTTCTGATTAATTTTCTGAGAAAAAGAGAAGCGGAATTGTCGTCTTCATCCGCCATTATTGCAGAAGCTAAGAACATCAAGTTCAAATCAGAAGGGCTTCTGAGTAAGTTGTTGCGATCATCATCTGCTACAACTGTTGATGCACGAAAAGCGACGGGGAAGACGAGCACCACCAGCTAACCGTTCGAGCACTGGGGAAGGAATGGGGAAAAGACTGTCGGCTAGTCGGTTACTAGCGGCTAGGAATGGCGGATAAAACCGGGCAGAGAAAGGAGAGAAAGGGCCGCTACCAGCGGCAACACCAGAGTTCGCCCGCCGCGGCCTGAATGCCTCTCCTACGACGGGCTTTCCTTTTATAAGAAAATAAGCGGTTACACCTAGCGAAGAAGAAAGAAAGGAGGAAGCCGGCCGGACAATAGACCGCAAAGGACTAGAATCGAGGCCGCAGCTCTTAACAAGCGAGTTCTTGGACTCGAGTCAGCGTGCTTTGGGTGTACTCCCGCCCCCTATTTATAGGCTTGGGGGCCTGCCCAAACGGGCAGGGCTAAAATTACCAGCTGCCTGGGGTACAAGAGAATCGGGCAGCGGTGATGGGAATCGAGAGGAAGAAGAAAAACCAAGAGACAGGCCGCGCGGCCTGGCGATCTTCTTCTGCCGAGCTGCAGGACTCGGCCACTGGGCGGGCTGGTCTGGACCTCTTCTGACGAGGACCTGGGACATAGGTCGCGCCCCTTGGGCTAGGATAGGCCGACCCCTAGATGACGGCTGGACTGGAGCTGGAGGCTGTCCGATGTAGAGGCCGCCCGGCTTGTCTGACGATAAGCCGGCTAGCTGATAACGGCGGCTAGAATGCACAAGCCGCCCGGACTTGAAAACCTGGAGAACTAGTCGCGGATTCCGGGTTAACATAATCCCCGCACATTTTTAAGTTTTATAAAAAACTTCGAAAATGTAGAACTAAGTCGGAGACCGCGACTGCCATTAATGCTTCTGCGTCTATAAAATGCCGAGGGCCCTGCCATTTCTTCAAGATTTCGGCCAAGCCACGGGTCACTACTCGCCACTTGCGATCAGAATCCTCCAAGCCGACAGAGACTTCTACAAGATGGACGTCATGTCCTCGATGCTAGAACGCGAAAAGAAGTCGTCTGGATCGAAAAAGAGGAGCAGAAAAGCGGACAGTTCCGACCAACCGCCTGAGAAGAAAACCGAGAAGCCGATCGCACCGGCGGCTTCTGATTCTGGAAAGAAACCGATGGAAGTCGTTGCAGAATCCTCGCAGGCCACGACGAAAGTTGAAGCGGTTTCCAAATCTGCTCTCCCGGAAGCTGGTGCCACCAAATCCTTCGACATTACCTACTCGCCATCGGGTGAACCTCTTTTGAAGATCGCCGGTACGGAGGAGAAGAGTGTCGACTCTTCCAAGCCGCGCGAGTTGCCCACATCCGCTGACTTGATCATTATTGAAGAGGACGAGTCGAAGAAGCCACTGGAAGCCGAGCGGTCTCTGACTGAGAAGAGGAAACGGACAGAGACAATAGTCGGCCACTTGAAGCGACGTAAGAAAAAGGCCGAGACCCTTGAGGAAAGGATGGAGAAGAAGGCGAGGAAGATGCGGGTTGATAACCGCAATGTTTCTGTGAAGACCGGAGCGGCTAGTGTGCAATTTAAGCCGCGGGAAAAAGACGTATCTGAGGGTCTATCGAATCCGTCTTCCAAGTCGGACGAGCTAGAGAGTACGCCTCCGGCTAGCGAATCACTGAGCGATATCCTGAAGGGCATGGACAAATTTCAGCAGCTGGACAAGTTACTGGCAACTCCGCCGGCTTCTGCGGAGGTCGCCGACACCGATATCGAAGTTACAGGAGAGAAGCTTGGCGAACCGGCTCCTGCGGTTTCAGAAGGAGCTGAAAAATTAAAACTCAGAGAGAAGATAGAGGAGATGAAAAAGTTAATCGCCGGGAAGCAGGTGGCGACTACATTTCCTGCCCTGCAAGGTAAACACGAAGAAGTTAAGCGTTTTGTAAAATTCTACAAGCCGCGGTCATGGAAGAAGGGAGCAGATACGATTTTCAATCCGCCGGCGAGCTTCTTCCTGACCACGGCTGAGCTGAAAAGCAAAGCTAAGGAGACCGCGCGGCTATGGAAAGAAAAGCTAAAGTGAATAGATTCAGAAAGGTTTAGGCGACCAGCGGCTAGACTTGATACTGCGGCTTTCGAAGGAGAGATAACCACGAGCTGCGGTCTCGTTCTAACGAGATCTTCTACCAGATGCCGGTCATGCCACTGAGTCTAACCGCCTGTTTATTTGCTGCAGGTGCACATGAAACTGCCATAAAGCCGGGCGGTCTGTCGACTTTCTTACCTCCACTGATGCCGCCGCTGCCTCCAAGTGTCCGCGACCAGAGGACAGCCGAATTCCAGGAGGAGGTCGCCGCCTTGCAGGCTAGGATAAGGGAGCATGCCGAGGCCCTTCGAGCCAAGGAAGAAGAGTGGCGGCTTCAAGAAGAAAATCAGCGGTCTATGCTGGAGGCCGCTGAAAAGAGAACTCAAGAAGTACTGGAGGACTTGGAGCAGGAGAGAGGAATGATGCGGTCTGAGTTGGAGGCCGCTGTAAAAAGGACGCAGGAAGCCTTGGTCAGCTTGGAGTTGGAGAGAGCGGCGATGCGGATTACGCAGGAGACCGCTAACAAAAGGGTGCAGGAGGCACTGGCCAGCGCGGACATGGAGAAAACGGCGAAGCGGACTGCACTGGAGGCCGTTGACAAAAGGATGCAGGAGTCCCTGGCCAGTTGGGAGGAGGAGAAGACAACGATGCGGACTGCACTTGAGGCCGCTGAACAAAGGACTCTTGAGGCGCTGGCCCACCTGGAGCAGGAGAAGAAAGAGAAACTAGATCTGCAGGCTTTAGTGCTGATGCTCGGCCGGATTGAAAGGGAAAGGGCGGACACCACTCGACTTGACGAGGAAAGGGATAAGGATCGACCAGAGGAGGCCGGCAGAGGCTTGCGACCTGCTGGGACGACTGCTGAACAGCAGCAACAACCAAATCGCCCGGCTTCCGGAGAGACTTCGTACTCACCAGTAGTCGCGGCGGTTAGGCAGGTCGCTGCTTTTGGCGACCCGGGAGATCGCGCTCTGTCGCCGGTTCCATTTACCCGCGTAGAGCGTGATACCTCGCGAGTTCACCGGACTCTGCACAATATCCACAACCTCGTTAGTCAAGTGTATGTCCAGCTGGTACAGGCCGGCAACCAAGTCGCGCGGGTTGGGCGAGAGGCTCCAGAGAGTGGAGAGAGATAATTAAGAGAACTTTTATTTGGCTTTGTAATAAGCATCAACTCGTGATGCCGGACGGTTTGATTCCTGTGGACAATTGTTGTATGTTTGATTGTATATTACTCCGAATTGCATGCGGCTTTGTGCGGTTTGATTACTTCTAGTCGCTGTCTTTTCTTCTTTGGAAATTTTGCCAAGTACTGGAATTTTAATCGCTCGACCTGCCGAACTAGAATGCGGTTAGAATACTTTACCTTGCAGGTTGAGCCGTGCGGCCTGATATCTAACCGCGATTTGACAACCACTACTGTAGCTGCATAGGAAATCTATAAATTGAGATGATCCCGGAGACTTCGGCACAGGAGTTCAGAATGCGAGCTAAAGCAATTGCGATGCGGTCTGACAAAGCTCCAGCCGTTAGGACCGACGCGGCTTCTGCTTTCCATTCGGCAGATCATAAGGAAGGCCGGCTTACCCAAGCCGAGCTAGATAGCTTTGTGGAGAAGTACATGAAAGATAGCCCGCTGCTCGCGCGGCTTCCGCTTCCTCACGAGCGGATTAACTCCTCCACCGCCAACCAAATCGCAATCCCTGTCGACCACTTCGACTGCGGCTTCCGGTTCCCTGTGCTGATGGAAGCCGTCGCGGTCTTCGACCATTACGGAGTAGTGCCGGGACAGCTGCCCCCGAACTCGATTGCGGCGATTTACAGCTTCATCTCTTACCTGAGGTCGGAGCGAGTTCGGTTCTTGATAAGGCTGTTCAGAGAATGCTTCTCTGTGCGGTCTATCCCGGACTCGGGAACGAAGATCTTCAGAGGCCATCTTTACTTCGGCTGCCGCGGCCTGAAAGTTGTAAACCTGGCGAATAAAATCGCGAATTGGTCAGAAAGATACCTTATCTTCGAGGGTAACCTCGGACTCCTGCCGGTCCATCCGCAAGTTCGCGACGAAGCCGCTTTTGGCAGCAGCGGACTGGACGGCGTGGAGAAGGAGATCTTTAACTTCTTCAAGGGGGAGCGGCTCGACGTCACCCACTACCTCCCGCTGCTCCCGACTTTGGAGGACGTTCATGCGGAGGACAGTAAGTATCACTCGGCCGAACTGCTATGCTAGCCGCGCGGCTTACCAACTGACTTTTTAACTTCGCCTTGCAGCTGCTGTCGCGGTCCCGCTGAACAAGCCGCTCACTCCAGGCGGCCTAACCCTCACACAAAGGGAGAAAAGGGCGAAGAGGGCCAGGCCGGAGCGGGCTGCGGAGGAGGAAGAGTCGGACTCCTCCAGCGGCTTCATACTGCATGGTATGGGTAGCCGCTTGAAAGATCTCCACGGCAACCCCACCATGCAGTGGAGTGCCGACGGGGAGTCGGTAAAGGTTTCCACCGCCCTCCCGAACTGGGGGAAGGAAACTGTAAGCCGCCATGCCTCCGTGGCTGGCGCGGCTTTGTATGGCAGGCGCAACTTGAAGGCGCTGGAGAAGATACCTGCAGAAGACTTCTCGCGGTTTGCCGCGCAGTTCGGCGCGAGAAGCTTTGTTGCCAACCACTATATGGGCCTAGCCCATAGGCGATTAGTTACAATTGAAGGCGACCTGCAGCGGCAACTCGCCGAGAAAGATGAAGAAATCGCACGGCTGAAGGAGTCGCATGCGGTAAGACATTACCTGATTTTTGCGGCTTAATTCATGAAGCCGCCCGAACTAACCTTTTTCTTTCCTTTGCAGAAAGTGTACGATCCAGTGAACTCAGCCTTTCAAGACGCGGTCTTTCCCCAGCTTGTCCAGGGGATCGATGGAGCGCTGAAACGCCTTCGAGATCAGGGCGGCCTCGCCCCGGGATTCACCGACTTCACCTGCGCCGACCTGTATCCACCCTTGCAGAAAAGGGTGGCTGCGGTTTATCGCGCGCTGAAAGGCAAGGAGAAGATTGGTGGAGAGGGCGAGGCAGAAGAGGAAAGGGAGGACAGCAGGAGCGAGAGCGCTTCTTCAAAGACCGGCGGTCAAGCGTCTGAGACCGCGCGGGTTGATGCCAGCTCGTCAGAGACCAGGGGCACTGGCAGTTCGCGTTCATCCTCGTCGGACAGCGGCGATTACTCGCCTTCTGAGATCGATATTGACGGTGAACCGGACTCCAGTACTCCTGCGTCCAAAAGATAGAGGCCGAATAGCTAGAATAGTTTACTTGTAAAAGTTTTTACATTTTTTGAGACCGCCGGTAAGATTTTGTAAACCGCGCGGTCTACCCCTTATACTTGACATTAGAAATGAAAACGTTTTACCTTTTGTGAGAATCTATTGTAATTTTACTTGCTTGTTTGAATATGCAGTTTAATCATTCTTATTCATTTCCGACTTTGAGAAATCTTATTTATGACTTCACCGAATAATAACTAACTTGCTGCGGTTAAACTCGAGTAGAATACCATTAACCAGATATACTAGTCTGCGAAACTATAATAATCCGATCATCCTTGAGCGTATATAGAGCAATAAGCCGGGCGGTTAGGAGACTATTTGCCAAGAAGATAAGGCAGTTCAAATGGCGATCGACAAGCCGCTCGGCTAAGGAGATAAACCGGATTGATATTGTAAAAACCAAGCCGAATATGGCGGCCTGTCCGAGCTTTAATACGAAACTGGCTTCCAATAGGGAAAACTACTTAGCGATAGAGATAAACATATTGCGACTTCTTTACATTGCAAGCCGCAAATTGATTTGAATGAATACCATAAGCCGGCGGACTGAGCGGATAGGATAAATGGAAAAGTTGATATGCTATGATACTCCTTTGATCCGGCGGCATGATCTTTGTAAGCCGCGCGGATAATACATTTTGCAATTTCTGACAATATAAAAATGATACTGTTTGATTTTGCTGAATATGCTTTATTCGCTCGGTATTGCATTTCTATTCGATCGATTATAATAATATGCCATGAGATATCTGGACAATACACAAGCAGAATGGATGTGGAGATAAGAATAACTCGCGTGAATATATCTGATAAGTGATTTATGCATAACTCGCACGAATAATACTGATATCCGCTATAGTGAACTGAATAAAACCAACAAGCTCGCATGATTAATAATGATGTCTGCTGTATCGAGCTGAAGATAGCCAAATAACTCGCCCGATTAATAACGATATCCGCGCGGTAAGAATAAATATTGGCAACTTCAAATATGAGACCAATTTAAGAAAACCAATTGGTCACAGAGATAACCGAGCGGTAAGAATAATAATATCCGCAACTTGCTGTTGGATAACTTCTATTCAGCCTTATAATATCAAATTACCCGGGCGGATACTCTCTTTAGCCAGGATATGTTAACCGCGCGGTCTGAATTCTGACCGCCGACTAGGCTTCTGCTTGAAGAAAAGAATACACTGCTCTCTTGCCTGGAGTACAGTTCAAGTCGATCTTCCGGGCAGGTGCGGCCGAAGTCACATTGCTTTCCTCAGAGATCGACAAGACTGTGGGTCTCCTGCAGGCACTGCTTGAGAGTATCAAAGAGTATTCGAGGGTCGCATGCTAAGACGATCTGCGGGGCATGCGTGTATTGCTTCCCGCACAGACGCATCATAGTTGCAACGATATCCCTTACGTGGCGTGGTAGAGCTGACCACGCCTCCGCTCCTCCATAATGCAGAAGTGGGGTTAGGTACTAGCCGGGATCCGCAATCTAGAACTCCACCGCATCAAGGCCGGTAAGCTTCCACTACACGGTGCGAAATCTCCCCGCAACACGTGGTCCTCGTGGTGTTACGCTAATGACAACGGCTCTAAAGGGGGATGTAGCTAGACTCGGCGATATCTTTTGATTCAGTGATCTTTTAATTTTTTGGGTTGCAAACCCATAAGAATGATGACTTGCCAAGTGAGAGTACCGATGTAGAATCTCTGAAACAAAATATAACAATGAGTCATAATCCTTCTTAATAGAGCATAATGAGAAGAAACAAAAGACAGAAAAACATATTGGGTTAAGGGATTGATTTAAGATCGCTTTTGTCGTTGATATTGACGCTTCTGCCAGCCTATGAATGAGATGTCTTTTTTAGATCATGCTACGGGATTCCTTTGATTTCTGCATTTTCACAATTAATTTGAGAGCTCTACAATCTTCTGTTAGATGACCTCTTTCCTTGTGATATTCGCAATATTGATCCATGCACCTGACTTGCCCGCGCGCTGCTCGAGCGGGTTTCTTATGACTTGGCTCTTCCTCCCGTTGTTCGATCTGGGGGAGGTCTGACGAACTTTTTTTGTCCTTTTTCCGAAACACGGGGCTTCTTCGAAACTGGAGGTCGAGTTGCTGAATACTCGGGCGGCCGGGCCGGGTAGGAGGTCGAATAGCTCGGCGAATAGCCCGGGAAGGTAGGCGAGTAGGCCGGCGGATCGACCTGCTTGCTGTCCGCTGGGGTCTGGTTGGCTGGCGTAACCGGAATGATTGCGGACTGCAAGTCTAACCGCTTATTGATTGCGGCTAGATTATAATTGATCGCGGCGAGCTGCCGGATCATCTCTTGGCGGGTTTGATTTTCTTCCCGGCGGGACTGCAGAAGAGCTTCCAAGAGCAGAACTTCGCTGGGGCTGAGGTTGTTCTGAACAGGCTGCCGGTCTGACATTGTATGGCCGCTGAACTTCAGCGACTAACCGAGATCTGAAGGTCGCATGTTAACTGTTGATGCACGAAAAGCGACGGGGAAGACGAGCACCACCAGCTAACTGTTCGAGCACTGGGGAAGGAATGGGGAAAAGACTGTCGGCTAGTCGGTTACTAGCGGCTAGGAATGGCGGATAAAACAGGGCAGAGAAAGGAGAGAAAGGGCCGCTACCAGCGGCAACACCAGAGTTCGCCCGCCGCGGCCTGAATGCCTCTCCTGCGGCGGGCTTTCCTTTTATAAGAAAATAAGCGGTTACACCTAGCGAAGAAGAAAGAAAGGAGGAAGCCGGCCGGACAATAGACCGCAAAGGACTAGAATCGAGGCCGCAGCTCTTAACAAGCGAGCTCTTGGACTCGAGTCAGCGTGCTTTGGGTGTACTCCCGCCCCCTATTTATAGGCTTGGGGGCCTGCCCAAACGGGCAGGGCTAAAATTACCAGCTGCCCGGGGTACAAGAGAATCGGGCAGCGGTGATGGGAATCGAGAGGAAGAAGAAAAACCAAGAGACAGGCCGCGCGGCCTGGCGATCTTCTTCTGCCGAGCTGCAGGACTCGGCCACTGGGCGGGCTGGTCTGGACCTCTTCTGACGAGGACCTGGGACATAGGTCGCGCCCCTTGGGCTAGGATAGGCCGACCCCTAGATGACGGCTGGACTGGAGCTGGAGGCTGTCCGATGTAGAGGCCGCCCGGCTTGTCTGACGATAAGCCGGCTAGCTGATAACGGCGGCTAGAATGCACAAGCCGCCCGGACTTGAAAACCTGGAGAACTAGTCGCGGATTCCGGGTTAACAACAGCAAGTTCAGAGTAATTCTCTAAGGAAGGTGAATCAGCCTAGGTTTACCCTATGTGAAGTTATCTTTTCGATCCAAGTCGAGCCAGAATTTTAAGATCAATTCGCTGGATAAATGAAGAAGAAGGAATGGCTTATAACTGCTCAGTCCAGATCAGGAGAAATTCCTGAAGGAGAAGCAGATTTATTTGCTAGTCGATTGCAGAACAAGCCAGGCTATAAATTCAAGATTGATGTATCATCTTGTTGCTGGGAAGACAAAGTTAGGGCTGAAATCTGTTCAGTCAAGGTAGACAGACACAGAGACATTTCTCAGTTATCTGTAACTCAATTTTATTGATTAATTCTATGTAAGATTAATTTTGAATCTGAGTGGTAAGATTAAGGCCTGTGGTGTAAGCCTACTTTTATAAAAGCAGAGGAAGGGTAGGGATTGCCTGAGTTGTAAGCCTGGTTATAAAGGCTGAGGAAGGGCAAGATTGCCTGAGTTGTAGGAGTGTGGATTCACTCTAAGGTAGATTTCTTGGGAAGATCTTGAGCTGTAGGTTCTTAGAGATCTTAGTGGTAGGGCTTGCACCTGAGTTGTAGTAGCGAGTTGTGCTCTGAGATATAAGATCTGAGTATCTGAGAAAGTGGAAGGAAGTTTTGTCGAATCTAACTTATTTCTGGATAGGAGAAGGGGGAAAGTGGATGTAACCTTCAATTGGGGAACTACTATAAATCACTGTATACTGTGATGTTTGTGTTGAGATTGTTGTGTGTACTGTGATTGTTATTTGTGTTGTGATTGCTATGTTCAGATAATCTATAAGCTACTAAGAATTTTAAATTGAACCTATTCACCCCCCCCCCCCCCTCTAGGTATTTAGTTGTTCTTGAAATCAAGAATTTCATGTTCTATCAGAGGGATGTTCCTCAAGAATAGACTTACAGTCTGAGTTGATCTCTAGGGAAGTTTTCAAAAGGCCAAAATTGGTTCAAGTGAAAATCACAAAGAACTTGGATCCATGAAACTTCCTCTTTGTAGGAAGGAGACTTTTGGCATCTGGAAAGAAAGGGTAAGACTTTTCATGGAAGCATCTGATCCTAGGATATACATCATAGTATAAGAAGGACCCTTCATCCCAATGAAGACATCAGTCCTTGAAGCAAATCTGCAGACTCCAAAGAAGTATTCTGAGATGACTAAAGATGGAATCATCTTTGCTGCATTGGATAAGAGGGAACAAAACATTATTGTTAGTACCATAGATGACTCAAACTTCCAAAACCTAGTCCACTGCAAGACATCTAAGGAGATGTAGGACCTACTGGTTGTCTACATGGAGAGGACTTAAGAAGTGAGGGAAGACAGGAAGTCCATGCTCAATCATGAGTATGAAAGCTTCAGGAAGAATAATTCAGATGGCATAGCTGAGTGCTATGAGAAGTTTTCAGAATTGTTAATGAGCTGATGACATATGGTAGAGTCTTCAGCACTTATTAATTGAATGACAAGTTCCTCAGGTCTTTAACTAAAGACTGGGACACAAAAATCTGTGCCATTAGAGAAGTGGCCAGACATGTACACACTCCACCACCAACTATGTTTGGAATGTTGCTGTCTTATGAAATGCAACATACTGCCAGAAAGAAGGAGGAGAAAATCAGCAAGTCTACAGTCAAAGACAAGTTAGTGGCCTTCAAAGCTGAAGCCACAAGGAAAAGCAGGAGAAAGACTCCTCCACCAAGAAGAGATGTTGAATCTGACTCAGAAAGCTCAAAAACCAAGACATCAGACTGCCACATATTTGATGAAGACTTTGTTGCCTTCTCTAGGCAATTTTAGAAGTTTATGAAGAAGAAGCACTAGAGAAGCAGGCCATCATCTTCTTCTTATCCCAAGGAAGATTACTATAAGGGCACGAAGAAATCCTCTGAAGAGGACAGGTATGGCTCTAAACCAAGTAAACATACTTCTACTAAAGTGGTATGTTATTGTTGCAGTAAGCCAGGGCATGTCATAGCAGACTGCCCTGTCAAAAGAAAAGGGGCTGGAGAAAAGAAGGATCATCAACAAAAGGGCAAGAAAGAGAAATCCTTTATTGCTAAGAAGCAAAAGAGCTGGACTGACTCCTCATCATCAGAGTTAGAAAAAGAAGATGAAGCTGAAGCCTACACTGGGCTATTTTCTTCTGAAGAAGAATCTGTAGAGGCAGATTTCTTAGAGATGCTGACAGCTATTAATGGAGAAGCTGATGATGCTGCCAAGTCTTAAGAAGGGGTAGAAGACATCCAATGCTGTGGCTGATGGCTTTGACTAAGGAAGGACCCAACCTGGAGCAGCCTGGCCTTAGTAAGGTACATTCTACACCTTCTGTATCAGATTATGTAACTATTTTAGAGTCAGAAGCATCTGCATCAAGAGATGAAGATGGTTATGAATTTGAAGAAGATGTCAATCAATTGATTTATGATTATGGTGAACTCCTGCAAGCACTAAAGAGAAGAAGGCTCCTAGCCAAATAATAGGCTGTGGAGATTGCCTCTCTGAAGCTGGATGTTTTAGACTCAGCAATCTTGTTGAACCTGAAGATAAATGAAGTCAGTAAGCCGAAAACATCACTATTATTCAGATGGACACAATCACCTTCAAAAATAACCACATTAGGAATCTTGAAGGTAAAATCCAAAAAGAGAAGGAGCTAGGGGCTAAGGTCTCAAAACCATGTTAAATATTGCCTTTGATTTATTCCTTCTCCCCCCAAAAGGGTAATAACGGGTTAGGCTTCATAGGGAGAACTAGAGTTGCCTATTCCAAAAGGAAGGGAAAAGCTCTAGTGCAGCCACTAGCCTCCAATTCCTTCTAGGAAAGTTGTATTACAATCTAACAGGTATGACCATTAGAGCATTCATAGTCACTGGGAGTATGGTGTTAGGAATGGCAAGGTGATGTAGGCTACGGTGTTTGACATTATAACGGCAAAGGGGATAACACGTACGCCTCTCTATTTCCACTATTACGCTCACAACAATAATTAAACGCAGCACGCTCATGACCAACGTTATCAATTATTGCTAACGTACGGTAGCCACACCGTCTTAAGATCGAACAAACGACTATAGGTCATCATTCTCTCAAGCAAAAGGACCAATATTGGGCCTGATCGAGCGATGGGTGTACCAAAAGAGATCTACCGAAAGGTTCGGTTCGGAAAAGGTAGATCTCCCCCAACAAAATGAAAGCGAGGCTCGCCAAACCTCTCGGAAAATTAAACAACTAGAAAGAACAATTTATGATAACGGAAAGATAAACCACGAACACAAAACAATTCCAAGATAACATAATAGAAATCCACCAAATGAAAATCTAGAGATTGAACCACACAAGAAAGTAGAGGATATCGTTACCCAACCAGAATGGATGATTCCAGTTCACTTTCATGGATCGATCTTCCACGGCTCCGCCAGAGTTTCGCCGACCAGAGAGAAGTTCGTCCACTTCCTTTGCTTCACGCCGGAGAGAAATGTCACGAAAATAAATCCTTTTCCTTGGTCAATCTTCTTCCTCACAATAGAAAGGGGGCTAATTTTTGGATTTCCCAAAAGGTGGTCGGTTTTGGGGTTAGGGAGGTGGTCAGATATGGGGGGGGGGGTTAAGGAAGAGGCCGATGGATTATGTATAATGAGGGAGGGGCTCGGTTTTGTTGTGGGAGGGGATTGCTTTGTGGTGGAGGAAAGGGGAGTGGTCGGATTAGATGAAGAGGGAGGGGGTTCGGGTATGGTAAAGGAGGTGTGGGGAGAACTTGAGGAGGGATGAATGGCGTCGGTTTTGGATGAGGGGAAGAGATGGATTATAGGAAAAGAACTAGAGGTGGGAGGAGGAGAAGAAGAGATGAAACTGAAGTTGGAGGGGAGGAGGAAGTGTGGCCGGCGGCCAAGAAGAGGGAGGAGGGAAGAGGGCGGCCAAGGAGAAGAGGAGAAGATTCTCAAGATTAGGGTTAGGAGATTTTTCAATATTTCATTCAATAATTAAAATCATGAAAGTCTATGCCTATATATAGGCTTACAACATGTAGTGGCTATTTGTAGCCCAAATAAAAATAAAAACAATACCAAAATTAACAAGCAACATGATGAAAATTAAAATGCAAATAATTAAAATAATATTTAAAGCCTTCATAAGTCTTCATCGTCACCGTCGCCATCATGTTGGGGTCGTCGTCATCTTCTTCCATCATTATCTTCAACATTTAGGAGAACGTCGTCGCCACCGCCATCGTCGTCATCATCTTTAACATATAGGAGAACGTCATCGTCGTCGCCGTCGTCATCTTAACCTTTATCACGCTGGGGGTTGCCGCCATCAATCCTCCCCCGCTCAAAATAACTCATCACCGATGAGTTGGCATGGAGGTGCTTGCGCCGAAGAACATCATCCAAATGAACAATCGCCAGGTCGCCGTAGACAGGGCGAGCACACCATCGTATCACATAACGTTGAGTACCTCCGCTTGGAGAGGAGAACAAAACACCAACAATGAACGTGTCTAGCCAAAATTTTGTCCTGCGGAACTTGGGAAAGCCATTAGGCAAATAAAGAAGAAAAATTTCTGCATCAACAGTCAACGTACCTCCGTTGGAGACCACTGGAGAGAACTATCCAAAAACAAGCTCACCCCCCAACCCAAATGAAAATATAGATGCACCAGACGTAGAGTTAGATATTTCAAATGGTGGAAAAACACATTGCGTGAAATTGGAAACATTTAAACTAGGGGAATTACCTCATTCAGTGGTTAACTTCAACAGACGTGTTGTTTCTCCTAATTGATTTAAAATCCAAAAAGTTCTGAATCGCCGACTTGCCAACGTTTCTATAGTGCCCGAAGGCATCCATTTAGGGACGAGACACACCAAGAGTAAACCGAAAACCTTATAGGGAGACACCCTCTTATGTAAGTTAGCAATATATTAATAAGAAGACATGTGTGTGACTAGTGCTTCCTTACCATGCTTATGTAAATAAAGAACAAGAGAAGCAAATACTAGTGCATGTTGACTTGTCATAAAAAATGGCAGTAACGGAACAACAAAAGGTGGCACAAATGGAAATAAATAGGGTGGCACCAGCAGAACTACATCAAGTGGCACCAATATAACGAGATCAGGTGGCACAAATGAGACTACATCACATTGTACTAGCAGAATAAATCAGGTGGCACAATCAACGAACATATCAATAACTTATTCTTAGGGATTTGACTAAACGTGTGAATTCGAGAGGATACAAAACAATAAAAAGTTATATAGTTATCACACACGAGTTCTATTATCACACTTCGAGACATGTCCCAAGGAGGGTCCAGCATGGATGGTAAAATAACATGGCTCAAATCAGGCAAAATAAATTCATGTCTGAAAGGATCCGCGGGTCGGGTCAACATATCAGGAGGGAGAGTTGGTAAACTTAAAGCCGGTAGAGAGTCAAGATCAAAATTAACTTCATGCGACAGAGTTAGCATCAGGGGATGCTCATCCGGGTATACATCAATAATGTCTTTCAAAAATAGCACTCTCTCACTAGGACATACTTCCAACACATTCGTCATAACTTACAAGTCAGACGCAGTAAAAATCTCAGGAATGGGCACTACAATATGTCTCGGACTAAAAATAACCCGCTCGAGTCCTAACATACCTTCGTCTACATCACGAAAGGGTAAGCTCTCAGCATAAGGTAATTCTTCCGACTCAGCCTGAATATCAATCGACTTAGATTCATCAAAAGACTCCACAATGGTCAAGGGTGATGGCCCCGAAATGTCATCGAAGGGGAGTGGAGATGATTGCCCAAAGAATAAATCCTCATCCAAGTCACTTGGGTAACCAATCTCCTCAACGTCGCTACAATCGTCAGGGTATAATAGCCTCTCCCTCAGTGACGGGCACAATCCTAATCACAGTCTCAGGCTCAATCATGGTGATAGAAACACTCTCACCCCGCGGGCTCATGACATTCCTAGAAATCACGTCTATCGAACTAGGGACCAGGGTCCTAAGCTTCTCGTTTCATTCATCGGTAGGTGCACATAGCAAGTATCTAGCGTGAGACTTATAGTCACTCCTATAATAAGAAATGGGTCTAGTGCCCTGGCAGGGAGGAATAACAACATGAGACGTCCTAGTACCGGAGTACGGGGGGACGGGCTGATTCGATGTAAGTAAAACCTTAGGCGGCTATTCACTCAGATAGTCGGAAGACTGAGAGCGGCAGTATGGAGGGTAATACTCATCCATTAAATAATTCTTCATAATATTCCAACCTATACGTAAGTCGACGAGGCGCGCCCCAAAACGTCTCTCCACACTGAGCCAAAAAGTATGGGCTCGACCAAATAACTGAAGTCTCGCAACAGGAATCCTGTGGGGGTCCACAAGATGATATTGCTCAAAATAACACTCCATGTCTTTCACCCAACATAGAAACACTTGCGGTCCACCTAGCCCATCATATGTCGGAGCAGGGATCCTAATACGCCTAGAGGTGCGCGGTGGCGGTGCTACTTGACTAGCCTTTAGTTGAGCAACTAAAGCAGTAATATCATCCATTATTCGGGAATGGACAGATTTCCCTACGTTCCTATTGGAACGTATAGTTTTTTATTGAGAGACGTTGAAATCATGGGCCATTCTAGAGGGAATCAGAGAGAACACTCAACCGGAACCGGTGCACGTGCAAGGAAGAAAAATAACCTGGTCCTATTTATTTTCAAAGATAGATTTGTTCCCGCTAATATTTCAAAATAATATATAATTTTTTTGTGATAATCTTGCTGGCAAAAATATGGAAATTATTAATTAATTTTTTTATGATTTTTTTATTGCTGAAAATAAAATTTAGCTGGCTATTGGCAGACCCTCAAATTTTTTTTTTTATTTTTTGACTCTGAGGCGTGCCTACAAAGTGCGTGACAATGTCCTAAAAAATTGGGGAGGGGTGTCAATTGGGAAATTTACATGAACCTCCCTCTGATACAAAATTGATGTAGGCCAGGGTGTTTGACACTATAACGGCAAAGGGGATAACACGTACGCCTCTCTATTTCCTCTATTACGCTCACACCAATAATTAAACGCAGCACGCTCACGACCAACGTTATCAATTATTGCTAATGTACGGTAGTCACACCGTCTTAAGATCGAACAAATGACTATAGGTCGCCGTTCTCTCAAGCAAAAGGACCAATATTGGGCCCGACCGAGCGATGGTTGTACCAAAAGAGATCTAGCAAAAGGTTTGGTTCGAAAAAGGTAGATCTCCCCCAACAAAATGAAAGCGATGCTCGTCAAACCTCTCGGAAAATTAAATAACTAGAAAGAACAATTTATGCTATCGGAAAGATAAACCACGAACGCAAAAAAATTCCAAGATAACACAATAGCAATCCACCAAATGAAAATCTAGAGATTGAACCACGCAAGAATGTAGAGGATATCGTTACCCAACCGGAATGGATGATTCAGGTTCACTTTCATGGATTGATCTTCCACGGCTCCGCCGGAGTTTTGCCGACCGGAGAGAAGTTCGTCCGCTTCCTTTGCTTCATGCCAGAGTGAGATGTCACGAAAATAACTCCTTTGCCTTGGTCGATCTTCTTCCTCACAATAGAAAGGGGGCTGATTTTTGGATCTCCCAAAAGGTGGTCGGTTTTGGGGTTAGGGAAGTGGTCGGATCTGGGGGGGAGGAGGAGGTCGATGGCTTATGTATAAAGAGGGAGGGGCTCTGTTTTGTTGTGGGAGGTGATGGCTTTGTGGTGGAGAAAAGGGGAGTGGTCGGATTAGATGAAGAGGGAGGGGGTTTGGGTATGGTAAAGGAGATGGGGGGGGGAGAACTTGAGGAGGGATGAATGGGGTCAGTTTTGGATGAGGGCAAGAGATGGATGCTAGGAATAACACTAGAGGTGGGAGGAGGGGAAGAAGAGATGAAACTTAAGATGGAGGGGAGGAGGAAGTGTGGCCGGCGGCCAAGAAGAGGGAGGAGGGAAGGGGGAGGCCAAGGAAAAGAGGAGAAGATTCTCAAGATTAGGGTTAGGAGATTTTTCAATATTTCATTCAATAATTAAAATCAAGAAAGTCCATGCCTATATATAGGCTTACAACATGTAGTGGCTATTTGCAGCCCAAATACAAATAAAAATAATACCAAAATTAACAAGCAACATGATGAAAATTAAAATGCAAATAATTAAAATAATATTTAAAGCTTTCATAAGTCTTCATCGTCACCGTCGCCATCATGTTGGGGTCGTCGTCGTCTTCTTCCATCATTATCTTCAACATGTAGAAGAACGTCGTCGCCACCGCCATCTCCGGCGCCATCGCCGTCATCATCTTTAACATGTACGAGAACGTTGTCGTCGTCGCCGTCGTCATCTTCAACTTCATCACGCTGGGGGTTGCCGCCATCAAAAGGGTGCTAGGGCCTAAATCACAGCTCATGAAGAAATCCAAATAGCCCATCCTGGACTATTTGTGTTTGGTGTACCAACCCCAACACTCAAAAATAAGGTTGTAGTCCATTCTCAAAGTCTGCCATTCCACAATCCGATTAAAGGAATGTCTCTCAGCACACTAGACTTTGCTATATCTGAAGCTATCAGGAGCTTGCACTCTGAAAAGAAGGCAGCTGCTGATAGGGTCCAAGATATCCCTAGTACCTCTGCTGCTAGATAAATCCCATATCCGGCTGTGGCTGAAAGACTAAAGAAAAAGGATGTTGTACCTGGAGGAGTGAGAGTTGCTGATAGTTAGGCTGTAAAGCCAGCCCTTAAAAGAAGGTACAAAATTTATGAGTGTTGGTGATGTGGCAAAGTAGGATACTATATTATTGATTGCTGGCACAATAAGAGTGTCTAGAGATAAAATGCCACCTTACCTATCAGAAGAGCTGCAGGTAGGCATGTTCAATTTCAGTCTAACCTGCACCTAGGACCCAATAAAAATAGGGGTCCTAAGGAAAGATGATTTATTTATTGCAGGTAAGTCTGAGTGGCCATACCCCTATATGGTACTTTGATAGTGGCTGTTCCAGGCACATGACTGGAATAAGGAGCATCCTGAAGGACTACACTCCAGTTGAAAATGGACCCAATGTCATCTTTGGTGGTTAAGTAAAAGGAGAAACCAAAGGGTTAGATAAGATATCTAATGGCATAATCACAATCACGCCTGTAGCTTATGTGAAAGGTTTGCAACATAACCTGATAAGCTTTAGCCAACTATGTGATCTTGGCTATGACATTTCTTTCCTCAAGGATGAGTGCCAAATTAGAAGGTCAAGTGACCAAGGGGTCATCTTGACAGGAACTAGGAGAGGAAATGTCTATTGTCTCAATTTTGTTTGTGAGAGTAAGGACTCTACTATATGCCTCGTTGCAAATGTGAAAGCTTCACATTGTGTCCAATGGCACAAGAGGATAGCTCATCTGAATTACAAGACCATAGGCAAACTCTTTAGTGAAGATTAAGTGAGAAATGGTCCTAAGGTGAAGTGCATCAAGGAGGGTATCTGCTCAGCATGCCAAAAGAGCAAGCAAACCACGACCTCCTTCTAGAGCCTTTATACCAAAGTCTCAGTGAGGTGTTTATACCTTCTGCATATGGATCTATTTGGTCATATTCCTGTTCATAATCTAGGTAGGAAAGTCTACACCCTTATGGTTCTTGATGACTTTTCCAGATTTGTTTGGGTGTTCTTTCTAAGGAAGAAATCTGAAACCCCTAATGTCTTCCAAACATTTGTTAGGAAAATTCAAAATGAACGTAACAGTACTGTTGTCATAATCAGAAGTGACCATTAGATTAAGTTTCAGTCTTAATGCATGAAAAGATTCTGTGAAGAGCTTGAGATTCATCAATAGTTCTCCTCTGCTAGAACACCCCAGCAAAATGAAATTGCTGAGAGGAAAAACAGAACTCTCATAGAGGTTGGTATAACCTTGTTAAATGACACAACTCTCCCAGAATATTTCAGGGCTGAGATAGTAAACACTGCATGTCATGTCCTCAACAGGGCTTCAATCACCAAAAGACACAAGAAGACTCCCTATGAGATTCTGAAATGCAAAAAACCAAACTTATCCTATTTTAGGATTTTTGATAGTAAGTGGTTTGTACTTAATAATAGTAAGTCCTATGTGACTAAGTATGCTTCCAAGTCCCAAGAAGGGATATTTGTTGGGTAAAACAACAATAGTAGGGCATATAGGATTTATAACTTAACTACTCAAGTTTTAGAAGAATCAGTACATGTTGTCTTTAATGAGTCAAACATAATTAACGGTGAGATGCCAAGCACCTCTTCAAGTTCTACAGGTTTAAAGTATGTGATGGATAAGCTTACAATCAGGGAAATGGATCTAGTAGGACAAGATAAGGAAGAAGATGGGTGTTGTCTAGGGGGAGCTCAAGACTCACAGGTTGTGGATGAAGAACAGTCAGCTGAAAATAATGCAGTACAGCCAACTGAAGATAATGACATTCATCCAGCTAAAAATAATGAAGAACAACATGCTGAAGTAAGGATGCCTCGAGCTGAGAGCCATCTGAGGGACCATTCAGCACACCAAATCATTGGTGATGAAGAAATGTTATCCATATAAGGAGCAAGAGCATCAACACAGCTCTATGTTCAAGCTTCCAATCACAAATAAAGCCCAAGAAGCTTGAAGAGGCTATCAAAGACCCTTACTAGATTGGAGATATGCAGGAAGAGCTAAACAAGTTCAAAAGGTTTAAAGTCAGGAAGCTGGTTCCCATACCAAAGGGACATAATGGCATTGGAACAAAGTGTATCTACAGGAACAAGCTTGATGAGAATGGTATTATTGTCAAAAACAAGGCCAGATTGGTGGCAATAGGATACAAGCAAGATGAAGGAATAGATTTTGAACAGACCTTTACCCTAGTAACAAGGCTGGAAGTAATAAGGTTATTCCTTGCTTTTGCTGCCTATCAATGATTCAAAGTCTTCCAAATGGATGTGAAGTCAGCATTCGTAAATGGAGACTTAAAAGAGGAAGTATATGTGGATCAACCACCAGGTTTTGTAGATCCTCACTTTCCTAAATTTTTTTACAAGCTTAAGAAAGCTCTATATGGGTTAAAGCAAGACCCAGAAGTATAGTATGAAACATTGTCTAATTTCTCATTAAGAACAAATTGTCAAGGGGGAAATTAGATAAGACCCTATTCCTAAGGGAATCTAAGGGCAAGATCATCCTAGTCCAGATATATGTTGATGACATTATCTTTGGATCTATTGAAAACAACCTTTATAAGAAGTTTGCCAAACTTATGCAAGGGATGTTTTAAATGAGCAGTATGGGTGAGCAGAAGTTCTTCTTAGGACTTCATGTTAGACAGGTTGATGATGGATTGTCCATATCTCAGTCTAAGTTCACCAAGGAGTTGATTTATAAATATGGAATAGACTCAGCCTCCACCATGAAAACTCCAATGGGAATAAGTATGTCTATAGGAAAAGATGAGGTAGGGAAAAATGTTGATGAGTCTTTGTATAGAGGGATAATTTGCTCTCTATTCTACTTGACTACTAGTAGACCTGACATCATGTATGCAACATGTGTCTGTGCTAGGTACCAAGCATGCCCAAAGGAATCTCACTACTATGTATATAGGCTTAGGAAAGCTCTATATGGTTTGAAACAAGCCCCTAGGGCTTGGTATGAAAGCTTGTCTGCTTTTCTTATTAAGAATAAATTCTCTAGAGGAAAGATAGACAAAACTCTATTCTTTACGGAATCTAAAGGCAATATCATCCTAGTCCAGATATATGTTGATGACATTATCTTTGTGTTAACTAAAAATAACCTTTGTAGGAAGTTTGGCAAACTTATGCAAGGGAAGTTTGAGATGAGCAGCTTGGGTAAGCTAAAAGTCTTCTTGAGACTTTAAGTAAGATAAACTTATGATGGCTTGTCCTATCCCTGTCTAAGTTCACAAGGGAGTTAATTAAGAAATATAGTATGGAGAATGCCTCCACCATGAGAACTCCAATGAGGTCAAGTATGCCTGTAGGCAAAGATGAGGCAGGGAAACCTATTGATGAGTCTTTATATAGAGGGATAATTGGCTCCCTTCTACACTTGACTGCTAGTAGGTCTGGCATCATGTATGCTACTTGTGTCTGTGCTAGGTATAATGCATGCCCAAATGAATCTAATTATTCTAACGCAAAGAGAATTTTAAGGTATCTTACGGGGACACCAGATCTTGGTCTATAGTACCCTAGGAATAAAGATTTTGAACTAACTGGATTTTTTAGAAGCAGATTTTGTAGGCTGCAAAGAAGATAGCAAAAGTACCACTAGCACATGGCAATTCCTATATGAAAGATTGGTGCCTAGGAGCAGCAATAAGCAAACCAATGTGGCTATCTCAACTGCAGAATCAGAGTATATTACAGCAGGTAGTTGCTGTACTCAGTTTATGCGGATACAACATCATCTTAAAGACTATGACATTAAGATAAGTAGAACTCTTCTATATTGTGATTCTACTAGTGCAATTTCTATTGCTAGGAATCCTGTTTCACATAGCAGGACTAAGCACATAGAAATTATGTATCATTTAATTAGGGAGCATGTTGAGAAAGAAGATATTTTCCTAGAGTTTGTCTCCACTAACAAGCAAGTGGCTGATATCTTCACTAAGTCACTAGATGAAGCCAAGTTCAACACCTTCAAAATAGATTTATGTATGATGAACTTAGAATAGCTTCAGGTGCTCCCTAAGGTATTATGTTTGGTACAGGTTTGTTCTTTTTGTAGGTGCTGCAGACCCTGTTGAGAACAAGATGAGAGCAAGTGTTCCTATTAAGGGGGAGCAAGTCTAGGAGCTGCAGAACAAAAGGCTTTCAATCTTAGAGAAGATGCTTTTTATCAAGAGTTATCAATAGCTGCAGGACTAGAGGCTTCCAAATGGTCTTTTCAAGTGGTGTAGAGACTTTCAATAATACTGAATTTCAAGTACTGTCAAGTGGTATCAGGACAACCCTTTATAAGGGGCAAGTTGGCAGCTGCACTCCTAGATTCCTCTAAATAAGATAGGAGGAGAAAATAAGGGGAGAGACAGACCTTTTGCTCTATCCTAACTATCAGAAGAAGTCAAAAAAGGGAGAGAGATGAGACTGATCAAGCTCAAAGGTGAGAGATAGAAGATAACTATCAGAAAGGATCCAATTCCTTCGTAACATAAACATAAGGGGAGAAAGTTATGGGGAGATAAGGTTGATCAAGCAAAGAAAGGATCAAGAAAAGAGGTAATCCTCTAAGGTGTAACTTACCCTACAGCAATACCGGGGGAGTAAGTAAATTTCATTTCACTGAATTTAATATGAATAAGCTTTTATTGCCTGTGTAATGTGTATCTCATTGACTAAGGTACTTGATCAGTTGTTTTGATGATGTCAAACATGTCAATGAGATAGACATAGTTGTATTTAATGTATGTTTAAGTTCATGCATACAGGTTAGTCTTTGTCATAATGATTGGATAGCTTGTTCAAGAGACAGTGACAGCTGGACTCAAGGTGATAGGATGGAAAGTTAGAAAAATGCCTAAGTCCAAAAGCGTTGAGTGAACCAAGCTCACTCAACGCCATTTAGCTAATAGCTCTGAGCGAAGACAGGCAATCAAAGCTGACAGAATTGCAAAGGCAGAAATCTGGCTAAGTCCAAAAGTGTTGAGTGAGCTCAACTCACTCAATGTCATATGGCCAGAACTATTGAGACAAGGTTATCCTATCAAAGCAGATGCAGTGGAAGCCATAATTTTGACTATGTCCAGAAGCGTTGAGTGAAGCTTCATCACTCAACACCATGCTAAGTCGGTCAACGCCAAAGCTTATGCTTAAGGAGACAGAAAGTAAAACTAAGTGAAGTTGCGTTGAGTGAAGCTCACTCACTCAACGCCAAGTGAAATGGCTCTGAGTCTAGCCTTATTGTGAAGAATGCAAAAAATTGGCTAAGTCTAGAATCGTTGAGTGAGATCAACACACTCAATGCTCTCAATGCCATCAGTCATAAAGCTAAAAAATATGGTTATGGCAAAAAGCGTTGTGTGAAGCTTATGCGCTCAACGCCATCAGGCGGAAAGCTGAAGAATATAGTCTAAGGGAAAAAGAGTTGAGTGAGGAATATACACTCAACGCTCTCAATGCCTAGCAGAGAAAAATAAGCCAATGACGATCGAAGGGGAATATTTGCTAAATAATTCTAAGTTAAGAATCGCTGAGTTTACCATTTGTCGAGATGAGCTTAGCTTTCGTCGACCGGAGTTTAGAGAATTCATCGATCTCAGCTTTTACCTATAAGAAGGAATCAGCTATTAGAATCGTCGAACCCAGTTTTTTAGCTGTAAGAAGAAAATTTCGTCGAACACAACTTTTTAGCTGTAAGGAGAAGATTTTGTTGAACTCAGCTTTCAAATTTTGTCGAACACAACTTTCTACTATAAGAAGAAATTAGCTTTTAGAATTTCATCGAGCGGAGTTTAGATTTCGTCGAACTCAACTTTCACCTAAATGATGAACTACGCTGAGAGAATTCGTCGATCTCAGCTTCACTATTTCGTCAAGTAGAGCTCAAGTTTCGTCGAACTGAGTTCAGATTTCATTGAACACAGAATTTCAGAAATGTTAGTTGATTTTGTAAAATTCCAGAAGGATGCTGACTCAGTAAAGTGAACAAGTTAACAAAGTTCAGATTCGATATAAATCAACATTAGCATCTGAAAGTATCTAGTGTCAACAAAATCCACCTATGGGGGGAGGGGAATAAGTGTCGTGCATTCTTTTGCGGAATTTAAAATGCCTGCACAAATGAACAAACACAGCACAGAAAAGCACACAAGCAATTATAGTGGTTCCCCGATTTGGGTACGTCCACTCTACCGCTTCGACCTATCTCCCACCAAGGGATGAATCGGTCACTTCACCAACCGGATTGAAATCCAATCCTCACACTACGGAAGGAACCATTCCAACCAAAGGAGTCACAACTCCTCCACCATGGGTTGCACCTAACCCTTACAACTAGGAATCAAAATTACTTTACAACAAAACAAAAATTGAATGTACCAGAAATACAAACAAACTTGTAGAGATCCCGATGTCCTTCTTCGTTCATTGAAGCTTTCTTGAAAGAGACGAAGAATCCACAACCGGTGTTCTCTCTTGGAGAGGATCTTGACAAGATTGGCGGAGGCAAGTAAATGCGGCGGCGATGCTTTGTAGATCCAAACTTCTTGACGAAGCAAGCAAGGTCTACCAACGATCTCAATCAGATCAGTCGTCTCAATCGATTCAGAATGAAGAACTATCCACGTTTAACAAATCGAGAGACAAGAGTTCTCGAGAGAGAAGCGTGAGACGCTAGGCTTGCCTCGGGACTATCGCCGGAAGATCAAAGACGCTCTAAGATCAGCGGTGGAGACTAGCTTGCGAGCGGCGACTATTGGTGAAGTTCCGCGATTGGCTAGGGCACGCTCGGCCTCAGTTTTACTTTCCATTCTTCGATCTGTGGTATGTTCAAATACGCGAGTATATATACTGGAAGCCAACCCTAAATGACCGTTGTGGGACCCACAAGGAGTAGCCCTAGTCCCGTTCAAAACGGCGCACAGAGAACTTGGTTCGGTTTAGCGAACGGGAATTTTGCCTAAGGCAAATTCGGCGAGAATCGCTGGTGATTCCTGTCGAAGTCGGCGGGAATAACTCACGATTCCCGTCGAATTTGCCTCGGCAGAATTCCAGTTGGAAATCTGGTCATCCGGAGGGAATCGGCGGGAATGCAAGGTGATTCTTGTCGAATCGGCGAGAATCACTTGGTGATTCCTGTCGATTCCGCATTAGAAGAATTCTTGTAGGAGGACAGTCAGCCGGATGAAGTCGGCGGGAATCACTTACTTATTCTCGATGATTCGGCGAGAATCACTAATGATTCCCGTCGAACTGGGAAATCACTTAGTGATTCTCGTCGATTTTTACTTAGATGCTTTTTCTCTTCCTTCCTATGAACTTGGTCTTCGATCCATCTTTGCTCCTCTTCTGCTCTTGATCTATCTCGACCCTATAATTGAAAGTAAGTACACTTCAATAGAGAGAGCACACATGAGTCAACACACTGATCTGCTCAACGAGGGATTACGTTGCGCAGACTCGTGTATATTAACCCACTGTACCCTGACATTTGTGTGTACTTAGCATGGAATAGCTGCAAGCACATCTTGATAGAAAATCATCAAATACATTGTGAATCCATCTTAGCTTGACTGGAGTCTTCTTCAAATCAGGTAATTGTGGATACAATACCCAACAATCTCCCCTTATTTGAAGAAGCGAAAATCCTACTAGCTAAGATGAATTACACAAACCAGAAGGATATACATAAATAATATGCGAGACAAGAAATCAAAATAATAAACGCAGTAAGAACAACAATTGAATCAACATGTGATCAAATATATATATATATATATATATATATATATATATATATCCAAAGGTTGTTCATCTAAATACAAGAAAAAATATACACGCATATAGAGAATAAAAACAAATCTAGATTCCAATTCTATCTCTCCTTTGCCTGAGCATCTCTTTATTGTTCAACCATGTACTTCTTGCTTTGCCTCTCAAAGATTTACTTCGGCTTCGGGTAATACCGGGGTGGATGAGCTTTAGGTTCCATAGTGTTAGACCTGAAGAATATGTTTCTTTTAGGCTCATACTCTTTGTGCATCTCCCACTCATACTGACTATATATGTCATTTCTATCAATCTCTCCCCGTTGTTGTAGCATAAATGTATCCAGTATGATGCTCCTGGACGTAGTACTCCACCGTTCATTCTTAACATCACTTTCCTTCAATCTTAATTTCCTCTCAGCTGGAGTTTCTTTGGAAGTTCTTTCTTGAAGATTTCTTTTCCCTTTTGCAATGGCCTCTTAATCAAACATAGCCCTGTGAGCAGCTTTGGCAGTGGCCCTAGCAGCCTTTCTGGCATCAGCTTCACTCAAGGGAACCTCCTCAGCACTTGCAACCTCATCACCAACAGTAGTAGCAGCCTCATCAGTAGGAGCAACCGGAATTTGTATACCAGATGCTTGCTGAACTAGTCAGTGACAGCTTGCAAAAACATACTCATTTGACTGCTTGAAGTTGTCGACCATGATTTGCTGTAATCCTGCCATCTTAGCTGTATATTCCTCCTCCCCCTTTTTGGCTTCTTGAGCTATTGAGTTTGCATAAGAATGCAGTGACTCATCTTTATGCTTGATAGTCTTAGTAAACTCGTTCAGCAGGGATTTCTGATTTACGTTGAGTGTCACCATATTGCCATCGAACAATTTGATGTTGTTTGGTACAACATGTGCATTTTGGTTTACCACTGCCAGATCAGATGTATTTTTTTAAGCCCTTGCATTAGGAGATTGACGGCAGTGCCGGCCTCTACATACTTAGCTTCAAATTTTAGTCCATCATATCCAGCTTATGATTTATCTCCACAACATTTTTTAGCATCAAATCCTTAGATTGCTTAATCCGTTTCAGTACCTTGTTGTGAGATTGTTCAAAAGAGGCCTTCAGTTCATCCACTATACCTTGAATGATATTTACCGTGTGATTTGTCAGGCTAGGTCCTAGCGGATGAACATGATGAATGGCCTGGTCATGGTCAGGGGGAATAAGACTCTGGGAGTCAGGATTATCATCTGTAGATACACTGGTGGAGCTTGATAGATTCACAGTCTCTTGAGCGGGGATTGGGTCAGCCTCTGTCGTTTTTTCATATATACTCATCATCCCCTATCGAGTGGTCTCCCCCTCAATTGTTGCACCAGATACATAAGGAACTGCTACCTGAACCTGTACCACAGAGGGGAGGTCAACATCGATTCCCCTCATGTCCATCTCATTTCAAGCTTGGTCATTGTTCATATCATCAGTGGCCGCATTCTCCACATCATCCTCCATGTCATCCTCCACTTCCTTCTCGTCAGCCTGATCGGTAGAGAGGGTATCCACAGCATCCTTCGCGATCAGGGTAATATTAGTAACGGCGTCTGCTTGATCTGAAACTGAGACATCCTTCCTGAGGGCATCAGAAGAAATGGTGAAAGACTCCCCCTCAGTTCCTGCATGCAGCATATAAGGAACTTTACTAGGCTCATCCAAAGGATTTCTGACCTCCGGAGCTCTGTCTTCTTCATCACCATGTGCTTCAGCTGCACCACCTTGGCCAATTCTCCTCTCCCATCTATCAAAAACGCTGGAGTCCATCTTCTGTAAGTAGTGAAGAGGAACTCCCTTTCTCATATCAAACCTGTCTCCGTCCATCTGATTCAGGTATAGGCTGATGATTCTCCAAAAGTTAGGAGTTCGTAGAGTATCTTTAATCTTCTCAAACAACATGGCCCCCCAGTTGAATCTCTTCCTGCACACCACAGCCATTAGGATCTTAAACATATCCCCTGAAATATGATCATGGGAGCCAGGATTTGCAGATCATAACTTTTCCTATGATATCTTAGATGAGCTTCCCTTCCTCGTTCATGTCCTTGCATTTGATGGCCTTGGTCCCTCAAGCTAGTCCGCAGAACAGTAGAGTCCTTGCACGATCATTTTCATTCAGGTAGTCCTCTTGCACTGAGCTGGTGAGCTGCAGATGATGTTATAGTCTTCCAGCAGTCATCTTGATTCTTAGTCCAGCAATCTTACACTTTATCACGGTGTCCTCGTGATGTATCTTGGCGGTTGTATAGAACTTAAGAACTTTCTTATCTAGAACCTTGCAAGGGTGCTCGAGTATAAAGGAGAGCCCGGCTTGCTCGAGCATCAGGATGATGTTCCTAAATTCATCAGAAGAATTGGTGAAGCCAGTCCTAACCAACTAACTCCCAGTGAGGAGCCCGACCGTGGTTCGAGGAGCCATTATAAACCTAAACAAGTAACATCCAAGGGACTTAACTCTATCTAGATCTATAGATTAGGAACTAATCTAGTAGGAACTAGACAAGTTACAAACAAGCTTGTTATTCAATGAGGAACGGTCGTTACCCTTGCGCCGAGCGGAGAGAAGCCCTAGTCGAATAAGCGGTTTGGGTCGGGACTGCAATCAACGGAAGCGTGAGTCGACGAGAATGTGAATGCTAGCGGTGAATCGGCTAGAACTTGCGTCAAGCAGATGCCTAAGATGGGAACACCGAGCCGACGGAGAGAGGATAGCGGCGGATAGCAATCGACGAGAGGCGATCGGGAGTCGATGAGAACACCACGCGATAGGAGCAACGGGTTTCTGCTATTTCCAGAATACGAAGGGTCGGATTTCCGAGCGCTATTTATTTCCTAAGATTACCGCAGTATCCTATATTTCTGCTGGGAATGGCAGGTTTCCGCTTGACCGTTTTATATCGATAAATTTAAATTGTTGATTTTAATTTCTATTAATTCGAAACTTTGCCCTATTAATCGTTGGATAATGAATATCCCGGTCAGAATAACTTAGCTGAGTCAAGGGGAGGTTAACCCTAGAATTAAGCACTGACTATTTCTTGGTGAGTCAAAAGGTAAAATTTTCGTTGCAACTACTGGCACACGTCCCGTGAGTTTCATCGGACCGATTGACACCCACTGTCACACATTATTAATGATATAAAAAAATAATCAGGTTCCAAACTAAGGATCATACAGTTATTAGCATCTGTGTCCTTCCATCAGATGTGTTCGTATATATATATATTTATATCTTGAAGGAGAATCTATATATTTGTTTGGATATATATATATACTTCTATGTAATGCGATTCAATTTTCAAAACTGAATGCGCGTACTTGGGATCATTAGGTTGATCATTCGGATCCTCTATTTGAAGTACAACAGGTATCTAGTTCAAGTAGGACAATGTAGTTAGCATTATCTCTTATCCCATATACTTGTTCCATAGCATTCCTGGAACACCTCTTGTCTAGGTCCCATTATGTTCAAGGGTACCTAGACTATCCTGCAAAAACGAATTACCTTACCTTAGGAACCCAATATGTATTGGGTCCTAGGTTCTTGTCAGCATAAAATACAGGATGTCTTCCTACAGGATTTCAGTCAGGAAGGCTATCTCTAGCCAAAGGATGTGGACATACCCTTGCCCTTGGCACAGAAGGATTGTGCCAACAATCTATGGGAAAGTGACCCACTTTGCCACAGCACCAACACTCATGAATGTTGTATCTCCTTTTCTTACAAGATCTACTGACTCAGTTTATCACGATCATAGGTCTGACAGGGGAACAACAGGTTCTTCTCTTAGATTTACCCTTTCCACCGGGACACGAGGGAGGGTGGATGGAGAATAGCTGGTGAGTGTCATGACGCCTGGGAGGTGGTGCCTTCTTTTCAGTCAGCACACATCCGGGGGCCCCATTGATACTTTCTACATGTTTGCCAACCCCCTTTACCTTAGTCCTAGGGTGGTGAGAGGTACTGTGAGAGCTGGTTCGTGCACTCTCATGAATTGTTGAGGCTGAGGCAATTAATACAAAAGGTTCATGATGAGCCAAATGTATTTTCTCATGGGTAGCCATAACAACACTTGCACTATGGGTATTTCCATATGAGGGTTGATCATTCTTGCAGTGATCATAGTTGTTCTTATGGTCATACCTGAAGGCATGATGTGGCCCTTCCTACTCGGTATTGGGGGTCTGAAAACAGTTTCCCCATTTCTCCACGATTTTATGATTCGTGAGATCCACCCGTTTTCTCCCTTTCTCTTTATAGCATTTACCTTGGAAAAGTTATATACTATTCTCTTTTCGGTCTCTAGAGAAAACTCTAGATCCGAGATCTTTGAGTCCTTCACCTTGATGGATTCCAATTGGAGATCAATCATGGTCCTCAACTGAGCAATTTCCATAGCATGTTTCTCCACAAGCAAGTTGCACTTCTAAAGGTCACTACGAAGGGAATCAAGAGTTTCAATCTTTTGATTAAAACTGTCTATTTACCTAACATCAAAAGAGGGACAAACCTCTTAACTCCTCCAGTCTTCAGGAGATACAAGAGGAAGAGAGCAGGAAGAGGAAGATACCTGATCCTGATCGTGCAGATCAGGGTTAGAGTTGTGGTCAGTTGAGACTGAGATTTCAGCTTCATCACAACTGCATTCCTCAATCTCTTCTTCAGTCTCTGATAGAGATACCGGAGCCCTGATATTGAGAAGTTGTTCTTGACATTCATCATCAGAGACGAGGACCCCCACATAAGCCTCATCCTCTTGCTGGCATTCAGTCCTGACAGCCTTTTTTTCTTCCATGAGGTCAGAGATTGTTTCCAACATGGACTTTGCAGTCTTGCACTTATCCAATCTTATAAGAGAAGAGCCTGACCAAACATCAGAGATGATCTGTCGTACCAGCTTGTCCATGTTGAATAGTGAGAGCTCAGTTTCAGACATCTCTTCGGTACTCTTCGGGATTTTGAGATCTTCTCTAGAACCGGAAGCCTTCATGGGAATGAAGGGGCCCTCTTCCATAATGAATGACGCACGAGGGTCAATGGCCTCCAGATGAAACTAAACTCTCATTTTCAAGATGGGATAGTACTCTTTTGTGCAGGTAGGGAGTCTCAGAGGAGAGACATCAGTGTACAGCTCCATGCTTGAGTCTTGTATTCTTCTTGACACTAGAAGCAGGATCTTACTCAAGATGTTAACCTTATTGACGAGTAACCTCCCTCTGATACCACTTGAAAGTATCTAGTGTCAACTAAATCCACCTATGGAAGGGGAAGAGGTGTCGTGCAGTATTTTGCGCAATTTTAAATACATGCACAAATGAACAAACACAGCACAGAAAAGCACACAAGCAATTATAGTGGTTCCCCGATTTGGGTACGTCCACTCTCCCCTTCGACCTATCTCCCACCAAGGGATGACTCGGTCACTTCACCAACCGGATTGAAATCCAATCCTCACACTACAGAATGAACCCTTCCAACCAAAGGAGTCACTACTCCTCTACCATGGGTTGCACCCAACCCTTACAACTAGAAATCAAAATTCCTTTACAACAAAACAAAAATTGAATTTACAAGAAATACAAACAAACTTGTGGAGATCCCGATGTCCTTCTTTGTTCGTTGAAGCTTTCTTGAAAGAGACGAATAATCCATGACCGGTGGTCTCTCTTGGAGAGGATCTTGACAAGATTGGTGGCGACTAGTGAATGCGGCGGCGATGCTTTGTAGATCCAAACTTTTTGACGAAGGAAGCAAGGTCTACCAACGATCTCAATCGGATCAGTCATCAAAAACGATTCGAAATGAAGAACTATCCTCGTTCAATAAATCGAGAGACAAGAGTTCTCGAGATAGAAGCGTGAGACGCTAGGCTTGCCTCGGTACTGTCTCCGGAAGATCAAAGACGCTCTAAGATCAACGATGGTGACTAGCTTGCGAGCGGCGACGATCAGTGAAGTTCCGCGATCGGCTAGGGCACGCTCGGTCTCGGTTTTACTTTCCGTTCTTCGATCTGTGGTATGTTCAAATACGCGAGTATATATACGTGAATCCAAACCTAAATGACCGTGGTGGGGCCCACATGGAGAAGCCCTAGTCCCGTTAAAAGCGACACACAGATAACTTGGTTCGGTCCAGCGAACGGGAATTTTGCCTAAGGCAAATTCTGTGAGAATCACTGGTGATTCCCGTCGAAGTCGGCGGGAATCACTAATGATTCCCGTCAAAGTTTCCTCGGTAGAATTCCAGTTGGAAATCTGGTCATCCGGAGGGAATCGGCGGGAATGCAAGGTGATTCTCGTCGAATCTGCGAGAATCACTTAGTGATTCCCGTCGATTCTGCCTTAGCAGAATTCTTGTAGGAGGACAGTCAGCCGGATGAAGTCGGCGGGAATCACTCGATTCTCGCGATTTGGGAATCTAATGACTGATTTTTACTGATGCTTTTTCTCTTCCTTCCTATGAACTTGGTCTTCGACCCATCTTTGCTCCTCTTCTGCTCTTGATCTATATCGACCCTATATTTGAAAGTAAGTACACTCCAATAGAGAGAGCACACATGAGTCAACACACTGATCTGCTCAATGAGGGATTACGTTTCGCAAACCCATGTATATTAACCCACTGCACCCTGACATTGGTATGTACTTAGCATGGAATAGCTGCAAGCACATCTTGATAGAAAATCATCAAATACATTGTGAATCCATCTTAGCTTGACTGGAGTCTTCTTCAAATCCAGGTAATTGTGGATACAATACCCAACAACATCATCATCAGTGTATAGTGGATCTCAAGTTAATTAAGCCGAGGTTTTTACCACCGTAAAAAACTGGGACACGTGTCGATCATCTCGTTATTTTGAAGGGATTATAAATAGAAGAAGTGATCGAGATCTGATTAAGTTTTCGAATTAAGTTTTCTGATTAAACTCCTGAGAAAATGAGAAGCGAAATTGTCCTATTCATCTGCCATTGTTGCAGAAGACAAGAACTTCAAGTTCAAATCAGAAGGGCTTCTGAGTAAGCTGTTGTAATCATCATCTGCTACAGTAAGTTCAGAGTAATTCTCTAAGGAAGATGAATCAGCCTAGGCATTCCCTAGCTGAAGTTATCTTTTCGATCCAAGCCGAACCAGAATCTGAAGATCAATTCGCTGGATCAAAGAAGAAGAATGAAGGGCTGATAACTACTCAGTCCAGATTGGGAGACATTCCTGAAGAAAAAGCAGATTGATCTACTAGTCGATTCCAGAACAAGCTGGGAAACAACATCAAGATCGTTGTATCATCTTGTTGCTGAGAAGTCATAGTTAGGGCTGAAATCTACTCAGTTCATGTAGACAGACACAGATACTTTCCTCTGTTGTCTATAATTCAATTTTTTTGCTTAATTATGTATAAGATTCATTTTGAATCTTAGTTGTAGGCTAAGGCCTGAGGTGTAAGCCTATTATTATAAAGGCTGAGGTAGGGCAAGGATTGCCTGAGTTGTAAGCCTGGTTATAAAGGCTGAGGTTGGGCAGGATTGCTTGAGCTATAGGAGTGTAGATTCACTCTGAGTTAGAGTTCTTGGGAAGAACTTGAGCTATAGGATCTTAGAGATCTGAGTGGTAGGGCTTGCTCCTGAGTTATAGGAGCCAGTTGGGCTCGTAGCCGTAAGATCTGGGGATCTGAGAAAGTGGGAAGTTTGGCCGAATCTAGCTTATTACTGGATAGGCGAAGGGGGAAAGTGGATGTACCCATAAATTTGGGAACCACTATAAATCACTGTGTATTGTTGTGTGTGTTTTGATTGTTTTGTTTTGATAATTTATAAGCGACCAAGAATTTTTAAATTGGACCTATTCACCCCCCCTAGGTGTTTAGTTGTTCTTAAAATCTAGACTTTCAAAGATTACACACCCAAGTCATGGGCATGACCGGGGGGTGTTAAGGTTGGCATGCTGTAGAAGGCAAAAACTTAATGAATGGTGGAGTTCTGGAATGTTCTAGATATTTCACGTGGTGGTCACGGGCATGTAGGGGGGCGTGACTTGACACCTGACAGAAAATTGATGTCGGCAACAACCAATTCTAAACCGGATTGAAACCTCGTCGACTGACACCGACGTGTCGGGAAGACACGGGCGTGTTCTACTCGCTGTTTCACGGATTCCCAGTAGGCAATAGTTTTTCACTGGCATCAAATTGACATTCCCCGGTCATGGGCGTGACCGAAAGTCACAGGAGTATACCATGGAATTTTATCATTTTATGCATAACTTTTAGGAGAAGAGAATATAGCCATGTTAGCAGGAAATATACAAAAAGAAACATTTTATTGAAGAAGAAAAGCTTAAAACAACGAAAATAACCTAAAATGACCTAAATTAAGTACTGTAAAATACGTATATTTACTACCCATAACTCCCCCTTTTGATAATATCAAATCCCGTTCATGAGATATAATATTGAAGTGCATGATACAACATATATATAAGAAAGAATCTTTAATGCTCAGGTTTTAGGTTCTATGTAGCTCCCCTTATACACGTGCTCCTGCTACATGCATGATCTATGTGCTCCACCAATCTACGTCCACACAATGTAATACGCTCCCCCTTCATATGAACACAATGTAATAAGCTACCTGTGCATGTGATCTTCCTTATCCCATGACTCATGACCAATTTATTCTCCCCCTTTTTTAATATCGAAAGGGGATGGGCCCGACCAAACAAAAACATGTGCATGCATGGGAGAAGAGGAATGCAGTATGTAATGAGCATGATAAAGAAATAAAATAGTGCACATAAGAGAAAGTGAAACAAGAGACAAAAAACAATTGGGGTGACCAAAAATGAATTCAGAAAGGATAAGGCATAGAGTCAAACGTATGATTGCAATACACAAAAATAGTTTAAATCAGTTATCAGAGTTATAAAGAATTGGACAACGTTGGTAAACTAAAGACATAATGATTTACAGTACAATGCAAAAAGAATTAGAGAATGAATACAGAGGAACATTGTATATGTCACGAATAGACATCGTGTGCTAGAACTTATGTGATATAGACATATAATGCCATTTCAGTCCAATTATTATGCATGGAAGTGTTAGATAGAGCCATGACGTGTATACGTGTAGCATCGGGAGACAAAAATCAAGTAGAGTTAACATTCATTACATGGTTTATCTCAGTAATTCAATATGCTATCACGAGAGGAATAAAGTGAATAAGCACGTCACGTTGCTATCTTCGTTATACCAAGGCTAGAATTAGGGCACTAAGCATAAGGTTCTAGTCCGAGCACAAGATCAAAATGATTTTTTTGACCAAGGTGCTTATCCTCATAATGCTCATAAAGACTTATCAGGAGAAGTGAGTAGAGCTTTGGGGGGTATGCTTGACACAAGGCTTGATAGCATTCATTTTTTTTATTTAGACGTGTTGGGCTACCATTTTTACAGTTTAGATACAAAGGAACCCAAATCAATCGAAGTTTACCCACATAGATAGATACACTTTAACTTGTATATATAAGAATTGACCACTAGAAATTCGGCCCAAAGTTATACCCTTTCTAGAAGCGCATATTTATCGTGACATTAATTATTCAAGTTATTTCTAACGTACAATATCACGAGTTATTTCATGTAAGCATATAATTTCCACAAGAGTGCTCCGTATAGGGATGTGTGAACATTATTAAGTCATTCCGCTACCTAAATCCTCACACATACCTAGAGGTATAGTCAACAATTGCTAATATGTCTAGTCGCACTCTGTAACTAAGCACATATATATTCGACAAAACATGGCAAGTAGGCAATGTTCACAGGGATTAACAAGCCTAACTCAAATATTATACATAAACATTATGCACTAAGTTCTAGTCATGTTTGTGATAAGAGTGATCACTCCACAGTTTTTTTTTTAGATTCGACAAAAAATAAATGAAATAAGTAGCAAACCAAGCAAAAAAAAGATGTATAAATTAAATAGTCACATAAATGTTTTTGGATTTTTGGGAGATTCTTCAAATTTATTTTATTTTTTGTCTGAGAAAAAAACGGAAATAGAAGCAGAAACAACCATAGAATAACATAATAGAAAAAACAGACAACCGCCCTGAAGACAGTTGGTGATGCACCATGACTAGGAAGAGAGATCCAAAACACCTAGCTCAAGTCGAAGTAACGAGAAACGAGCATCTGGGAGGGGTTTTGTGAATATATCAGCTTGTTGGTCGTCAGTTCCAATGAAGCTTACTCTCACGTTCTCTTTCTTAATGTGATCCTGAATGAAATGATGACGAACGTCAATAAGTTTGGAACGAGAGTGATGTAATTGATTATTTGTCAAGTCTATGTCACACTTGTTGTGGCACATAAGAGTAACGTTCCTACAAAATAAGCCAAAGTCGTTTAACGTTTGAGACATCATTTTAGACATCCAAAGTGCCTTAGCACAACAAATCCCTAAAGCAATATACTCAGCTTCAACAGTAAGGAGGAGGACCGATTTTTGTTTCCTACTTGACCATGACACTAGTGTCGTACCAAGGAAGTTACATGTATAACTCGTGCTCCTGTGATCAAGAGAGCATCCACCATAATGAGAGTCGAAGTACCCGTGGAGTGTGAAATCAGTGGTGTGGGGGTACCAAAGACAGATTTTTAATGCCTATAAAATACCAAAAGATATGTTTAACCGGTTTCAAGTGTGATTATTTAGGATCGGCTTGATAGTTAGCACATAGACACACCGCGAATGTAATATAGGGCCTAGACTCACTTAAGTAGAGTAGTGATCTGATCATTCCTCTAAAAATAGTTTGATTCATCAAAATGCCAATTTCATCCTTTCTTAATTTTAGACAGGCACTCATTGGAGTTTTGTCTTTATTCAGATTCTCAAAGTTGAATCGCACAAGTATATCTTTTATGTATTTTGATTGACTTATAAAAATTCCATCATTATGTTGAGAGATTTGAAATCCTAAGAAATACGTTAACTCTCTAGCCAGACTCATTTCAAATTAAGACTGTATTAGGGTGACAATTTCTTTCCATAATTTATTATTTGTGGCCCCAAAAATACTATCATCCACATAAATTTATAAAAAAATTAAATCAAGATTCTCATTCTTTAGAAACAAGGTGGTGTCTCCCTGCCCATCTTAAAGCCATGTCCAAGGAGAAAACTTGTGTGCCTATTATACCAAGCATGGGGTGCCTTTTTCAGTTCGTACAAGGCTTTCACCAACTTGTATACGTGATTTGGGTAGTTAGCGTTCTAGAATCTCTGTGGTTGCTCGACATACACCTCCTCCTTAATATATCCATTCAAGAATGCACTCTTAACATCCATTTGATATAATTAAATTTACTTATAACTCGCAAATGCCAAAATCATATGAATGGATTCAAGACGTACAACTTGTGTAAATGATTTCTCAAAATCCACACCCTCTATCTATGGTTAACCTGTTCCACAAATCTAGCTTTGTTTCTTTTTATCCTGGAGTAACCATCAAGTTTATTCTTGTATACCCAATTTAAACCTATAATTGGGTGGCTATCAGGACGCTCCACTAACACCCAAACTTTACATCTCTCGAGTTAGTTTAACTCTTCATTCATAGCTAAGAACCACAATTCATCCTTTAAGGCTTCTGAGATGTTCTTGGGTTCAATTTCAGATAGGAAATACAAGTTTGGGCTCTACTATTACTAGTTCTCGTGGATGCTGCTTTAAGAAATTTAGAGTACTCGGAGGCGTATATTCATCATCATGAGTTGGAACATCAACCAACACTTATTTCTCCTCACCCTTATCTTCTACTTGTGCATCGTCATCAATTTCTTCTTCGTTTGTCCTAGGTTCTTCGGTTGGTGTATTTTCAATAAAGTGGACGTGAGCCGATTCTTCAACAACTAAGGTTTATTTGTTATAGAACCTATAGGCACGACTCATAATAGAGTGTCCTAACAGGATTCCATTGTCTGATTTTTCATTAAGTTTTCCAAGTGATCCTTAGTGTTTAGAATAAAATACGGGCAACTAAAGACTCTAAAATATGAAACTAATGGCTTCCTATTGAAGTATAGCTCATACAGAGTTAGCTTAAGAATGGAACGAATCATGACTCGGTTCATCACATAGCATGTTGTGTTAACTTCTTCTGCCTAGAAATATCGAGGCAAGACGAACTCGTCGAGCACTGTGGGTTCTAACTCTTGAAGCATTCACTTCTTTCTCTCTACTCCCCCATTCTATTGAGGAGTGTGTGGGGATGAAAATTCGTGCTTAATTCCCAAATTATTACAAAAGTTCATGAAATTTTCATTCTCAAATTCTCCCCCATGATCTGACCTTATGCATTTTATTTTTAGCTCCCTATCATTTTGAATTCTAATACATGGATTTGTAAACTCAAGGAACATGTCAGATTTATTCGTAAGGAAGACCTTCCAACAATAACGAGAGTAGTCATCAATAAGAACAAACGTGTACCGTTTTCCACCTAGACTAGATGTACTAAGAGGACCAAACAGATCCATGTGAATAAGTTCAAGTGGTCTAGTCGTGGAAATTTCATTTTTTGCTTTTAAATGAGGTTTTATAAAATTTCCCTTTTAACATGTAGCGCATAAAGAGTTTAATCTACCACTTAATTTTGGAAGTCCTCAAACAAGTTTATTTTTCGATAGTTTGACATTATGTTTACTTCCTGAGTGTCCTAGTCTGCTATGCCAAAGATCTAATTCCTCATTCTTGGTAACTAAGCATTTCAAATAAGAAGAAGAAATATTTTCAAAGCTAACATTGTAAACATTATGGGTTCTATGAGTAATAAGTAAAATACTATTAGTTTTAGCATCTATAATCTTGCAAGTGTTTGTAGAGGATTCAAATATAAAATTTAGGCCCTTATCACATAGTTGACTAATTTAAATTAAATTATGATTAAGTCCATGTACAAACAGTGCATTTGAATTTGAAAATGCTTTTTTACTTATGGTGTTGATTGCAAGACTGCGTCCTTTGCTGTTGTCCCCAAATCTCATCATGCCTCCCTTCTTCTTCTCCAAGCTAAGGAACTTGCTTATATCTCCTGTCAAATGCTTGGAACACCCGGATTACAAGTGCCATACATTCTCCTTTTCCTTATCCTGCTAACACAACTAAGAAGAAGATGAGCATAAAGATCTGGTTACCCAAGTTTCTCCACCCATATAATAGGTAGAAGACTTTGGAAGCCAAACTTACATAATTTTCTTGTTACATTTCCTAAGACATGACCTGGATGTGTGACCAAACCTCTAACAGTTTGCACACAATGTATAAGCAGTTGAAGCTACCGTTATCGTTTTCATAGAGCTCGGGCTTGAGGATGGGGATAACCTTTCAGGACGAGCTCTAATAACACGATCTCTCAGAACACGATAAAGGTAGCATCCACTGCCTATGATTTGTTTGAAAATTGTCATAGTTTTGGTCACACATCTGCGTCATGTTTGAGGACAGGTAACAAGAAAGCTCAGCAAGTTTTGCTACCAAAGACTTCTACCTTTCGTATGGGTGGAACAACTTGGGTAACCAAATCTTTACCCTCATCTTCTTTTTAGGTGTGTTGGCACGATAAGGACAAGGAGAATGTGTGGTACTTAGACTCTGGGTGTTCCATGAACATGGCAGGAGATAAAGATAAGTTTCTTAGCCAGAAGAAGAAGAAATGAGGCAAGGTGACATTTGGGGACAATAGCAAAGGACACATACTTGGAATTGGCACCATAGGTAACAAAGCATTTTCAATTTCAAATGTACTATTTGTAGATGGACTTAAGCATAATTTAATTTCTATTATCCAACTATGAAATAAAGGCCTAAATGTCATATTTATATCCTTAACAAACATATTCAAAATTATAGATGCTAAAACTAATAGTGTTTTACTTGTTGCTCATAGAACTCATAATGTTTATACTGTTAGATTTGAGGATATATCAACTTCTAATTTGAAATGCTTAGTTACCACGAATGAGGAATTAGATCTTTGTCATAGGAGACTAGGACATTCAGGAAGTAAGCTTATTGTAAAACTATCGAAAAATAAACTTGTTTGAGGACTTCCAAACTTAAGCAGTAGATTAAAATCGTTATGTGCTCCATGTCAAAAAGGGAAATTTATTAAAACCTCATTCAAAAGCAAAAATCACATTTCCATAACTAGATCGCTTGAACTCATTAACATGGATTTGTTTCGTCCTCTTAATACATGTAGTCTAGGTGGAGAACAATACACTTTTGTTCTTATTGATGACTACTCCCACTTTTGTTGGACAATCGTCCTTACGAACAAATCTGATACGTTCCTTGAGGTCACTAATCTATGCTCTAGAATCCAAAATGATAAGGAACTAAAAATAAAATTCATAAGGTCAGATCATGGGGGGTGAATTTGAGAATGAAAACTTTCCTGTACTATTGTAATAATTTAGGAATTAAACACGAATTCTCATCCCCACGCACTCCTCAACAAAACGGGGTAGTGGAGAGAAAGAATCGCACACTTCAAGAGTTATTACGAACAATGCTCGCCAAGTTTGGCTTGCCTCGATATTTCTGTGCAGAAGCATTTAACACCTCATTTTATGTGATGACCTGAGTCATGCTTCGTCAAATTCTTAAACTAACTCCGTGTGAGCTCTATTTCAATAGGAAGTCGTCGGTTTCATATTTTTTAATCATTGGTTGCCCGTATTTTATTTTAAACACTAAGGATCAGTTAGGAAAATTTGATGAAAAATCAGACCATAGAATCATGTTAGGATATTCTAGTATGAGTCATGCATATAGGGTCTATAACAAACGAACCTTTTTTGTTGAAGAATCGGCTCACGTCCACTTTAACGAAAATTCACCAACCAAAGTCCCAAGGCAAAACGTAGAGGAAATTGATGACGATGCACAGTTAGAAGCTAAGAGTGCGAAGAAAGAAGTGTTGGATGATGTTTCAACTCATGTAGATGAATATATGCCTTAAAGTACTATAAATTTCTTAAAGGAGCATCCTCGAGAACTAGTAATAGGAGAGCACACAAATGAGGTTAGAACTCGATTGTCATTACATGAGTCTTTTTCGAACCTGTGTTTTCTATCTGAAATCGAACCCAAAAATTTCTCATAATCTTTAAAGTATGAATCGTTGTTCTTAGCTATGACTGATGAGTTAAACCAATTCGAGAGAAGTAAAGTATGGGAGTTAGTGGAGCATCCTGATAGCCATCCAATTATTGGTTTGAAATGGGTTTATAAAAATAAACTTGATGGTTATTATAGGATAACTAGGAACAAAGCTAGGTTGGTGGCACAGGGTTACACACAGATAATGGGTGTGGATTTTGAGGAGTCATTTGCACTGGTTGCACGTATTGAGTCCATTCGTATGCTTTAGGATTTTGTGAGTTATATGCAGATTAAATTATATCAAATGGATGTAAGAGTGCATTCTTGAACGAATATATTAAGGATGAGATCCATGTCGAGCAACCACCAGGTTTTAAGAACGCTGACTACCCAAATCACGTGTACAAGTAGGTGAAATCCTTGTACGGACTGAATCAAGCACCCCGTTCTTGGTTTAATAAGCTCATGACGTTTCTGTTAGGACATGGATTTAGTATGGGTAGGGCAGACACCACTCTTTTTGTAAAGTACGAGAATCTTGATATAATTCTCTTACAAATTTACTTTGATGATGTAACACCCCAAATCTCGATTTGGAGTTTAGGCTGGATGACACGGCCTAGGACACGGTCGTGTCCCAGGTCGTGCCATGCTCTCGGTACTCGAGTGGGTTTCGAGTAGGACTCGAATGGGCGTCGAGTGTGTCTCGAGTAAGGCACACAGCCTGGGACACGGGCGTGTCCTTCACTATGCATGTCTCTATGATCATTGAGTGAGGCGACACGGCCTGGGACACAGGCGTGTCCCAGGGCATTTCCTTCTCGGGGGGGGGGGGGTGAGTGGCGTTTAGTGTCATTGAGTGTAGAATATGGCCTGTGAAACAGGCGTGTCATAGGGGCATGTTTGGCACACGGCTAAGGACACGGGCGTGCGCCTTAGCCGTATTCTTCTCGAGGGAGTTGTTCCTGTGTCGAGTGAGGAACACGCCCCTCAAAACGAGCGTATACTTACTAACACGGGCGTGTTAGGGCTTGACACGACCGTGTCTTAGACCGTGTTCTTGTCTGGATTTAGTCAGTTCCTTCCCGCTTAGGGGAACACAGCCTGTAACACGGGTGTGTCACAAGCTGTGTCAGCCCAGGAAAAGTGATTCCAGGGCAAATCTTGGCCGTCCAATTCCTTCTATTTGGACCCTGTGGTCCAAGCCTATTCCTTTAGTGATAAGACCGTGGAATGAGATGGCTTTCTCATTTGTACTAAGATAACTCTCTTTCTAAGCAAGAGAGAAGGAAGAGCTAGGAGGAGGAATAAGGAGAGGATTCTGGCCGTTGGTGGATCTTCAGTGGTCCGACTCGAGATCTAAGGCCATCGTTGTGGAGGAAAGGCCATCGTGGTGAATTCCAACCGTCTAGTTTTCCATGGCTCCGAAGCGATTGTCAAGGGTAACAATCTCCTTCTTGGACAAGTGAAGTCATTCTTTATGCATGTGCATGGGATCCTCCACCAAGAGGTGGAAAGCGTAAGCGATTCCAGCGGTTGAGTCTGTATTTAGATCCGAAAGTGTGTAGTACAGAATATGCATGTTGTATGAAGCCCATTTGGGCGGGTAGTCTGGATTGGTGAAGCTTATATTATGAACTGGAGAAGACTCCGTATATATAACAAGTAGCTTGCAGAGAGGGTGAGAACGCATGTGAATTATTGTAAGGAAGCTTTGTATAGCTCCTTTGGTTGTATGCTCTGCTTGTGCGGAGAGATGGATTGGGAGGAAAGCGGCACTGTGTGCTGGTGTTATGAGAGATCGACTGGTAGCAATGCAGATGTGTGGTTTCACGGGCTTGTTACCCTATGGTGGGAAGTTGATATAGAGGCACTGTGTACCTGCGTTGTGAGCAATCGATTAGTGGCAATGCAGATGTGTGGTTTCACGGGCTTGTCACACTACGAGGGTAGGTCGACCTATAGTTATAACTAGTTATCGTGTGGTGAACGCCTCTGAGTGGGTTGGGTGTGTGAGCTCTTCAACAGGGGTTTGGATACATATGCCCGGCTAATAATCTAATTACCTCGAATCAGTGTTGGAATCTAGAGGTTTTCGGTAGACCATAAGTGTTCCCTGAGTGAACGGAACGTCTGGCACTAAGGCCAGCATTTGTGATGTGATTTTGGTAGATAAATATATGTTGTGATTGTATTGCATGCAGGGAAGGAACCACTGCCCCGGGTAAGGGGCAAGGTCATTATAATTGGTCAGCTGAATGCTGACCGTTGCTTTGTTGATCACTCTTGTGGTGGACGTTTATATGCAAGTGTTGCGGGCTAATTGGATTGAGCGGGCTGAAGCCCTTGCTGCTGCTTCTTGTAGACCCTTGAAGACCGTTCAAAGCTTTGGATTTCATGTGTGGCCGGCCTGCGTGGCGATGTATGAAATCATATTTGTAAAGAGAAACTTGTAAGTAATTAAGGCCGTGAGCGGGGTGTGCTTGTATACATTCCTGGTTATTTATATATATGTGATATTTATATAGTAGTGGACATTCAATGGTTGAGTTCTTACAAGTAATAAGCTTCAGCTGGAATGCTCTGGGTTAGGTGCGATGGTATTTTGGTATTAACCTGTGACCTCGCTGTCTGTTTGTGGCTTATAGTGGGGGGCCCCAGCCGGAACTTCTGTTATATGTTATTTAACGGGTAGGGTTGTTATATTTTGATATCAGAGGCCCCTCGGTCTTTCGCTTTCGCATTCGTGGCCGAATTATTTTGTCGGGTGGCAAGTACGTGTACGACACCGTGTTAACATAAATGTACTAAAGAATGGCCACTAGGAATGTGAGGGTTTGGGCATGTTTGACATTTTTGATTGGATGTTAATGATGTCTTGTTCACATATAGGTGACAAGAAGTGGAGCTGGGAAATCTAAACCCTAGCGTTCGGATGAGAGTGCGGCACCAGCTGCGGTGCCCACACCTACTCCTTCGGTAGAGATAGTCCGGTTGATCGCGGAGGTAGTTTTTGCAATGATCAAGGCCCACCATGACCAGGTGGCAAAGGAAGGTACATCGATCCCGCCGTTGAATATGTGTCTGACCCAAGGACCATATACGATCGAGGAGTACTTTTCTGCATTTGTTGAGTTGAGACAACATGCAGAGTTTGTGTTTGAACCCGAGGAGAGTATGATCAACAGATTTTACGATGGTCTACATGATGAACTACGACGGTTATTGGTGGGACAAAAGTTTCTTGGATTTTGTGCCTTGGTAATGACAGCTAGATCTTTGGAATGGGACTAGAAGCAGTTCAGATCGAGGAACGGTGATAATGTTCCAACCTCTTCCACCACCGTGGGAACAAAGGAAATACGTGTTTGTTTTTCTTGTGGAAAGGAGGGCATCGGTCCCGAAGATGTTATTATGGTACCACACCTAGGGCAGAGAAGGAGTTGAAGTGGGTGTGGGATAAGAAGAACTTGGTTGTGGAAAAGTCAGAGTTCAAAATTCTGCTGTTGGAACGATCAGAGTTTAGGAAGAGAGATAAGAAGACATTCAGGCTTGTTGCACAAACTTCTTCGGATGTTGCTTCAGGAGCAACGGTTGGGCAAGGACGTGTGGAGACACGTATGCTTTTTAACTGTTGGAAGCAGGGGAATCTAGCCAATGCTTGTTGTAGTGGCCCTCCAAAGGGCGAGAAAATGCCTGGTGCGTTCGATAATAGAAAGGGTCATATATTCCGAGACTGCAAAAGTGGCCCTTAGACGACACAAAGCAAGAAGGGCAAGAATATCTATAATAATGTATACGATCTTTGTTTTGTGTGAATAAACATGGTGTGATCGTGAATAAAAAGGTTGTTGGGTGTTGGCTTACGATTTTTTTTATTGTCCTATGAACTGATCATGATATCACCGCTACGAGTGATTAACATAGCCGTGGTGAAAAGAGCGATTATGGATAGAGCATTTCTGTAAAGAGGATTATGACGGACATTGATGAGCGGAAGTAAAGTAAAGAGTGTACTTTACTATTAATGTGATGTGTATGTATATGTGTTTGTTGAAAGCACGTGTGTTTCTATGATGTAGTGGGGCGAGACAAGCTAAGGCCTCTGAGTTCTAAACCCAGATCATTTTGGTTTTTATTGCAATGGAGTGGTTGTGTTGATATAATTGTGGCGCTAAATTTCGGGAAAAAAATTTTGTAAGGAGGGGAGGGTTGTAACACCCCAAATCCCGATTTGGAGTTTAGGCTGGATGAAAAGGCCTGAGACATGGGAATGTTCCAAGGCATATCATGCTCTCGGTACTCGAGTGGGTCTCGAGTAGGACTCAAATGTGTCTCGAGTGAGGCCCACGACCTAGGAAATAGGCATGTCACTTGGCGTGTCCTTCACTATACGTGTCTCGACGATCGTTTAGTGAGGTGATACGGCTTGGGATACGGGCATGTCCTAGGGCATGCCCTGCTCGGGGGAGGCGTTGAGTGGCGTTGATTGAAATTGAGTGGCATTGAGTGGCGTTGAGTGTAGTATACGGCTTGTGACACGGGCATGTCACAGGGGCTTGTTTGGCACACGGCTAAGGACATGGGCATGTGCCTTAGTCGTGTTATTCTCGTGGGGTCCTGTGTCGAGTAAGGAACACGTCCCTAAACACGGGCGTGTACTTACAGACACGGGCATATCAGGGCTTGACACAGCCGTGTCTTAGCCCGTGTTCTTGTCTTGATTGAGTTGGTTCCTTGCCGCTTAGAGGACAAGTGAAGTCCTACTTTATGTATATGCATGGGATCCTCCACTAAGAGGTGGAAAGCGTAAGCGATTCCAACGGTTGAGTCTGCATTTAGATCCGGAAGTGTGTAGTACATAATAGGCATGCTGTGTGAAACCCATCTGGATGGGTAGTCTGGATTGGTGATGCTTATATTGCGAACTGGAGAAGTCTCCGTGTATATAACGAGTAGCTTGTAGAGATTGTGATAACGCTGGTGAATTATGGTAAGGAATCTTTGCATAGCTCCTTTGGTTGTATGCTCTTCTTGTGCGAAGAGATGGATTGGGAGGAAAGCGGCACTATGTGCTGGTGTTATGAGAGATCGACTGGTAGCAATGCAAATGTGTGGTTTCACGGGCTTGTTACCCTATGGTGGGAAGTTGATCTAGAGGTACTTTGTACCTGCGTTGTGAGCGGTCAATTAGTGGAAATGCAGATGTGTGGTTTCACAGGCCTGTTACACTACGAGGGTAGGTCGACCTATAGTGCTCACTAGTTGTCGTGAGGTGAACGCCTCTTAGTGGGTTGGGTGCGTGAGGTCTTCAACATGGGTTTGGAGACTTATGCCGGGCTAACAAGCTAATCACCTCGAATCAGTGGTGGAACTTAGAGTTTTTCGGTACACCATAAGAGTTCCTTGAGTGCACGAAATGTCTGTCACGAAGGCAAGCGTTTGTGATGTGATTGTGGTAGGTAAATATATGTTGTGATTGTATTGCATGCAAGGAAGGAACCGCTGCCTCGGGTAAGGGGTAGGGTCATTATAATTGGTCAGCTGAATGCTGACCGTTGCTTTGTTGATCACCCTTGGGGTGGACGTTCATATGCAGGTGTTACGGGCTGATTGGATTGAGAGGGATGAATCCCTTGCTGTTGCTGCTTGTAGGCCCTTGAAGGCCATGCGAAGCTTTGGATTTCTTGTGTGGCAGTCCTGCGTGCCGATATATGAAATCATATTTGTAAAGAGAAACTTGTAAGGCCTTAAGGCCGTGAGCGGGGTGTGCTTGTATACATTCCTGGTTATTTATACAAATGTGATATTTATATAGTAGTGGGCATTCAATGGTTTAGTTCTTGAAAGTAATAATCTTTCGCTAGAATGCTCTGGGTTTGGTGCGATGGTATTTTGTTATTAACCTGTGACATCACCGCCTGTTTGTGGCATATAGTATGGGGCCCCGGCCGGACCTTCTATTATATGTTATTTAACGGGTCGGGTTGTTACGGATGATATTATTTTTGGAGCCACAAACGAGAAATTATGCAACAAAATTGTCACTATAATGAAGTCTGAATTTGAAATGAGTCTAGTTGGAGAGTTATCTAATTTCATAGGATTTCAGATTTCTCAACATAAAGATGGAATTTTTATAAGTTAGTCGAAATACATAAAAGATATGCTTGTGCGATTTGGCTTTGAGAATCTGAAACTAGTCAAGACTCCAATGAGTGCCACTCTAAAATTAGGAAAGGATGAAAATGGCATTCCAGTGCATCAAACTATCTTTAGAGGAATGATCAGATCACTACTCTACTTAAGTTCATCTAGGCCGGATAATATAATCACGGTGTGTCTATGTGCTTGATATCAAGCCGATCCTAAAGAATCACACTTAAAATCCGTTAAACATATCAATAGGTATCTTATAGGAACCCAAAATCTTGGTCTTTGGTCCCGACGCACAACTGATTTCACACTTCACAGGTACTCCGATTATGCTGGATGTTCACTTGATCGCTAGAGCATGAGGGGTGCCTATGACTTTCTTGGTCTGGCACTAATCATTTTGTCAGGTAGAAAACAAAACTCGATTGCACTCTCTACTGCTGAAGCCGAGTATATTGCCTTAGGGAATTGTTGTGCATAAGCACTTTGGATGTCTCAAACTTTGGAAGACTTTGGCATAATCTATAGGAACTTTACTTTTAGGTGCGACAATAAGAGTTCCACAGACTTGACCAATAATGCATCAAACCCGTTCTAAACACATTGACGTTCGTCATCATTTCATTTAGGATCGCATTGAGAAAGAGAAAGTGGGAGTAAGATTCATTGGGACCGACGAAAAACTAGCCGATATATTTTCGAAACCCCTCCCAGAAGCTCGTTTCTCCCTACTTCGACTCGGCATGTTTTCTTGGATCTCCCTTCCTCGTCATGTGGAATCACTCAGTGTCTTATGTCTTTGATTGTTTTGTTTTCTTCGTTGTTGTTCACTTATAGTTGTTTTGTTTGTTGTTTTTGGGTTTTTTCTCCTGCATTCATTTTTTTAAAAAAATATTATTTAAAAAAAAATTGTCTTGTTTTTTTTCTTCATATATTGTTCGTTTTTGTTCCGTTTTCACATATCAAAAATAAAATATATATATATATATATAACTAAAAAATTTCAAACAAAAGTGGATTGTGGATTGCTCACTCTTAGGACACACATGGCTAGAACTTAGAGCATTACGATTACGTATAATGTCAGACAAAGGAATGTTAATATCTGTGAACATTGGCCACCTTTGTCATTATACGTCAAATCTATAGGGGCCTAGCTACTGAGTGTGTTTAGACTTCTTAGTGTTCGTTGAATGTGCCTATAGTTATGTTTGAGGCTTTATATAGCGGAATGACATTTCATTATTCACACATCCCTAGATGGAGCACTCTTGCAGATAGTATATGCTTACATGCTATAACTCGTGATATTGTGTCTACCACGTTAGAAATAACTTGAATAATAAATGTAACGATACGTATGCATCTCAATAATGAGTAGAACTTTGGGCAAATCTCTAAATGGTCGTCCTGTGTATACAAGTTAAAGTGTATCTGTCTATGTGGGTAGATTTTGATTGATTTGGGTACCTTGGAATTCAAAAAAAAATAAAAATATTAATAGCTCAACGCGTATGAACAAAAAAAAAGAATGTTATCAAGCTTTGAGTCAAGGATACCCACCAAGAACTACTCACCCCTCCTGGTAAGCCTTTATGAGCATTGTGTGGATGAGCACCTTAGTCCAAAAATTAGTTTCGATCTTGTGCACAGACTAGTACCTTAAGCTTATGTTCACTAGTTCTAGTCTTGATTTATGATGCGTTGACCAGCAAGTGTACCGGTCGCATAGGTAATATAAAATGGACGCATTTTACCAAGTAATGATCTCGAGGGAACACATCAAGGTGGAGTTAATTTTCAGGAGGACTTGAGATTGAAGTCTTAGGATCTAACCTACGAAAGGGGGGCTTTTGGTATTTTTCGTAAAAAGAAAGTAAAACACTAACAACTACTCCTATGCAACGCCGCTATGCGATGCTTCGCCAGGCAGGATTGAAGACTACATTGGCCGCTATGCATCGAAACACTGGGCGGATGGACGAGTAGGAAATGAAAAATGAGGGTCAAGAGCCCCTCTTCGATACGCACGCTTCTAGCAATGGCTAGAACGACAAAACAGGACGTGGTGGCGGATGGAAATAAAGGCGCAACTTAAGCAACTAAAGAAGTAAAGCAATACAGAATCACATAGACATGAATCTAATAAAGCATATAACTAAAGAGCGAAAACATCTATAAATGAAGTTTTAACACACATATATAACAAGAAAGCAAGAACAAGTCAAGAGATCGACCGAATCTGAAGTCTAGCTGAGGATTCACGGTAGGATTCGTCGGGTTGTCAATCCGCATCCTAGCTCGGTCCTCAACTACATCTGGGGTAGATGAGACAGTCACAAACTCCCAATGGACCCATCTTCTTCGTGTCACGATGCGGAAGAAGGTTGTAAGCTTACCTTTGCTTGTTGGCTATGGAGTCAACATGAAATGGAGCATAAAAGATGAAGGAGAAGGCCGAGAGCAAGCACCGACAAGATGTAGGCTTCGCGAGCATGGCCGGAACTTCTCTCCTTGGTGGAAGATGAAGGGAGAATGTGGAAGGGCGGAAATTTGCCCTAAAATAGCATAAAGAATGACTGAAAACGAGCTCTCTCAAATGAAAGGAAATTTGCGCTTAAATAGAAACATGTCAGAAAATTTGTCACGCACAGTCTGGCGCATGACCGTGTGTGAACCGTGTGATTTTGGCGCGTAGAGAATGGCTTGCGAGAAAGATGCGTTGACCCTGTGTTTCCTCGCGTACGGGAGCTTCCGCCCGTGCATGAATGAAATCACACGGGTAAACACAGAGCGCAGGAAATCAATATGGTACAGGAGAACAGTGCGTTTTACTCGTGCACGGGCTCTTTCGCCCGTGCGTGAAGGAAAACACACGATTAACCACAGAAAGCCGAAAATCAGAGAAAAATATGGAGACCGTGCGATTCATTCTCGCAGAGTTTGGCCGAAACCGTGTTGGAACAAAGCGCACGGGTAGCCACAAAAGTCCACAAATTTGCCCTGTAAAAAGCACGATTGCCAAGAAACCGTGCGAGATGAAATTCGCACGACCGTGTGTTTTACACAGAAATTGGAAAATGAATCTTTGATGTTCCGACTACCTGCACAGCAATGAAACCAATTGGAGCACAAGCTCCCAGCAATACAAGCAATCCAAAACCACAGAAAGAGCCATGGGGAGCCCCATGTGCATACCCCCAAAAAAAAGAATGGGCAATTGCACACCCACGGGCTAAAACAATGCACTTTTGGTGAAGTGAAGATCTAAATAAAAAAATAACTTTTACGATTGAAAAATTAGTGCACATGCAAGATAATAAGCCCAGATGAGTTCGAAAATAACTATATAAATTGGACTCATCAATATATCGTATATAACACCGTGACTTGATTTTCCACCTTATTTCTCTCACGATAGCACATTTACTTTCTGAGATAAACCGTGTAATGAATGTTAACTCTACTTGGTGTTTGTCATCTGATACTACACATTCACACGTCATTGCTTTACCTAACGCTTACATGCATAAGAAATGGACTGAAACAACACTATATGTCAATAATACGTACGTTCTAGCTCACGATTTCTATTCGTGACTTGTACAATGTTCCTCTGTATTAATAATATAACACTTGTAGCATTATATTCTAAATCATTATATGCTTAGTTTACCCGTGTCGTCCAATCTTTTGTAACTCTAAATGCTTATATAAAACTATTTTTATTTCCATCTCTCATCCTTTAACCACTATGCTTTATATTCTCTGATTACGTTTTTTGTCACCCCTATTATTTGTCTCCTCTCATTTTTTCCTCTGTCTATAAATGTGAATTGTTTGCCTTCGTTTTCATGCTCATCATATATGGCCATATGTTTCTCCCGTGCATGCATCTATTTGCTTTTGGTCTGGCCCATCCCCTTTTAATAATAACAAAGGGGGAGAATAAATGGTTTAGGATTCATGGGTAATGGTAGATCACATGTTGGCAGAGCTTAGTAAATTGTGTGCACGTAGATAGGGGGAGCATGTAGATCACACATATAGGCAGGGCACATTTGTAGGGGAGATATAGAGAACCTGAAACCTGAACTTTAATGATTATCTCGTATATATAGTTGTATCATGCACATCAATATTATACCTAATGAACGAGATTTGATATTATCAAAAGGGGGAGTTTGTTGGAACCGACGGTTCACAAATCCTTGGATTGAAAATATTAACCCCCATGTTATTTTTGATCACATCTTGTGTTTGGTAGAGTGTGCAGGTTTACAGGTCCAAGAAATACAAGGACCTCTACTCTGGTACTTACCACTGAGCGGTAGGAGTTACCACTAGGCGGTATCCTTAAGTAAATCGACAAGGAGCTCGGTTTTCGACCGCGCCGCACTAGTCCTATCTCCTGCGCTAGATCGAAAAATTAACTGGATCAGGCGCTCAGGAAGCTACCACCAAGCGATAACAGTATACCGCACCGCTCTAAGCACTCAATGATCATCGATATGAATTCGTCGAGAAAACTGACCTATTGCATAGCGCTACCTATCCTACCGCGACACTAGCGTTGAAAAATGGAAAATATTCATTTTGATAATTTTTCCAAAATTGGAGGACAGCTATCACATCAAGGACGTGAAGCTACCCCCAAGCTCTAGCCTTACTGCCAGCAGTAGCCTATTTTTATAAAGACATATAAAAGGCATCTCGTCCTCTGGATTCATAACAAAGACGAAAATAGATAGAGTTCTTTGATTCCTTGGATTTTGCCGCCTCTATATGATTCATTCCGCCGTCTTTGTCGAAGGAAAAGAAAGCCTCCTCCATCGCATTCGCACACAAAAAACTCCGACGAGCCAAGAACTATATCGACTATGAAGACTCGACTGGTTGCAAGCACACGAACATCTCAAGCACAAGTCGTAGATCGGTCGAGGGAGGAATAGTCAAGAGGGAAATTTTAATCTTTCAAATCCTTGAAACTTTTATTGTATTCTCTCTTTATTTTTTCTCAACATTCTTGTGGTGTGGGAAATCGATCGGGAAGGTCGTCGGAATCTGGGGTAGGATTCGGTAAGAAATCTCCCCGGCAAAGGGACGTCTAGATCGGGTGATCTAGCGGGGCTCTAATAACCTTCCTTGCATGGAGGTGAAAAGCTGGCTTGAAGACCTTTCTTGGAGAGTAAGGGAGAGAGCCAACCGGTCTGAGGAGAGGGTCGGTATAGAAAACTAAAAGACTTTTCATTCACCGCCTTTGATCTCTGGCACCACGGAGATCAATATTTTTTAATTGTAAACTGTTGTTGATTAAGTTTTTTTTAATGAAACTCATTTCTTGTTTTTTTACTTGCGTGTATTATTGTGAAATTTTTTTTGAGTTGTCATGAAGAGTGCATAGATCTCCAAGGGAGAGTCTGCCTAGAAAAACAAGTTCTGAGACATAACACCTCGCATTAGCTACCTAACGCCCCGCGATGGCTTCCAGAACTAGTTTTTTCTAGAACAAAATAAATTGAATTTTTTATAAATGACTCTAACCTTATTCACCACCCTCTAAGGTTGGCCACTAGATCCAACAATAACTCTTCTGATAGCAGGAATACTGAACCACACAACCCTAATCTGACATAATCAATTGAAGATGTAAGGAGGGATATGAGTGCACAAGTCTCTATCTCGTATAAGCTTGTTGCCAAGTCTATTCCCACCAGTTTGTCCCCTACAAATGTTGAAAGAGACACAACCATTGATAATGTTGAATATGTTGCAACAAATATTATGGACAGAATCTACGCGCGTATGTTTTAGGGGAGACCCTAAGAGAAGTTGAACCTATTTAGAGGGAGCATGACTTACCCACTGTTTTTCTACAGGACAAAATTAACACATTCATGATCAATCTACAAGAATGGATAGATCAAATCTCAACTGACTCTCAAGTGCTTACTTGCATTGCTCCTTTTTAGGGGGAACATGTGATAGAGGTTGATAACACACCAAAAGATGATCTACTTTAGGTTCTTTTAGATGATGATAATATTGAGAGGGAGTCTCACCTTCAGCTCCCTACTCAAGTTATTGAAAATGTGATTGAACTCTTTGATCAGGATAATCAAGGAGAAAATGGAATGTCTAATGCTGAAGTGCATGAGAGGGAAGAGTCAATTCATGTTGCTAACATTACATACCACTTCTCTAAATATGAAATAGCTAACTCTGAAATAATGGGAGACATCAAGGAGAATGATGCAGAAGTAAACTACCTAGGGTCTACTCAGCTGAATGAGGAGATTCCCACCTCCTTTTTGGCTCAACTCAGAGGTCTGTTTAATGAGCAAAGGATGAAAATCGAGCTGTATGTGGATGAATCAATCAAGGAATTGAGAAAGAACCTCACCACTGAAATTTCTTCTATTAAAATTTAGGTCAAATTATTGAAGTATAATACAGTCAAATTCTTTAAAAGGGCTGCTCCAACTATCGATTATACAACCAAGAAACTTGATAAGACAGTGAAGAAGCAAAATGATATCATTGAGAATTAGTGCATCGCCACTGAAAACATGAAAATGGTTCATGAAGTCACCAAAAACATCATGGAAAGGAATAAAATTTTCTTAGAATGGAGAATGGATGTATACACTAAATTCTTGGATGATCACATGCTTCTTAATTCTTTTTTACAGAGATTAGCAGGTATTCACAAGTTCTTTTCAGGTACTTGTGCTCTATATTTTCTTTCATATCTGCTTCTTACTTCTCTTTTGCAGAGATTAGCAAGTATTTGCGAGTTCTCTTCAGGTACTCGTGATACACGAATTCGCAACGGTGGAGAGAGGGTTAAGATGAGAAGAGAAGGTGGATGTGGTGGTTGAGAATATTTTTCGATTCTACATCCGATAAAGGCAAGCGTATCTTATCGATTATAGTATAGGATATTAAAGATTAGTATCAAGGTCGTATTTCTATTAATTAATAGCAATCTCCTATGACTACTTCTACTCAAAGGAGATTACTATTATTTTATTAACTTAAATTTCTATTAATTACTAAACTAAAAACTTAAATTAAATTACTAAGCTAAAAAAGAAAACTAATTACTTGCAGAAATAAAAAGATTTAATGTTAGAGATAAAAGGATGCACTCAATCAAGAATCACCTCAGCAAGAGTTGATCAAAAAGGCGATAAATAAACCTAAGCTTAATAGGGTAAAGGTCCTTGACCGTGGAGGTTCCTAAAGCTTGAAAATGCTTCTCTCGAAGTCGTGCCTAACTGAGTATAGGAAGGTCCGACCGACTCTCGTCTAAATCGGAGGCCTAAAGCTCGCTTTACGTGGTGAACCCCTCTATTAGATTTTACTCCAATCTGGGAGATTTGGACGTCTGCCTCTCTCGAGGGGTGCATATAAATCCCTTTACTCTTGAATGCTCACTTCATTCTATCGGCCTCCCAGCTAGCCTAGAATGAAAGCAAAGGTAGAGAGTATATATCGATAATATACCTCCAGCCCATGAAAAATAAAGACTAATTCAAGGCCTAAAACCTTAAAAGAAAAGGTAAATTAAAACATCATAACTTAATTGCTCGAACCTCATATCATCAAGATTGAGTACAAGGAGGATTAGTTAATCATAATGGAGTGGTGGGGGATGAGTAGTAAAGCATTAAGAACACAAGTAAACAAAAGGAGCACTTATATTAAGAATAAAGAGAGCAACACAACTATGAAATGAAAATTACACTTGCATGGAAATTGAAATCCTATTCTAGCCCAACAATGAGCTACTAAAAGAAATATAAGGGCTAATACAAAAGCAAAACACTAAGCTAGGTTAAGGAAAAATTACAAAATAAGAGAGAGAGAGGGAGAGATAAAACATAAAAAGAATATGTAAACAAAGGGGCAACACCTCCCCCTCTCAAACAAAAACATGCTGAAATAGAAGGGAATGGCCTGATATTTATAGAGTTTTCCCATGGGTTGGTCACGCCATAGGTCACGCCCGGGGAGGGCGTGATAGGGGGCATGATAGGTACGGAGTTGACCTCGGGAGCTGAATTCTGGCGTGAACGATGATTGCTTTGGTACGATGGTGGTCCCGCCCTAGGTCACGTTTGTGACAGTGGGGCGTGACAGGTGCATCATGTAAAAATCAGCGGTCAGAAGTCCATCAGACGTCAGAAAAAGGCGGGTCACGCCCTATAATACGCCCTCCTAGGGCGTGTCATGGGACGTGATAGTACTGTTTGCTTGCAGTAGCGGAGAAGCATTGAATGCGGCGGCAGGCTTCGGGCAGAGAGTGACACGCCCCGTGTCACGCCCTGGGACACGCCAGGGTAGGGCATGTCAGGGGGCGTGACATGGGATTTTTGGCGGGAAAATCCTGTTGTCGGCTCTCAACATCGGAATCAGGTTACATGCCCTATGACACGCCCAAGGAGTGCGTGTCAGGGGGCATGTAAGAGGACTTGTGGCTGAAAAACTTGTGGAAACTTGCAAAAATAGAAAATAAACATTAGTTATAATATTTACATAAAAAGAAACATAAAATTACATAAAGGAAGATATTTAAAATGAAAATAATATATTTTTACCCTAATAAATTAAGATAAAATATCCAACATCAAATTCCCCCATACTTATTATTTTTCTTTTCCTCAAGCAAAGACTACGAGTTAGAGAAAATAAAGAGGATTAATTGAAAAGTTTAAGAATGCTATAAACCAGTAAGACGAGAATTTAGAGGTAGAGAAATTTTTGAAAAAGAACCGAAAAATCCTACTTTAACTTAGCACAAAATTTTATAAATTTTACTAAATAGAAAAACAAATCATCCCATGTTTTAACATAATTAAAACTTAATAAAGCAATGAGTAAAAAGCGCATTGAGTCACTACTAAAGTCTAAGAGACAAATTAAAACCATAGTCAATCAAGACAAAGTTCAATATTTCTATCAAAAACACTTACTCAATCTAGTTTCCCGCTACTGTACTAAAAAGTAAACGTAGGAAGCATGAATCACTAGGGCATTAATTAGGCGTACAATTAGGCTTAGTTTTAAGGCTGCGATATTCAAAAAGATAAACACGAGGTGTATTTGCACACTTACACAAAAAGAAAATGAGGTTTGCCAAAATAAAGCTAGCCAAATAAATACACTTTTCTTTTTCTCTTCTTTTACTTTTTTCATCAAATATTTTTCTCATTTTTCATTTTTTTTTTCATACTTAAAAAATTTACACTTTTGTAGCAAAAGATAATACAAAGATTTTCCACTAATTTTTCAAAAAGATGCACATTAGCAATTAAAGCTCAAAAATAATTTTAAAGTGTAGCATATAGGTAAGCTATTTGGGCGTGGTGAAATAAAAAGAGGGGCTACAAAAAGGAAAGGAAAAAGAACAAAAATGGCTAGCAACGATTATTGTTAGGTGGGGTGCAAAGGCTCAAATGTTTCAAAAGAAATGCCTAAATCATTTTCATGTTTCTTAAATCTACTCAAAGTAAAGCTTTGAAATTTCAAAAGAGGATAAACACAAAAAATAAAAATAGAGAATTTGTTTTCAAGAAAACAATGATAATAAGCGTCTAGATCGGTTTGTGTCTACTACACTTAATACTAATTAACGTTTAAAAAGATTTTAATTGGGAAAAATAAAGGACGATAGGTTTTTTAAAAGTAAAAGAAATAAAAGAAAGTCTAAGGAAAAGTAAAGAAAAATTAAAATTTTTTTAAAAAATAGCATACTACCCTAAATAGGAACACTGCGTGAGTCAACATACTACTCGATTAACATGTTTAAACAGAAAATTAATCTAATTTTTTCTAACTAAGCAAGTAGACATCAGCTTAAAAAATAATAAAATTCAAAGTAACGAGAGACTTATTGATTTAGCAAAAATTATCTCAATTTAATTTGGGATTTTTTCAAAAAATTTTATATATATTTTTTGGATTTTTCAAAAATATATATTATATAATTTTTTTTTTATTTTTCTAAAATTTTTATAATTACTTTTTTTATATTTTTCTAAAGTAAAATATTAAGGGAACACTCCCCCATACTTAAAGTTAAACATTGTCCCCAATGTTTGAAGTTAAGTATAAAGAGAGTGAGAAGAGAGAGAAAAGAAGAAAAAGAAATGCAAAGAAAGGGAAAAGGGACTTCCCTATCGCTTGATGCTCAGACGTTGAAAATGCATCCCCCCAAACTTGAGCTAAAGATCGTCTTGAGTCCAAGTTGAGAGGCGAGAAGCGGGACAAAAATGCGGGAGCTTATTCCTGCACAAAACAAAATAAGAAAAATAATAAAAAAAAGATAAGTAAGGGTGCCTTCCAAGAGCGCTATTTGTTTAAAACGTCGTTGAGCTCGACGTTCTTGGTTAGCTAAATGGAAAATAAAAAGAGAAATGTAATGGCAGCTCGCGCAATATGTGTTTTGACGCAAGTGCCAAAATATTTTTTAAGAAAATTAAAATATTTTTTTGTAATTATTTATTTTTTAAATAAAACATAAAAGAAAAAGGTTTAGAAAAAGAAAAAAACTAGAAAAAGAAACTAAACTATTAGAAGGGGGTGAAGAAGAAGAAGAACTAGAAACTAACCTAGAAGGAAAAATAAAAGAAAAAAAGAAAATGGAATTTTCGCAAGGAGGGGGAAGAGAAGAAAAATAAGAAAGCGGCAACGGTTGATCACCAGAAAATGGTTGAATAGAAAGATCTGGTTTCTCCACTTGAATATCAAACATTTCGGTAGATTGGGAGGAAACCGGGATATCCGAAAAATCAATCTCCTCGGAAGATCGAACACAAGAAAGTTCGTCTTCTTCGGAAACTTGAAAAAAAATCGTCTTTCGCAAGTGATTGAAGGCACTGCGGAATATCCAAAGATTAATCATTCAAAAGATAAATAGGAGGAGGAGGAGGAGGGGAAGAAAAAGATGCGGCCTCAGCAGCCAAAGAGTCAAAAATCACTTTGAAGTGAGCATTGATGCATGCATCAAATGCTACACCATCAAAAATGACTTCATTTTCGCTAGAATCAAAAATGAGAGGTGTGAAAACTTGCGGAGAAAAAGCGGAATAGTCTTGAGATGGATGGGTTGATGATCACCATGGCCCCAAGAATGATCAGGGTGTTGCCACCCTGAGTAGTTCAAAGAAGGGCTAGGATCAAAATGTCCATTCAAGAAATTTCTGGAAAAAATATTGTAATACCCCAAAAATCCCTAAATCCCAAAATGGGTCAGGTTGGGTGACACGGCTTGGGACACGGGAGTATCCCAGGGCGTGTCCAGTGCACACGGTATGGGACACGGGCATGTCCTTTACTGTAGGCGACGACTCGAGTTCTTGAGATCGCACGGTTGACAATCATCGAGAAGTGACATGGCCTGGGATACGAGCGTGTCCCAGGTCGTGCCCTGCTTGGGTGAATACCCGGGTGGCATTGAGTGGCATTGAGTGGAGTGGCGTTGAGTGTGGAGCAGGACCTGCGACACGGGCGTGTCTTAGGGGCGTGTTTGGAACACAGCTAAGGACACAGGTGTGTGCCTTAACCATGTTCTTCTCGGGTGATCTGGTCTTCTATTGAAAGAGTGACAGGGCAAGTCACACGGCCGTGTTCTTTCTGATACGAGCATGTTAGGTGTTTGATATGGACGTGTCTAAGCTCGTGTTCTAGACTGGGTGAGTCGGTTCTGTAGTCGCTTCAGGAACAGGGCCTGTGACACGGGTGCTTCACAACCCGTGTTTAGTCTAAGAAATCAGTTTAAGGGTTGATCTGATCCGTTCATTTGCTTTAACAAATATCCAATGGTCTAGACTCTTCCCTGGGGTGATAAGGCCAGCCTTGAGGAGGAGAAAGCTCATTTGAGTTGTGTCATTCTCTTTCTTAAGTTAAGAGAGAGAGGAGAGCAAGAGGAGGAAGAAGATGAGGAAGCCGGCTGTCGGTGGTGCTACGGTTGTTCAAATTGCGAGCCGAGTTAGGATTTGCGAAGGTAAGGCTGTTGCAAAAATGATCATCCATTAAATTTTCTCCCCATGGCTCTGAAGCATCTTCCAATGGTAATGATTTCCTTCTTGGACTAGTGAAGTTATTCTTTCCTACATTTGCATAGGAATCACCCACCAAATCGTGGATGGCGAAGAGATTCCCTTGGGATTGGTGGTTCATCCCTTGTTGTAGTGCATTAGAACCGGAATTGTGAGTACGGTTAGGCATGTTGTGTGAAGCCCATCTGGACATGTTGGTCTGGATTGGTGATGCTTGTTTGCACATCGGAGAAGACTCCGTGTTTATTTCTAGTGTACATAAAATCTGTGATGGATGCCTGTGGCTTGGTGCTGCAGGAAGTACTGGAGGAAGTCTAGGAAATGGTGAGAGTTGGTTCAACACTTGTGGCCGTGAGTACCATATGGTATGAAGTTGAGTTGTTGGGCTGTAATTGGGGGAAATGCATTGGTGGCGAACGGGCAAGGTGAAGCTGTACCCGCGTTAGTTCAGTCTTGAGTCTGACGATTTTGAGCAACGGGAAAGGTGGATCCATACCCGAGTTATGGTTGTCTAACCTTGGGTGCTTAAGAACATGTTAGGATCATATAGAGAGAGTCGATGGCTTGCGTGCTGATCAGACTAGGAATGCTCAAGTTTGACCTTCATGTCTTGGACCTCTGAACGGTGGTGGGATCCGGTGTTTCTGGTAAACAAGAGTGTGCCCTGAGTGCACGGAATATTGGGCCGTCGTGCCGTCATTTGTGATATGTATTGCCTTGGTGGCTGAATAAATATGTATGTGATGTTAATTGCTATGCATGGAAGGAATTTCGCTGCCCCATGCCAGGGGCAGGGTCATTATAATTGTTAAGCTGAATGCTGACTGTTGCCCTATTTTCCACCGGTTGGTGGATTGGTTCTTGCAGGTACAGGTGGTGCTGGTCCAAGCAATACTTATCGAGCTAAAGACCAAGCTGCGTTGCTACCCTCGAAGGCCTTATTTTGATTACTCTTGTTCATGTGTGGTTGTCCTGCGTGTCGATGTTTGTAAACCACACCTTATGTTAAGAGAAACCTGTAAAAGCCATAAGGCTGTACACCTTGTGTTTGTGGTTGTATACATTCCTATGTTGTTATAAAAGTGGACATTTCTGTTGTTATTGAGTTCAAGTTTTCAACCATGAAGCTTTCGCTAGAATGCTCTGTGTTAGGGTGTGATGGTGTTTAGTATTATTTTGTGACGTCTCCGCCTATTTGTGTAATATGGTGTGGGGCCCCGACCGGACACTCTATTATATCCTATGTGACGGCTAGAGGTGTTACAATTTGTTATCAGCTTGTTGGTCGATCTCTTCCGATTTCACGGACGAATTCTTTTGAGGGGTGGCGAGCACGCGTCAGTGCTGCCGTTATAATGCATATATTGAACTCAATAATGTCCACTTAGGAATGTAAATACACTTGTTTGGTGAACCTGTGTGTTCATTTTTGTATGTTTGCCATTTGTTTAGTCGCTAAATTGTGTTTCTACACATATTAGTGACTAGAAGTGTTGTGAGTCAGTCAGAACCTCAGCATTTTGTTGAAAGTGTGGCACCGGCTGAGGTGCCCACACCTCCTCCATCTGCTGAAAATGTCAGTTTGATTACGGAGACAGTGATTTCAGTTATGACTGCTCAGCAAGCTGGGAAGGCTCGGCCTGCAGTAGTGCCAATGCATGCTGAGATAAGACAAGAACAAGTGGAAGATTTAGTTGATCCGCGGGCGGCAGATCAACAATTGAGGCTGTTCATGAGCTTCAATCCTAATCAATTTACTAGGGTGGGTTCCCCAGCCCAAGCGGAGGATTGGCTCTCAAGAATTAAGAGACTCTTTATAGCTATTAGAGTAGAGGAGGAACAGAAAGTCACACTAACCACTTTCCTACTTGAGGGAGAGGATCGGTTGTGGTGGGAAGAGGTAGAACTACATCACTTGGCAGGCAGACGTTTGACGTGAGTCTCGATGGAAGAGTTCTCTCGATTATTTTTAGCAAAGCATCTCTCGATGCAGTAAAGAATTTCCATGGAGTTTGAGTTCTAACATTTAACTCAAGGGGAGCATAGTGTGGATGAGTATCTGCATAAGTTTACATGTTTGGGATGGTACGAGGGCAATATCTTCGCCAAAGAGGAGCGTAAGACCAGTCAGTTCTATGGGGGACTACGAGATGAGCTGCGGTATTTGCTCTCGAGTTCTGTGAATCAGGGATTCCAAATATTGGTTTGTACGGCTCTGTCTTTGGAAAGGGATATGAAAAGAGGACAAGCAAGGGGGAACTTGGCTGTTGCAAAACCGTAGTTTAAGCCGCCGCATCCGGAGAAGTCTGGATACAGAAGGAGATGGAATAAGAAGTCCAAATCTATTAGACAAGCTCCTTCAGCGACTGTGTCGGAAGCATCTTCTGGGCATGGATCTCGCGCTTGTTTTATGTGTGGGAAGTTGGGACACTTTGCACTTGATTGCCGAGTTGGCCCTCCGAAGGGTGAAAAGAAGACGGGAGCGTCTTATGCAAAGAAAGGGAAGACTGTGGTGGAGTCTTCTACATTGCATGCGCATCCCTGGGTCTTCAACCTTTGGCAACAGGAGGCCATTAAGCAGGCCGATTTCGTCACAGGTGCGTGATGTTTTAATTTTATTATATGTTGTATGTTGTGCTTGTTTTAATCTTTGTGTTAAAGGTTTTTTCCTTATACGGGACTCTCCGACACGAGCACTGTTCGATAAAGGTGCTTCACATTCGTTTTTGTTAGAAGAATTCATCTTGATAATCGAGGTGCTGAAAGTATCTAGTGTCAACTGAATCCACCTATAGGGGGGAAATAGGTGTCGTGCAGTCTTTTGCGGAATTAAACTAACCTGCACAAGTAAGCAAACCAAACACAGAATACACACAAAGAATTACAGTGGTTCCCCGATTTGGGTACGTCCACTTTCCCCCTTCGACCTATCTCCCACCAAGGGGTGACTCGGTCACTTCTCCAAACGTACTGAAATCCAATCCTCACACTTGGAGCAACGCTCCCCTAACCACGGAAGGAACCCTTCCAACAACGGAGTCACAACTCCACCACAACGGGTTGCACCCAACCCTTACAAATAGGAATGACAATTCCTTTACAACAAAATTCAATGTAAATAAAAATACAAACAATGCTTTATGGATATTCTGATGTCCTTCTTCGTTCGTTGAAGCTTGCACGAAAAGTACGAAGAGTCCACAACCGGATTTCTCACTTGAAATGGATCTTATCAAGATCGGCGACGGCAAGCAAGTACGGCGGTGATGCTTTGTAAATCCTAACTTCTTGACGAAGCAAGAAAGGTCTTCGAACGATCTCAGTCAGATCAAACGTCTCAACCGATTCGGAAGGGAGAACAAGTCTCGTTAAACGAATCGGAAGATACGAGATCTCGAGAGAGACATGTGAGACCAGGTGCTTGCCTCGGTACTATCATCGAGCAATCAGAGACAAGCTGAGATCAGCGACGGCGACAACTTCCAATCGGCGACATGCGTGCGGGCGGAGCTCGCGATGCGGTAGGTCACGGTGGTGTGATTTCGTATTCCGGTGTTCTAGTACTGTCAAGTTTATAAATACCCATGTATTTATACCAGGAGCCAACCCTAAGAGCCATTGTGGGGCCCAAAAGGAGATGCCCTAGCCCCGGCTAAGACAACACACGGCGTCCTGGACTGGTCCAGCGAGCGGCGAAATATGCGTAAGGTAAAATCGGCAGGAGTCGTTGGTGATTCCCGTCGATGTCGGCGGGAATCACTTCCAACTCCTGTCGATTCTGCCTTGGAAGAATTTTTGACCTTTGGCCGACCGGAAGTAGTCGGCGGGAGTCACTAAGTGATTCCCGTCGAAGTCGGCGGGAATCACTAATGACTCCCGTCGATTTTTACTTGGAAGAATTTTCCTCCTTCCTTCTTTTGATAGCATGGTCTTTGACCCATCCTTGCTCCTTATTCTACTCTTGATCTACCTTGACCATGTACTTGAAAATAAGTATACTCCAATAAAGAGGGCACACGTGGATCAACACACTGATCTACACAGCAAGGGATTACGTTGCGCAGACCCGTGTATATTGATCCACTGCACTCTGACATTGGTGTGTACTTAGCATGGAATAGCTTCAAGCACAACTTGATAGAATTTTCAAATGCATTGTCAATTCAACTCAGCTTTTTCAGGCTCTTCTTCAAATCAGGTCTATTGTGGATGCAATACCTAACAATCTCACCCTATTTGAAGAAGCCTAAACCCTACAAGCTAAGGTGAATAGAACAGATTGAAATGAAAATCATAAAGTGAAAATTCCGTTGAGTGTGGAATTCATTACCATATTCCTGAGAGCAACATAGCCTTAGACGAGTTAATCTCCCCCTATCTGAGAACAACATAGCCTTTGTGGCCTACATAGAATTAGCAGCCACCTTAGCCTTGGCCGAGAGGATAATCTCCCCCTTTTCTGCTTCTACAAACCTGAGACTTCACTTGGAGCAAAATGCTCCCCCTCAGTTCTTGCATTTGCGCCCGATCTTGAGTTCTTAGCAGATGCTTCCCCTTGATCCAAGAGCCTTGAGCTTTTCAGTGTTCAATCTTCAAGGTTCAGCATGCCGAGTTCAGTTTTAAAGGAATTGAACTTGGCCTCGTCTAGTGGCTTCGTGAAGATATCTGCAATCTGCTTATCCGTGGGGACATAACAGAGAGATATATCTTTGTTCTCCACATGCTCCCGAATGAAGTGGTAGCGCACTTCAATATGCTTTGTTCTGCTGTGTGATACTGGATTGTTCGCAATTGCAATTGCGCTCGAGGAGTCGCAATACATGGGAACTTCTCTGAACTACAACTCATAATCTTCGAGTTGATATCTGGTCCATAGAAGTTGTGTGCAACAGCTGTCTGCTGAGATGTACTCAGATTCAGCCGTAAAGGTTGCGAAATAGTTTTGCTTTTTACTGCACCACGATATAAGCCTTCTTCCGAGGAATTGGCACGTCCCGGAAGTGCTTTTCCTATCATCACTGCTTCCTTCAAAGTCAGCATCTGAAAAGCCTATCATCTCGATATCATTGTTTCTTGGGTACCACAAGCCAAGATTTGGTGTACCTTTAAGGTATCTAAGAATTCGCTTTGCAGCGACATAATGAGATTCCTTAGTGTTCACCTTATATCTGGCATAAACGCATGTCAAAAACATAATATCCGGTCTACTAGGCGTAAGGTAGAGCAGGGATCCAATTATGCTTCTGTACTTGATTTTATCAAAAAGTTTCCCTTTCTCAGTGGATCCCATTGGAGTCCTCATAGAGGTTGCACTCTCCATTCCGAATTTCTTGAGGAGTTCATTTGTGAACTTCGTTTGAGAGATGAAAACTCCATCCTCAGACTGTTTCACTTGAAGTCCCAAGAAATACTTACGCTTTCTAATACTGCTCATTTCAAAATTCCCTTGCATAAGTTTGGAAAACTTCTTGCACAGGTTGTCCGTTGAGCCGAATATTATGTCATCGACATAGATTTTCACCAGCAAAATCTTTCCTTTGACTTCTCTAAAAAACAATGTCTTATCTATTTTTCCTCTCGAGAATTTGTTCTCAAGAAGAAAACTAGACAAAGTCTCATACCAAGCTCGAGAAGCTTGTTTTAAACCATATAATGCTTTATTAAGAAATTGAACATGATCAGGGAGAGTTGGATTAACAAAACTAGGGGGTTGCGCGATGTATACTTCCTCTTTTAAATCCCCATTCAGGAAAGCAGACTTCACGTCCATCTGATAGACGGTGAATCCTTTGTGAGAGGCATACGCCAGGAACAACCTGATAGCCTCGAGCCTTGCAACTGGTGCAAAGGTTTGATCGAAGTCAATCCCCTCCTCCCTTCTGTATCCTTGAGCCACTAGTCTGGCTTTGTTCTTGATGATGACACCGTGGTCATCCAGTTTGTTTTTAAAGATCCACTTAGTGTCGATCACATTTTGTTTCTTTGGTCTGGGAACTAGCGTCCAGACATTGCATCGTTCAAATTGATGAAGTTCATCTTGCATGGCCAATATCCACGACGCATCTTTGTTCGCTTCGTCGAACTTCTTTGGCTCAACCTGTGACAGAAAACTAAGGTGCAGAATCTCGTTAATTGTACCTCTGCGAGTTCTGAGATCGTCCCGAGGATCTCCTATGATCTTTTCTCTTGGGTGATCCCTCACGTGTCTGAGCTCTAAGAGTTTGGCATCTGGATCTCCTACAGCTTCTCGGGCTCCTCCCTCTTCTGGGAGAATTTCCCCATCCTGACCGTCATCTTCTCTAGTTGGTGTTGAGGTGGAGACCTTGACGTACTTGGGAGATTCATTTTTAGCAGTCTCATCTAGACTTGGTTGTTCAAGCCTTGCACCTGCATCTTCAAGAATGCCACTAGAAGAATTACCATAAAGCAAGCTTCCTTCATCAAATACAACATTAATTGACTCTTCTACCACTAGGGTTTTCTTATTGAAAACCCTATATGCCCGACTATGGCTACTATAGCCCACGAAGATTCCTTCGAAGCAATTTTCTCCGAACTTTATACATGGGTACTTCTCGTTATTGAGTACATAGCATCTACAGCCAAAAATCCTTAGATAGGACATGGTCAGTTTCCTGCCTTTCGATAGCTCACAAGGCGTCTTACGATGGTTCTTGTTGATCAAGGCTCGGTTTTGCACGTGGCAAGCTATATTGACAACCTCTGACCGAAGTACTCTGGTATAGAAGCATCATTCAACATTATTGTACATGCTTCAATGAGAATTCTATTCCTCCTCTCCGCAACTACGTTTTGCTGAAGAGTACGCGGGGAGGAAAACTCATGAAAGATACCATGTTCTTCACAGAATTCTGTCATAGCCCCAGACTCGAATTCTGTTCCATGGTTTCTTCTGATTTTGAACACGAGCTGTTAAGTTCGTTCTGAATCTGCTTGAAAAAATTAGTGAAGATGTCAAATGTATTTGACATTCGTTTAAAGAAGAACACCCACGTAAACCGAGAGTGATCATCAACAATCACTAGCGTATACGATTTGCCTCCTAAGCTATGAACTTGCACTAGACCGAACAAGTCCATATGCAGAAGATAAAGACATCTGGAAGAATCTTTGTCTGCAATGCCCTTAAACGTAGTCCGAGTCTGTTTGCCCTTCTGTAATGCAGGACAAGTGCTATCTTTGAGGCACTTAATAGTAGGGGCATCCCTTACTAAGTTCTTAGAAAACAACATATTAATAGTCTTGAAATTAATATGTGCTAATCTCTTGTGCCATTGTTCACAGAGAGATGCACTGTCTTTTGCTACTAGGAAAACGGGGGTAGAAGAGTCTATGCTAATAAAATCTAAGCAGAAAATATTCCTGCTCCTAATGACAGTTAATACCATCTCCGAAGAGTCACACGATATTATCAGGAACATTTCCTTGCAGAACTGAACGTCGTATCCTTTATCACACAACTGGCTTACACAGATCAGGTTATGGTTTAACCCATCAACATACACATCTTTGATAGAGAATACACCGTTGGATATCATACCATAACCCTTGGTGACTCCTCGATCTGATCCTCCAAAGATGACTTTGGGTCCATTTTCGACTGGGGAGTAATCACGCAACAGGCTTCTCATCCCGGTCATATGCCGGGAACATCCACTGTCCAAGTACTAGATTGGAGTTTTGGTGGCCTTTGGTCATACCTGCAAAACAGAATTAGTTTCCCTTAGGAACCCAATCAGACTTGGGTCCTAGATTCCTTGTTAGCACACTCCCCCTCGGGTGGTTAACCCTACGAGTGGTCGGCCTTGCATTGCTAACATGAGAAGTCTCATTATTTCTTGGATTAAACCAGCAATTGACGGCAAAGTGACCAACTTTGCCACAACACCAACATTCAAACATGTTGTACCATTTCCTAGGCTCCTACTTCACCCTTGGAACGGTGGGTCAAGCCGGGGCCTTGGATCTGGAGGTGGAGGCATCATGATGACAGCAGTCACATGATTTCTTCACTTCTAGTTCCTTTTGTATAACAGGCTTGGCCTTTGGTGCATGCATCCTATTATGGCCGTTAGAGAAGGGGCCAAAATTCTCAACTTAGATTTCCTCAAAAGGTGCCTTGAAGACACTCTCACCGTAGTTGTAGGGGAAATTCCATCCATCATACCGGCTCTTGAGCTTTTCAACCGAGGGCCGAAAGAGGTGGCCATAGGTTGACTCAAAGTCATGCTCATTGCAGGGAAAGCTAGGCTTTCGAAATGAAATATGACCGAGTTGGGCCTTTCCCTTTTCTGCAGCAGAGGCCTTCTTAGTAGCCTTATTTTTCCTCTGATTTCTGTTTCTCCTGGATGATCTACCAGGCACAGCCACATGCCCTAAGACAGCCCCCTTAGCCTGAGTAGAGAATTAATTAACAAGAGGAAGAACGGTCTTGGGCATAGAGAAACTTTTGACAATCTTCCTCTCGGCCGCAAGCTGTTCTTCCAACTTGTTAGTTTCTTCCTGCTTTTGGTCAAGGAGCCTTAGAGAATCTGAGTGCTCAGAAATCAGGTCCAGGTGTTTCAGTCGAAGAGATATCAAGCCAGTGATCTCTTCTCTTAGGGACACTCCCTCAGCCTTAAGGAATTTGACTTCCTTTTTTTGAGCGGTCAACCTATTTCGGCATTCTTCAAATGTATTGAGCAGGAGCTCATACATTTCGAGGAGTTCAGCTTCACAGGCAGATGGGTTGTCCTCGTGATCATCTTTAGGAGACTCAGAGTCAGAGTCAGAGTCAGAGAGGGGGGTGCGATCTTTTACCTTCCCAGTAAATGGGTGATAATCACCATCTGAGTCGGAGCGACCAATTATCCTGAAGTAGGCTTCCTCATCATCACTGGAGTCTTATGAGTCAGATTCACTCAGTGTCTTTGGCTTCTTGTCAATGTAGCTCCTCTCCTTCTTCTTGTCTCGAGAGGACTTGTGCTCCTCTCCTTTCCCTTTTTCTCTCTTGCTTTGGTGCCAGTCAGCAATGATGTGGCCTGTCTTATTGCACCCAAAGCAGATAATATCAACAGAACGATGTTTGTTCTGTTTAGAATCATACCTGTCAGAAGAGTAATTCTTCTTCGGATGTTTTGAGGAGGAGCCATCTACTTTTCTCTGATTCCTCATCTTGAGGAACTTCTTGAACTCTTGAGTGATGAGAGAGAATTCTTCTTCAGATAGCTCTGAGTCGGATGAGTATGGATCAGAGTCTTCTTCCTCAGCCTTTCTCCGAGTGCAGGATGAGGCTACACCCTTGCCTTTCCTTGAGCTATTAGCTTTCAGGGCCACAGTCTTTTCTTTTGCTGCATCCTTATCGGCCTCCTCTTCAGCTTTTCTGGTGTTCAGATGAAGCTCGTAGGACATTAGCTTCCCAAATAGAATCTGGGGATCAGTTTCTGCTAGCTTGCTAAACTCTATGATGGCGCAGATCTTGGTGTCTGATTCCTTAGTCAGGGATCTAAGGAATTTATCATTTAGTTCACCATTGGTGAACACTCTTCCATAACCCTTCCAGGCATTAACGATCTTCAGGAAGTTCTCGAATGTCAATACAATTTCTTCCTTGGGACCTTGCCTGAAGGCCTCATACTTCTTGTTTAGAAGGGATCTTCGATCATTCCTTACTTCATCTGTGCCCTCCATCAGAATGATCAGGCAGTGCCAGATGTCCTTGGCAGTCCTCTAGTTGCTGAAATTCTGCATCATTGAATCATCGACGGTGCTCACAAAAATGTTTTGAGCTTTCTTGTCTAGGCCGACAAGCACCATCTCATCCTTATCCATTTCGGAGAGCCTCTTGGGCACCATCTTGGTCGGATCAATGGTGGAGGCCTTAGTGGGGATATGAGGGCCCTCCTCCACTATCATGAAGAGTCGGGGATCGACTGCTTCCATATAGAACCTGATCCTTTCCTTCCAGATGGGAAAATTCAGCTTGGTGCATACTAGAATCTTTCCTGTATACTTGAGTTCGTCCATTCCTGAGATCTTCTTTCTTATTGACACTAGACACGGTATCTTACTCAAGGTGTTAACCTTATTGATGAGTAACCTCCCTTTGATACCACTTGAAAGTATCTAGTGTCAACCTAATCCATTTATAGGGGGGAATAGGTGTTGTGCAGTCTTTTGCGGAATTAAACTAACTTGAAACAAGTAAGCAAACAAAACACAGAAAACACACAAAGAATTATAGTGGTTCCCCGATTTGGGTACATCCACTTTCCACCTTCGACCTATCTTCCAGCAAGGGACGACTCGGTCACTTCTCCAAATGGATTGAAATCCAATCCTCACACTAGGAGCAACGCTCCCCTAACAACGGAAGGAACCCTTCTAATAACGGAGTCACAACTCCACCACAACGGGTTGCACCCAACCCTTACAAATAGGAATGAAAATTCCTTTACAACAAAATTTAATGTAAATAAAAATACAAACAATGCTTTATGGAGATTCCGATGTCCTTCTTCGTTCGTTGAAGCTTGCACGAAAAGTATGAAGAGTCCACAACCGGATTTCTCACTTGGAATGGATCTTGTCAAGATCGATAGCGGCAAGCAAGTGCGGTGGCGATGCTTTGTAAATCCAAACTTCTTGACGACACAAGCAAGGTCTTCGAACGATCTCAGTCGGATCAAACGTCTCAACCGATTCGAAAGGGAGAACACATCTCGTTAAACGAATCGGAAGACAAGAGATCTCGAGAGAGACACATGAGACTGGGTTCTTGCCTCGGTACTATCGTCGAGCGATCAAGGTGTAACACCCCGAAACTCAAAAGAGGGACGGGTGATGTTTTAAGCCCAGTCTGAATTTTTGGAGCAGGTGTCACGGGCGTGACACGGGCGTGTCACGGGCATGACACGGGCGTGACACAGGCGTGTTCGGCCACGGTCATGTGGTCGACGTTTTGACGGTCGGAGATCGTCATGTTGAGGCACACGGCCTGGGACACGGGCGTGTCCCAGGAAGTGTCACTTTGGGTTGTTTTCTGAGGAAGGCACACGGGCCATGACACGGGCCCTGACACGGGCGTGTCAAATTCGACACGGGCGTGTCGGGTGCCGTGTCACAGGCCGTATCCTTCTCGGGTTGGGAAAGCTGGCCGATTGCACACGGGGGGCGTGACACGGGTCTCGGCACGGGCGTGTCAAGAGGTGACACGAGCGTGTCGAAGGCTGTGTCAAATGTCGTGTGCTGGTTTTCGAATCGGTCGAGACGGCGAATGGGTGACACGGCCAGGCACACGGTCGTGTTGCAACCCGTGTTCGGCCCAGATTTTATGATTTCAGATCTAATCTTGGCCGTTCATTTCCTTGACTTTGGATCCAACGGTGGGGGGCTGCTCCTGGGTGGTTTTAGCCGGGATTTAGGGTTGGGAATCCTCATTTCCTTTAGCCATTCTCTCTCTAAGAGTTTAGAGAGAAGGGAGAGCAAGGAGAAAGGAGGAGTCCAAGATCCGGCCGCCAGAGGAGCTTCGGAGCTCCGATTCGCGATCCGAGTCCAGATCCGCGGAGTTGACGCCGTTGCGGTGCTTTCCAACCGCATAGTTTTCGATGGCGCCGCGGAAGAACGCAAGGGTAACGATTTCTCATCCTTGGGCATGTGAAGCCCTTTTTGCCTTTGCATAGGAAGCCCTCTCTCGCGAGTGAGCGAAGAGTTGGAGCGTTCCTTGGGGTAGATATGTAAAGTCCCCCTTGTGTAGAGTTCGTATGCAAAAACGGACATAGGCATTGTGTGTGAAGCCTATCCGGACAAGTAGAGCCGGATCGGTGATGTTGCATTGCATATGAACCGGGGATGACTCCGGGTGTTTGGACGTTTTTCGGGTTTTCTACTTGGTAGATTGCATCAGGGAGCCTTGGAGATTAACTCCAAGGTGCACCCGGAAAACTGGGCAAAAGCGAGTTTTGCCAACACGATGGCCGGGGAGCCAACGTGAACATAACCAGGTTATGTGATTGTTGTGGCGAAAACGGGACTCGGTGAGTCTTGACCTACGCATATGGCTTAAATTGCCATTGCGATATGAGCATGGGTCAGGCGGAACCGTACCCGATCTATGTCGTTCGGTGGGACCGTTGGCATGGATGAGAGTCTTCGGCGGTCTATGGCTTAAATTGTCGTGACCAAGGCCAAGAAGACAAGATGCTCATATGGTTGGCCGTCCAAGAGGCAGTGGTGGAACGGGAATGTCTATGGCTTGAATTGACGTGACGTTGGCCGGTTCGCCGTGAATGTGCCCTGTGTGCACGAGGTGTGTGGCCGTGCAAGCCTATGCCTGTGATGATGTGTGTTCACACTAATATATTGCCTATACTAATAAAATGCAGGGAAAGAGCATCGCCGCCCCGATTTTGGGGGCGGGATCGTTATAATTTGGTCAGCATAGCTGACCGTTGCTTTTGTTTGCCACCGGGCGGTGGTTTGTGCTTGCAGGTGCTGCGGAGCCGAGCGGAAAATAGCGGGCTAAAGCCCATGTTGCGGTGCTGGCCCTCGAAGGCCTAACCCTTTTATGCTTTCCGTTTATTTCATGTATGGCCGGCCTGCGAGCCGAAGTATGTAAGACATGTTTTGTTAAGCAAACATTGTAAGGCCATAAAGTCGGTACTTTTGTATTGTTCATTCCTATTGTTATTTTCTGTAGTGGACATTCTTGCTTGTCAGGGTTCTTGTATTTGTGCAACTTAATAAATTGCTTCCGCTAGAATGACTCTGTGTAGGATGTTGATGATTGGTTGTTTGGTTTCAACGCGTAACCAACCGGTCTGTCCATAGTATATGGCGTCGGGCCCCGGCCGGACCTACTGCTATATGTTATACGACGGATAAGGGTGTTACAAATTGGTATCAGACTACTGGTTTCGGTCAAACTTAAATGAATTCGTGGACGAATTCACTTTAAGGGGTGGTGAGCACATATGTGCATCATCGTTATAACATGAAAAGAACCCATGAATATCCACTTAGGAATGAAAATACACATGTTTGAGAAACTTGCGTGTTCCTATAATTGCTGTTTGCAATAGTGTTTGGTCGCTTATCGGTGTTTTTACACGATTATAGGTGACCAGCAGTGGTGCTGGGCCGTCAGAACGGCCCGGTTCTGAGGCAAGCAGTGCGCCAAGTGAAGCGCCTACAACACCTCCGTCTGCCGAGACCATTAGGTTGGTGGCAGAAGCTGTCATGGCGATGATTAATGCACAACCTGCAAGACAGGTGCAGCAGCCTGCTCCTGCGGAGGAGCAAGTGCCGCTCCAAGCGGCGGAGCCTAGAAGGGTTGAGCAGGTGGCGGTGGAGCCGGAGTTACCTCGGGGAGCAACTGAAAGATAGTTGAAGCATGTGATGGGCTTCTACCCACCGGTGTTCTCGGGAACGGGAACCCCGACCCAGGCTGAAGATTGGCTCTCAAGTGTCAATAGGGTGATGACAGCTACAGAAACGGAAGAGTGGCAGAAAACCACGATAGCGACGTTCCTTTTGGATGGGGACGCAAGGTTATGGTGGGAAGGCCTAGAGCTACACCAATTGAGGGGAAGGCCGTTGGCCGAAGTTCCTATGGCGGAGTTTTTGAGACTGTTCATGGCTCGATACCTCCCCTCAGCACAGAGGATCGCATTGGAGAACGAGTTCCAAAAGTTGGTGCAAGGAGATAGCACTGTAGACGAGTACCTCCACGAGTTTACTCGGTTGGGGAGATATGCTAGCGCTACCTTTGCCGACGAGGAGCAAAAGACTAACCGCTTCTACGAAGGGATAAGAGATGAGCTGAGGTTGCTACTGTCAGGGCCCATGGCGCAGGGTTTCCTAACCTTGGTCAACTCGGCCCGGTCCTTGGAGAAGGACATGAGAAATGTGCAAGCTAAGAAGGATTCTGGCGGGAAGAAATCGGAGTTCAAAGCGCCGACTACGTCGAAGTCGGGCTATCGAAAATTCTTCAAGAAGGCTAGGACGTCAGGTCCAGCTTCTTCTACGGGTGCCTCGGGGGCAACTACTAATCGAACCCCGGGCGCTTGTTTCATGTGTGGAAAGACGGGGCACTTTGCCCGCGATTGCTGGAGTGGACGCCCAAAGTCCGAGAGAAAGCAAGGAGCTACTTACAAAGAGAAGGGCAAGGCGGTGGAGTCAACCGCATCCCACTATGCTCCGACACAGCCTAGAGTCTATAACTTGGGCCAGCAGGAGGCCATCAAACAAGCTGACGTGGTGACAGGTACGAGTTAATTTACAGCAAGTTAACTTTATATACTGTTGTTTATTGCTTGTTAGCCTAATATTGTTTGTATAGGCTTTGTTGTGATTAGCGATAGTCCGGCACGGGCACTGTTCGACACGGGAGCTTCACACTCCTTGTCCGAAAATTTCATATCGCGCGTCGGAGTCCCTTCTTCAATGGCGAAGGACAAGTTGGATGTGCTGCTACCGAATGGGTGCTCGATGCGTGCGGACAGAGTGTGCGCCGTAAAGGTTTACATTGGGAGCCAAGAGTTCGACTGTCTAGCGTCATTGCTGCCGCTAGTAGAGTTCGACGTGATCTTTGGGATGGATTGGCTTTCGGAGCAGAAAGCTTGGATTGACTGCGATCGGAAGGAGGTCAAGCTGGGTGTTGGGCGGGGGACAATATTCGAGGGACTTAAGGGGTTGAGCAAGACGCTGGTGTCTGCTCTTCAGGTGGTAAAGGCAGTTCGTGCTGGTGCAGAGCTGTTCTTCACAATAGTTGGGGCTGTGGAGCCAAAGTCCACGTTGGATAGCATCCCGGTTGTTTGTGAATACCCCGATGTGTTCCCGGATAGTCTTCCCGGAGCCCCACCGCAGCGGGAGATTGATCTCACCATCGAGCTCGTACCGAGGGCCAAACCGGTGTCACGTGCTCCGTATAGATTGGTGCCTAAGGAGATGGAGGAGTTGAAAGTTTAGCTAGAGGAGCTGATGGAACAAGGTTATGTGCGTCCAAGCTCGTCGCCTTGGAGCGCACCGGTCCTCTTCGTTTAGAAGAAGGATGGTAGTATGCGGTTGTGTATCGACTACAGAGAGTTGAACAAGCTGACGGAAAAGAACAAGTACCCGATCCCGAGGATTGATGATCTCTTTGATCAGTTAGTCGGATCGTCGGTATATTCTAAGTTGGACTTGAAGTCGGGGTACTATCAGTTGAGGATAAGGGAATGTGATATCCTGAAGACAGCGTTCAGCACAAGGTATGGGCATTTTGAGTTCACGGTCATGCCGTTTGGACTGACGAATGCGCCATCAGTGTTTATGGACTTGATGAACAGGACGTTCCGAGATTTCCTGGATCGCTTTGTGATCGTCTTTATTGACGATATATTGGTGTACTCGCAGTGCGAAGAAGATCACTTCAAGCACTTGCATCTGGTGTTGGAGACTTTGAGGAGGAATGAGCTTTATGCGAAATTCTCCAAGTGCGAGTTCTGGCTACCCTCAGTAGCATTCCTTGGTCACATTGTTAGTGGGGAAGGTATAGCGGTGGATCCGGCGAAGATCATTGCGATACGGGAGTGGCCTGCGTTGTCTTCTGTCGCGGAAGTCCATAGTTTTCTCGGGCTTGCCGGATATTACAGGCGCTTCGTAGAGAACTTCTCGCGGATAGCTCTACCTCTCACGAAGTTGACAAGGAAAGATCAGAGATTCTTGTGGACGCAGGAGTGCGTTCAAGCGTTTGAGGAGCTGAAGAGACGGTTGACCACGGCGCCAGTGCTTAGCTCGCCGAGTGGGACCGAGGGCTTCGAGGTGTATAGTGATGCCTCGGGTAGTGGTTTGGGCTGCGTGTTGTTGCAGCATGGGAGCGTGATAGCTTATGGATCGCGTCAGCTGAAAGTACATGAAAGGAACTATCCGGTCCACGACTTGGAGTTGGCGGCCGTGATATTTGCACTTAAGCTGTGGAGGCACTACCTATACGGCGTAAGGGTTGATATATATACCGATCACAAGAGCCTGAAGTACCTATTGGATCAGAAGGATCTTAACATGAGGCAGAGGAGGTGGATGGAGTTCCTGGGGGACTACACCTTCAAGATTCATTATGTACCCGGGAAGGGCAATGCGGTTGCTGATGCGTTGAGTCGTAGGGCTCCCGCCCAAGCCAACTGGTTGTCGGTGCATGATGAGCGGCTGATACGGGAGTTGGAGGAGCTTGAGATCTGTTGCGTTGACAAGAAGACGAGCGCCAAAGCAATGTTGAACTGGACAGAGGTCCAGTATGACCTGGCTGATCGGGTTCGGCAGGCATTGGAGTTAGATGACTCCATGAAGGAGCTTATGGAGGCAGCGTTGGATGGGTCAAATTCCCAGTTTTCAGTGGAAGATGGGTTGTTAAGGAAGGATCATCGGTTGTGCGTCCCAAGCGGGAGTAACCTACGGGCAGAGTTGATGTATGAGGCTCATCATACCAAGTACTCGATCCACCCAGGGAGCACAAAGATGTACCGTGACCTCAAGAAGCTGTTTTGGTGGCCGGGGCTTAAGAAAGATGTGGCGTTGTTTGTGGCTAAGTGCCAAACGTGCGCCTTGGTGAAGGCGGAGTGCCAAAAGCCGGGAGGATTTCTGAAGTCCTTGCCTATACCGGAGTGGAAGTTCGACGACATATCTATGGACTTTGTGCATGGGTTGCCAAGTTCGCAGAAAGGGAACGACGCCATCTGGGTGATCGTAGATCGGTTAACTAAAGTGTCGCATTTCATTCCGCATAGGAAGGATGATCCAGTGGAGAAATTGGCAAAGTTGTATGTTGACAATATAGTTAGACTGCATGGTGTGCCTCGCAGCATTGTGAGTGATCGCGATGGGCGTTTCACGTCCAATGATTGGAGGTTGGTGCAGCAGATGCTGGGGACAAAGTTGAAGTTCAGCACATCCTTCCATCCACAGACGGATGGGCAGACCGAGAGAGTCAATAGAACGATGGAGGACATGCTCCGCATGTGTGTCCTAGACTTCGGGAAGCATTGGGAGGACCACCTGTATTTGGTGGAGTTTGCGTACAACAATGGCTACCAAACGAGTATACAAATGGCACCCTTCGAGGCCCTATATGGTAGGAAGTGTCGCACGCCGTTATCGTGGCTTGAAACGGGTGAGGCAAGGTTGTACAAGAAGAAGGAGGTGGAGAGTTCTACCTCGTTGGTGCGGATCATTCGGGAGCGCTTGTTGATCGCTCAGGACAGGAAGGCGAAGTATTACAATGCCAAGCACCGGAACGTGGAGTTCGCGGTAGGCGATTGGGTATACTTGAAAGTGAAGCCGTTTAAGGGGGTTTCGCGGGTGAGACGCTTGAATAAGCTGAGCCCAAGATACCTTGGACCTTTTGAGGTTCTGGAGCGAGTCGGCGAAGCTGCATACCGTTTGAAGCTATCGGTGGAGTTGGGTGGGCTACACGATGTGTTCCACATCTCTGTGTTGCGGAAGGCGGTGCAAGAGCCTTCGCTAGTGATCGCAGTTGATCAAGTACCGGTGGACGATGGGTTGACGACTAAGGTCAAGCCCATTTGTATTGAAGATGTAGAGGTCAAGAGGCTCCGTAACAAGGAGATCCGGATGGTTAAAGTCCGGTGGGATAATTGCGGTCGGGAGGAGCTCTCTTGGGAAAGGGAGCAAACCATGCAGGAGGAGTACCCGGAGTTATTCCGCTCAGGTACCGTTAAAAGTTTTAAGTTCCTATGGTTTTCCTTTAGTAAATTTCATGGGCGAAATTCTTTTAAGGGGGAGACAGTTGTAACACCCCGAAACTCAAAAGAGGGACGGGTGATGTTTTAAGCCCAGTCTGAATTTTTGGAGCAGGTGTCATGGGCGTGTCACGGGCGTGACACGGGCGTGACACAGGCGTGTTCGGCCACGGTCATGTGGTCGACGTTTTGACGGTCGGAGATCGTCGTGTTGAGGCACACGGCCTGGGACACGGGAGTGTCCCAGGGCGTGTCACTTTGGGCTGTTTTCTGAGGAAGGCACATGGGCCATGACACGGGCCCTGACACGGGCGTGTAAAATTCGACACGGGCATGTCAGGTGCCGCATCATAGGCCGTGTCCTTCTCGGGTTGGGAAAGCTGGCCGATTGCACACGGGGGGGGGGGGGGGGGGGGGGCGTGATACGGGTCTCGACACGGGCGTGTCAAGAGATGACACGGGCGTGTCGAAGGCCGTGTCAAATGCCATGTGCTAGTTTTCGAATCGGTCGAGACGGCGAATGGGTGACACGGCCAGGCACACGGCCGTGTTGCAACCCGTGTTCGGCCCAGATTTTATGATTTCAGATCTAATCTTGGCCGTTCGTTTCCTTGACTTTGGATCCGACGGTGGGGGGCTGCTCCTGGGTGGTTTTAGCCGGGATTTAGGGTTGGGAATCCTCATTTCCTTTAGCCATTCTCTCTCTAAGAGTTTAGAGAGAAGGGAGAGCAAGGAGGAAGGAGGAGTCCAAGATCCGGCCGCCGGAGGAGCTTCGGAGCTCCGAATCGCGATCCGAGTCCAGATCCGCGGAGGTGACGCCGTTGCGGTGCTTTCCAACCGCATAGTTTTCGATGGTGCCGCGGAAGAACTCAAGGGTAACGATTTCTCATCCTTGGGCATGTGAAGCCCTTTTTCCCTTTGCATAGGAAGCCCTCTCTCGCGAGTGAGCGAAGAGTTGGAGCGTTCCTTGGGGTAGATATATAAAGTCCCCCTTGTGTAGAGTTCATATGCGAAAACGGACATAGGCATTGTGTTTGAAGCCTATCCGGACAAGTAGAGCCGGATCGGTGATGTTGCATTGCATATGAACCGGGGAAGACTCCGGGTGTTTGGGCTTTTTTCGGGTTTTCTACTTGGTAGATTGCATCAGGGAGCCTTGGAGATTAACTCCAAGGTGCACCCGGAAAACTGGGCAAAAGCGAGTTTTGCCAACACGATGGCCGGGGAGCCAACGTGAACATAACCGGGTTATGTGATTGTTGTGGCGAAAATGGGACTCGGTGAGTCTTGACCTGCGCATATGGCTTAAATTGCCGTTGCGATATGAGAACGAGTCAGGCGGAACCGTACCCGATCTATATCGTTCGGTGGGACCGTTGGCATGGATGAGAGTCTTCGGCGGTCTATGAATTAAATTGTCGTGACCAAGGCCAAGAAGACAAGATGCTCATATGGTTGGCCGTCCAAGAGGCGGTGGTGGAACGGGAACATCTATGGCTTGAATTGACGTTGGCCGGTTCGCCGTGAATGTTCCCTGTGTGCACGAGGTGTGTGGCCGTGCGAGCCTACGCCTGTGATGATGTGTGTTCACACTAATATATTGCCTATACTAATAAAGTGCAGGGAAAGAGCATCGCCGCCCCGATTTTGGGGGCGGGATCGTTATAATTTGGTCAGCATAGCTGACCGTTGCTTTTGTTTGCCAGCGGGCGGTGGTTTGTGCTTGCAGGTGCTGCGGAGCCAAACGGAAAATAGCGGGCTAAAGCCCATGTTGCGGTGCTGGCCCTCGAAGGCCTAACCCTTTTATGCTTTCCGTTTATTTCATGTATGGCCGGCCTGCGAGCCGAGGTATGTAAGACATGTTTTGTTAAGCAAACATTGTAAGGCCATAAGGCCGGTACTTTTTTATTGTTCATTCCTATTGTTATTTTCTGTAGTGGACATTCTTGCTTTACAGGGTTCTTGTATTTGTGCAACTTAATAAATTGCTTCCGCTAGAATGACTCTGTGTAGGACGTTGGTGATTGGTTGTATGGTTTCAACGCGTAACCAACCGGTCTGTCCGTAGTATATGGCATCGGGCCCCGGCCGGACCTACTGCTATATGTTATACGACAGATAGGGGTGTTACACAAGGTCAAGCTGAGATCAGCGACGGCGACAACTTCCGATCGGCGACGTGCGTGCGGGCGGAGCACGCGATGCGCTAGGTCACGATGACGTGATTTCGTATTCCGGTGTTATGGTACTGTAGAGTTTCAAAATACCCATGTATTTATACCAGGAGCCAACCCTAAGAGCCGTTGTGAGGCCCACGAGGAGATGCCCTAGCCCCGGTCGAGACAGCGCACGGCGTCCTGGACCGGTCCAGCGAGCGACGAAATATGCCTAAGGAAAAATTGGCGGGAGTCGTTGTTGATTCCTGTCGATGTCGTTGGGAATCACTTCCGACTTCCATCGATTCTGCATTGGAAGAATCTTTGACCTTTGTCTGGCCGAAAGTAGTTGGCGGGAGTCACTTAGTGATTCCCGTCGAAGTCGGCGGGACTCACTAATGACTCCCGTCGATTTTTACTTGGAAGAATTTTCATCCTTCCTTCTTTTGATATCTTGGTCTTTGACCCATCCTTGCTCCTTCTGCTCTTGATCTACCTCTACCCTGTACTTGAAAATAAGTATACTCCAATAGAGAGAGCACACGTGAATCAACACACTGATCTACACAGCGAGGGATTACGTTGCGCAGATCCGTGTATATTGACCCACTGCACTCTGACATTGGTGTGTACTTAGCATGGAATATTTGCAAGCATAACTTGATAGAATTGTCAAATACATTGTCAATTCAACTTAGCTTGTTCAGGCTCTTCTTCAAATCAGGTCTATTGTGGATGCAATACCCAACATGTGCCTATACGGACTGCGATAGACAGACTGAAGGTGTTACTACCTAACGGATGTTTGATGTGTGTAGATAAGTCTTTTCTTGTTGAGGTCATGATAGGGAGTCGGGATTTCAAGGTGGAAACATTAGTATTGCCGATATCAGAGTTTGATATAATCTTTGATATGGACTTGCTTTCAGAGCAGCATGCTTGTATAGATTGCACCTCAAAAGTGGTTACACTGGGGAAAAATACTGAACAAGAGGCCAAGTTCAGTGTTATGCGAGGGACGGGTAGAGTATTGATATCCGCTCTCCAAGTCATTAAGGTAGTTCGGAAGGGTGCGAAGTTATTCTTCACACTCATTTAGGAGGTGGAGCCGAAGGCCAGTGTAAGTGAGGTGCCGGTTGTATCGAAATACGCTGATGTGTTTTCAAAAGATCTTCTGGGGCTACCACCCCAAAGAGAAATCAACTTCATTCTCGAGCTGTTGTTAGGTGCGAAACCTGTGGCCCGCTCACCTTATCGAGTAGCGCAAAAGGAGATGGCGGAACTAAAGGTTCAATTGTAAGAATTTCTAGAGCAAAGCTATATAGGCCCAATTTAATCGCCTTAGTGCGCGCTGGTTCTCTTTGTGAAAAAGAAGGACAGTAGCTTGCGTCTATGCATTGACTTTTGAGAACTGAACAAACTAACAGAAAAGAACAAGTATCCAATTCCACGGATTGACGACTTGTTTGATCAGTTAGGTAGCTCGACTGTATACTCCAAGTTGGATTTGAAGTCAGGCTACTATCAGTTGAGAGTTCGTGAAAGTAACATACCAAAAACAGCGTTTGGAACACGCTATGGTCACTATGAGTTCATGGTAATGTCTTTTGGGCTGTCTAATGCGCCATCGGTATTCATGGACTTGATGAATCGAACGTTTAGGGAATACTTGGATCTCTTTGTGATCATCTTTATTCACGATATCCTCGTCTACTCCCAATCCGAAGAAGATCATGCAAATCACTTGTGGATGGTGTTGCACACCGTGAGGAAGAATAAGCTCTACGCCAAGTTCTCTTAGTTTGAGTTTTGGTTGTCGTCAGTGGCTTTTCTTGGCCATGTGGTTAGTGGAGAGGGCATTGCGGTGGATCTTTCCAAGATAGTTGCTATACGGGAGTGTCCTGTTGTTTCTTTAGTAGCAGAAGTCAGGAGTTTTCTCAGACTTGCGGGCTACTACAGGCGCTTCGTAGAGAATATCTCGAGGATTGCTCTGCCTCTCACCACAATGATGAGAAAGGATCGGAAGTTAATTTGGACGTCGGAGTGCGCTCGAGCTTTTGAAGAGTTAAAGAGTCGTTTGACCGCGACACCAATCTTAATATTACCATGTGGTCAAGACGGCTTTGAGGTCTATAGTGGTGCATCAGGGAGGGCTTAGGCTGCGTTCTTTTACAATTCGGAAAAGTGATAGCTTATGGCTCACGCCAGTTGAAGGTGCATGAACGGAATTACTCCGTCCATGATTTGGAATTGGCGGCGGTAATATTTGCACTTAAACTGTGGCGTCATTATCTATATGTCGTGAAATTGGATATATTAACGGACCATAAGAGCCTGAAATATCTATTGGATCAGAAAGATCCTAATATGCGACAGAGAAGGTGGGTGGAGTTTCTTGGTGACTAAACCTTACATATTCATTATACTCCCGGTAAAGGGAATGTAGTCGTGTATGCCTTGAGTCGTCGGACTCCGTCAAGGGCAAGTTGGATTTTAAGGCATGTTGAAAGCCTAATTCAAGAACTGGAGGCATTAAATATTTCTTGTGTTGAAAGGAATGCCCCTGCAGATACGTGCTTAAACTGGACGGAGGTATAGTGTGACCTGGCAGACAGAGTTCGGCAAGCAACAGAACTTGATGAAAGTCTAAAACGCTATGAAGCAGAAAGTGCAGACTCTAGATTTTCATTTAATGGCAGTCTTTTTCGGAAGGACGGTAGTCTGTGTGTCCCAAATAGGGGTAAGCTTTGTGAAGAGGTGATGTATGAAGGCCACTTCACCAAATATTCAGTTCACCCCGGGAGTATGAAGATGTATAAAGATATGAAGAAACTGTTCTGGTGGCCTCGAATGAAGAAGGACATAGCACATTATATCGCTAAGTGTCAATTGTGTGCTTTGGTAAAGGCGAAATGCCAAAAACCAGGTGGTTTACTGATACCGTTACCTATCCCTGTATGGAAATTTGATGATATTTCCATGGATTTAGTGCATGGATTGTCGAGATCACAGTGTGGAAATGATGCGGTATGGGTGATTGTGGACTATTTAACCAAGGTATCACACTTCATCCCAAACCGTATGGACGATTCAGTTGAGAAGTTGGCAAAGATGTACGTGGATACTATTGTACGATTGCACGGTGTGCCCCGTAGCATCGTTAGTGATCGAGATGGGAGTTTCACTTCGGGTGATTGGAGATTAGTCCACGAACTGTTGGGTACGAAATTACATTTCAGCATGGCCATCCACCCTTGAACGGATGGTCAGACCGAGAGGACCAACAGGAAGTTGGAGGATATGCTCCGAATGTGTGCGCTGGATTTCGGGAAGAATTGAGAAGATCTTATCGGTTTGGTTGAGTTCGCCTACAACAATAGCTACCAAGCTAGTACCCAGATGGTGCCCTTTAAGGCTTTATACGGTAGATAATGTCGTACACATTTGGCTTCGGCCGAGACTGGCGAAACGAAGTTGTATTGGCGAAAAGAGTTAGATGATGCCAACTAAATTATACGGTTGATACGTGAAAGACTGATGGTGGCTCAAGACAGGAAAGATAAGTATTACAATCCAAGCACCAAAATGTGGAGTTTACGGTGGGCAATTAGGTGTACTTGAAAATCAAATCATTCAATGGTGTGTACAGGATACGACATCTGAAAAAGTTGAGCCTGAGGTATCTGGGAATGTTTGAAGTGGTGGAACGTATTGGTGAAGCTGCCTATCGGTTAGCACTTTCGCAAGAGCTGAGCGGTTTACATGATGTGTTTCATGTCTCGGTGTTGCGGAAAGTGGTAAGAGAGCCAATCAAAGTGGTTGTTGCAGATCAAGTATTAGTCGATAGTGGGCTAACGATGAAAGTTAGGCCTATTCGAATCGAGGATCGAGCCGAAATACAGTTGCGGAACAAGATGATAAGGATGGTCAAAGTCCGGTGGGACAATTGTGGCTGTGATGAGCTAACATGGGAGCGAGAGCAGACAATGTGAGCTGAGTTTACCGAGCTTTTTGTGTAAATTGTTGACCGTGTACATTCTTTTATAACAAAAATGTTAGTGGAATAGCATTGTGATGTTTGATCCCTTGATGCGTACAAATTTCGGGATGAAATTTTTTTAAGGGGGGGAGGAGGATTGTAACACGCCAAAAATCCCTAAGTCCCAAAATAGGTTAGGCTGGGTGACACAGCCTGGGACACAGGCGTGTCCTAGGGCGTGTCCAGTGCATACGGCCTTGGACACGGGAGTGTCACAGGGCATGTCCTTTACTGTAGGCATCGAATCGAGTTCTCGAGATTGCACGGTCAACGATCGTGAAGAGGTGACACGTCCTGGGACACGGGTGTGTCCCAGGGCGTGTCTTGCTCGGGTGAATACACGGGTGGCGTTGAGTGGCATTGAGTGGACTGGTGTTGAGTGTGGAGAACGGCCTGTGACACGGGAGTGCCACATGGGCGTGTTTGGCACACGGCTAAGGACACGGGCGTGTGCCATAGCCGTGTTCTTCTCGGGTGATATGGTCTTGTGTTGAAAGAGTGACACAGCCAATCACACGGCCATGTGCTTTCTGACACGAGCGTGTCAGGTGTTTAATACGGGCGTGTCTAAGCCCGTGTTCTGTACTGGGTGAGTCGGTTTTGTAGCTACTTCAGGAACACGGCCTTTGACACGGGCGTGTCACAACCCATGTTCATTCCAGGAAATCAGTTTAAGGGCTGATCTAATCCGTTCATTTGCTTTAACCAAGATCCAATGGTCTAGACTCTTCCCTGAGGTGATAAGGCCGGCCTTGGGGAGGAGAAAGCTCATTTGAGTTGTGCAATTCTCTTTCTTAAGTTAAGAGAGAGAGGAGAGCAAGAGGAGGAATAAGAAGAGGAAGCCTGCTGCCGGTGGTGCTACGGTGGTTCAAATTGCGAGCCGAGTTAGGATTTGCGAATGCAAGGCTGCTACAAGAACGTTGATCTATTTACTTTTCTCCCCATGGCTCTGAAGCGTCTTCCAAGGGTAATGATTTCCTTCTTGGACAAGTGAAGTCCTTCTTTCCTGCATTTGCATTGGAATCCTCCACCAAAAGGTGAATGGAAAAGAGATTCCCTTAGGATTGGTGGTTCATCCCTTGTTGTAGTGCATTAGAACCGAAGGTGTGAGTACGATTAGGAATGTTGTGTGAATCCCATCTGGACATGTTGATCTGGATTGGTGATGCTTGTTTGCACATCGAATAAGACTCCTTGTTTATTGCTAGTGTGCATGAAATATGTGATGGATGCTTGTGGCTTGGTGTCGCAGGAAGTACTGGAGGAAGTACAAGAAATGGTGAGAGTTGGGTTCAACTCTTGTGTTCATGAGTACCATGTGGTATGAAGTTGAGCCTTTTGGCTGCAATTGGGGGAAATGCCTTGGTGGCGAACGGGCAAGGTGAAGCTGTACCCGCGTCAGTCTAGTCTTGTGTCTGATGATTTTGAGAAACGGGAAAGGTTGATCCATACCCGCATTATGGTTGTCTAACCTTGGGTGCTTAAGACCCTGTTAGGATCACATAGCGAGAGTCGATTGTTGGGGCGGGAAATGCGCCTTCTAGTTAACGGATTGTTCGGTCTCACAAGCTAGATGAATAAGGGGGGTTGTAGGGAATAGAGGAGAAGGTTTGGCGAAGCAAGGGAGGAGTTTGATCGGGAACTGTCGATCAGACAGTTACTTTGGCGGTTAGCTCTGATGGTTAGACCGAGAGAAGAAAAGAGAAGAGGGGTCCGCTAGCAGCGGCAACAACAGACTTCGCCCACCGCGGCTTGAATGTCACTCTTGCGGCGGGCTTTCCTTTGATTATAATCGAAATTACAGCTCGGGGTTACACCTTAACATTGAAAGCAGAAGAAAAGGTACAAGAGGGAAGCTGGCGGCTAGGGAGAGAAGAATGCCAGGAGGCTGCGCGGTTTGACCAATGAAGGTCGGCAGACCGTGCGATCATCGATCAGGCAGCTCGCTAGAATAAGCAGAGCGGACTGCTCGATCAAGCAGAAGGCAGGCAGGTCGCGCGGACTGAGGATCTGAGTCCGCAGGAGCTAATGACAGATCCTTGACCCCTCTCCCTTCCGTCCTCCCGAATGAGAGGTCTGGGGGCCTATTTATAGGCTCGGGGAGGTGACGGCCTTGGTAACATCCCCACCGGTGAGGTGGTAAGCTATGCGGGTAAAAACACTGAGTCCGCAGAGTCCGCACCGGGCCGCGCGGTCTGGGACTGCCTGGAGTCGAAGATGGTTGTCGCTGGTCGTTCGAGTACGAATGATGAGTCCGCTGAGTCCGCGCCGGGCCGCGCGGTCTGGGACTGCCTGGCTGTTGGGGGAGTGCTAAGCGAGTCAGCCTAGCCCGCTGCGGTTGAGGATGAACAGGTCGCCTCCTGCTGAAGGCTAGTCGCACTTGGTGACGGGCTGATGACTTGGCGGACTTAACACCGAATCCGCCACCTTTTGAGCTTGTTGCTACCAAGCGGTCTAGGCGGATAGGAATGCGAGTCTGCGTTGGGCAATTTGCACCTGAGGAAGAATAAAACACCACACGGTTAACCGGTTTAACCATGCTGCCTACAGGAGCGGACTGAGGAAGCAGTCGGCAGACCCTGCAGAGCAAGAGGCTGCTACGCGACCTGGGAGGTCTTGCTAGAGAGACCCTCCTAGCCGCGCGGACTGAGCGGCCTGAGAGATCAGTCCGCGCGGCCTTTAGAAGAAAAGGCCAGCAGGCCACGACCTACCGGAGCAGGCCGCAACTTACAAGCTGTCTACTTTGGGAGGGATCACCGATTTCTGGGGGAACATGATACCCGCACTTTTTTAAGTTCAGAGAAGAACTTCGAAAAAGTTGGAGACCCACGAAAATCGTGATCCTTCCCTAGAGAAAAGGAAGGGGCAAGGAGAGATGGAACCTGATGCCACTCCATAGAGAAAATTTGCTAATGCCTAGCTTCTTCCTGCGAAGGAAAGAGTTGTCATAGGTGGAAGTAGGTACATCTTATACGTACCTGGGTCGCTTTGGCAGAATGAAGAAGACATGAATGTCTCCTAATGGGCACTGCAAAACATTGATGAGAGGAGAAACAAAGAATAATGGTAACTTGCAAGTACCTGAAGGAGGATCGCAAGCACCTGCTAACTTCTATAAAAAGAAGAGTGAGTGGTAGATACGAAATAAGACTGAGTTGCAAGTACCTGAAATGAACTTGCTAATATCTACTAATCTCTACAAAGGAAGAGTAAGCGACAGATATGATAGAAAAGTAAGGTGCAAGTACCTGAAGGGAACTTGCTAATATCTGCTAATCTCTGCAAAAGAAGAGTAAGCAACAGATATGATAGAAAAGTAAGGTGCAAGTACCTGAAGGGAACTTGCTAATATCTGCTAATCTCTGCAAAAGAAGAGTAAGCAACAGATATGACGGAAAGGTAAGGTGCAAGTACCTGAAGGGAACTTGCTAATATCTGCTAATCTCTACAAAAGAAGAGTTAGCAAACTGATGTGACGGAAAGGTAAGGTGCAAGTACCTGAAGGGAACTTGCTAATATCTGCTAATCTCTGCAAAAGAAGAGTAAGCAACAAATATGATAGAAAAGTAAGGTGCAAGTACCTGAAGGGAACTTGCTAATATCTGCTAATCTCTGCAAAAGAAGAGTAAGCAACAGATATGATAGAAAAGTAAGGTGCAAGTACCTGAAGGGAACTTGTTAATATCTGCTAATCTCTACAAAAAAAGAGTTAGCAAACTGATGTGACGGAAAAACTTAATCGCAAGTACCTGAAGGGAACTTGCGAATGTTGATTGTTGATAGGATAAGACATGATAGAAGAGATATCTGGCAAACTTTGCTATTAACTGAATAGAGATCGGAACGCAACAATGATTGTCACGCGTGATCAGATATAATGTCGACGTGAAATCCAGATCAGTAAGATTGAAACCATCTCAACTTAAAAATCGTAATTACATGGCTCGTTAGTTAAAGTGAACCAGATACTATGATCACTGATTTGTGTCAGAAATATCTGATAAGAGTAGTAGAGAATTTGTAGATCACCATCCGATAGAGCTTCATGTAAGCAATGTATATAAGATGATCATAAGCTAAAAGATATAGGGGGTCTCTTAGATAGGTTGGACTTAACCTGTTAACCTGTAAGAAGACAAAAGTACAAAGGAGGGCTATACCCCGAGGATGAGTTAAAAAAGGTTGAATGCTGCCACAGGAGAGCACCCGTGGGCCTTATGCATCACTTGCCAAAAGATCATCCAGGGTGTAGTCCTACCTAAAGCGGGCTGGCCGCATTCCCTTGACAGAGCACAAAAGGGAAACATGCGCAAAAAACCTAAGAAGGAAGCGACAGATACATTGCTCTCTTGCCCCGGGTTACAAACATTGTTGATCCGTTCTACCAGGTGCACCAAATGGTCTACAACATTGCTCGTCTTTGAAGGGATCAACAAAGTTGTGGGTCCCGCGAAAGCACGGATTGAGAGTACCAACGAGTGTTCGTCCGTTACAGTTGTGAGATGATCGAAGAGACAAGGCTACACTTGATCGCCATTGCTTGTCACGCAAAGATCATCGTAACTGTAACGTATCCTTAGCGAAGCACAGCAGAGCTAACACATAGGTCCTCCCTGGAAACGCGCTCTGTGTTAGATGCCGACTAGGATCCGAAGTCCCGTCACCCTCCGCACGAGAGTTGAGCGGCCCCCACTACACATTTGAGAAACTCCTCATCATACATGGTCATTGTGGTTTTACGCCATAGGACAATCTCGAGGGAGTACTGAGCAAGACTTGGCGATATCTCGGTGGTTCAGTGATCTCTTTGGCAAAGAGAAAAATATAGAAGAGAAGTATCACAAAAAGGGAACTGTGTCAGTATGAGATCTCTGACGTAAGCTTTATTGAATGAAAATGAAAGAGCACTTAGAATTGTTTTTAGAGAAAGGACGAATGTTTGAAGAGCATAAAGGAAGATATAACCGGCCCAGATTGTGAGGCGTTTTGAGGAGCTGCGATGCCCTCTTTGCTTTAGAATAACCTTCCAAGGGAACCCTCGTCAATGACATCGGAGGTCTCGCCCATGAGATGGTCATGATACGTATTGATTTGATTCACTCCGCTTGAGCTGCAAGGAAACTCCGCTATTTCTTTGCCTTTTGAAGTTGACGGATCCGAATGGCCATCTTTCGGGAACAGATCGCGCATCTTACCCTGCTTCAGCAATCTCTGCACAAGCTGACGAAGCGCTCGACAGCTTTCAGTTAGATGCCCGCTTTCTTTGTGAAATTCACAAAATGGGTCTGAATCTTTTGATTTTTGATTTGTCGGCTGGTAAGGCCTTTTGGAATTTGCTCTATCTTTCATAATCTGGCAGACTTCTAGCATGGCCTTATCGAGTCCAGAATATGATAAGTCATCATCTTGTGACTGATGTACCGAAGCTGTTTGCAGAGATGGGGCTGGTGGTAGCAGTCGTTCTTGAGCACGATCCTGGCCCGGGAAGAGGTGTTGATGATGATGCTGGAATCTTTTTGCTTTCCGAGAGTGGGATGAAAAATCTTTCCGAGGAGATCTCGGAGGTTGCTTGCAAGGTTGATTTCTCTCTATTACGAGCCTGGAGACAAAGTTGGGGTTGCTCTTCTCACCACGGATGTATGAGTTGGCTAAACTAATCAGCTCTTGATAAGTCCTTGGTGCTCGGACGTTAGCCTCAAACTTGAGTGGTCCTTCACGTAGGCCGTGGATAAGAGCCACTCGATATAATTCTTGATCGACAATCTCAATGTCCAATATTTCCTTCTGAAAACGATCCACAAAGCGGGACCAAGTCTCATTCTCTCGCTGCCTGATCTCAAAGAGAGCCTCTGGACCGCCCTTCCTCCTTGTAGAGGTAGAAAATCTGAGAAGAAACTCTCTCCGCAAATCAGCGAAGGAAGAGATGGACTGAGCACGAAGTCCATAGAACCAATCCCTCACTTGACCGTCGAAGGTCGTTACAAGGAGTTTGCATTTGGTAGCATCTGAGAGGGTCTTGAGAGCTACGGCTGATTCAAAGGCTTGAAGATGTTTGACTGGATCAGTCTCCCCAGTATAAGTGGGCAATCGTGGCTCTCTGAAGTTAACTGGAGTTTGTTGATGCTGAACATTCTCTATAAATGGTGACTGCTCTTCTTGTTCTCCTGAAAAATAAGGAAAAAAGGGAGCATAAGTTGCAGCTGCACAAGGAGCTGGAGGATGGAAAGGAAAAGTTGATGCGGGAGGAGCAAAGGTAGGAGCTGAAGAGTAGGGATGACTTCCCTGAAAATTCAGGAATCTTGCAGGACTTCCTCGAGCAGCTTCTTGGAAAAAATTCTGACGAGCTGCGAATTCGTCATTTTGAGATCGCAAAGGGGCTGCAGGCCCTTGCGGAAAGGTTGGAGTGTAAGGAGGATAGATCGGCGGATAGGTCGGTGGGTAAACTCGAGGAATCTCGAACGCTGGCGCAGGATTGATAGGAGGAGCTGGTGCTGCTGAAGATTGTGCTTCCAATCGCTGAGCGATAGCATTTAGAGTACAAGTGATCGCTCGAAACTGTTGTGCAGTTTCTTCGCGAGAGAGCTCCAAGGCTTCCCAAAGGGAATCCTCACTATAACTTGGAGCAGGGCTCTCGGCTGGCTGACGGTCTGACATGAGTAACCGTTGATTTCGCTATCTGATCGAGATCTGAAGGTCGCGTGTTAACCGTTGGGGCGAGAAATGCGCCTTCTAGTTAACGGATTGTTCGGTCTCACAAGCTAGATGAATAAGGGGGGTTGCGGGGAATAGAGGAGAAGGTTTGGCGAAGCAAGGGAGGAGTTTGATCGGGAACTGTCGATCAGACAGTTACTTTGGCGGTTAGCTCTGATGGTTAGACCGAGAGAAGAAAAGAGAAGAGGGGGCCGCTAGCAGCGGCAACAACAGACTTCGCCCACCACGGCTTGAATGCCACTCTTGCGGCGGGCTTTCCTTTGATTATAATCGAAATTACAGCTCGGGGTTACACCTTAACATTGAAAGCAGAAGAAAAGGTACAAGAGGGAAGCTGGCGGCTAGGGAGAGAAGAATGTCAGGAGGCCGCGCGATTTGACCAATGAAGGTCGGCAGACCGCGCGCTCATCGATCGGGCAGCTCGCTAGAATAAGCAGAGCGGACTGCTCGATCAAGCAGAAGGCAAGCAGGTCGCGCGGACTGAGGATCTGAGTCCGCAGGAGCTAATGACGGATCCTTGACCCCTCTCCCTTCCGTCCTCCCAAATGAGAGGTCTGGGGGCCTATTTATAGGCTCGGGGAGGTGACGACCTTGGTAACATCCCCACCGGTGAGGTGGTAAGCTATGCGGGTAAGAACACTGAGTCCGCAGAGTCCGCACCGGGCCGCGCGGTCTGGGACTGCCTGGAGTCGAAGATGGTTGTCGCTGGTCGTTCGAGTACGAATGATGAGTCCGCTGAGTCCGCGCCGGGCCGCGCGGTCTGGGACTGCCTGGCTGTTGGGGGAGTGCTAAGCGAGTCAGCCTAGCCCGCTGCGGTTGAGGATGAACAGGTCGCCTCCTGCTGAAGGCTAGTCGCACTTGGTGACGGGCTGATGACCTGGCGGACTTAACACCGAATCCGCCACCTTTTGAGCTTGTTGCTACCGAGCGGTCTAGGCGGATAGGAATGCGAGTCTGCGTTGGGCAATTTGCACCTGAGGAAGAATAAAACACCACACAGTTAACCGGTTTAACCGTGCTGCCTACAGGAGCGGACTGAGGAAGCAGTCGGCAGACCCTGCAGAGCAAGAGGCTGCTGCGCGACCTGGGAGGTCTTGCTAGAGAGACCCTCCTAGCCGCGCGAACTGAGCTGCCTGAGAGATCAGTCCGCACGGCCTTTAGAAGAAAAGGCCGCAGGCCGCAACCTACCGGAGCAGGCCGCAACTTACAAGCTGTCTACTTTGGGAGGGATCACCGATTTCTGGGGGAACATCGATGGCTTACGTGTTGATCAGACTAGGAATGCTCAAGTTTGACCGTCATGTCTGGGACCTCTGAACGGTGGTGGGATTCGGTGTTTCCGGTACACCAGAATGTGCCCTGAGTGCACGGAATGTAAGGTCGTCATGCCGGCATTTGTGATATGTATTGCTTTGGTGGCTGAATACATATGCATGTGATGTAAATTGCTATGTAGGGAAGGAATTCCGCTGCCCCATGCCTGGGGCAGGGTCGTTATAATTGGTAAACTGATGCTGACCGTTGCCCTATTTTCTACCGGTTGGTGGATTGGTTCTTGCATGTACAGGTGGTGCTGGTCCAAGCGGTACTTAGCGGGCTGAAGCCCAAGGTGCGTTGCTGCCATCAAAGGCCTTGTTTTGCTTACTCTTATTAATGTGTGGCCGGCCTGCGTGCCGATGTTTGTAAACCACACCTTATGTGAAGAGAAACTTGTAAAACCCATAAGGCTGTACACCTTGTATATGTGGTTATATATATTTCGATGTTGTTATAAAAGTGGAACTTTCTGTTGTTATTGAGTTCAAGTTTTCAACCCTGAAGCTTCCGCTAGAATGCTCTATGTTAGGGTGCGATGGTGTTTGGTATTATTTCGTGACGTCTCCGCATGTTTGTGGAATATGGTGTGGGCCCCGGCCAGACCCTATATTATATCCTAAGTGACGGGTAGAGATGTTACAATTATAATCAGAAAAATTTGGAGAGAAGGGTAGGAAGACGTTTGAAAACCATTGTAACCCCATGAAAAAAATTAGCAGACGAATCAATTTAGCCAAATTGATTCGATTCGGAATGGGTAAAATCATGGGAGGTTGAAGGATACCTTACCCAACACTCCTCGCGTGAGTGACCAAACTCTCCATAATTAAAACAAAGATTAACCATTTCAAAAAAAAGTTAATCAACCACGAAGGTGGGGCGAGAGAGAGAGATAAAAACAGAACAAAACAATAAAATTAATAGCTATCCTTTTTTCAAAATATCAAAACAATCCCCGGCAACGGCGCCAAAAACTTGATACACGAATTCGCAATGGTGGAGAGAGGGTTAAGATGAGAAGAGAAGGTGAATATGGTGGTTGAGAATATTTTCCGATTCTATATCTGATAAAGGCAAGTGTACCTTATCGATTATAGTATAGGATACTAATGATTAGTATCAAGGTCGTATTTCCCTTGGGCGTATTGACTACTTCTACTAAAAGGAGATTGCAAAAATTTTATCAATTGAAATTTTTATTAATTACTAAACTAAAAACTAAAATTAAATTACTAAGCTAAAAAAGAAAACTATTTACTTGCAGAAACATAAAGATTTAGAGCTAGAGATAAAAGGGTGCACTTGATCAAGAATAACCTCAGAAAGAGTCGATCAAAAAAATGATAAATAAACCTAAGCTTAATAGGGTAAAGGTCCATAACCGTGGACGTTCCTAAATCATGAACAGGCTTCTCTTGAAGTCGTGCCCATCTAAGTTTAGGAAGGTCCGACCGACTCTCATCTAAATCTGAGGCCTAAAGCTCGCTTTACTCGGTGAACCCCTCTATTTGATTTTACTCCAATCCGGGAGATTTGGACGTCTGCCTCTCTCGAGGGGTGCATACAACTCCCTTTACTCTTGAATGCTCACTTCATTCTATCGGCCTCTAGGCTAGCCAAGAATGAAAGCAAAGGTAGAGAGTATATATCGATAATATACCTCCAGCCCATGAAAAATCAAGAGTAATTCAAGGCTTAAAACCTAAAAAGAAAAGGTAAATTAAAACATCATAACTTAGTCCCTCGAACCTTGGATCATCCAGATCGAGTACAAGGAGGATTAGTTAATCATAATGGAGTGGAGGAGGGGGATGAGTTGTAAAGCATTAAGAACATAAGTAAACAAAAGGAGCACTTATATTAAGAATAAAGAGAGCTACACAACTATGAAATGAAAATTACACTTGCATGGAAAATGAAATCCTATTCTAGCCCTACAATAAGCTACTAAAAGAAATACAAGGGCTAATACAAAAGCAAAACACTGAGCTAGGTAAAGGAAAAATTACAAAATAAGGGAGAGAGAGAGAGGGAGAGAGAAAACATAAAAAGAACAAGTAAACTAAGGGGCAGCACCTCCCCCTCTCCGCCAAAAACTTGCTGAAATAAAAGGGAATGGCCTGGTATTTATAGAGTTTTCCCACGGGTTGGTCACGCCCTAGGTCACGCCCGGGGAGGGCGTGACAGGGGGCATGACAGGTACGGAGTTGACCTCGGGAGCTAAATTATAGCAGGTATGATGATTGCTTTGGTACGATGGTGGTCACGCCCTCAGTCACGCCCGTGATAGGGGGAGTGACAGGCGCGTCATGTCAAAATCAGTGGTCAGAAGTCCATCAGACGTCGGAAAAAGGTGGGTCATGCCCTGTGACAGGCCCCTTAAGTGCGTGTTATGGGGCGTGATAGTACTGTTTGCTTGCAGTAGAAGAGAAAGCATTGAATGTGGCGGCAGGATTCAGATAGAGAGTGACATACCCCGTGTCATGCCCTGGGACACGCCCGGGGAGGGCGTGTCAGGGGTGCGTGACACGGGATTTTTGGCGGGAAAATCCTGCTGTCCGCTCTCAACATCAGAATCAGGTTACACGCCCAATGACATGCCCAGGGAGGGCATGTCAGGGGGGCGTGTATGAGGACTTATGGCTGAAAACTTGTTGAAACCTACCAAAACCGAAAATATATATTAATTATAATATTTACATAAAAAGAAACATAAAATTACATAAAGGAAGATATTTAAAACGAAAATAATATATTTTTACCCTAATAAATTAAGATAAAATATACATCATCAACTCGCGCTCTATATTTTCTTTCATATCTACTTCTTACTTCTCGTTTACAAAGATTAGCTTGTATTCACGAGTTATTTTCAGGTACTCGTGCTCTTTAATTTTTTTTATATATATACTTCTTACTTCTCTTTTGCAAAGATTAGCAGGTATTTGCAAGATCTCTTCAGGTACTCGTGCACAATATTTTTTTTCCTATCTGCTTCTTACTTCTCTTTTGCAGATATTAGCCGGTATTCACGAGTTCTTTTCAGGTACTCGCGCTCTATGTTTCTTTCATATCTTCTTTCACTTCTCTTTTGAAGAGATTAACAGGTATTCACGCGTTCACTTCAGGTACTAGCGCTCTATATTTTATTTCATGTTTTCTTCTTACAACTCTTTTACAAAGATTAACAAGTGTTTGCGAGTCCTGTTTAGGTATTCACGAAACTTTTTTCCTTTGTACTTGCTTTAACTTCTCTTTTGTAGAGTTTAATAGGAACTAAGCGAGTTCTCCTCAAGAACATGCATGTAATGTTCCTTCTACACCACCTCTCACTTTTGTTTTGTAGAGCTTAGTAAAAGACATTGGCAAGTCTTCTTGACCTTGTGGGTCCAATTCAGGGACTCGCAAGATATGTCTTTTTAGACTTAATCTTTTCCTTTGCAGAAAAAAGTAAGTATTTGCTGACCATTTTAAGGAAATACATCAGGTACTAACACTCTCTCTTTTGTTCTCATCTTTCTTCTTGTTCTGTAAGCAACAGATCACTATTTCCGTGGTTGTCTCTACTTTTTCATATTTTCTTAGAAACTTGAAAAGGTGCTGGGATTACCTTAACCCAGAAATCGGCAATCCTCTCCAAGGTAGATATTTACAGAGCCTAGCAGTTAAATTCTCATGGCGCGGCTAGAACTTTCTAATCGCCTACTCCCATGGGCGATCTACCATAGGAAGTTCGACTAGACCGCTGCACAACCCAACTCGCCACTAGTGGGCAGACTGCCTTTGTCATAACTCGTATTTTCTCAGTATTTAAATACTATCAGAGTAAGAGAAAATACGTTCTGTGATGCCACTCCGTGTAGGGGACAACTTAATACGTTAAGGCAAACCAGTCCTTTAAATTTTTCTTTTTTTATAAAAAGACATGTTTTTATGTTAAAAAACATAATTTGCATTTTTACAGTTTTATTGACCGTGTCCCTTGGTTCGGTGGATCAAATAGTCCACAAATGAGGATGTATATACGTAGAGGAAAAATACATAGTTACTTCATTTAATTCTACATGAACATGAAGACCCAACAATAATGCAATTGATATACAACTTCTATTTTTTTATAAGTAAAAAGAAGTTTTAAAATCTTAAAATAAAGTGACATTAAGTTAAAACGAATTTCATGAGTCTACGCTAGAATGCAACTTTTATATTTAAAATACCTAACATGCATTCTTACATAAAACATTCCGAGAGAGCAAGTAGGTAAACAAACCAAAAGTAACAACATAAAAATCTAGCATCAAATCTATGGGTTCGTGTTAGGTTGTTGATGCCCATAACTTAAGTTTTCTAGTGTTAGAATTGATTCTAGATTTTTCTGCTATTACTTCCTATTAGTTTACCAACTTGTTCTATGTGAATGTTTTATGTTAGGATGCATGTTAGGTATTTTAAATATAAAAGCTGCATTTTAGCTTAGACTCGTGACATTCCTTTTAACTGAATGTCACTCTATTTTAAGATCTATAAAACTTCTTTTTACTTATAAAAAAATTTACTTTCCCAGCCTGATACTGCTCTGAACCTGAGGCTTTCAAGAGAAACGAACACCTTGACAAGAAAATGCAAATGGTGGTAAGAAAAAAACAAAGGTTAACATCTAATCAAAACTTAAGGGTCACGTGAATTGAGAGTTTGTCAGTTAATACTAAGAAATAAGTCTTAAGATTTTCTTGCATCAAAAACAATGATAATCTATATTATAATTTTATGTAGACATATTTTAAACATTTGAGACTGATAATCTCGAGAAAGGGGATCATAAACATCTGGAAAAACACGACACTGAGGTGGCGGCTCATATTCCAACATTCCACAATCAAAAGTACCGTGTTGGTGGAATAGACCACAACGCACACAACCCAACAAATATAATATATACATATATTGTAAAAACCTGAGTTAAGCAGTAGTGATAATTACTTAAGCTGAATTTTTATCATGAGGTTGACACGATGCCACAGATTAGCCCGACAAAACTCCAATGCCTGTGCAACGAGGGTTTACAAGGACAAACTATATAGACGCATCATTCGATTATATTTATGATTATTATAATGATCAAATTATGATTATAGTCACCCCTCCCCCTCCAAATAGGAAGTTTCTTCCCGAAACATAGAACGCAAATCGATTCTACAATGCAAATAGATAGATGAGATAAAACTCGCTAGGTAAAAACACTTATCAAAGAAGATTAGGAGAACAATTGAGGATGAGATTCTCTCATTGCAGATTAAAATTCCAAAGTTGCACTCCTGATGTCCTAATTTCGCCAGAGAACTTTAACAATAGGAATTGTCTTCCTTCTCGGTACTCGATCTTATGTATCCAAAATACGTACATGCTCTTCGAGAAAAAATGGATTAGGTGACAAATGGGGCACCAAGCTAATGACATGAAGATCACTAAGCACACACTTTTTGTAACTAGCTCACATGAAACACATCATGAACAGTAGGGAAGGTAACATGCAACTCCAGTCTATAAGTAGACACTCCGATATGCTCCACAATATAAAAAGGTCCCACATAACTGTGATCCAACTTATGGCCCTTCCCAAATCTCTTAACACATGACATCAGAGGAACCTTCCAGAAAACCATGTGCTAACTGCGAACTCCAGATTAGCCATCTGTTGATTTGCATACTTTTTATACCTCTCCTGAGTCAACCGTAGCTTCTCCCGGATATGTGACACCGCAACGCTTAAGTATTCAAAGGCTTCTGTACCAAGAAAAGGCTTCTCACCAACTTCTTCACAAAATAGGGTAGTTCAATAACACCTCCCATATAAGGCATCAAAGGGAGCCATCTGCAAACTCTCTTGATAGCTGTTGTTGTAAGTAAACTTCATAAGTCCAAGACATTTGTCCTAGGTTGCACCATGGTCCAGAATATAACACTTAATCATATCCTCAAAAATATGATTCACTCTTTCCATCTAACAGTTATTCTGAGGATGGTAAGCAGTAGAATACCTAACGTCAGTGCCTAAATCTCCCTGCAAGCTTTGCTAGAAATGAGATATGAACTTGTAGTCTCAGACTGACACAATCCTCGCTGACACACCATGCACCCTGATGAACTCATCCAAATAAATCTTAGTTATCTTATCTATGGAACAATCCATCTTGAAAGTCACGAAGTGAGCACACTTTGTCAGTCTATCGACAATAACCCACACTGCATCATGCCCTCAAGAAGACCTCAGCAAATCTGTAATGAAATCAATAGAAATGCTCTCCGACATCCAACTTGGAATATCCAACCATGTTAACTTACAACCAGGCATTCGATGACCAGCCTTAACATGCTGGAAAATATAACACATAGATACAAATTTTTCTTGATCAATCTTCATACCTGACGACTAGACATTCTGCTTCAAATATCGATACATACTAGTGGAACAAGGATGAAAGACAATACTAGAACTGTGCGCTTCACTACATATCTTTGCATGAATGACCTCAATAGGGGGAATACAATATCTGTCGTGGTACTTCAAGGTACCTACATCATCAATCAAAAAGTTAGGTAACTCCCTTTTTCAATTCTACTCCGGATATGCTGCAAATCGGGATCGTCCTTCTGATGTAGCCTTGTAAGTGTAATCCATGAAGGCTCTACCACTTACAAGCTACTCGACGAACCTCTAATCCCAACAGTTCTATTCATCAATAAGAACTCCTCCACCAAGAATTGCACAGAAAGGTTCAAGACATGTGCGGGTTTTCGGCTCAAGGAATCCTCCACCACGTTAGCCTTTCTAGGATGATAAATAGATATGGAACTCATAGCCCACAACATACTCTAACAATATACATTGACACAAATTTAGCTCCTTTTAACGGAAGACATACTTCAAACTCTTGTGATCTTTACAGATCTTTCACGACACTCCATACAGAAGATGTCTCCACAGCTTCAAAGCATAGATGACAGTAGTAAACTCAAAGTCATGTGTAGGATAATTCTTTTCAAGGACCTTCAATTGTCTCTATCAATATGAAATCACTTTGCCATCCTGCATAAAAATGCAACCGAGCCCAACTCAGGAAGCATCCACATAAACTCCATACTCCACTCCTTTGGTAGGCAATGCCAAAACTGGAGCAAAACATAACCTCTTCTTCAGTTCCTAAAAAGCTTCTTCACAGGCATCAGTGCAAGAAAATGTTGCGCTCATCTGCGTAAACTTGGTCAACGGTGCAGACAACACTAAAAATCCTTGTATGAATCTCCTATAGTACCCTGTCAACCTTAAGAAGATCATTATCTCCTTAGTTGTTGAAAGTCTCTTCCAATCCAAAAATGCAGCTATCTTTGCTGGTTCTATAGAGATACCATCTTTACCCATAATTTTACCCAAGAAAGACACGTGAGACACTCAAAACTCGCACTTGCTTAGCTTAACCTATAACTTGTGCTCTCTTAGAGTGGCCAAAACTAAGCATAGATGCAAGGCATGCTCTTCCCCACTTTTGGAAAATAACAGAACATCATCAATGAATACCACTACGAAATGATCCAAAATGTCCTTGAACACTCTATTCATCATGTCCATGAAATCAAATGGTGCATTCGTTAACCCAAATGACATTACCAGAAATTCAAAATGGTTGTATCGAGAATGAAAAATAGTCCGCGAAACATCCGACTAATGGATCCTCAACTAATGATAACTTGAAAAAAGATCAATCTTTAAAAATACAGAACACCTCACAAATGGAAAAACAAATTATCATTCTGAGGCAGCGGATACCTATTCTTGATAGTCATCTTGTTCAGCTCTTGATAATCTATACACAGCCTCAGTGACCCATCTTTTATCTTCATGAAAAGGTCTGGAGAACCCCAGGGTGAAGAACATGGCCTAATAAAACCACACTGTAATAACTCGTCAAGCTAGGTATGTAACTCTTCTAACTCACGCGACGTTAGGCAGTAAGGTGATTTTGCAATAGAACGGTACCTGTCTCAAGATCTATAATGAACTCCACCACTCTCTCAGGATGGATGGAGTCCGCGACGATTAGCAGGAAAAACATCTGGAAACTATCGCACAACAAAAATATCCTTGATATGTGGCACACCAAGAGTAGTTTCCAGAATAGAAATAGAAACAAGATAAGCCTCGCAGCCAGACTCTAAGAATCGACGAGCACATATCGAAAAAATGATTGGGGAGTCCTGACGCGGTAAGCCATATACGCTCAAGGTTTGGCCATTATCCTTGCTGAAATCCAAATGCTTAACCATATATTGGATGACTGCATTATATCTGGACTTCCAATCCATGCCCAAGATCACATAAAAGTCCCCTAGATCTAACACTTTCAGATCTACCAATGATAGGAAACCACCTAAAAAGAAAGGGCACTTCTAAATTCCCTGATTTGACATCACCAAGTCTCTTAAGGGGAACTTCACGTTAAGATCATCATCCAACTGATCAAAATCCCAATGATGTAAGTATACAAAACTGCTAGACATAAAGGAGTGATTAGCAACGGAATCGAAAAGAACGTGTGCCAATTTATGCTTTACATTAAACTCACTTATAAACATCATATGCATAACTAAAATGCAGAAATTCAAATCCGTCACAAAAGATTGTTAGATAAGTCAGAAACTAACCGTAAATCACCTGGGAAGAAGACTGAGCCTATTCCTTAGTCAGGACATTGAGCTTTCCCTTCCCCTTATCCATATGTTGTGGGGGCAGAGGTAGGGACTACAAAGGAACTGCCTGCATTGCGGATTGGCACTACATATAGTTATCCTTCAAATGTATTTTCTGACTACATCGTGCCCTTTCTTCTGATAATGGGTGCAAACAAGATCTCCCTTAGGTGTATCCTGTATCGCATGCACTTGATACTAGCTCTGAGCAGCAAGTCTCTTTAAACACCTCTCAAAAGGATGCCCTGGCCTGCCACAAACACTATACGCTTCTTTGCTTCCTTTCTTTGTGTTGGGAATAATGCCCTAAATGTTCCCTAGCCTTGATTTGAAGAGGCATCACCATCAACACTAAGAGCATAGTTGTACTTGATGTTGTTCAAGCTCATCATGTGTAGGATGTTCCATGGAACAAGGTTAGACAAGTTGTCTAAGTGGCTATTACAGGTGATCACAAGGTGGAGAGTGGAGAGATAGAAATCTGTCTAAGTTCACAGGCGTTGAGTGAAGCTAGTTCACTCAATGCCAGAAGTCAAAGAAAGATGCTGGAAAGGCTGAAAAAAGCCTAAGTCCACAGGCATTGAGTGAAGCCAGTTTACTCAACACTAGATGCAAAAAAAGCACTAAATAATGTGTGGACAGTCAAAGCCTTGCAGTCTGTAAAGCAATTCTGCTGCTAAGTCCATAGGCATTTAGTGAAGGCAGTTCACTAAACGCCATATATCAAAAGGTGTCGAGTATAGCTTAGATTGTCAAAGCCTTAGTATTGGCAAGATGAAAAAGAGGCTAAGACTACAGGAATTGAGTGAAGCAAATTCACTCAATGTCAGACAACAAATGCGTTGAGTCATGCTGATGTAGACAAAGCCTAAGAATAAAGAAGACAGAAAGTGGCTAACTACAAAAGTGTTGAGTGATGAAGCATCACTCGATGCTCTCAATGCCAGACAGTAAAAGTATTGAGTGATGAAGCTTCACTCAACGCTCTCAACACATTAGCAAGATGACAGACTTTAGAGAAACGGCTAAGTATAACAGCATTGAGTGATGAAGCTTCACTCAATGCTCTCAATGCCTAGAAGTGCAGAAATGATTGACCAAGTCCAGGGGCGTTGAGTGATGTCAATTCACTCAACGCACTCAATGCCTGGCAGTGCAGAAATGATTGACCAAGTCTATGTGTGTTGAGTGATGCCAATTCACTCAACGCCTAGCAGCGCAGGATAGATTGACTAATTCCAGCACCATTGAGTGAAGCCAGTTCACTCAACGCCTTGAGTGAATCTAAGAAATTGGCTAATTCCATAACTGATGATGTCAATCAAAGTCAACAAAAGTAAACAAAGTTCAAATTACTTACCGGAAAGCTATAAAACACGCCAAATAGTGTTAGAGGCCTACTGTACATCTTCTTCTGATAAAGCAAGTTGCAGCTGTCACCTACAGTTGGTCCCCAATGCTTCTTGGAGACGTTAATCGGTAGAAGATAAAAGGGACATGTTCATAAAGAGAACTTGAACTTTTAGGGTTTTATACTTTACAAAAAGTTACTGCTGAACATCATCTTCCTCGCCATTGTTACAGAGATAGAAGCTTGAAGTCAATCCAGCTGATATAAAAGTTCATTCCAGATAGTTGTAGCAATTACTTCTACTACAGTAAGGTCAGATAAGCTTCTGATAAAGAAAGTGAAGCATAGCTTTCAGTTTCCTATAATTTCAGGTTAGCTGTTTGAATAACTAAAGATCTGTCAAGTATTCAGTTTCTTCAGCAAGTTCAGAAAGAAGTTTCTGATGTTCTTCTAGCAGAGGCAGCTATTTACTAAAGATCATTCTCCTACAACTGAGAAGAAATTCAGGGCTGAGATAACTCAGCTCAGGAAGCAGACACGGAAGAAATATCTCTGTGTCAAATAAACACAAACAAAACCCCTTTCATTTTTATAGGATCCTTTTTGATCTGAGTTGAAGGGCCTTTGTGCCTGAGGTAGGGAAGATTTTCCTGAGTGTAGGATCCAGTTTTGGATCTGATTTGTAGGACCTTTGGGTCTGAGGTAGGATCCTTTTGTGATCTAAGTTATAGGGCCTTTGTTCCTAAGATAGGTCAATTTGCCTGAGCTATAGGAGAGTCATCCTCTCTAAGTATAGGACCTTTGGGTATGAGTGTAGGATATAGATTTCGATCTGAGGTAGGGCCTTGTTCTTGAGTTGTAGGAGAGTCATTCTCTCTGAGGTAGTGCTATCCTCCATAGCTACAGCTGTATGACTTGATTACAAGTTTGAGGTAGGTGATCACTTGATCACTGAGTTGTAGAAGCATATTTGCTCTTAGGTAGGGCTTTATGCCTGAGTTACAGGTCTTGGAGGAGACTGAGAGATCCTGAAGGATATGTGGTATAAGCTCTAAGGAGCTGAGTTTTTTGAGAAGTGCCTTGTCTAACATAAAGATAGAAAGGTGGTAGAAGAATGGATGTAACCATAATCTGGGGAACTATTATAAATTTTTTGTGTGTTCTTTGTTGTTTGTCTTGAAAGCATATAACTACTAACTAACTACACACTAAGTTAAAAATAATAGTAAAACACTAAAAAACCTATTCACCCCCATCTAGGTGTTTAGCTATCTTAGAATTAAAGACTTTCAAGTGGTATCAGAGGGATGTTGCTCAAGATGGTCTTAACAGTCAGAGCAGATCCAAAAAGGTAGCTGAAATTAGCTCAATACTTATGGGTTCTAGAGAGAACCATACGGAGCAATGTTCCATGAAACTCCCTATCTGTTGGAAGTAGAGTTTTTGATTCTGGAAAGAGAGGGTCAGGCTATTTACGGAAGCCTATGACCCAATTATGTTTGTGACAGTTATAGAGGGACCTTTCATCCCTTTGAAGGTCTTAGTTCTGGATGCCAATATCTAGTCATCTAAGACATATTCAGAGATGTCAAAGGATGAAGTCATCTTGGATACATTGGACAATAGTGCACAGAACATTATTGTTAGTATCATAGATAATTCAACCTTTCAGAATCTAGTCCACTGTCATACATCCAAAGAGATGTGGGACACTCTTATGGTCTACATTGAGGGTTCTAAAGAGGTTAGTGATGATAGGAAGTCCATGCTCAACCAGGAGTATGTGGCTTTTAGGCAGCCATTGAAACAGAACATAGCAACTTGCAATGAAGATTTTTCAGGATAATAAATGAACGGATGGCCTATGGGAGAGTCTTCAGTCATTTTGAGATTAATGACAAGTTCCTAAGATCTCTCACTATAGACTCAGATTCTAAGATATGTGCCATAAGAGAAGTGTCCAAGCTAGCTGATACTCCTCCCCATATATTGTTTGGAAAGCTGCTCTCTTATGAGTTGTAGTTAGCTGCAAGGAAAGAGGGGGAGGCCCCCAGCAAATCCCTAGCCAAGGAAAAAACCTTGGACTTCAGAGCAGACTGCACTAGGTAGGGTAAGTAGAGGATTCCCTCTCCTCTATGTAGTCCAGTTGAGTCAAACAACTCAGAATAAGATACATCAGACTACACCATGTCTGATGAGGACTTTGCTGCCTTCTTCAGGAATTTTCAGAAGTTGATGAAGAATAAAAAGTGTAAGAGCAGACCTTCCACCTCTTCTCATCATAGGAAGAATCACTCCAAGGCTAACAGGTATTATTCTAAAACTAGTAAATATAATTCCTCTAAAGTTGTCTGCTATGATTGCCACAAACCAGGGCATGTGATAGCTGACTTCCCAGTGAAGTGAAAGGAGGCTGGTAAAAAGAAACACAACCAGCAAATGGGGAAGAAGGAGAAGTCCTTTATTGCAAAGAAGGAGAAGAGTTGGACAGACTCATCTTCATCAGAGTCCGAAGAAGAAGAAGCCTATATTGGGCTGGTTGCTATTGCTGCTGAAAAATAAGCTAAAGCAGCAGGTGAAGGCTATCCTACTGCTAGGATAAGCATCAGGGCCCCTCTATCACATTCAGACAGTGACTTAGAGGAGGATTAAGATGAATAAGATGCCTAGAGCAGCTATGGACTGATGGCAATGTCTGATGAAGAATACAACGAGGGTCAGCCTAGTCTAGAAAAGGTACTTCCTCTATCTAGTTATTCTTTTGAGTTTGGGTATGAGACTAGTACCTTTATAGAAGATTCTTCATCCAGTGGTGAAGGTGATTCTGAATGAGAAGTAGACGTCAATCAGGTGATTGAATTATGTGCTGAACTTCTGGATGCCTTCAAGAAGTGGAAGAAGTTGACTAAAAATCAAGTTGTGGAGATTGCCTCTCTTTAGTTAGCTATTGCCCTGCATGCTGAGATAACATCTTTGCTAGATTAGAAGAATAAGTAAGTTAGCCAACTTAAGGTCTTGAATGTCATCAAGATAGGATTCATCAAGTATAAGAATAGTCTCAGTAGGGACCTTGATGAGAAGATCCAGAGGGAGAAGAGAATTGTGGCTAGTTTTTCTAAGCCTAATACAATGTTGCCTATGATTGACTCCTTCTCCTCTCAGAAGGGTTAGAAGGGGTTGGGGATTAAAGGGAAATACTAGAGTTGCCCCTTCTAAAGGGAAGAGCAAAGCTCTTGTTCAGCCTCTAGCTTCCAAGCCTCCCATTCCTTATAGGAAAGTTCAGTTACCTTCAAATTGGTATGACCAAGAGAGCATCTATGGTCACTTGATGAATGGTAGATCCACTAGTATGAACACGGGGGTTCACAACTTTGGTGGATGGTATACCAGGGGAGTGAGTGCTTTTAAGGCTATCCATGAAGAAATTAAAATTGCCCATCATGGACCATTTGTCTTTGGTGCTCCAGCTTTAACGCCCCCGATTTTTTCGATGTTTGGTTTAATTCTTTGTTTGGCATATTTATGACAACAGGGCATTACGTCGACGCATATTTGGCATGTACCGTGGTCTGAGCGTGGTTTTGCTCTTTAGGTTTTCTCAGTGAGGCTGAGTTTTGCGTCTATTTTGGTGACTCGGTGGAGCCTTTTAAGGGAATATTTGTATTTTGGCTTCAGGAGGTTTATGCCCAAGTTTTGTATTTCGGATTTGAATTTTGACTTCGTCGTTGTATTTTAAGCTTCAGTATTTAGCTACGGTGCGAATTTTGTTAAATTCCGAGTAGTTTTGGGTTTCAGATCATTTTGGGATTAATTAATATTGAATGTAATTAATTAATATATTTTTATAATTAATTATATATGTATATATATAGCCGGAACTAGGTCACGCGGTTTACTATTCATCGTATTCCTAAACCCGAGCGACAGACTTTTCGCGAAAGAGGGAGTTCGATGGACGGAGCCCTCATTCGGCTGACGATAGGAAGAGCTCCGGTGGTCAGTTTTGTCATTTGATTGGAGATTTGGAAAGCTCTCGTCAAGGGATTCGCGATCGTCATAAGTTTTGCCCAATTCCTTGATTTTTAATACAATAGGGTTAGCGATTTTGACCACTTTTTCCCCTCCAAAAGTTTCAGGAAACGTTGCTAGGGCCTTTCTACGGCCGATCCGTGTCACGGGCAGGTGGCGCTTTTTTGTAGAATCCAAGGCAAGTGGATCTTTCCCCCTTGCTTCTCCGTTTCTTACTTGATTTTTCTTCCCCTTTTCCTCCTTCCTTAGAGAATAGGAGTAGTATAAGTAAATCAAGAAGAGAACCCCTAGGTGAGGGGTTGATTTTCGGCCAAGCCTTAGAAACTAGGTTTACTGTTCAAGGGAAATTTGGCGGGTATCAGGTAGAAATTCATCGAGTTTAGGTATCGGGATCAAGCTAGTATAGTAGACTAGACTAAGGAAAAATCATTGGGTTTGGGTAAGGTAAATCTGTCGAGTATCGACGATCTTTTAGGTGAGTATTAGGATTCGTCGTGTATGGCCAAGGTAAGCATTCGCTGAGTGAAGCCGGTTGTTGCCATGTCTATTTCGACGAGTATCGCCGAGTCCTTAAGGCCAAGCGGTCAAATATCATAGGTTAGCTTAAGGCTGTTCGGCGAATATCGCCAGTCTGTTCGTTGAGTATTGATAGGAATCCGTTGAGTATCGCTGAAGGTTGCAAGTCGTATAGAAGGATTTGTTGAATATCATCTTCCGATTCGTCGAGTATCATTGAGGTTCGTCAGGTATACTGACCGAATTTGGCCGGACTTAGAATTTTTTGAAGTTTTTGGCCCCATTCGTCGTGTATGGTCCTTAGGGTGATTTTAGGACTTGTACAAATTTGTCTTTGGGTTTAGACTTGGGATATGGTTAGGTTTGATGTATCTTCTGTTGTGAAGGTTGACAGTGGATAAAGGACCTCCAACTTGATTATGGTTTGTGGATTAATACACTTGGTGGTTGTTTGTTCACTGTTTTTGTGACTATTGGTTTGGGTAGGGACAAATGGTCACCACCGCAAGGCCTTCTTTTTTGAGACGTTTGGGTTTGGGAGCCTGGTATGGGACAATTGGTCACCGACTCTAGCACAGTTTATATTACCTAGTGTTAATGATTCACGTTGTCGAGCTGTTTTTTTCTCAGTTTGCTTCATAGATTGGTTTATGCTTTTAATTCTAATCCTTGCAAATATTGCCGAATCATGGCTTTGTTTCGCACTTGGTGCATTGATCCAATTAACTCCTTTATTACAGACTTTTACTTTACTTGTATTTTATTTAGCTAATCAGTTATGGTCTTCAGTATTTCTTATACTCGGGTTTCGTAAACCCTTCCTTGTCTTTGCACTTATTACTGATAATTTTTCTTTGCCACTTATATTTTCTTGTTGAGGTGTTCTTTATTTGAATTCCTCAGGTTCAGGGCAGTAGCCGGTTGAGCGGCTTGGTTGGTGTTGCTAGTGGACTGCTGTGTCACAGAGTTTTTCTCACCCTTGTGAGGTAGTGTTTTGTTGCTTCTTGCTAGTACATATATTTATGCTCTCCAATGGGTTCATGTCAGGCTGTTGATGCCCACTGGTGGTTTTCTTTTACAATTCTAATTACTTTTCTAAGCTGCTTAGTTTGTCTCTTTATGGTTGTTTTTTACTTGCTCTCTAGGGAAGGTTTTATGCTAGGTTGCATGTTAGTTAATTTAACTTATAAAAAGCACTACTACTAGTATTTCATACATGTCATCTTTCTAAAACAAAAATCATAATGTTCTGTCTAACATAAAGAATATTTTCATACTCATACTAAACCTAGAGTCTTGCATACCATGAGTTATCCTATGGGGATGTTTATACTTATGTAGGGTGTTAATCAACATAATCAATGTATTTTCCATAGCGTATAAGTATATTTTTACTCGTGGACTAGTTGATCCACCGTGCCAAGGGATACGTCCATCTTAACTTGATACTAGATATCTTTCATTATAACTTATGAATTCCTTATAAAATGTAGAGTTGGAGTCTTGCCTGAGTCTCTGCAGGTATCCCCTACACGACGTGGCATCACGACACGTGTTCTCTACTTACTCTAATATATCATCCAATACGGAGAAAATACGGGTTGTGACAGTTGGTATCAGAGAGAAGGGTGGTTTGACAATTGGTCGAACAACTATCTATAGTTAGTGCTTGTTGTCTAGTGTCGTTTCATACACACAACAATGTGTCATCAGTACGTCTTCGCTGAATTATGAACAATACACTCTAAGTATGATAAGTAGTATACGAGAAATATTATGTAGTATGGGATGCATAATATGTATTTGTATATGGATCCACCATATGTGGCAACATGTGACTGTTTTGTAGTATGGGATGCATAACCATCATCATATGGGTGCCCATTAGCACGTTTTATTTTTCGTTGCATGCGATGTTATGTAGTATGGGATGCATAACATTTCATGTGTACGCCGCTCATAATTTGCATTAAGGCCTTTTTTAGATTGCATAACACAATATGGATGACACAACATTGCATCAGCACATGTGCCAAACTAAAGACTTACATGGTGGCATTTGTATACAGTTGATTTTGAGTCAAAAAAAATAAGAATTCATGCATTCATGGTTTAAGCACATGAGTCAGTAGGATGACAATCCATCATCCTAAGTTTATGCTTGACATCATAATTGAAAATCTTAGAGCAAGTTAGCAGCATAAGCAAGTACTTAAGTATATTTTGTCTAGACTATGTTGTTTAGTGCTAGCGGTTGGGCTAGGTTTTGATTAGATGTTTATTATTTGTATAGATGGTGCCTAAGCGTGTGGTGACTAGGTTGATTCCCCAGTCAGAGGGCGAGTCTTCAGGTATGCAGAGCGAAGTGGTGATTGGATGTCTGCGACAGAGTATTTAGGCTTTGTCTAGGCAGATGGTGGAGATGTAGTCATATGGCCAAGCATTGTTATTAATTGTGTCAGAATAGTGACCGCGAGTACATGACCCGGTTGTGGGTTAGGCAGTTCCTGTTCCCTTGCCCCATTGGTGCCCCCAGTGTTATTACCACTAGAGATGACGTATATTTCACATTTCTAGAGAATAGGACCCCCTACTTATGATGGTAGGTCAGATTTTCTGTCTTTCGATGATTGGATAATAGCCATCGAGGAGATGTTTGCTTACTCGGGAGTTTCAGTAGAACAAGGTTTGTGGATGAGATAGAAGGATAGTCTTAAGGATGGGTGTTCATTGGAATCATTCAAGTAGTTACAACTAAAGAAGTTTCTGCAATCGGTCGAGAGATAGCGTCTGATGAACAATTTTCTGCATCTAAAGCAAAGGTAGCTTACTGTTATCGAGTATGAGGTGGAGTTCTGCAACCTGAGCCGATTTGCCCCAAACATGGTGTCTTCAGAGTCTAACCGAGTTAAATGTTTTTTTGTGGTCTGAGGAGTGACATCCACCAGCTAGCCTGTGCCTATGGATCAGGAAGCTTTGTTGAAGTAGTGGAAGACGCTTTGAAGGTTGAGGCGAATAATAATTCTAAGAATAAAGGCCAGCAAATTAGAAAAAAATAAGAGGAAATCGGATGAGGGTAAGAATTCTAAGGAATTTGGTTCTGCGTTAGGTAAGAAAAGCAAAGAGGTATGCAGTTTTTATGGCCGACCAGGGCATCCATTTGATAAGTGTTTCAAGAAATTAGGAGCTTAGAAGCAGTATCAGGTTCATACGATTCAGAGTGCTCCTAAAGGAGACTTGGTTTGCTCTTCTTGTAATTGGAGGGGGAACGACGCTGCCCGTTGTTAGCATAAGGACAAGACTTGTTTCTAGTGCAGTTAGAAATGGCATGTTAAGTCGATGTGCCCGTAGGCTCATCCCTCATTGTAACTAGTTCCACTTCAGGCCTTGCCGCTGCCGCAGCTATTATACAAGGGTAAGGGCAAGCTAAACATGGTGTCTTTAGAAGAATCTCTTGCATCTTCACAAGTTATCTCAAGTTAGATCCTAACCTAGTTCAGGCTTCTAGTGGTAGCTATAGTTTCGACGTACGTTTCCTTTTGTGCATACAATTTTATAGGAAAGTTTAAGGTCAAGAACTGATGGGCGCGTGTTCTTTTTGATTCTAGTTCTACCCACTCATTCGTGGCTAGGGCTTTTGTAGAGCATCATCGTTTGACTCTCTATTGGGTCAGTGACGTGTTTAGTGTCAAGTTTCCTTCTAGTGTTTCAGTTGTATCGGTCCAATGTATTAAGAGTTGTCCAATTCTGTTAGGTGATTTTCTAGCAGTTGCTGATTTAAAGGTATTAGAACTAGCAGATTTTGATGTTATCTTGGGCATGGACTGGTTGTCTAGATATGATTCTTTTATCCAATGCAAGGTTGAGCGCTTGGACTTCAAGATGGACAATAGTTAACCCAGGAGTGTTTATGGTTATCTGCGCTAGAGTTCTCCGATTATTTCTGCGGTATGTGCTCGGAAGCTTTTAAATTCCGGCTGTATTGATTGTTTTGTTTCAGTTTTGGAAACCAAGGTTGTTTTGTCACGTTAAGAGGAGATCCCTGATGCGTTGATTGACAAGTGTACCGGTCGCACAAAAAATATAAAATGGGCGAATTTCCCCAAGTATCGATCTCGAGGGAACACATCAAGGTGGAGTTAATTTTGAGGAGGACTTGAGATTGAAGTACAAGGGTCTAACCTACGAAAGGGTGGGTTGGTATTTTGCGTAACAAGAAAGTAAAATACTAAAAACTACTCCTATACAATGCTTCGCCAGGTGGGATGGAAGACTACACGGGCCGCTATGCACTGAATCGCTGGGCAGATGGACGAGTAGGAAAGGCAGAATCAGGCTCGAGAGCACCTCTTCACTACGCACGCTTATAGCAATGGCTAGAATGACAAAAATGGATGTGGTGGCAGATGGATATGTGGGCGCAACTCAAGCAACTAAAGCGTAAAACAATATAAGTTCACATACACATGAATCACTTAAAGTTTACCACTAAAGTGCACATCATCAATATAACTAGATTTAAACACCAATATTGAGCAAGAATGCAAGAACAAGTCAAGAGATTGACCGAATCCGAAGGCTCGTTGAGGGGTCGCGGAAGGAATCTCTGGGTTGTCAATCCGCGTCCAAGCTCGGTCCTCAACTACGTCCGGGGGGGAATGGGTTGTCACTACCTTCCATTAGACCCGTCTTCTTCGTGTCACGATGCGAAAGAAATTTGCAAGCTTCCCTTTGCTTGATGGATACACCGTCAAAACATGAAATGGAGCTCAAGATATGATGGAGTAGACCGAGAGCAAGCAGCGACAAGGTGTAGGCTTCGCGAGCATGGCTGAAGCTTATCTCCTTGGTGGAAGATGAAGGGTGGGGGTGGAAGGGTAGAGCTATGACCTAAAATGGCGGCTCTAACGGATCAAGATTATGTTGTCCCAAATGGAGGAAAATCTGTGCTTTATTTAGGAGTAGGTAAGAAAAATAGGCACTCACGGTTTGGTGCACGACCGTGCATTAACCGTACGTTATTAACTTCCAGGACAAGCTTGCAGATGATGATGCATTGAATCATGCATTTTACTCGCGCAAGGGTGCTTCTGCCCGTACGAGAAGGAAATTGCACGGTTAAACACAACGCAGGAATGCAGTGATGGTACAGGAGAACCATGCATTTTACTCGCGCACGGGCGTGAAGGAAAATGCACGATTAAGCACAGAGAGCAGAAATCAAGAGAAAAATGCAGTACGTGTTATTCCTTCAAGCACGGTTTTGCTGAAACCGTTCGGGAACAAAATGCACGGGTAACCACAGAAATCCCCAGAATTGCTGTGTAAAACACACGATTGCAAGCGATCGTGCGAGAAGAAAAATGCACAACAGTGCGTTTTGCACAGAAACTAGAAAATGAGTCCGGGACGTCCCGACTACCTGCACATCAATGAAACAAACTGGAAAGAACCATGGGGAGCACCATGTGCTTACCCCCAAAAATAGAATCCGCAATTGCACACCCGCGGGCCAAAATAGTTCACGAAATGGTCAATGACCGAACGATGCAAATATAACCGAAATCCGGTTGAAATACTGTGCACGAGTGAGAAAACAAGTCCAGATTAGTCTGAAAAACCCTATAAATATCAGACTCATCAATCCCCATGGTGCGTGAATTTCTTGATGTATTTCCTGATAATCTTCCTCGCCTTCCGCCTGAGACAGACGTGGAGTTCATCATAGATTTGGAGCCAAGTACCCATCCTATTGCTAAGTCGTCGTACCTTATATATGGCCCCGCATGAGTTGGAGGAGCTGCGTACCCAATGGGATGAGTTTCTGCATAATGGTTTTATTAGGCCGAGTTCTTCTCCATGGGGTGATCCTATTTTTTTTTGTGAAGAAAAAGGATGGATCAATGAGGCTTTGCATCAATTATAGATAGCTGAATGAGGAAACAGTCAAGAATAGTTATCCCCTACTGAGGATTGATGATTTGTTTGAGCAGTTGCGCGGTAGCTCGGTGTTTTCAAAAATCGATCTACGTTGAGGCTACCACCAGTTGAGGATTCGTGATATGGATATTCCAAGGACTGCTTTCCATTTTTGGCATAGGCATTTTGAGTTTTTGGTGATGTCTTTTGGATTGACCAATGCACCCTCTGCTTTCATTGATATGATGAACAAAGTGTTTAAGGACTTCTTGGACCATTTCGTGGTTGTGTTCATAGATGTTGTTCTGGTTTACTCCCGTAGTGCTAAAGAGCATACCCAGCGACTTGCACTTTGTTTTGTCTGCCTTGAGGTACCAAAAATTGTATACCAAGCTAAGTGCAAGTTTGGGCTCCCTAAGGTTTCTTTTCTGGGCCATGTGGTTGATAAGGATGGAATTTATGTGGACCCTAAGAAGATAGCTGTTTTCATGGATAGGAGTAGGCCTGCCACTCCCAAAGAGATAAGGATCTTCCTATGGTTGGCAGGATATTTAAGGAGATTTGTAGAGGGTTTCTCTGCGTTGTCTACAACATTGACTAAACTAATGTAAAAGAACGCAGCAATTGTTTTGAGCGATAAGTGCAATGAGGATTTCAGGTACTAAAGTGGAGATTTTGTACTGCTGTGATTTTTGCCTTGCCTACTGAAGGGATAGAGTACACTATGTATGTGGACGCGTCGCACGTTGGACTTGGTTGCGTGTTGATGCAAGAGGGAAAAGTAATAGCATATGGGTCGACGCAGTTAAAAACTCATAAAGGAAATTACCCTACGCATGATTTGGAATTTGCAGCTATTATCTACGATATGAAGTTATGGAGACATCTGTTATACGACGCTATATGCAAGATTTATACTGACCATAAGAGTTTGTAGTACGTCTTCACTCAAAAGTAATTGAATTTGCGCCAGCGGAGGTAGTTGGAGTATGTGGCAGATTATGATGTAGAGATTTAATACCATCCGGGAAGGCAAATATAGTAGCAGACGCCGTGAGTAAGAAGTCAGCGAAAATTTTTAATCTTTTTGTGGATTATCTGGTTGAGGAATTTTTTTGATGAATATTTCAATTGGGAGTTGTGACTCACCCAGCAGTTTGGAAGTATTAGAGCCTTCATGGATTTAACTTACGAGGCTACAACAAAGGGATTACCCATATTTGCTGCATCTTTATAACAGAACTGCGAAAGGGGAGTTGCCGGACTTTTTGATCGATGACGCAGGTACCTTAAAGTAACGCGACATATTATTCATTCCCGCTATTGAGGATATTCTAGTTAAGTAATGCCAAGAGGCGCATGGTTCTAGTGTTGTCTACCACCCCGATTCTACTAAAATGAATAAGGATCTGAAGTAGATCGTCTGGTGGTATGGTATGAAGGCTGATATAGCTATGTATGTATCAGAATGTTTTTTCTGCAAGCGAGTTAAGGCCAATCATGGTAGGCCTGGAGGCAAGCTAATGCCCTTAGAGATTCCAAGCTGGAAGTGGGAGAGCCTTTCAGTGGATTTTATTACTTGATTGTCGAGATCTCCCCAAGGATACGATTCTGTTTGGGTTATAGTGGACAGATTGATAAAGTGTGCTCACTTCGTGCCGTTTAAGATCGACTACTCCATAAAGAAAATAGCTGAATTATATTTGGATGAGGTCATCAGGTTATGACTAGTACCCACGAGTATTGTATTAGATTGAGACTCCAAGTTTACGTCTCACTTTTTGAAGAGTTTACAAGAGGCATTGGGTACCAACTTGAGGTATTCCACCTCCTATCATCCATAGACAAATGGTCAGACGGAGAGAGTAAATCATATTATGGAGGATATGATCAGATGTTATATTTTGTACAACGGAGGAGTGTGGGATGAGAATTTGAGACTAATGAAATTTGTTTACGATAAAAGTTTCCAAGAAAGTTTGCAGATGCCCCCAATTGAGGATTTGTATGGGAGGCATGACAGGACTCCCTTGTTTTGGGCCGAGGTCGGTGAGAGACCATTATTGGGTCTTGAGGTGTTAGAAGAAATGGATGTTTCTGTGAAGCATTTTTGAGAGAAGATTCGGATAGCTCAAGAGCGATAGGAGAAGAATGCCAACCGGCGTAGGACTGATTCAGAGTTTGTTGTTGGGCAGATGGTGTTTCTTAAAGTTTCCACAATGTCTGGAGTTAAGAGGTTTTGTAAGAACCATAAGTTGGATCCGAGGTATGTGGGACCATTTGAAATTGTTGAACGGATTGGTGTGTTAGCATATAGGCTGTATTTGCCCGCAAGTTTTCCCGATGTGCATGATGTTTTTCATGTGAGCTAATTGCGGAAGTTTATGCTGAACAATAGGCAAGTTCTTGATCCTGTGCCCAAGTTGGAGCCTAAACTTTCATATGAGGAGGTGCCTGTTCGTGTTTTGGATACTAAAGATCAAATATTATGAAGGAAGACAATACTGATGGTTAAAGTTTTGTGGCAGAACAAAGACGTGGAAAGCACGATATGGGAGTTGGAGTCAGCTACGAGGGAGGATCATCCTCATCTATTATCCTAATGTTTTCGGTATGTGTTTTCTTTGTTAGCCTATGATTGCTTTTATTATGTTTGGGAATTGATCCTCTTTATGATAAGTTTCAGGACGAAACTTTCTTTTAGGGGGAGTGGCTGTAACGCAAAAGATTTTTTTGATGTTTGGTTTAATTCTTTTTTTTGCATATTTATGACATCAGGGTGTTATGTCGACGCGTATTTTGCACGTACCGTGGTTTGAGCATGGTTTTGCTCTTTAAGTTTTCTCAGTGATGCCATGTTTAGCTTGTTTGCAAGATTCCCTTGCGAGTCAGGTCTGTTTTGGTGACTCGGTGGAGCCTTTTTGGGGAATGCTTGTTTTTTTGCTTCGGGAGGTGTTTGCTCGAGTTTGGCTTGTCAGATTTGAATTTTGACTTCTCCGTTGGATTTGTAGCGTCGGTATTTAGCTACGATACAAATTTCGTTAAATTCCGAGTAGTTTTGGGTTTCAGATAGTTTTGGGATTAATTATTGAATGTAATGAATTATTATATGATTATAATTAATTATATACGTATATAAATAACCGGAACTAGGTCACACGGATTATTATTCATCGTCTTGCTAAACCCGAGCAACGGACTTTTCGCGAAAGAGGGAGTTTCGCGGACAGAGCCTGCATTCAGCCGACGATAGGAAGAGGTCGGGTAGTAGGTTTTGTCATTTGATAGGTGATTTGGAAAGCTCTCAGAGATGGCTTCGTGATCATGGTAAGTTTTCCATGATTCCTCGATTTTTTATACGTTAGGGTTTGCGATTTTGACCCCCTTTTCCCCTCCAAAAGTTTCAGTAAATGTTGCTAGGGCCTTTCTACTACCGATCTGTATCACGGGCGGGCGGCGCTTTTTCGAAGATTCCAAGGCAAGTGGATCTTTCCCCCTTGCTTTTATGTTTCTTACATGATTTTTCATCCCTTTTTCCTCCTTCCTTAGAGAATAGGATTAGTATAGGTAAATCAAGAAGAGAACCCCTAGGTTAGGGCTTGATTTTCGGCCAAGACATAGAAACTAGGTTTAGTGTTCAAGGGAAATTCGGGGGGTATTGGGTAGAAATTCGTCGAGTACAGGTATCGGGATCAGGCGAGTATAGAATACTAGCCTAAGGGAAATTCGTCGAGTTTGGGTAAGGGAAATTCATCGAGTATCGGCGGTATTTTCGGAGAGTATCAGGATTCTTCGTGTACGGCCAAGGTAAGCATTCGCTGAGTGAAGCCGGTTGTCGCCAAGTCTATTTCTACGAGTATTGCCGAGTCCTTAAGGCCAAGCCGTTGAATATCATAGGTTATCTTAAGGAAGTTCGGCGAGTATCGCCAGTCTGTTCATTGAGTATTGATAGGAATCTGTCGAGTATTGCTGAAGGTCCCAAGTCTTTGTCGCCAAGTATCGGAGGATTCGTCGAGTATCATCTTCCGACTCGTCGAGTATCATTGAGGTTCGTCGGTTATACTCGCAGAATTTGGCCAGGACTTATAAGTTTTCATTTTTATTGGCACGATTCGTCATGTATGGTCCTTATGGTGATTTTATGACTTCTATAAGTTTTTCTTTGGGTTTAGACTTGGGATTTGGTTAAGTTTGATGTATCTTCGGTTGTGAAGGTGGGCAGTGGATAATGGACCGCCAATTGGATGTCGGTTTTTGGATGAATACACTTGGTGGTTTTTTGGTCTTGGTTTTGAGTACTGTTAGTTTGGGTTGGGACAAATGGTAACCACCACAGGCCTTATTTTTTTGAGACATTTTGTCTGGGAGCCTGGTATGGGTCCGTTGGTCTCCTACTCCAGCCGGTTGATATTACCTAGTGTTAATAATTCACGTTTTCGAGTTGTTTTGTGCTCAGTTTGCTTCGTAGATCAGTTTAAGCTTTTTATGTTGATCCTTGCAGATATTGTCGAAGCATGGCTTCGTTCTTCACTTGGTGCATTTATCCAATTAACTCCTTTATTACAGACTTTTACTGTACTTGTATTTGATTTGGCTAATCAGCTGTGGTCTTCAGCATTTCTTATACTGGGCTTTGGTAATCCCTTCCTTGTCTTTATACTTATTAACTGATTTTTTTCCTTTGCAACTTTTATTTTCTTACTTAGGTGTTCTTCCTTTGAATGACATAGGTTCAGGGCAGTAGCCGGTTGAGCGGCTAGGTTTGTGTTGCTAGTGGACTGCTGTGTCGCAGTGGTTTTCCTCACCATTGTGAGGTAGTGTTTGGTTGCTTCTTGCTAGTACAGACATATATGATCTCTAGTGGGTACGTGTCTTGTTGTTGACGCCCACTGTTTGTTTTCTTTTGGAATGTTAATTATTTTGCTAAGCTTCTTAGTTTGTCTTTTTCTGGTTGATTTTACTTGCTCTTTGGGGAATGTTTTATGCAAGGTTGCATGTTAGTTAATTTAACTTATAAAAAGCATTACTACTAATATTTCATATATGTCATCTTTCTAAAACCAAAATCACAATCTTCTGGCTAATGTAAAAACTATTTTCATAGTTATACTAATACTAGAGTCTTGCATACCATGTGTTGTTCTCTAGGGATGTTTATACTCATTTAGGGTGTTAATCAACATAATTAAAGTATTTTCCGCAACGTATAAGTATATTTTTACTCGTGGACTAGTTGATCCACCGTGTCGTGGGATACGTCCATCTTAACTTGAAACTTGATTTCTTTCATAATAACTTATGAATTTCTTATAAAATGTAGAGTTTGAGTCTTGCATGAGCATCTGCAGTTATTCCTTGCACGACGTGGCATCACGACACGTGTTCTCTCCTTAATCTGATATATCATCTAATGCGGAGAAAATGTGGGTTGTGACACCAGCCCCCACTCTCAAGAATATGGTTATGGCCATGTTTTAGAACCATTCAACAAATACTCAGATCAAGGGTCAGTCTATCAACACGCCTAATTTGGGCATTTCTGATGTTATCAAGAGCATGTATTCTACAGAGAAGATTGGTGCTGATGGCACTCAGAGCAAGCCAAATAAGCCAGCTGGACGATTTACCTTCACTCAGATCCTTGCTAAAAGGAATCTGAAGAAGACTGTTACTCCTCTTCCTTCTGTTCAGTTAGTAGTTAACCAAACTATAAGGCCTACACAGAGAAATAGATATAACATTCATGAATGTTGGTGTTGTGGCAAAGTGGGCCACTTTTCTATAAACTTCTAGCATAATCTAAGGGTGCAAGAGCAGCTGCTAGTCTACAAGTCAGAAAAATGATGGTAGACTAGTCCATTTTAAGACTAACAAGCACCTAGTACTAGCGATCTCTTTCCGCTTAAGAAAAGGGAGCCAAACTAGCAATCCAACTAGGCAAGTATACCTATAGAACTATAGATAGGGGACACAAGTATCGTATTGAAATTCGGGAACTGTTGAGTAAACCTACTCACACGAAAACTATTATTTTATCAAAAGATTGATTTAGGGTTAAAAGAAAGCTAAATGCATTAAAGAAAATATTACACTAAAAAGAGAACTAATTGCAGTTAATTAAAGAGCTACTAAAACGATTATAACAAAGGGTTGGAACAATGAAATGGAAAAGCACTCGATCAAGAATCACCTCAGCAAGAGTTGACTAAAAATGCGATAAAATAACCTAAGCTTAATCGGGTAAAGATCCTATACTGTGGAGGTTCCTAAATATTGAACACGCTTCTCTCAAAGTCGTGCCCAACTAAGTTTAGGAAGGTCTGACCGACTCTCATCTAAATCGGAGTCTTAAAGCTTGCTTTACGCGGTGAACCCCACTATTAGATTTTACTCCAATTCGGGAGATTTCGACGTCTGCCTCTCTCGAGGGGTGAGTATAACTCTCTTTACTCTTGAATGTGCACTTCAAACTACAAGCCTCTCGGCTAGCTAAGATTTAAAACAGAGATGGAAATTATATATCAATAATATAATTCCAATCATGAAAAATCAAGACTAAATCGAAGGCCTAAACCTTAAAAAGAAAAGGTAAATTCAAAGCATCATAACTTAATTAACTCGAACCTCAGATCATCAAGATCGAGTACAAGGAGGATTAGTTAATCATATCGAAGTGGAGGAGGAGGGATGAGTAGAAAAGCATTAAGAACACAAAGTAATAAAGGGGCACTTATTTTAATATTGAAAGAGAGCTACACTTTGGAAAAGAAAATTATAACTGCATTGAAATGAAAACCTATTCTAGCCCTACATTAAGCAACTAAAGCAAGTGCAATGATTACAACAAAAGCTAATACAACAAAATCACTAAGCTAGGATTAAGAAAAAAAAACACAAAATGAGAAAGAGAGAGAGATGGAAGAACACTAAAAAAGATAAGAAACAAAGGGGAAACACCTCCCCCTCTCAGCCTAACTGTCCTAGACACATGGGTGTACCACACAATTTATAGGAAAAATTCTCGGGTTGGTCACGCCCGGTGACACGCCCAGAGAGGACGTGTTAGGGGGCAGGACAGGTATGGGGTTGACCTCGGGTTCTGGATTCTAGCAGGAAGGATGATTGCTTCTATACGTTGGTGGACACGCCCTGGGTCACGCCCGTGTAGGGGGGGGGGGGTGACACGTACGTCGCATCAAAATCATTGGTTGGAAATCCATCAGTCATCTGAAAATGTTGAACACGCCCAGGGACACGTCGGTGTAGGGAGGGCGTATCAGTATTGTTGACGTGCAGGGCTGAAAAATGATTAATTGCGGCAGCAGGCTTCGAGATGAGGGTGACACGGCCTATGACATGCCCAGGGAGGGCGTGTTAGGGGCGTGACAACGGTTTTTTCTATTATTTGGTCTCTGTCAGCAAGCTTCCTCGGGATCGAGTCACACGCCCTATGACATGCCCAGGGAGGGCATGACATGAGGGCGTGTCAGGTCATTTTTGGAAAAAATTTTAAAAAACTTCAAAAAGACAGGAAAAAGTTAGCAGCAATAATATATACATAAGGAAGATAGAAATAAAGCTTATAAGACATGATTAAAGCCTTCAAAATAAGAAAATACAACCAAATAGTTTAGACTACAAAACATACTATCAAATTCGCTCAAGCTTAAGCTTTGCTTGTCCCCAAGAAAAGATATAAAAACTAGATAATCATAAAAAGTGACTAATAAAAAGGTTCTAATTATGCTAACACAAGTACTATGCAAAATTCTAAGTAAGAAAAAGGTGAAACGTACATCTAAAACAATTATTTAGGTATGGTTTAACTTTTATAAACTTTACTTAACAAAAATAAATCATCCAAAATTTTAACAAATTTCTTTAAATAGATTTAAGTAAAGCAACGAAAATGAAAAATGCATTGAGTTGTTAGTAGATCCAAGCAATGCATTTTAATTATATCAATTAAATAACAAAAATCTAAGTTTAAATCCAAAACTAATACTTATTTAATTTTCTTCTTTTCTAAGTTATTAAATGAAATTCAAAAGCATGAATCAAAAGGACTTAATAGGACTGAAACGTTTGGTTTTGAATTAAGATTAGGAGTGGAATTCAAAAATATACAAGGGTCTTAAAATCACACTAAACCAAAACAAAGAGTTTCAAAAAATTTATTATAAACAAAATATTTCTTTTTTTTCTTTTCCATTTTTTTTCTTTTAGAAAATAAAGGCCATCAATATTTTTATTTTCATTTTGAATTGGCAAAATAAAAGCAAACATTTCTTTTGAGCATACTTTTTTCAAAAACTTTTCCGAAAAATAATCACAAAATAACCTATCATAATTATGGACAATTTTAATGAAAATCAAAAGGACTAGTGTGATTAGATAGAATGGAAATTTTTGGCTTTGGTGAAAATGATATGAAAAGCGAAGCTATCAAATGAAATTGGAAAAAAGGCACAAAATCGGCTAAGTAGCGATAAAAATTTTTAGGTTGACAGGAAAGCTCAAATGAAAACAAAAACGGCCTAAATCATTTTCATGCTTTTAAATTTATTTAAAACATAGATTTTAAAATTTTCAAAAAAATAAGTACTAGATAATAAAAGAAGATTGATGAAATTATCTTGAAAATTGAAATAATAGGTGACTTAGATCATTCACATCTACTACGCTATCCAAAAGTTGACCTTAGAAAAATTATCCAAACACGAAAAGGAAAATAGTGGATGATGAATTTTTGAGAAGGTAAAGAAAATATAGAACAAAAATCATAATGGAAATGCGAGTTTTATAAAAAAATGTTTTACATTAACATGCTACCGCGAATTAGAAACAAAGCATGACCAACATTATACTTGCAAAACATAATTAAAAATGACGATTAGAAATATTATAATTAATTAAGAAGTTTATATAAGATTTTGAGAGAAAAAAAAAACAAACGAACGGGGTACTATTGAAAGACCTAGAACGTCAAAACTATTAAAGTAAAAAACAAATAGTACATATTTTATTTTATTTTTTAAGTATTCTCTTTTTTTTTATTTTTGAAATTTTTTTTTGGATTTTTGAAAAATATTCACAAATAGAAAAATATTCACACATAGCAAAAAGAAGGAAGAAGTCCTCCCATAAGCTTTAAAAATAGGTACTCCCCCATATTTATGCATCCTGAATGCTGATTGATGCCGCTCCCCCATTCTTGCACTTTGGATCTTCATGAAATGTCTTCTTTAGACTTCGTGATGGATTCAACAACATTAGAGCAGGCGATCGCAAAAGCATCAGCTTGTCGGAGCCGTCTGGGGCAAAAATTGTAAAATAAAGAAAACAGAAAAAGATAACTTGGGTTGCCTCATAAGGGCACCCTTTGTTTAAAGCGTCTTTTTAGTTCGACGCAATAAAATAATATTGTTCAAAAATTTTTTGTCCAAAATAATAATTAAAGTTTTTAACAAAAAAATAAAAGTTCGAAGTTAGTTAAAGTTCGTGCAGAAGAAACTTAAAAATGTTTTGACTGACATCCTCATCACCAGGGAAATACAGTTTAAGACGCTGATCATTCACTTTGAAATTACCTTATCAGGGTAGGAAATTAAAACAACACCATAAGTAAAAACTTCTAAAACAAAAAACGGCTAAGACTATCGTAACTTTAACTTACCCGGAAATAAACGTAAACGAGAGTTATACAAAAGAACTTGGTCGCCCGGCTTAAAGGTTTGTTGGTGCCTTAAGTGTTTATCGTGAAAACGCTTCGTCCACTCTTTATAAAATTTGTTATTTTCGCACACATAAGAGGGCCACTCGAGTTCGTTATGTTGAAATTTTCTAAGGTCGCCGACAGAGTGGGGATCGAAATTTAAAAATAGCAATGCCCAAAAAGTGCGGTGTTCTAATTCTACGTGTAAATGACAGGATTTTCCATAAACCAACTGATATGGCGTACATCCGAGGGCGGTTTTGTACGTTGTTCGGTAGGCCCATAGAGCATCGTCTAATTTGGCTGACGAGTCTTTCCTATAAGTTGAAACAGTCTTTTATAAAATTCTTTTTATTTCTCTATTCACTACTTCGACTTATCTGTTAGTTTTGGAGTGGTAGGCCATTGAAAGCTTATGCGTAACGCCATATTTAATAAGTATTTTAGAAAACTGCGCGTAAAAAAAATAAGAACCCCTATCGCTAATAATGGCGCGCAGCGTACCGAATCGAGAAAATAATTTTTTTTTAATAACGTAATTACGACTCGGGCGTCGTTAGTAGGAAGAGCTTGGGCTTCAGCCCATCGAGAAACATAATCGACGATAACTAAAAAAAATTTATCCACGAAGCTAGATGGAATAGGGACAACAAAATCAATTCCCCAGAGGTCTAAAACTTCGCACTCGAGGAAATAATTTTATGGCATTTCATTTTTATGGGAAATAATGTCCGACCGTTGGCAACTATCACACCTACTCACAAAGGCTTGCACGTCTTTAAACAGGCTAGGCCAATAAAAACCCGCGCCAAGCACCCTGTGGGAGGTCCGAGAAGCTTGATAGTTACCACCAGTCAGTCCTTCATGCAAATGTTTTAAAATATCATATCCTTCATCATAAGATATGCATCTCCTTATAACTTAGTCTGCACATATTCAGAAAAGATGTGGTTCCTCCCAAAAATAGTTCTTCAACTCAGAAAAGAAATTTTTTTTTAAAGAACTCTTTTTGGACCACAGGATCCACTAAATACTTGGCGATGTGTGTGAACCGAAGTAGATGTGTTAATTGAAAGCAGCTTCTCATCTGGTAAGAAATCGTTAAAAGATTTTTCATCTAATTTTTCAATAAATGGATTATCCAATCGAGAGAGATGGTCGGCAGCCAGATTCTCGGCTCCTCGCTTATCACGGATTTCTTAGTCATAATCCTAGAGGAGTAAGACCCAGCAAATCAAGCGCGGCTTGGCATCCGATTTAGAAAGAAGATATTTGAGGTTCAAGTGGTCCGTAAAAATAATAATTTTTGAAAGCGTAATATAAGGGAAAAATTTATCAAAAGCGAACACTATATCTAGGAGATCTTTATCGGTTGTGATGTAATTCTCTTGTGATGATGTAAGTGTTTTACTTGCATAATAGATGAGATGGAAGTTTTTAGATACGCGTTGACCTAATATGGCTCCCACCGCAAAACTACTCGCGTCGCACATAATTTCAAAGGGAATGTCCCATATCGGAGCTATCATAATGGGGGCATTAATTAACTTTTCTTTTAGTAATTCAAAGGCAGACAGACAAACGTCATCAAAAATAAATGGGCATCTTTTTCTATAAACTGGGTAAGAGGTTTGGTGATTTTGGAGAAGTCTTTTATGAAACGACGGTAAAATCCAGCATGACCTAGGAAACTTCTTATAGCTTTGACGTTCATAGGCGGCGGGAGCTTGTCGATAACTTCTATCTTAGCAATATCTACATCAATTCCTCTCACAGAAATTTTATGATCCAAAACTAACCCTTCCCTCACCATAAAATGACATTTTTCCCAATTTAGGACAAGGTTAGTTTTTCGCATCTTTCTAAGACTTTTTTTAGATTTTCTAAACAACTATCAAAGGCATCACCGAACACAGAGAATCATCCATTAATACCTCCATAATGCTTTCTACGTACTTGTCGAAGATAGCGATCATACATCGTTAGAATATAGCTAGCGTATTACACAATCCAAACGGCATTATTCGGTTGGCGAAGGTGCCGAAGGGACAAGTGAACGTAGTTTTCTCCTGATCCTCGACAGAGATGGGGATTTGAAAATACCCCGAGAGGCCATTGAGAAAACAATAAAATCTATGGTCGGATAATCGTTCTTAAGTTTTATTGATGGACGGTAAGGGAAAGTGATCCTTGCGGGTGGCATCATTTAACTTACGATAATCTATACACATTTGCCACCCGGTCACCATCCGTGTCAGGATTAATTCATTATTCTCATTATTAACTACCGTTATCCCTCCCTTCTTCGGCACTACCTGGACTAGGCTAACCGACTTACTATTAGATATATGATAGATAATTTCTGAGCCTAACAATTTCATGACCTCGCCCTTAACTACTTCATTCATGTTGGGATTTATGTGGCGCTGAGGTTGGATTGAATTACGCAAATTATCTTCCATTAGGATTTTGTGAGTGAAGAAAGATGGGCTTATGACCTTGATATCAGAAATTTTTCAGGCAATAGCTCGGCGATGTTTACGTAACACTAAAAGAAGTTTATCATTTTGCACATCTGTGAGGTAGGCCGAAACTATAACTGATAGCATGGAGTCCTTTTGTAAGAAAGCATATCTAGAATGTTCGGGTAGTTCCTTTAATTCCAGGGAAGGGAGTTCTTCATATGATGTTTAAGAAATTCTTTCTTTTTCAAAAACAATGTTTTCATAGACTTTTTCTTTATACGAAAAATTGAAAGGGGTAGAGCTGGTGGCCATGGCGGCTTCTTGCAGCGATTCAGTTGGACGAGTAGAGGAGGAACAAAAATTAGAAAATTCTTTTTCAAATTCAGAGAGGTGATAGGAGGATTCTTCACTTAGGTATAGTGATTCGGTTGTAAGAGTAGAGGAGGAGCAAAAATCAAAAAATTCTTTTTCAAATTAAGAGAGGCGATAGGAGGATTCTTCACTTAGGGTATCTACGAAAAAATAGGAGTCGGCATTTGCTAGGGTGTTCTTCATCGATGGGGTGATAGAGAAAGTCACTTCATCATCTCCTACTCGAAGGAAGTGCTTACCATTTCTTACGTCAATGATATCTCGGGAAGTGGTAAGGAAGGGTCGTCCAACGATCAAGGGAACTTCGATGTCTTTTTCGATGTCCAATATGACGAAGTACACCGGGAAGATGAACTTATCAACTTTAACTAAGATATCGTCCACGATTCTTAACAGGTACTTAACAGATCTATCAGCGAGCTGGATACTCATGCGTGTTGGGTTGAGGGTACCAATTCCTAACTTCTTAAACAACGAGAGGGGCTTCAGGTTTATACTTGCACCTAAGTCGGCCAATGCGTGTTTGATAAAAAGATCACCAAAGACACACGAAATAGAAAAACTACCCAGATCACTGATCTTCTTCGATAAACTGTAGGTCAAGACCGCATAGCACTTGGCATTTAGCGTGACGTACGACAAGTTCTCTAACTTCATCTTGTTAGTCAGGTGGTCCTTAAGATACTTAGCGTACTTCGACATCTGGGTAATAGCTTCATGGAAGGGTAGGTTTATGTTGATTTGCTTAAAAATTTCTAGGAAGCGAGAGTATTGATCATCTTGATGTTGTTTGCTAATTTTCAAAGGGTATGGTGGAGTTGGATTATTTTTAAAGATGGGTGGTGGAGTGAGATCTTTTTCTAACGCAGGGAGAGGAGTGATAACTTCTTCTTCAGCAGAGGGTGGAATTTTTAAAACGGGAGCGGAGCTTGCCTCGGGCTCTTCAATAACCCTATCGGAAACTTGCTTCCCACTTTGAAGAGTTATAGCTTTTGCTTTCTCTCTTGGTTTGGGCTCGGTATTTGAATGAAGATTCCCGACGGGTTGCTCAAAAATAATTTTTGCGAGTTGTCCTACTTGATTTTAAAGACTTCTAATGCTTCTGGTTAAGGTTCTTATAGTAGCGTCATTTGTGGTTATATATTTAGAAAGTAACTCCTCCAAGCTTGGAGGTTGAGGATAGTTTTGAAGAGGTGGAGGTCGTGCAGAGAAATCATTTTGAGGTGGCGGGAGCATCACGTTCGCAGGGTTACTCCACGAAAAATTTGGGTGGTTTCGTAAAGCATAATTAAAACTATTCGGAAAAGAGAAACCCGTAGCATGAAAATTTGCTGTAGAAAAATTATTAAAAGCATTTCCAGGCATATTATTAACATAATCTAATTGTTCGTATGCAGGAGTTGCAGATTCCCATACCTGAGGGGCAGAGGCAGCAATCATCTCCGTAATTTTTTTACTAAATACTTCGACCCTCAGAGCGAGCTTGGAAACATTGTCTACTTCAAAGATACATGCAGGTTTGTTTGGGCGGCACCTAGGCACATTCCACTGATCGGTGTTTAGGTCCATGTCCTCAAAAAGCTCAATAGTTGCATCCGTGGTTTTGCGGTTATAAAATGTCTGCACTTGTAACCATACAAGCAATCCATTATGGGGGCATTATCTTAAGAGTTCTTTAAATCTTTCCCAGGTTTCATGCAAATCAGAATCAATTTGAAAAAAAAGCAGAAATATCGTTCCTAAGTTTTGCGGTTTTGGTTGGCGAAAAATACTTCGCCATAAATTTTTTCGTTAGTTGATCCCAAGTGGTGATGCTCCCTCTCGGCAGAGTGTTCAGCCACTGTTTTGCTTTAGTTCTACGGGAGAAAGAAAATAATATTAGCCTAATAACATCATTTTTAACACCATTTATCTTTAAGGTGTTATAAATCTCAAGAAAGCTTGTTATTTGTGCGTTCGGATCTTCATCTTGAAGTTCGTCATATTGCACATACTGCTGCACCATTTGAATTATGCTAGGCTTTAGTTCAAAATTATTATTATCTATAGCAGGGAGCACTATACTGGATTCTGTTCCCTCTAGATTTGGTCGTGCATAATAGGACATAAGCCTATGCACGACCTCCTCCATGTGGGGTTCTTCCATTCTTAAAGTAGAAAGTGACTCGGAATCCTCAAACGGTATTTGGAAAGTAGGGCCTTGAAATCGCGATCTTTTCCAAGAGTACGCTCAATTTCGTGGTCTATGTACAAAATAACCGACGGACTCCCGCGGGTCATGCACTAGAAGAAGAGAAGATAAAGAAAGAGAAATAAAAAAAAAACTAGAAAAAGAGAAGCTAATTTTTTTAAATAGATTTTTTTTATGTTTTAACTCCTGAACTTCCCAAGGGCTACCTAATGAAGGGTTCGCAAGGTACTAGAAAAGATAGTGGCATTTAAAGCCACATTGCCCTTTTCGAGAGAGTTAGGTGGTGTAGAAGAATTGTGAAGTGTGTTTCTATTAAGAGCGTTAATATTTTTTTGATTTTTAATTTTTTTAGAAGGAGGATTAGAAAGAGCAAAGATTAAAGTAATAGGTTTGTGTTTTCAAATTATCAACAAAAGTTGCTCCCCGGCACCGGTGCCAAAAACTTGTTGATCGCTTTCCGCTTAAGAAAAGAGAGCCGAACTAGCAATCCAACTAGGCAAGTATACAAATCAAACTATAGCTAGGGGACACAAGTGTCGTATTGAAATCCGGGAACTGTTGAGTAAACCTACTCACACAAAAACTATTACCTTATCGAAGGATTGATTTAGGGTTAAAAGAAAGCTAAATGCACTAAAGGAAATATTACACTAAAAAGAGAACTAATTGTAGTTAATTAAAGAGCTACTAAAATGATTATAACGATTTGTTGGAACAATGAAATGGAAAGGCACTCGATCAAGAATCACCTCGGCAAGAGTTGACTAAAAATGCGATAAAATAACCAAAGCTTAATAGGGTAAAGGTCCTTAACCGTGGAGGTTCCTTAAGCTTGAACATGCTTCTCTCGAAGTCGTGCCCAACTGAGTTTAGAAAGCTCTGACAGACTCTTGTCTAAATCAGCGGCCTAAAGCTCGATTTACGCGGTGAACCACACTATTGGATTTTACTCCAATCCGGGAAATTTGGATGTCTGCCTCTCTCGAGGGGTGCGTACAACTCTCTTTAATCTTGAGTGTTCACTTCAAACTACGAGCCTCTCGGCTAGGTAAGAGTGAAAACAGAAATGGAAATTATATATCGATAATATAATTCCAATCATGAAAAATTAAGAGTAAATTGAAGGTCTAAACCCTTAAAATAAAAGGTAAATTCAAAGCATCATAACTTAATCAACTCGAACCTCGGTGTTGATGCAGAAAATGCGCCGGGGAAAAACGGGCACCAACAGCCAACCGTTCGAGCACTGGGGAAGGAATGGGGGAAAAGACTGTCGGCTAGTCGATTACTAACGGCTAGGAATGGCGGATGAAACCGGGCAGAGAAAAGAGGGAAAGGGCCGCTACCAGCGGCAACACCAGAGTTCGCCCGCCGCGGCCTGAATGCCTCTCCTGCGGCGGGCTTTCCTTTTATAAGAAATTGAGCGATTACACTTAGCAAAGAAGGAAGAAAAGAAGAAGCCGGCCGGACAATAGACCGCAAAGGACTAGAATCGAGGCCGCAGCTCTTAACAAGCGAGCTCCTGGACTCGAGTCAGCGTGCTTTGGGGGTACTTCCGCCCCCTATTTATAGGCTTGGGGGCCTGCCCAAACGGGCAGGGCTAAAATTACCGGCTGCCCGAGGTACAAGAGAATCGGGCAGCGGTGATGGGAATCGAGAGGAAGAAGAAAAGCCAAGAGACAGGCCGCGCGGACTGGCGATCTTCTCCTGCCGAGCTGCAGGACTCGGCCTCTGGGCAGGCCGATCTGGACCTCCTTTGACGACGACCTGGGGCACAGGTCGCGCAGCTTTGGCAATGACGGGCCGACCCTTGAATGATGGCTGGATCGGAACTGGCGGCTGTCTGAGGTAGAGGCCGCCCGGCTTGTCTGACAATAAGCCGGCTAGCTGATAACGGCGGCTAGAATGCACAAGCCGCCCGGACTTGAGAACCTGGAGAACTGGTCGCGGATTCCGGGTTAACATAATCCCCGCACATTTTTAAGTTTTATAAAAAACTTCGAAAATGTAGGACTAAGCCAGAGACCGCGACTGCCATTAATGCTTCTGCGTCTATAAAATGCCGAGGGCCCTGCCATTTCTTCAAGATTTCTGCCAAGCCACGGGTCACTACTCGCCACTTGCGGTCAGAATCCTCCAAGCCGACAGAGACTTCTACAAGATGGACGTCATGTCCTCGATGCTAGACCGCGAAAAGAAGTCGTCTGGATCGAAGAAGAGGAGCAAAAAGGCGGACAGTTCCGACCAACAGCCTGAGAAGAAAACCGAGAAGCCGATCGCGCCGACGGCTTCTGATTCTGGAAAGAAACCGATGGAAGCTGTCGCGGAATCCTCGCAGGCCGCGACAAAAGTTGAAGCGGTTTCCAAATCTGCTCTCCCGGAAGCTGGTGCCACCAAATCCTTCGACATTACCTACTCGCCATCGGGTGAACCTCTTTTGAAGATCGCCGGGACGGAGGAGAAGAGTGTCGTCTCTTCTAAACCGCGCGAGTTGCCCACATCTGCTGACTTGATCATTGTTGAAGAGGATGACCCGAAGAAGCCACTGGAGGCCGAGCGGTCTCTGACTGAGAAGAGGAAACGGACAGAGACAATAGTCGGCCACTTGAAGCGACGTAAGAAAAAGGCCGAGACCCTTGAGGAAAGGATGGAGAGGAAGGCGAGGAAGATGCGGGTTGATAACCGCAACGTCTCTGTGAAGACCGGAGCGGCTAGCGTGCAATTTAAGCCGCGGGAGAAAGACGTGTCTGAGGGTCTGTCGAATCCATCTTCCAAGTCGGACGAGCTAGAGAGTACGCCTCCGGTTAGCGAATCCCTGAGCGATATTCTGAAGGGCATGGACAAATTTCAGCAGCTGGACAAGTTACTGGCAACTCCGCCGGCTTCTGCGGAGGTCGCCGACACCGATATCGAAGTTACAGGAGAGAAGCTCGGCGAACCGGCTCCTGCGGTTTCAGAAGGAGCTGAAAAATTAAAACTCAGAGAGAAAATAGAGGAGATGAAAAAGTTAATCGCCGGGAAGCAGGTGGCGACTACATTTCCTGCCCTGCAAGGTAAACACGAAGAAGTTAAGCGTTTTGTAAAATTCTACAAGCCGCGGTCACGGAAGAAGGGAGCGGATACAATTTTCAATCCGCCGGCGAGCTTCTTCCTGACCACGGCTCAGCTGAAAAGCAAAGCAAAAGAGACCGCGCGGCTATGGAAAGAAAAGCTAAAGCGAATAGATTCAGAAAGGTTTAGGCGACCAGCGGCTAGACCGCGACCAGTTCTCCAGGTTTAGTCCTACATTTTCGAAGTTTTTTATAAAACTTAAAAATGTGCGGGGATTATGTTAACCAGTAATCCGCGACCAGTTCTCCAGGTTCTCAAGTCCGGGCGGCTTGTGCATTCTAGCCGCCGTTATCAGCTAGCCGGCTTATTGTCAGACAAGCCGGGCGGCCTCTACCTCAGACAGCCGCCAGTTCCGGTCCAGCCATCATCCAAGGGTCGGCCCGTCATTGCCCAAGCTGCGCGACCTGTGCCCCAGGTCGTCGTCAAAGGAGGTCCAGATCGGCCTGCCCAGAGGCCGAGTCCTGCAGCTCGGCAGGAGAAGATCGCCAGTCCGCGCGGCCTGTCTCTTGGCTTTTCTTCTTCCTCTCGATTCCCATCACCGCTGCCCGATTCTCTTGTACCTCGGGCAGCCGGTAATTTTAGCCCTGCCCGTTTGGGCAGGCCCCCAAGCCTATAAATAGGGGGCGGAAGTACCCCCAAAGCACGCTGACTCGAGTCCAGGAGCTCGCTTGTTAAGAGCTGCGGCCTCGATTCTAGTCCTTTACGGTCTATTGTCCGGCCGGCTTCTTCCTTTCTTCCTTCTTTGCTAAGTGTAATCGCTCAATTTCTTATAAAAGGAAAGCCCGCCGCAGGAGAGGCATTCAGGCCGCGGCGGGCGAACTCTGGTGTTGCCGCTGGTAGCGGCCCTTTCCCTCTTTTCTCTGCCCGGTTTCATCCGCCATTCCTAGCCGTTAGTAATCGACTAGCCGACAGTCTTTTCCCCCATTCCTTCCCCAGTGCTCGAACGGTTGGCTGTTGGTGCCCGTTTTTCCCCGGCGCATTTTCTGCATCAACATCAACACGCGACCTTCAGATATCGGTTAGTCGCTGAAGTTCAGCGGCCACACAATGTCAGACCGGCAGTCCGTTCAGAACAACCTCAGCCCCAGCGAAGTTCTGCTCTTGGAAGCTCTTCTGCAGTCCCGCCAGGAAGAAAATCGAACCCGCCAAGAGATGATCCGGCAGCTCGCCGCGATCAATTGTAATCTAGCCGCAATCAATAAACGGTTAGACTTGCAGTCCGCAATCATTCCGGTTACACCAGCCAACCGGGTGCCAGTGGAGAATAAGCAGGTCGGTCCGCCGGCCTACTCGCCTACCTTCCCGGGCTATTCGCCGGGTTATTCGACCTCCTACCCGGTCTGTCCGCCCGAGTTGCCAACTCGGCCTCCAGTTTCGAAGAAGCCCCGCATTTCGGAAAAAGGACAAAAAAGTTCGTCAGACCTCCCCCAGATCGAACAACGGAAGGAAGAGCCAAGTCACAAGAAACCCGCTCGAGCAGCGCGCGGGCAAGTTAGGTGCATGGATCAGTATTGCGAATATCACAAGGAAAGAGGTCATCTAACAGAAGATTGTAGAGCTCTCAAATTAATTGTGAAAATGCAGAAGTCAAAGGAATCCCGTAGCATGATCTAAAAAAGGACATCTCATTCATAGCCTGGCAGACGCGTCGGCATCAGCAACAGAAGCAATCTTAAATCAATCCCTTAACCCAATATGTCTTTCTGTCGTTTATTTCCTCTTATGAATCTCTATCAAGAAGGATTATGACTCATTGCTATGTTTTGTTTCAGAGATTCTATATCAGTACTCTTGCCCGGCAAGTCATCATTCTTATGGGTTTACAACCCAAAAATTAAAAGATCACTGAATCAAGAGACATCGCCGAGTCTAGCTATATCCCCCTTTAGAGCCGTTGTCATTAGCGTAACACCACGAGGACCACGTGTTGCGGGGAGATTTCGCACCGTGCAGTGGCAGCTTGCCGGCTTTGATGCGGTGGAGTTCTAGATTGCGGATCCCGGCTAGTACCTAACCCCACTTCTGCATTAAGGAGGAGCGGAGTGGTGGTCAGCTCTACCACGCCACGTAAGGGATATCGTTGCAACTATGATGCGTCTGTGCGGGAAGCAATACACGCATGCCCCGCAGATCGTCTTAGCACGCAACCCTCGAACACTCTTTGATACTCTCGAGCAGTGCCTGCAGGAGACCCACAGTCTTGTCGATCTCTGAGGAAAGCAATGTGACTCCGGCCGCACCTGCCCGGAAGATCGACTTGAACTGTACTCCAGGCAAGAGAGCAGTGTATTCTTTTCTTCAAGCAGAAGCCTAGTCGGCGGTCAGAAATCAGACCGCGCGGTTATCATATCCCGGCTAAAGACAGTATCCGCCCGGGTAATTTGATATTATAAGGCTGAACAGAAGCTATCCAACAGCAAGTTGCGGATATTATCATCCTTACCGCTCGGATATATTTATTAATCGGGCGAGTTGTTTGGTTATCTTCAGCCCAATACAGCAGACATCATTATTAATCGTGCGAGCTGGTTGGTTTTCTTCAGTTCGCTATAGCGGATATCAGTATTATTCGCGCGAGTTATGCGTAAATCACCTATCAGATATATTCGCGCAAGTTATTCTTATCTATCCATCCTGCTTCAGTATTACCCAGATATCTCACAACATATCATAATCGATCGAATAGAAATGCAATACCGAGCGAATAAAGCATATCCAGCAGAATCAAACTAACGTCTATATTGTCAAAAGTTACAAAATGCATTATCCGCGCGGCTTACAAAGATCATGCCGCCGAATCAAAAGAATATCATTGCATATCAACTTTTCCAGTTATCCTATCCGCTCAGTCCGCCGGCTTGTGGTATTCACTCAAATCAATTCGCGGCTTGCAATGTAAAGAAGTCGCAATATGTTTATCTCTATCGCTAAGTAGTTTCCCTATCGAAAGCCAGCTTCGTATTAAAGTTCGGACAGGCCGCCACAATCAGCGTGGTTTTTACAGTATCAACCCGGTTTATCCCCTTAGTCGAGCGGTTTGTCGATCGCTATTTGAACTGCCTTATCTTCTTGGCAAATAGTCTCCTAACCGCCCGGCTTATTGCTCTATATACTCTCAAGGATGATCGGATTATTATAATTTCGCAGACTAGTATATCTGGCTTATGGTATTCTACTCGAGCTTAACCGCAGCAAGTTAGTTATTATTCGGTGAAGTCATAAATAAGATTTCTCAAGTCGGAAACGAGTAAGAATGATTAAACCGCATATTCAAACAAGCAAGTAAAATTACAATAGATTCTCACAAAAGGTAAAACGTTTTCATTTGTAATGTCAAGTGTAAGAGGTAGACCGCGCGGTTTACAAAATCTTACCGGCGGTCTCAAAAGATGTAAAAACTTTTACAAGTAAACTATTCTAGCTATTCGGCCTCTAACTTTTGGACGCAGGAATACTGGAGTCCGGTTCACCGTCAATATCGATCTCAGAAGGCGAGTAATCGCCGCTGTCCGACGAGGATGAACGCGAACTGCCAGTGCCCCTGGTCTCTGACGAGCTGGCATCAACCCGCGCGGTCTCAGACGCTTGACCGCCGGTCTTTGAAGAAGCACTCTCGCTCCTGCTGTCCTCCCCTTCCTCTTCTGCCTCGCCCTCTCCACCAATCTTCTCCTTGCCTTTCAGCGCGCGATAAACCGCAGCCACCCTTTTCTTCAAGGGTGGATATAGGTCGGCGCAGGTGAAGTCGGTAAATCCTGGGGCGAGGCCGCCCTGATCTCGAAGGCGTTTCAGCGCTCCGTCGATCCCCTGGACAAGCTGGGGAAAGACCGCGTCTTGAAAGGCTGAGTTCGCTGGATCGTACACTTTCTGCAAAGGAAAGAAAAAGGTTAGTTCGGGCGGCTTCATGAATTAAGCCGCAGAAATCAGGTAATGTCTTACCGCATGCGACTCCTTCAGCCGTGCGATTTCTTCATCTTTCTCGGCGAGTTGCCGCTGCAGGTCGCCTTCAATTGTAACTAACCGCCTATGGGCTAGGCCCATATAGTGGTTGGCTACAAAGCTTCTCGCGCCGACCTGCGCGGCAAACCGCGAGAAGTCTTCTGCAGGTATCTTCTCCAGCGCTTTCAAGTTGCGCCTGCCATACAAAGCCGCGCCAGCCACGGAGGCATGGCGGCTTACGGTTTCCTTCCCCCAGTCCGGGAGGGCGGTGGAAACCTTTACCGACTCCCCGTCGGCACTCCACTGCATGGTGGGGTTGCCGTGGAGATCTTTCAAGCGGCTACCCATACCATGCAGTATGAAGCCGCTGGAGGAGTCCGATTCATCCTCCTCTGCAGCCCGCTCCGGCCTGGACCTCTTCGCCCTTTTCTCCCTTTGTGTAAGGGTTAGGCCGCCTGGAGTGAGCGGCTTGTTCAGCGGGACCGCGACAGCAGCTGCAAGGCAAAGTTAACAAGTCAGTTGGTAAGCCGCGCGGCTAGCATAGCAGTTCGGCTGAGTGATACTTACTGTCCTGCGCATGAACGTCCTCCAAAGTCGGGAGCAGCGGGAGGTAGTGGGTGACGTCGAGCCGCTCCCCCTTGAAGAAATTGAAGATTTCCTTCTCCACGCCGTCCAGTCCGCTGCTGCCAAAAGCGGCCTCGTCGCGAACTTGTGGATGGACCGGCAGGAGACCTAAGGTTACCCTCGAAGATAAGGTACCTTTCTGACCAACTCGCGATCTTGTTCGCCAGGTTTACAACTTTCAGGCCGCGGCAGCCGAAGTAAAGATGGCCTCTGAAGATCTTCGTTCCCGAATCCGGGATAGACCGCACAGAGAAGCATTCTCTGAACAGCCTTATCGAGAACCGAACTCGCTCCGACCTCAGGTAAGAGAAGAAGCTGTAAATCGCCGCTATCGAGTTCGGGGGCAGCTGCCCCGGCACTACTCCGTAGTGGTCGAAGACCGCTACGGCTTCCATCAGTACCGGGAACCGAAAGCCGCAGTCGAAGTGGTCGACAGGGATTGCGATTTGGTTGGCGGTGGAGGAGTTAATCCGCTCGTGAGGAAGCGGAAGCCGCGCGAGCAGCGGGCTGTCTTTCATGTACTTCTCCACAAAGCTATCTAGCTCGGCTTGGGTAAGCCGGCCTTCCTTGTGGTCTGCGGAGTGAAACGCAGAAGCCGCGTCGGTCCTAACGGCTGGAGCCTTGTCAGACCGCATCGCAATTGCTTTAGCTCGCATTCTGAACTCCTGTGCCGAAGTCTCCGGGATCATCTCAATTTATAGATTTCCTATGCAGCTACAGTAGTGGTTGTCAAATCGCGGTTAGATATCAGGCCGCACGGCTCAACCTGCAAGGTAAAGTATTCTAACCGTATCCTAGTTCGGCAGGTCGAGCGACTAAAATTCCAGTACTTGGCAAAAATTTCCAAAGAAAAGACATCGACTAGAAGTAATCAAACCGCACAAAGCCGCATGCAATTCGGAGTAATATACAATCAAACATACAACAATTGTCCACAGGAATCAAACAGTCCGGCATCACGAGTTGATGCTTATTACAAAGCCAAATAAAAGTTCTCTTAATTATCTCTCTCCACTCTCTGGAGCCTCTCGCCCAACCCGCGCGACTTGATCGCCGGCCTGTACCAGCTGGACATACACTTGACTAACGAGGTTGTGGATATTGTGCAGAGTCCGGTGAACTCGCGAGGTATCACGCTCTATGCGGGTAAATGGAACCAGCGACAGAGCGCGATCTCCCGGGTCGCCAGAAGCAGCGACCTGCCTAACCGCCGTGACTACTGGTGAGTACGAAGTCTCTCCGGAAGCCGGGCGATTTGGTTGTTGCTGCTGTTCAGCAGTCGTCCCAGCAGGTCGCAAGCCTCTGCCGGCCTCCTCTGGTCGATCCTTATCCCTTTCCTCGTCAAGTCGAGCGGTGTCCGCCCTTTCCCTTTCAATCCGGCCGAGCATCAGCACTAAAGCCTGCAGATCTAGTTTCTCTTTTTTCTCCTGCTCCAGGTGGGCCAGCGCCTCAAGTGTTCTTTGTTCAGCGGCCTCAAGCGCAGTCCGCATCGCTGTCTTCTCCTCCTCCCCGCTAGCCAGTGCCTCCTGCATCCTTTTGTCAGCGGTCTCCAGTGCAGTCCGCTTCGCCGCTTTCTCCATGTCCGCGCTGGCCAGTGCCTCCTGCACCCTTTTGTTAGCGGTCTCCTGCGTAATCCGCATCGCCGCTCTCTCCAACTCCAAGCTGACCAAGGCTTCCTGCGTCCTTTTTTCAGCGGCCTCCAACTCAGACCGCATCATTCCCCTCTCCTGCTCCAAGTCCTCCAGTACTTCTTGAGTTCTCTTTTCAGCGGCCTCCAGCATAGACCGCTGATTTTCTTCTTGAAGCCGCCACTCTTCTTCCTTGGCTCGAAGGGCCTCGGCATGCTCCCTGATCCTAGCCTGTAAGGCGGCGACCTCCTCTTGGAATTCGGCCGCCCTCAGGTCGCGGACACTTGGAGGTAGCGGCGGAATCAGTGGAGGTAAGAAAGTCGTCAGACCGCCCGGCTTGATGGTGGTTTCATGAGCACCTGCAGCAAATAAACAGGCAGTTAGATTCAGTGACATGACCGGCATCTGGTAGAAGATCTCGTTAGAACGAGACCGCAGCTCGTGGTTATCCCTCCTTCGAAAGCCGCAGTATCAAGTCTAGCCGCTGGTCGCCTAAACCTTTCTGAATCTATTCGCTTTAGCTTTTCTTTCCATAGCCGCGCGGTCTCTTTTGCTTTGCTTTTCAGCTGAGCCGTGGTCAGGAAGAAGCTCGCCGGCGGATTGAAAATTGTATCCGCTCCCTTCTTCCGTGACCGCGGCTTGTAGAATTTTACAAAACGCTTAACTTCTTCGTGTTTACCTTGCAGGGCAGGAAATGTAGTCGCCACCTGCTTCCCGGCGATTAACTTTTTCATCTCCTCTATTTTCTCTCTGAGTTTTAATTTTTCAGCTCCTTCTGAAACCGCAGGAGCCGGTTCGCCGAGCTTCTCTCCTGTAACTTCGATATCGGTGTCGGAGACCTCCGCAGAAGCCGGCGGAGTTGCCAGTAACTTGTCCAGCTGCTGAAATTTGTCCATGCCCTTCAGAATATCGCTCAGGGATTCGCTAACCGGAGGCGTACTCTCTAGCTCGTCCGACTTGGAAGATGGATTCGACAGACCCTCAGACACGTCTTTCTCCCGCGGCTTAAATTGCACGCTAGCCGCTCCGGTCTTCACAGAGACGTTGCGGTTATCAACCCGCATCTTCCTCGCCTTCCTCTCCATCCTTTCCTCAAGGGTCTCGGCCTTTTTCTTACGTCGCTTCAAGTGGCCGACTATTGTCTCTGTCCGCTTTCTCTTCTCAGTCAGAGACCGCTCGGCCTCCAGTAGCTTCTTCGAGTCATCCTCTTCAATGATGATCAAGTCAGCAGATGTGGGCAACTCGCGCGGTTGGGAAGAGTCGACACTCTTTTCCTCCGCCCTGGCGATCTTCAGGAGAGGTTCACCCGATGGCGAGTAGGTAATGTCGAAGGATTTGGTGGCACCAGCTTCCGGGAGAGCAGATTTGGAAACCGCTTCAACTTTTGTCGCGGCCTGCGAGGATTCCGCGACAGCTTCCATCGGTTTCTTTCCAGAATCAGAAGCCGTCGGCGCGATCGGCTTCTCGGTTTTCTTCTCAGGCTGTTGGTCGGAACTGTCCGCCTTTTTGCTCCTCTTCTTCGATCCAGACGACTTCTTTTCGCGGTCTAGCATCGAGGACATGACGTCCATCTTGTAGAAGTCTCTGTCGGCTTGGAGGATTCTGACCGCAAGTGGCGAGTAGTGACCCGTGGCTTGGCAGAAATCTTGAAGAAATGGCAGGGCCCTCGGCATTTTATAGACGCAGAAGCATTAATGGCAGTCGCGGTCTCCGGCTTAGTCCTACATTTTCGAAGTTTTTTATAAAACTTAAAAATGTGCGGGGATTATGTTAACCCGGAATCCGCGACCAGTTCTCCAGGTTCTCAAGTCCGGGCGGCTTGTGCATTCTAGCCGCCGTTATCAGCTAGCCGGCTTATTGTCAGACAAGCCGGGCGGCCTCTACCTCAGACAGCCGCCAGTTCCGGTCCAGCCATCATCTAAGGGTCGGCCCGTCATTGCCCAAGCTGCGCGACCTGTGCCCCAGGTCGTCATCAAAGGAGGTCCAGATCGGCCTGCCCAGAGGCCGAGTCCTGCAGCTCGGCAGGAGAAGATTGCCAGTCCGCGCGGCCTGTCTCTTGGCTTTTCTTCTTCCTCTCGATTCCCATCACCGCTGCCCGATTCTCTTGTACCTCGGGCAGCCGGTAATTTTAGCCCTGCCCGTTTGGGCAGGCCCCCAAGCCTATAAATAGGGGGCGGAAGTACCCCCAAAGCACGCTGACTCGAGTCCAGGAGCTCGCTTGTTAAGAGCTGCGGCCTCGATTCTAGTCCTTTACGGTCTATTGTCCGGCCGGCTTCTTCCTTTCTTCCTTCTTTGCTAAGTGTAATCGCTCAATTTCTTATAAAAGGAAAGCCCGCCGCAGGAGAGGCATTCAGGCCGCGGCGGGCGAACTCTGGTGTTGCCGCTGGTAGCGGCCCTTTCCCTCTTTTCTCTGCCCGGTTTCATCCGCCATTCCTAGCCGTTAGTAATCGACTAGCCGACAGTCTTTTCCCCCATTCCTTCCCCAGTGCTCGAACGGTTGGCTGTTGGTGCCCGTTTTTCCCCGGCGCAGAGTCCGGTGAACTCGCGAGGTATCACGCTCTACGCGGGTAAATGGAACCAGCGACAGAGCGCGATCTCCCGGGTCGCCAGAAGCAGCGACCTGCCTAACCGTCGCGACTACTGGTGAGTACGAAGTCTCTCCAGAAGCCGGGCGATTTGGTTGTTGCTGCTGTTCAGCAGTCGTCCCAGCAGGTCGCAAGCCTCTACCGGCCTCCTCTGGTCGATCCTTATCCCTTTCCTCGTCAAGTCGAGCGGTGTCGGCCCTTTCCCTTTCAATCCGGCCGAGCATCAGCACTAAAGCCTGCAGATCTAGTTTCTCTTTTTTCTCCTGCTCCAGGTGGGCCAGCGCCTCAAGAGTTCTTTGTTCAGCGGCCTCAAGCGCAGTCCGCATCGCTGTCTTCTCCTCCTCCCCGCTAGCCAGTGCCTCCTGCATCCTTTTGTCAGCGGTCTCCAGTGCAGTCCGCTTCGCCGCTTTCTCCATGTCCGCGCTGGCCAGTGCCTCCTGCACCCTTTTGTTAGCGGTCTCCTGCGTAATCCGCATCGCCGCTCTCTCCAACTCCAAGCTGACCAAGGCTTCCTGCGTCCTTTTTTCAGCGGCCTCCAACTCAGACCGCATCATTCCCCTCTCCTGCTCCAAGTCCTCCAGTACTTCTTGAGTTCTCTTTTCAGCGGCCTCCAGCATAGACCGCTGATTTTCTTCTTGAAGCCGCCACTCTTCTTCCTTGGCTCGAAGGGCCTCGGCATGCTCCCTGTTCCTAGCCTGTAAGGCGGCGACCTCCTCTTGGAATTAAAACGGCCGCCCTCAGGTCGCGGACACTTGGAGGTAGCGGCGGAATCAGTGGAGGTAAGAAAGTCGTCAGACCGCCCGGCTTGATGGTGGTTTCATGAGCACCTGCAGCAAATAAACAGGCGGTTAGATTCAGTGACATGACCGGCATCTGGTAGAAGATCTCGTTAGAACGAGACCGCAGCTCGTGGTTATCCCTCCTTCGAAAGCCGCAGTATCAAGTCTAGCCGCTGGTCGCCTAAACCTTTCTGAATCTATTCGCTTTAGCTTTTCTTTCCATAGCCGCGCGGTCTCTTTTGCTTTGCTTTTCAGCTGAGCCGTGGTCAGGAAGAAGCTCGCCGGCGGATTGAAAATTGTATCCGCTCCCTTCTTCCGTGACCGCGGCTTGTAGAATTTTACAAAACGCTTAACTTCTTCGTGTTTACCTTGCAGGGCAGGAAATGTAGTCGCCACCTGCTTCCCGGCGATTAACTTTTTCATCTCCTCTATTTTCTCTCTGAGTTTTAATTTTTCAGCTCCTTCTGAAACCGCAGGAGCCGGTTCGCCGAGCTTCTCTCCTGTAACTTCGATATCGGTGTCGGCGACCTCCGCAGAAGCCGGCGGAGTTGCCAGTAACTTGTCCAGCTGCTGAAATTTGTCCATGCCCTTCAGAATATCGCTCAGGGATTCGCTAACCGGAGGCGTACTCTCTAGCTCGTCCGACTTGGAAGATGGATTCGACAGACCCTCAGACACGTCTTTCTCCCGCGGCTTAAATTGCACGCTAGCCGCTCCGGTCTTCACAGAGACGTTGCGGTTATCAACCCGCATCTTCCTCGCCTTCCTCTCCATCCTTTCCTCAAGGGTCTCGGCCTTTTTCTTACGTCGCTTCAAGTGGCCGACTATTGTCTCTGTCCGCTTTCTCTTCTCAGTCAGAGACCGCTCGGCCTCCAGTAGCTTCTTCGAGTCATCCTCTTCAATGATGATCAAGTCAGCAGATGTGGGCAACTCGCGCGGTTGGGAAGAGTCGACACTCTTTTCCTCCGCCCCGGCGATCTTCAGGAGAGGTTCACCCGATGGCGAGTAGGTAATGTCGAAGGATTTGGTGGCACCAGCTTCCGGGAGAGCAGATTTGGAAACCGCTTCAACTTTTGTCGCGGCCTGCGAGGATTCCGCGACAGCTTCCATCGGTTTCTTTCCAGAATCAGAAGCCGTCGGCGCGATCGGCTTCTCGGTTTTCTTCTCAGGCTGTTGGTCGGAACTGTCCGCCTTTTTGCTCCTCTTCTTCGATCCAGACGACTTCTTTTCGCGGTCTAGCATCGAGGACATGACGTCCATCTTGTAGAAGTCTCTGTCGGCTTGGAGGATTCTGACCGCAAGTGGCGAGTAGTGACCCGTGGCTTGGCAGAAATCTTGAAGAAATGGCAGGGCCCTCGGCATTTTATAGACGCAGAAGCATTAATGGCAGTCGCGGTCTCCGGCTTAGTCCTACATTTTTGAAGTTTTTTATAAAACTTAAAAATGTGCGGGGATTATGTTAACCCGGAATCCGCGACCAGTTCTCCAGGTTCTCAAGTCCGGGCGGCTTGTGCATTCTAGCCGCCGTTATCAGCTAGCCGGCTTATTGTCAAACAAGCCGGGCGGCCTCTACCTCAGACAGCCGCCAGTTCCGGTCCAGCCATCATCCAAGGGTCGGCCCGTCATTGCCCAAGCTGCGCGACCTGTGCCCCAGGTCGTCGTCAAAGGAGGTCCAGATCGGCCTGCCCAGAGGCCGAGTCCTGCAGCTCGGCAGGAGAAGATCGCCAGTCCGCGCGGCCTGTCTCTTGGCTTTTCTTCTTCCTCTCGATTCCCATCACCGCTGCCCGATTCTCTTGTACCTCGGGCAGCCGGTAATTTTAGCCCTGCCCGTTTGGGCAGGCCCCCAAGCCTATAAATAGGGGGCGGAAGTACCCCCAAAGCACGCTGACTCGAGTCCAGGAGCTCGCTTGTTAAGAGCTGCGGCCTCGATTCTAGTCCTTTACGGTCTATTGTCCGGCCGGCTTCTTCCTTTTTTCCTTCTTTGCTAAGTGTAATCGCTCAATTTCTTATAAAAGGAAAGCCCGCCGCAGGAGAGGCATTCAGGCCGCGGCGGGCGAACTCTGGTGTTGCCGCTGGTAGCGGCCCTTTCCCTCTTTTCTCTGCCCGGTTTCATCCGCCATTCCTAGCCGTTAGTAATCGACTAGCCGACAGTCTTTTCCCCCATTCCTTCCCCAGTGCTCGAACGGTTGGCTGTTGGTGCCCGTTTTTCCCCGGCGCATTTTCTGCATCAACACATACTAACAACTCTAGTGATCTGATGAATGAACTTCTGCATGCTCCTATTCCTAATTTAACAAATAATGAGAGTTTTTATGTACAAGAATTACTTTATGATGATATCGACATAAACACACATTTTGAGAATCCTCAAGATCCCATTAATGCAGATGTGGATAATCTATACAAGGCTCTCTTAGAGGAAAATAAGCCATTGTGGGAAGGATGTCAAGAGTACACAAAATTATCCTTCTTATTGAATCTCCTGCATATTAAGACACTTGGAAATTGGGGTAATGTACATTTTGATATGTTATTGAAAGTTCTACAAGGTGCAGTGCCAGACGAATATAAATCAGTGCCGGCTAACTATCGTGAGGCCAAGAAAGTCACATCTAAATTGGGCCACAAATTTATTAAGATTGATGCATGTGAAAATGATTGTTCATTATTTTGGTACATACACAAAAATGACAATTCTTGTCATATATGTGGACAAGCACGATGGGTTTATGTACAAGACGATCAATTGACTCATTGATCGAGAAAACGTAAGCAACAAGATGTGATCATTGTTAGGAAGACACCCAAAAAAGTTTTTCGATATTTTCCATTGAAAGAACGTTTAGAGCGACTATTTCTTTGCAAGGAAACTGCCGAGATGATGCAGTGGAATGCCAAAGATCTTAATCATGACAGTTTATTGCATCACCCTAGAGATGGCTTGGCATGGAAAGAATTTGATCAACGCCACAAAGAGTTCTCAAATGATCCTCGAAATATTCGTTTAGGACTTACTACTGATGGATTTAGTCCATTTGGTGATCTTAGCAGCACACATAGTACGTGGCCAATAATGCTAGTGATATATAATGTGCCACATTGGGAGTGCATGAACAAAAGATCTATTATCGTTTCGGGTTTGATACCTAGGCCAAAGATGTCAGGGAATAACATCGATGTGTATCTACAACCATTAATAAAAGAGTTGAATGAGTTATGGGAAGTGGGGGTAGAAGTGCTTGATGTTTTAAATGGGAAAAATTTTACACTATTCGCAGCACTATTATGGACTATTAGCGATTTTCCCGCGCTTGGTAATCTAACGGGATAGAACACACATTACAAACTTGGATGTCCATCATGCGGGTTGGACACTCAATCATGTTGGCTTAAGAATAGTCAAAAAACTGTTTATCAGGCGCATCGTCGATTCTTGCTAGTTGATCATCCATTTCGAAAAGCAAGATAGTTTGGTCGACAAAAAATGCGTATTTGTGGTAAAAAAACCTCCTAATGGACGAAGAGTATCAAAGGAAACCCAACATCTTCATGTTGTGTTTGGTAGAGAAAATAATTCGGGAGGACCTACTAAGTATTGGAAAAAAAAAGTAAATTTTTTGAACTTCCTTATTGGAAGACAAATTTACTTCGTCATTGTCTTGATACGGTACTGTTGATGCACGAAAAGCGACGGGGAAGACGAGCACCACCAGCTAACCGTTCGAGCACTGGGGGAAGAAATGGGGAAAAGACTGTCGGCTAGTCGGTTACTGGCGGCTAGGAATGGCGGATAAAACCGGGCAGAGAAAAGAGAGAAAGGGCCGCTACCAGCGGCAACACCAGAGTTCGCCCGCCGCGGCCTGAATGCCTCTCCTGCGGCGGGCTTTCCTTTTATAAGAAAATAAACGGTTACACTTAGCGAAGAAGAAAGAAGGGAGGAAGCCGGCCGGGCAATAGACCGCAAAGGACTAGAATCGAGGCCGCAGCTCTTAACAAGCGAGCTCTTGGACTCGAGTCCGTCTCCTTTGGGTGTGCCCCCGCCCCCTATTTATAGGCTTGGGGGCCTGCCCAAACGGGCAGGGCTAAAACTACCGGCTGCCCGAGGTACAAGAGAGTCGGGCAGCGGTGACGGTAATCGAAAAGAAGAGAAGAGAGCAGAGGAAAGGCCGCGCGGCCTGGCGGACTTCCTCCGGCGAGTTGATCTGGATTCCCTCTGACGGCGACCTGGAAAATAGGTCGCTCGGCTTGGACAAGGACATGCCGACCCTCGGACGAGGGATGTCCCTGAGACTTGAAGTGGAGCTGGACTGGAATCGGCGGCGGCATACCGGATAGGCCGACCGGCTTGTCTGCAACAAACCGGCTTGCCGAGAATGACGGCTAGAAAGGACAAGCCGCCCGGATTGCAAGGCCTGAGGAACTAGTCGCGGATTCTGGGTTAACATAATCCCCGCACATTTTTAAGTTTCTGAAAAAACTTCGAAAATGTAGAACTAAGCCGGAGACCGCGACTGCCATTAATGCCTCTGCATCTATAAAATGCCGAGGATCCTGCCATTTCGTCAAGAATTCTGCTAAGCCACGGGTCGCTACTCGCCTCTCGCGGTTAGAATCCTTCAAGCCGACAGAGACTTACACAAGATGGATGTCATGTCCACGATGCTAGCTCGCGAAAAGAAGTCGTCTGAGGCTAAGAAGAAGGGCAGGAAAGCGGACAGCTCTGACCAGCAGCCCGAGAAGAAGACAGAGAAGCCGATCTCACCGGTGGCACCTGGTCCAGGAAAAAGGCCGATGGAAGTCATCGGGGAATCCTCGCAGGCCGCGGCCAAAGTCGAAGAGATCCTTAATCCTGCTCTCCCACAAGCCGGAACTACCAAATCTTTCGATATCACCTACTCGCCATCTGGTGAGCCTCTCTTGAAGATAGCCGGGATGGAGGAGAAAAGTGTTGATTCCTCCAAGCCGCGCGAGGTGCCCAAATCTGCTGACCTGATCATCGTCGAGGAGGACAACTCAGAGAAGCCACTGGAGACCGAGCGGTCTCTGACTGAGAAGCGGAAGCGGACAGAGTTAATAGTCGGCCACTTGAAGCGACGCAAGAAAAAGGTCGAGACTCTTGAGGAAAGGATGGAGAGGAAGACGCGGAAGATGCGGGTTGATAACCGTAATGTTTCTGTGAAGACCGGAGCGGCCAGCCTCCAGCATAAGCCGCGGGAGAAAGAAGCGCCCGAAAGTCCATTGACTCCATCTTCTAAGCCGGACGAAACAGACAGCTCGCGGGCGGCCAGCGAATCCTTGAGCGACATTCTGAAAGGCATGGAGACCTTCCAGCAGCAGGACAAGCTGTTGTCAACCCCGCCGGCTTCTGAGGAGACCACCGACATCGATGTCGAAGTTACCGGAGAGAAGCTCGGCGAACCGACTCCTGCGGTTTCTGAAGGAGCTGAAAAATTACAGCTTAGAGAGAAGATAGAGGAGATGAGGAAGCTAATCGCCGGGAAGCAGATGGCGACTACATTTCCTCCCCTGCAAGGTAAACAGGAAGAAGTTAAGCGCATTGTAAAATTCTACAAGCCGCGGTCACGGAAGAAGGGAGCGGACACGATTTTCAATCCGCCGGCGAGCTTCTTCCTGACCACGGCTGAGCTGAAAAGCAAAGCTAAGGAGACCGCGCGGCTATGGAAAGAAAAGCTAAAGCGAATAGACTCCGAGCGGTTTAGGCGACCAGCGCTTAGGTGCGGCACCGCGGCTTTGCAGGGAGAGATAATCCCGAACTATGGTCTCGTTCCACTGAGATCCTTTGAAAAGTGTCGGTTGTGCGATTAAAATCTGACCGCTTGTTTGTTTGCTGCAGGTGCACTAGGAACCGCCAGCAGGCCGGGCGATCTGATGAGCTTCTTGCCTCCACTGATGTCCTCGCTACCTTCAAAAATCGATGACCAACGGGCGGCCGAATTCCAGGAGGAGGTCGCCGCCCTGCAGGCTAGAATAAGGGAGCATGCCGAGGCCCTTCGAGCCAAGGAAGAAGAGTGGCGGCTTCAAGAAGAAAATCAGTGGTCTATGCTGGAGGCCGCTGAAAAGAGAACTCAGGAAGTGCTGGAGGACTTGGCGCAGGAGAGAGGAATGATGCGGTCTGAGGTGGAGGCCGCTGAGAAAAGGACGCAGGAGGCCTTGGTCAGCTTGGAGTTGGCGAAAACGACGATGCGGATTACGCAGGAGACCGCTAACAAAAGGGTGTAGGAGGCACTGGCCAGCGCGGACGTGGAGAAAACGGCGAAGCGGACTGCGCTGGAGGCCGCTGACAAAAGGATGCAGGCGTCCCTGGCCAGCTGGGAGGAGGAGAAGACGGCGATGCGGACTGCGCTGGAGGCCGCTCAACAAAGAGCACCGGCGGCAGTCACTACCTTGGAAGAGGAAAGAACACTGATGCGGACTGCGCTAGAGGCCGCGGAGCAGAAGACTCAAGAGGCGCTGGCCAACCTGGAACGGGAGAGGGCGGAGAAGCTTGACATGCAAGCCTTGGTGCTGATGGCGGGCCGGATTGAGAGAGACAGGACGGACATTGCTCGGTCTGGCGAGGGAAGGGAACAGCGGCAGCTACCAAGCCGCCCGGCTTCTGGCGAGACTTCGGACTCACCACTAGTCGCGGCGGTTGGGCAGGTCGCTGCTGCTGGCGACCCGGGAGATCGACCTCTACCGCTGGTTCCATTTGCCCGTGTAGAGCATGATACCTCACGGGTTCACCGAACTCTACACTCCATCCACAACCTCGTCAGTCAAGTATATGTTCAGCTTGTACAGGCCGGCGACCAAGTCGCGCGGGTAGGGCGAGAAGCTCCTGAGGGCGGAGAGAAATAATTTCGAACACTTTATTTGGTTTTGTAATAAGCATCAACTCGTGATGCCGGACGGTTTGAATGTTCTGAACAATTGCTGTGTATCTGCTTGTACATTAATCTGAACTGATTGCGGCTTGTGTAGTTTAAGTTTATTAGCCGCTGCTTTTTTGCTTTGATAATTTTGCCAAGTACGGGAATCTTAGTCGCTCGAACCGCCGAACTGTTCTGCGGTTAGAAGATTCTATCTTGCAGGTTGAGCCGAGCGGTCTGACATTTAACCGCGATTTGACAACCACCACTGAAGCAGCACAGGAAATCTATAAATTGAGACGGCCCCGGAGATTTTGGCACAGAAGATCAGAATGCGAGCTAAAGCAAAGGCGATGCGGTCTGACAAAGCTCCAGCCGTTAGGACCGATGCGGCTTTGGCGTTTCACTCCGCAGACCACAAGGAAGGCTGGCTTACCCAAGCCGAGCTAGATAGCTTTGTGGAGAAGTACATGAAAGATAGCCCGCTGCTCGCGCGGCTTCCGCTTCCTCACGAGCGGATTAATTCCTCCACCGCCAACCAAATCGCAATCCCTGTCGACCACTTCGACTGCGGCTTCCGGTTTCCTGTACTGATGGAAGCCGTAGCGGTCTTCGACCACTACGGAGTTGTGCCCGGACAGCTGCCCCGAACTCGATAGCGGCGATTTACAGCTTCGTCTCTTATCTGAGGTCGGAGAGAGTTCGGTTCTCAATCAAGCTGTTCAGCGAATGCTTATCGGTCCGGTCTATTCCGGATGCTGGGACAAAGATCTTCAGGGGACATCTGTACTTTGGTTGCCGGGGGCTGAAAGTCGTCAACCTGGCGAACAAGGTACCGAACTGGTCAGAAAGGTACCTGATTTTCGAAGGACAGCTCGGACTCTTGCCGGTGAACCCGCAGATCCGCGAAGAAGCCGCATTCGGCTGCAGCGGGCTGGACGGCCTGGAGAAGCAAATTTATGACTTCTTCAAGGGCGAGCGGCTTGATGTCACCCACTACCTCCCCCTGCTCCCGACTTTAGAGGATGTTCATGTGGAGGACAGTAAGTATCTGCCAACAGAACTACTTTTCTAACCGCGCGGCTTAACAACTGACTTGTCAACTTTGCCTTGCAGCTATTGTCGCAGTCCCGCTAAACAAGCCGCTAACTCCGGGCGGCTTAACCCTCACGCAAAGGGAGAGGAGGAAGAGGAGGGCCAAGCCGGAGCGGGCTGATGAAGAAGGTGAGTCTGACTCCTCTGCCGACTTTACCCTGCAAGGAATGGGCAGCGGTTTGAAAGATCTGCATGGCAACGCCACCATGATATGGAGCGCCGACGGCGAGTCGGTCCAAGTGTCTACCGCCCTCCCTGACTGGGGGAGTGAAAGGATAAGCCGCCATGCATCCGCGGCTGGTGCGGCTTTGTATGGCAAGCGCAACCTGAAAGCGCTGGAAAAGATACCAGAAGAGGACTTTTCTCGGTTTGCCGCGCAGGTCGGCGCGAGAAGCTTTGTGGCTAACCACTTCATGGGCCTGGCCCATAGGCGGTTAGTCGCAAGTCAAAGCGACCTGAGGCGGCAACTCGCAGAGAAAGATGAAGAAATTGCACGGCTAAAGGATTTGAATGCGGTAAGATATTACCTGATTCTTGCGGCTCTATTTATCAAGCCGCTCGGACTGACCTTTTTCCTTTCCTTTGCAGAAAATGTACGATCCGGCCAACCCGGCTTTCCAGGACGCTGTCTTTCCACAACTCGTCCAAGGGATTGACGGAGCGCTGAATCGGCTCCGAGATCGCAGCGGCCTCGCCCCGGGCTTCACCGACTTTACTTGCGCCGACGTGTATCCCCCCTGAAGAAAAGGGTCGCCGCGGTATATCAAGCGCTGAAAGGCAAGGAGAAAGTTGATGGGGAGGGCGAGAGCAAGGCAGAAGAGGAAAAGGAAGACAGCGACGGGAGCAGGAGCGAAAGCGCTTCTTCAGAAACCGACGGTCAAGCTTCCGAGACCGCGCGGGTTGAATCCAGCAAATCCAAGTCCGGGGATACTGGTAGTTCGAGTTCTTCTTCGTTCAGCAGCGGCGGCTACTCGCCTTCCGAGGTTGACGTCGACGGTGAACCTGACTCCAGCATTCCTGCGGCTAAAAGACTAAAGCCGGATAGTTAGGACAATACTTGTAACAATTTTTACACCTTTTTGAGACCGGCGGTACGATTTTGTAAACCGCGCGGTCTACCTTTTGTACATGACATTTGAAATGAAAATATTTCTCCTTTAGTGAAAATCTATTGTATTGAAATTCTACTTACTTGGCTGTTCGCGCGACTTAATGTTTCTTACTCGTTTCCGACTTAAGAGATCTTATTGACGACTTCATCAAATAATAAGCACCTTTGTTCTGGTTAAACTTAAATAGAATACCAGTAGCCGGATATACTAGGCCGTAGTTTTATTGGAGATCAAGAAGATATATGGCAATCGACAAGCCGCTCGGCTAAGGAAACAAACCGATAAGATGCTGTAGTAATCCAGCTGATGGTGGCGGCCTGTCCGAAATTTAATACGAAACATAAGCCGGCGGACTGAGCGGATAGGATCTGGCGGCATGATCTTTGTAAGCCGCGCGGATACTACATTTTGTAATTTCTGACAATATAAATGATACCATTCGATTTTGCTGAATATGCTTTATTTGCTCAGTATTGCATTTCTATTCGATCGATTATAATATGTCATGAGATATTTGGACAACACAAGCAGAATGGATGTGGAGATAAGAATAACTCGCGCGAGTATATCTGATAAGTGATTTATGCATAACTCGCACGAATAATACTGATATCCGCTATAGTGAACTGAAGAAAACCAATAAGCTCGCGTGATTAATAATGATGTCTGCTATATTGGGCTGAAGATAACCAAACAACTCGCCCGATTAATAAATATATCCGAGCGGTAAGGATAATAATATCCGCAACTTGCTGTTGGATAACTTCTATTCAGCCTTATAATATCAAATTACCCGGGCGGATACTGTCTTTAGTCGGGAGATGATAACCGCGCGGTCTGAATTCTGACCGCCGACTAGACTTCTGCTTGAAGAAAAGAATACACTGCTCTCTTGCCTGGAGTACAGTTCAAGTCGATCTTCCGGGCAGGTGCGGCCGGAGTCACATTGCTTTCCTCAGAGATCGACAAGACTATGGGTCTCCTGCAGGCACTGCTTGAGAGTATCAAAGAGTATTCGAGGGTCGCATGCTAAGACGATCTGCGGGGCATGCGTGTATCGCTTCCCGCACAGACGCATCATAGTTGCAACGATATCCCTTACATGGCGTGGTAGAGCTGACCACCACTCCGCTCCTCCATAATGCAGAAGTGGGGTTAGGTACTAGCCGGGATCCGCAATCTAGAACTCCACCGCATCAAGGCCGGTAAGCTTCCACTACACGGTGCGAAATCTCCCCGCAACACGTGGTCCTCGTGGTGTTACGCTAATGACAACGGCTCTAAAGGGGGATGTGGCTAGACTCGGCGATATCTCTTGATTCAGTGATCTTTTAACTTTTTGGGTTGCAAACCCATAAGAATGATGACTTGCCAGGTGAGAGTACCGATATAGAATCTCTGAAACAAAATATAACAATGAGTCATAATCCTTCTTAGTAGAGCATAATGAGAAGAAACAAAAGACAGAAAAACATATTGGGTTAAGGGATTGATTTAAGATCGCTTTTGTCGTTGATGTTGACGCGTCAGCCAGCCTATGAATGAGATATCTTTTTTAGACCATGCTACGGGATTCCTTTGATTTCTGCATTTTCACAATTAATTTGAGAGCTCTACAATCTTCTGTTAGATGACCTCTTTCCCTGTGATATTCGCAATATTGATCCATGCACCTGACTTGCCCGCGCGCTGCTCGAGCGGGTTTCTTGTGACTTGGCTCTTCCTCCTGTTGTTCGATCTGGGGGAGGTCTGACGAACTTTTTTGTCCTTTTTCCGAAACACGGGGCTTCTTCGAAACTGGAGGCCGAGTTGCCGAATACTTGGGCGGCCAGGCCGGGTAGGAGGTCGAATAGCTCGGTGAATAGCTCGGGAAGGTAGGCGAGTAGGCCGGCGGATCGACCTGCTTGCTGTCCGCTGGGGTCTGGTTGGCTGGCGTAACCGGAATGATTGCGGACTGCAAGTCTAACCGCTTATTGATTGCGGCTAGATTATAATTGATCGCGGCGAGCTGCCGGATCATCTCTTGGCGGGTTTGATTTTCTTCCCGGCGGGACTGCAGAAGAGCTTCCAAGAGCAGAACTTCGCTGGGGCTGAGGTTGTTCTGAACAGGCTGCCGGTCTGACATTGTATGGCCGCTGAACTTCAGCGACTAACCGAGATCTGAAGGTCGCGTGTTAATTGTTGATGCACGAAAAGCGACGGGGAAGACGAGCACCACCAGCTAACTGTTCGAGCACTGGGGGAAGAAATGGGGAAAAGACTGTCGGCTAGTCGGTTACTGGCGGCTAGGAATGACGGATAAAACCGGGCAGAGAAAAGAGAGAAAGGGCCGCTACCAGCGGCAACACCAGAGTTCGCCCGCCGCGGCCTGAATGCCTCTCCTGCGGCGGGCTTTCCTTTTATAAGAAAATAAACGGTTACACTTAGCGAAGAAGAAAGAAGGGAGGAAGCCGGCCGGGCAATAGACCGCAAAGGACTAGAATCGAGGCCGCAGCTCTTAACAAGCGAGCTCTTGGACTCGAGTCCGTCTCCTTTGGGTGTGCCCCCGCCCCCTATTTATAGGCTTAGGGGCCTGCCCAAACGGGCAGGGCTAAAACTACCGGCTGCCCGAGGTACAAGAGAGTCGGGCAGCGGTGACGGGAATCGAAAAGAAGAGAAGAGAGCAGAGGAAAGGCCGCGCGGCCTGGCGGACTTCCTCCGGCGAGTTGATCTGGATTCCCTCTGACGGCGACCTGGAAAATAGGTCGCTCGGCTTGGACAAGGACATGCCGACCCTCGGACGAGGGATGTCCCTGAGACTTGAAGTGGAGCTGGACTGGAATCGGCGACGGCATACCGGATAGGCCGACCGGCTTGTCTGCAACAAACCGGCTTGCCGAGAATGACGGCTAGAAAGGACAAGCCGCCCGGATTGCAAGGCCTGAGGAACTAGTCGCGGATTCTGGGTTAACAGGTACATATAGAAAAAATGTGTGTCATAATATTTTGAACACTATATTGGGTGACCCGATCAAATCCAAGGATAATATGCGTGCTAGAAGGGATTGCAAGGATCTCAGGATTCTAAAACATCTATGGATCCAAGAAAGAGATGATGACACCGAGATTATTCCTCCAACTTGCTTAACCATGAGTAAGATGGAGAAAGATATCTTTTTTATTAATGATAAAGTCATTATGAGTTCCTGATGGATATGCCTCAAATATATCACGCTGTGTTAAACTAAAGCAATACAGAATATAAGGCTTAAAGAGCCATGATAATCATATTATAATGCAACAATTATTGTTGATTGGTTTACGATCAGTGTTACAAAGGAATATAGTGACACCATTGATGGAGGTTTCCATGTTCTTTAGAGAATTATGTTCCAAAAAACTTAATGTTTCTGATTTGTTGAAGATTGAAGATTGCATTATAGTGGCTTTATGTCAACTCGAAATAATTTTCCCCCCTTCTTTCTTCACTGTAATGATTCATCTCATGGTTCATCTTTCATAAGAAGCTATTTTTGGTGGCCAAATACAATTTAGATGGATGTATCCCATCGAGAGGGAACTTAGACATTATAAAAAATATGTACGAAATAGAACAAAACTAGAATGATCTATAGCAGAGTGTTATATAGCATAAGAGACTTTGACATTTTGTTCTCGGTTCTTAGAAGGGATAAAAACATGATTTTATCGACCAAGTCATAATAGTGCAAATTCTACTTCTCCAACTACAGTATTTAGGATGCTTCGACAAGTTGGGAGTGTAAGAAGTGGCGCTCTCTTGAAGGCACTAGATCCAATTAACCTTATGCAAGCTCATTGATATATTTTGTTCAACTGTGCAGAGCTAGAAATTTTTCGAAGGTAAGTTTTAATAAAATTTAAAACAATGATAAAGATTAATTATTCGTGAGATGTGCATTAATTAATATTTTTTTAATAGCAAACTTCGAGAAGATTTGAAGAATCGCCACCAACCCCAATGTATTGATGTGGACTGCTTGGAGAATATATTTCATAAAGAATTCTCAGAATGGTTTAAACAAATAGTAAGAATCATCATATACATGTACATTAATTTGCGCATGTTTGTTCTCGTACCTAGATCTACAAATGAAAAAAGACTATAAAATGAATTATGTTTTCATTTTATCATAATAGGTTAATTGTGATGGTGCAATTGTTGATGACGCTCAATTACGATAATTAGCCCTCAGACCAAACTCTATTGTTCGTAGTTACAAAGGATATAATATAAATGGGTTTTCTTTTCGAATTATAGGCAGTGAGATTCACAAGAGGACGCAAAATAGTGGAGTTGAAGTTATGTCTTATCTTGTTGGGCTTCAAGAGGATATCAATTATTTTTGTAGAATAACAGAGATCGTAGAGCTAGATTACTTTGACTTTGCTAAAGTGATGCTTTTTAAATGTGATTGGGTTAATCCTGCAAAGAATGTGGGTGTGAAGAAAGATTTATATGGGTTCACATTGGTAAATATCACAAATTTGATACATACCGGAGCAGCACTTTAACATGACCCATATATTTTTCCTTCTTAAGCAAGAATGGTATATTATATTCGTGATCCTAAACAATCAAAGTGGGAATTGGTCATGAGTATGTTACCACGAGATGAGTATGAAATGGGAGAATTTGAAACTGGAAGTGTTGATGATCATGAAAACTTCATTCAATTTGTTAGTGATGACATACACAATATTCTAAATTTATATCAAGATTATGATGAAGACACCGAGATGGTTAGAACAGATGTTGAGCCTATAGTTGTGCAAAGAGAAGCCAATTTATTATCTCCAAGTGGGCTGATTATGTTCATTCCATGACTACCAACATAATAAAGCTCTTTTTGCATCCTCCTGTCATTGTTGAAAAAAATAAAGTATTTCGCCAAAAATATACTGGTGCACATACTCTTGGACGGATGACCCCTGCAAATCGAAAGAAAGACTTGGTATACATATATATAATATATATCTTTTTTGTTTCTTACTTTATTGCATAAAACTAAATAGTTTATTTTTATAAGGAAATTGAATTGGGTAGAGAACCAAATCACATTGAATTATTCTTAGATAGTCGCACAAGTAAGAAAAATGAAAAAACTTTGGTGAATGATGATGCAATATCAAAAAAAGTAAGAGTTTCATTCTTTAGATTATTTATTTAAACATTTAAATAATATCCAAATTGTTTACTGAAGAATTCATTTGTGTACTTTTTTCTAGGTTGCCTTGGACAAGGTTATCGAGGAACAATTATCGCAGCATCCTCCCGACACACCAATAAATGAAATTCATGAAGGTGCTTTTAGGTAAAAAAACATAAAACTTTATTTCAATTTAGAGTATTGTACAATAAATTTTTATTTCTCTTTAGATCTAGATTTGGACAAGAATATTATGGCCGATGTCGTGGTATGGGAATGGGTGTCAGTGCGATTAAGGTATACCCTAATTTATCATGCCGCGCAAGAACAACTAGCTTGAAACATTCAAATCCAGAAGAGTTGCGGGAGATTGAACAATTTAAATTACAAATGTCTATCATGCAAAGGACCATAGATTGTCTTATGGATGACAGGTCACAGCAAAATTCTAGGGATGATTCATCTGGAACATCAGTGGGGCAAGGGATACATCTATCACAGAACCAAGTAATAATTGTGTTTAAAACAAGTTAATAATGCTTGGATTAATTAGAATTGTTTTATAAATATTTATTATGTGTGCAGTTCTTGAGAATGATGCCTTCTATTCAAAGATCAAATATAAATAAGACTACCCCTAACAACACCCCAACACCATCTCGTACTATAAATATCAATTTGAATCAAGGTTTGGTTTCTCTCTTCTTCTATTTATTTTTGAGATTCAATTGAATGAAAAATAATTATGATATTCATTTTTACCCTTTGTAATGACTTTACATTAAAAGGTGTAACAATCATGAAATTTTTATTGGGTCTCTTAAATAAGTGTATGCATGCCAAATCTCCTTAATAAATCTCAATTGTAATTATTTGCCATAAGTTATTTTATGCACACTTTGCATGTGGAACTTTTTAAGTACGTTAAGATTCAAATCGTAAGTACAACAGAAATTCCCTCTTGAAATATGGTTAATAACTTTAAGACAGTAATCTACTAAGAGAATGATAGTATAATGAACTATGATGGAATGTATTCATCGTCACCACTGAGTTTGAGAATTTAGATTACATCAAACCTTTCTTTATTTTCAAATGTATAATGGGCATGCCCATAAGGAGTAGATCCACTTTCAAACCAGCAATCAAATACATCTTCAATTCTCCTTATCCTTGTTAGTCCCTGCGTAAATTTCATTTGTTTCCATTCAGTCTCTTAAGTTTAAATTCTAGAAATAAATTTTATCTAGTTTATTTTTCTTCTTGTACTTCTCAGTTCTGTTGAGCCTGATTAATATTAGTTCTAAATAAACAAACTCTTTGTGGATGCTCATCTTTATAATTTGCTTTCTTCAATGAATTTCTCTTTTTAGATTTTGTTTGTTCTTAGTGTCATACTACAACGTTTTGAAATACAGTTTTTTAAAATCTATGTATGATATTAGCACTTGGAGATATTGTTTTCATTAAACATTAGTTTTCAAACTATCAGTTGAATCCTTGGTGAGTCCAACAGTTACTGTATCTTTTATGTCTGCCTATGCTGGTGTAGGTTAATACTACAGCTGAAGTAATTTATGATCTCATCGATCCTAGTGCCAACTTGACATTTGGAGCAGTTATAGACCCCTCAATAAGTGGTCAGGAATGTTTTCATTTTTTTTCTTGGCTTTATATTTACATTTATCAATAAGTGGTCGGGTGATAAAGAACTCACCCGAAGGGGGCAAGAACTGTTGATGCACGAAAAGCGACGGGGAAGACGAGCACCACCAGCTAACCGTTCGAGCACTGGGGGAAGAAATGGGGAAAAGACTGTCGGCTAGTCGGTTACTAGCGGCTAGGAATGGCGGATAAAACCGGGCAGAGAAAGGAGAGAAAGGGCCGCTACCAGCGGCAACACCAGAGTTCGCCCGCCGCGGCCTGAATGCCTCTCCTGCGGCGGGCTTTCCTTTTATAAGAAAATAAGCGGTTACACTTAGCGAAGAATGAAGAAAGGAGGAAGCCGGCCGGACAATAGACCGCAAAGGACTAGAATCGAGGCCGCAGCTCTTAACAAGCGAGCTCTTGGACTCGAGTCAGCGTCCTCTGGGTGTACTCCCGCCCCCTATTTATAGGCTTGGGGGCCTGCCCAAACGGGCAGGGCTAAAATTACCGGCTGCCCGAGGTACAAGAGAGTCGGGCAGCGGTGACGGGAATCGAAAAGAAGAGAAGAGAGCAGAGGAAAGGCCGCGCGGCCTGGCGGACTTCCTCCGGCGAGTTGATCTGGATTCCCTCTGACGGCGACCTGGAAAATAGGTCGCTCGGCTTGGACAAGGACATGCCGACCCTCGGACGAGGGATGTCCCTGAGACTTGAAGTGGAGCTGGACTGGAATCGGCGGCGGGATACCGGATAGGCCGACCGGCTTGTCTGTAACAAACCGGCTTGCCGAGAATGACGGCTAGAAAGGACAAGCCGCCCGGACTGCAAGGCCTGAGGAACTAGTCGCGGATTCTGGGTTAACATAATCCCCGCACATTTTTAAGTTTCTGAAAAAACTTCGAAAATGTAGAACTAAGCCGGAGACCGCGACTGCCATTAATGCCTCTGCATCTATAAAATGCCGAGGATCCTGCCATTTCGTCAAGATTTCTGCCAAGCCACGGGTCGCTACTCGCCTCTCGCGGTTAGAATCCTTCAAGCCGACAGAGACTTACACAAGATGGATGTCATGTCCACGATGCTAGCTCGCGAAAAGAAGTCGTCTGAGGCTAAGAAGAAGGGCAGGAAAGCGGACAGCTCTGACCAGCAGCCCGAGAAGAAGACAGAGAAGCCGATCCCACCGGTGGCACCTGGTCCAGGAAAAAGGCCGATGGAAGTCATCGGGGAATCCTCGCAGGCCGCGGCCAAAGTCGAAGAGATCCCTACGCCTGCTCTCCCACAAGCCGGAACTACCAAATCTTTCGATATCACCTACTCGCCATCTGGTGAGCCTCTCTTGAAGATAGCCGGGATGGAGGAGAAAAGTGTTGATTCCTCCAAGCCGCGCGAGGTGCCCAAATCTGCTGACCTGATCATCGTCGAGGAGGACAACTCAGAGAAGCCACTGGAGACCGAGCGGTCTCTGACTGAGAAGCGGAAGCGGACAGAGTTAATAGTCGGCCACTTGAAGCGACGCAAGAAAAAGGTCGAGACTCTTGAGGAAAGGATGGAGAGGAAGACGCGGAAGATGCGGGTTGATAACCGCAATGTTTCTGTGAAGACCGGAGCGGCCAGCCTCCAGCATAAGCCGCGGGAGAAAGAAGCGCCCGAAAGTCCATTGACTCCATCTTCTAAGCCGGACGAAACGGACAGCTCGCGGGCGGCCAGCGAATCCTTGAGCGACATTCTGAAAGGCATGGAGACCTTCCAGCAGCAGGACAAGCTGTTGTCAACCCTGCCGGCTTCTGAGGAGACCGCCGACATCGATGTCGAAGTTACCGGAGAGAAGCTCGGCGAACCGACTCCTGCGGTTTCTGAAGGAGCTGAAAAATTAAAGCTTAGAGAGAAGATAGAGGAGATGAGGAAGCTAATCGCCGGGAAGCAGGTGGCGACTACATTTCCTCCCCTGCAAGGTAAACAGGAAGAAGTTAAGCGCATTGTAAAATTCTACAAGCCGCGGTCACGGAAGAAGGGAGCGGACACGATTTTCAATCCGCCGGCGAGCTTCTTCCTGACCACGGCTGAGCTGAAAAGCAAAGCTAAGGAGACCGCGCGGCTATGGAAAGAAAAGCTAAAGCGAATAGACTCCGAGCGGTTTAGGCGACCAGCGCTTAGGTGCGGCACCGCGGCTTTGCAGGGAGAGATAATCCCGAACTACGGTCTCGTTCCACTGAGATCCTTTGAAAAGTGTCGGTTGTGCGATTAAAATCTGACCGCTTGTTTGTTTGCTGCAGGTGCACTAGGAACCGCCAGCAGGCCGGGCGATCTGATGAGCTTCTTGCCTCCACTGATGTCCTCGCTACCTTCAAAAATCGATGACCAACGGGCGGCCGAATTCCAGGAGGAGGTCGCCGCCCTGCAGGCTAGAATAAGGGAGCATGCCGAGGCCCTTCGAGCCAAGGAAGAAGAGTGGCGGCTTCAAGAAGAAAATCAGCGGTCTATGCTGGAGGCCGCTGAAAAGAGAACTCAGGAAGTGCTGGAGGACTTGGCGCAGGAGAGAGGAATGATGCGGTCTGAGGTGGAGGCCGCTGAGAAAAGGACGCAGGAGGCCTTGGTCAGCTTGGAGTTGGCGAAAACGACGATGCGGATTACGCAGGAGACCGCTAACAAAAGGGTGCAGGAGGCACTGGCCAGCGCGGATGTGGAGAAAATGGCGAAGCGGACTGCGCTGGAGGCCGCTGACAAAACGATGCAGGCGTCCCTGGCCAGCTGGGAGGAGGAGAAGACGGCGATGCGGACTGCGCTGGAGGCCGCTCAACAAAGAGCACCGGCGGCAGTCACTACCTTGGAAGAGGAAAGAACACTGATGCGGACTGCGCTAGAGGCCGCGGAGCAGAAGACTCAAGAGGCGCTGGCCAACCTGGAACGGGAGAGGGCGGAGAAGCTTGACATGCAAGCCTTGGTGCTGATGGCGGGCCGGATTGAGAGAGACAGGACGGACATTGCTCGGTCTGGTGAGGGAAGGGAACAGCGGCAGCTACCAAGCCGCCCGGCTTCTGGCGAGACTTCGGACTCACCACTAGTCGCGGCGGTTGGGCAGGTCGCTGCTGCTGGCGACCCGGGAGATCGACCTCTACCGCTGGTTCCATTTGCCCGTGTAGAGCGTGATACCTCGCGGGTTCACCGAACTCTACACTCCATCCACAACCTCGTCAGTCAAGTATATGTTCAGCTTGTGCAGGCCGGCGACCAAGTCGCGCGGGTAGGGCGAGAAGCTCCTGAGGCGGAGAGAAATAATTTCGAACACTTTATTTGGTTTTGTAATAAGCATCAACTCGTGATGCCGGACGGTTTGAATGCTCTGAACAATTGCTGTGTATCTGCTTGTACATTAATCTGAATTGATTGCGGCTTGTGTAGTTTAAGTTTCTTAGCCGCTGCTTTTTTGTTTTGATAATTTTGCTAAGTACGGGAATCTTAGTCGCTCGAACCGCCGAACTGTTCTGCGGTTAGAAGATTCTATCTTGCAGGTTGAGCCGAGCGGTCTGACATTTAACCGCGATTTGACAACCACCACTGAAGCAGCACAGGAAATCTATAAATTGAGACGGCCCCGGAGATTTTGGCACAGAAGATCAGAATGCGAGCTAAAGCAAAGGCGATGCGGTCTGACAAAGCTCCAGCCGTTAGGACCGATGCGGCTTCGGCGTTTCACTCCGCAGACCACAAGGAAGGCCGGCTTACCCAAGCCGAGCTAGATAGCTTTGTGGAGAAGTACATGAAAGATAGCCCGCTGCTCGCGCGGCTTCCGCTTCCTCACGAGCGGATTAACTCCTCCACCGCCAACCAAATCGCAATCCCTGTCGACCACTTCGACTGCGGCTTCCGGTTTCCTGTACTGATGGAAGCCGTAGCGGTCTTCGACCACTACGGAGTTGTGCCCGGACAGCTGCCCCCGAACTCGATAGCGGCGATTTACAGCTTCATCTCTTATCTGAGGTCGGAGAGAGTTCGGTTCTCAATCAAGCTGTTCAGCGAATGCTTCTCGGTCCGGTCTATTCCGGATGCTGGGACAAAGATCTTCAGGGGACATCTGTACTTTGGTTGCCGGGGGCTGAAAGTCGTCAACCTGGCGAACAAGGTACCGAACTGGTCAGAAAGGTACCTGATTTTCGAAGGACAGCTCGGACTCTTGCCGGTGAACCCGCAGATCCGCGAAGAAGCCGCATTCGGCAGCAGCGGGCTGGACGGCCTGGAGAAGCAAATTTATGACTTCTTCAAGGGCGAGCGGCTTGATGTCACCCACTACCTCCCCCTGCTCCCGACTTTAGAGGATGTTCATGTGGAGGACAGTAAGTATCTGCCAACAGAACTACTTTTCTAGCCGCGCGGCTTAACAACTGACTTGTCAACTTTGCCTTGCAGCTATTGTCGCAGTCCCGCTAAACAAGCCGCTAACTCCGGGCGGCTTAACCCTCACGCAAAGGGAGAGGAGGAAGAGGAGGGCCAAGCCGGAGCGGGCTGATGAAGAAGGTGAGTCGGACTCATCTGCCGACTTTACCCTGCAAGGAATGGGCAGCGGTTTGAAAGATCTCCATGGCAACGCCACCATGCTATGGAGCGCCGACGGCGAGTCGGTCCAAGTGTCTACCGCCCTCCCCGACTGGGGGAGTGAAAGGATAAGCCGCCATGCATCCGCGGCTGGTGCGGCTTTGTATGGCAAGCGCAACCTGAAAGCGCTGGAAAAGATACCAGAAGAGGACTTTTCTCGGTTTGCCGCGCAGGTCGGCGCGAGAAGCTTTGTGGCTAACCACTTCATGGGCCTGGCCCATAGGCGGTTAGTCGCAAGTCAAAGCGACCTGAGGCGGCAACTCGCAGAGAAAGATGAAGAAATTGCACGGCTAAAGGATTTGAATGCGGTAAGATATTACCTGATTCTTGCGGCTCTATTTATCAAGCCGCTCGGACTGACCTTTTTCCTTTCCTTTGCAGAAAATGTACGATCCGGCCAACCCGGCTTTCCAGGACGCTGTCTTTCCACAACTCGTCCAAGGGATTGACGGAGCGCTGAATCGGCTCCGAGATCGCAGCGGCCTCGCCCCGGGCTTCACCGACTTTACTTGCGCCGACGTGTATCCCCCCCTGAAGAAAAGGGTCGCCGCGGTATATCAAGCGCTGAAAGGCAAGGAGAAAGTCGATGGGGAGGGCGAGAGCAAGGCAGAAGAGGAAAAGGAAGACAGCGACGGGAGCAGGAGCGAAAGCGCTTCTTCAGAAACCGACGGTCAAGCTTCCGAGACCGCGCGGGTTGAATCCAGCAAATCCAAGTCCGGGGATACTGGTAGTTCGAGTTCTTCTTCGTTCAGCAGCGGCGGCTACTCGCCTTCCGAGGTTGACGTCGACGGTGAACCTGACTCCAGCATTCCTGCGGCTAAAAGACTAAAGCCGGATAGTTAGGACAATACTTGTAACAATTTTTACACCTTTTTGAGACCGGCGGTACGATTTTGTAAACCGCGCGGTCTACCTTTTGTACATGACATTTGAAATGAAAATATTTCTCCTTTAGTGAAAATCTATTGTATTGAAATTCTACTTACTTGGCTGTTCGCGCGACTTAATGTTTCTTACTCGTTTCCGACTTAAGAGATCTTATTGACGACTTCATCAAATAATAAGCACCTTTGTTCTGGCTAAACTTAAATAGAATACCAGTAGCCGGATATACTAGCCGTTTAATACGAAGTCGCACGATTAGTATAGTTGAACGATGATAGGCCGTAGTTTTATTGGAGATCAAGAAGATATATGGCAATCGACAAGCCGCTCGGCTAAGGAAACAAACCGATAAGATGCTGTAGTAATCCAGCTGATGGTGGCGGCCTGTCCGAACTTTAATACGAAACTGGCTTTCAATAGGGAAACTACTTAGCGATAGAGATAAACATATTGCGACTTCTTTACATTGCAATCCGTGAATTGATTCGAATGAATACCATAAGCCGGCGGACTGAGCGGATAGGATCTGGCGGCATGATCTTTGTAAGCCGCGCGGATACTACATTTTGTAATTTCTGACAATATAAATGATACCATTCGATTTTGCTGAATATGCTTTATTTGCTCAGTATTGCATTTCTATTCGATCGATTATAATATGTCATGAGATATTTGGACAACACAAGCAGAATGGATGTGGAGATAAGAATAACTCGCGCGAGTATATCTGATAAGTGATTTATGCATAACTCGCACGAATAATACTGATATCCGCTATAGTGAACTGAAGAAAACCAATAAGCTCGCGTGATTAATAATGATGTCTGCTGTATTGAGCTGAAGATAGCCAAATAACTCGCCCGATTAATAACGATATCCGCATGGTAAGAATAAATAATGGCAACTTCAAATATGAGACCAATTTAAGAAAATCGATTGGTCACAGAGATAACCGGGCGGTAAGAATAATAATATCCGCAACTTGCTGTTGGATAACTTCTATTCAGCCTTATAATATCAAATTACCCGGGCGAATACTCTCTTTAGCCAGGATATGATAACCGCGCGGTCTGAATTCTGACCGCCGACTAGACTTCTGCTTGAAGAAAAGAATACACTGCTCTCTTGCCTGGAGTACAGTTCAAGTCGATCTTCCGGGCAGGTGCGGCCGGAGTCACATTGCTTTCCTCAGAGATCGACAAGACTGTGGGTCTCCTGCAGGCACTGCTTGAGAGTATCAAAGAGTATTCGAGGGTCGCATGCTAAGACGATCTGCGGGGCATGCGTGTATCGCTTCCCGCACAGACGCATCATAGTTGCAACGATATCCCTTACATGGCGTGGTAGAGCTGACCACCACTCCGCTCCTCCATAATGCAGAAGTGGGGTTAGGTACTAGCCGGGATCCGCAATCTAGAACTCCACCGCATCAAGGCCGGTAAGCTTCCACTACACGGTGCGAAATCTCCCCGCAACACGTGGTCCTCGTGGTGTTACGCTAATGACAACGGCTCTAAAGGGGGATGTAGCTAGACTCGGCGATATCTCTTGATTCAGTGATCTTTTAACTTTTTGGGTTGCAAACCCATAAGAATGATGACTTGCCAGGTGAGAGTACCGATATAGAATCTCTGAAACAAAATATAGCAATGAGTCATAATCCTTCTTAATAGAGTATAATGAGAAGAAACAAAAGACAGAAAAACATATTGGGTTAAGGGATTGATTTAAGATCGCTTTTGTCGTTGATGTTGGCGCGTCTGCCAGCCTATGAATGAGATATCTTTTTTAGATCATGCTACGGGATTCCTTTGATTTCTGCATTTTCACAATTAATTTGAGAGCTCTACAATCTTCTGTTAGATGACCTCTTTCCCTGTGATATTCGCAATATTGATCCATGCACCTGACTTGCCCGCGCGCTGCTCGAGCGGGTTTCTTGTGACTTGGCTCTTCCTCCTGTTGTTCGATCTGGGGGAGGTCTGACGAACTTTTTTGTCCTTTTTCCGAAACACGGGGCTTCTTCGAAACTGGAGGCCGAGTTGCCGAATACTTGGGCGGCCAGGCCGGGTAGGAGGTCGAATAGCTCGGCGAATAGCCCGGGAAGGTAGGCGAGTAGGCCGGCGGATCGACCTGCTTGCTGTCCGCTGGGGTCTGGTTGGCTGGCGTAACCGGAATGATTGCGGACTGCAAGTCTAACCGCTTATTGATTGCGGCTAGATTATAATTGATCGCGGCGAGCTGCCGGATCATCTCTTGGCGGGTTTGATTTTCTTCCCGGCGGGACTGCAGAAGAGCTTCCAAGAGCAGAACTTCGCTGGGGCTGAGGTTGTTCTGAACAGGCTGCCGGTCTGACATTGTATGGCCGCTGAACTTCAGCGACTAACCGAGATCTGAAGGTCGCGTGTTAACTGTTGATGCACGAAAAGCGACGGGGAAGACGAGCACCACCAGCTAACCGTTCGAGCACTGGGGGAAGAAATGGGGAAAAGACTGTCGGCTAGTCGGTTACTAGCGGCTAGGAATGGCGGATAAAACCGGGCAGAGAAAGGAGAGAAAGGGCCGCTACCAGCGGCAACACCAGAGTTCGCCCGCCGCGGCCTGAATGCCTCTCCTGCGGCGGGCTTTCCTTTTATAAGAAAATAAGCGGTTACACTTAGCGAAGAATGAAGAAAGGAGGAAGCCGGCCGGACAATAGACCGCAAAGGACTAGAATCGAGGCCGCAGCTCTTAACAAGCGAGCTCTTGGACTCGAGTCAGCGTCCTCTGGGTGTACTCCCGCCCCCTATTTATAGGCTTGGGGGCCTGCCCAAACGGGCAGGGCTAAAATTACCGGCTGCCCGAGGTACAAGAGAGTCGGGCAGCGGTGACGGGAATCGAAAAGAAGAGAAGAGAGCAGAGGAAAGGCCGCGCGGCCTGGCGGACTTCCTCCGGCGAGTTGATCTGGATTCCCTCTGACGGCGACCTGGAAAATAGGTCGCTCGGCTTGGACAAGGACATGCCGACCCTCGGACGAGGGATGTCCCTGAGACTTGAAGTGGAGCTGGACTGGAATCGGCGGCGGGATACCGGATAGGCCGACCGGCTTGTCTGCAACAAACCGGCTTGCCGAGAATGACGGCTGGAAAGGACAAGCCGCCCGGACTGCAAGGCCTGAGGAACTAGTCGCGGATTCTGGGTTAACAAGAACGCTCTCAACGGCATGCATTTTCTTTTAGGCATTGTTTTGATTAAAGTTCTAATCTCCTTCATAAGAGTAGATTTAACAAGGAATGAAGTTTACACTAATTATGAACTTGTTATCATTTTCTTCTATATGTATGAAGTTTACATAATTCTAATTGTCTTATTTCTGCAATCTTAATCTAATGCTTGACGATCTGAATCTTCATTTGCTTGAAAATTATCATGCAATCTACATTGAAGCTTGGTTTGGATGCTATGAATTTCGTCGAATAACCCGAACAAATGGTTTCTCTTCAGTGAGAATATAACCATAGAATGAGAAACTCATATAGTCTCGCCTCTCCACTCGCAACCAATTGGTTTTAGATTAGACCCATAGATTTTGACATAGTATCAAAATAGGTTGGACCTGTCAACCCACGACCGTGTCACATTATTAAATAAAGGGTAGCCCAATGTATAAAGCAACCCCGAGCTGAAGGGTTTTATTGGAAGGGTGAAATGTAATTACCCTGCATTTTTTGCAAAGACCTTGCAAGTGTAGGCTTGTGTTGGATATATAATCTAATATTAGGACACTTATAAAGCTTTTGCATTTAAGAGCCCTGATACAACTAATTGATTTTAGGGTTGATTCTTAGATTTTAGTAGCTTTTAATGTAGAATAAACTTATAAATTGCATGCATTTCATTTTATTTCCTTCATTTACCTTTGAACCAAATAGTGCCTCAAATGATGTAATCCTATGCATGCTCTTAGTATCTTACTAGCAATCGCAATTTCAAGTCCAACTTCACATTGAAGTGGAGCAATTTGGCTTGCTGGCACAAACTGCTGGACCAGCAGTTTGGCGCAAACTGCTGGCAGCAGTTTGGACGAAACTGCTTGCACAAACTGTTAGACCAGCAGTTTGGTGCAAACTCCTAGCACAAACTGCTGGACCAGCAGTTTGGTAGTAGTTTGGCACAAACTGCTGGACCAGCAGCTTGCGCAAACTACTGGTCCAGCTTTTTACGCAAAACTGCTGGTCCAACAGTTTGCGCAAAACTGCTGCAAGCAGTTTGCTCAAAACTGTGCCAGTTTTCGCAAAACATCTGCCAGTAGTTAGCGGAAAACTGCTCGCCCAAACTGCTGCCAGCAATTTTCACAAAGCTGCTACCAGCAGTTTGCGCAAAGTTACTGCCAGCAGTTTGCGCAAAGCTATTGCCAGCAGTTTGTGTCCAGTTTAGCGCAAACTGCTTGCGCTGTTGTCACCAATTTGGTTAAAACTGCTGTTAGTATTTTATGGATACGTCTTGTGGATTCTTTATATTTTCTTCTTCACATTATTATACTATTTTTTCAAGTTATTTATGTTAACCTTACATGCAATTAGAATAAATATTTAATCTTGTGTTTCATTTTTGTTTTATATGCAGGCAATTGATCAATTATATTTATTATGCTTATAATTTGAAAAGATGATGTGGGAGATGTTGTAAAAATGAAGTTGAATGCTCATCATGCTTGTTTCAATGTCAATGAAGCTAATGATGAAGAATATTTTGAAGTCTCATAGTGCTTGTTTTGTTTCAATTGTTTTTTTTGAATTGAAAACAATGTATATATTGAATGATTATGTTTTTTTTGCAAGTTATGCTACTTGGAACAAGTTTGTTTATCATTAATGTGATCTTTTGCATGTTTATACAATTCAATCTTAATGATGATGTAATATGTAGGCCTTTTAATTATTTTGTTTTTTAGAACTCAAGCTCCCATTATTTGGACATGTTGCAAATCTCTCTCAATATATCTTAGTATTACTCTCAAAAATATTTAAAATATGAAAAATAATATTTATTATTTTAATTAACATTTTAGATTCTAAATTAATTTTTAGAGTTTAAATTATCATAAATTTCTAATTTTTTAAAATTCTTTCCTTAAAATTTTAAAAATGTTATAATAGATATTTACATGCGCCAACGTTTTGTTAAAAAAATTGTGGTAGAATTATTAATTATTGACGTTTGTTGAAATTGTCACGATAGAGCAACTATCAATTATGACATTTTTTTGGAAAAATGTCACTATAGAGCAATTGCCAAGCATGACGTTTTTTGGAAAAAAACGTCACGATATAGTACATTCCAATCACGTCGTTTTTTTTGAAAGCGTCACAATGAGCTACGGTGACGGCCACAATCGTGATGGTTTAGTGACATTTTTATAAACGTCACGAAAACTATTGTGATGGTTTAAAATCATCACAAAAGTTATAAAAATAACGTCACCATATAGCGACTTTTTTATAGTGCGTCTTTCTTCTTGACGAATAACACTGGAGCTCCCCATGATGAAGAGCTAGGCTGGACAAACCCGGCCTCCACTAACTCCTAAAGCTGGCTTCAAAACTCCACCAACTCCTTTGGGGCCATTCGATTAGGAGCTCTGGATACCGGCTTTGCCCCCGGTAATAGCTGAATCTGGAAATCCTTCTCTCGGTGCGGGGGTAGCCCTGGTAGCTTCTCCGAAAATACGTCGGCAAAGTCTTACACCACAGGAATATCTGAAATGGGATCCTTGGCCACGACAACCTCAAAAAGAACCTGATAAACTTACTCCCCCTACAGGTGGCCTTGATGGCCTGCACAGATGATAAAAACATGTAGGGGCTGGTAGAATACCTTCGATAACAATAAAGGAGTCCATGCGCCTCACGGTGATCCTCTTCGCCAAGAAGACAATCTGGGCATGGTTCTAGTGCAGCCATATAATGCCCAGGATAAGATCAAAGTCTGGCATCCTCAGGATTGTCGCTGGTGCGTCAAACACCTTCCCGCCGATCTCTGCCTCCATATTGTAATGAGCTGAGGTCATTAGCTCTGATCCATCGAGTAGACGCACCCTCATCACCTTTCCGGTGAACTGCTCCATGCCTGCTAGTCCTTTTCACAAAATCTTCCAACACAAATGAGTGTGAAGTGTAACGCCCCGAAACTCAAAAGAGTGACGGATGATATTTTAAGCCAAGTTTGGGATTTGGTAGAGGTGACACGGCCAGGGACACGGGCGTGTCCCAGGGGCGTGTCGTGCTCAGGTTCGGCGATGGTCGCGTGGTCGATGAAATTGCAGTTAACGATCGTTGGGGCAGTGAACACGGCCTGGGACACGAGTGTATCCCAGGGCGTATCAGGAACTCAAAGCCTTTCACTCAATGATCGTTGAGTGAGGATGCACGGCCTGAGCCCAGGCGTGTTCTGGTCCGATACGGGCTTGTCAAATTCGACACGGGCGTGTCGAATACCCGTATCCTGCTCGGGTCATTTGGCGAGTTATGCTAAGGCAGCTACACGGCGTGGGACACGGACGTGTCCCATGGCGTGTCTAGCACACGGTATGTGATACGGGCGTGTCATATGGCCGTGTCGTGCTCTGGACGTTTTGGACCTGTGTCTTTGGAGGAACACGCCCAGCTCTACGGGCGTGTACTGGGTGACACGGGCGTGTCAATCCCGACATGGGCGTGTCGAGTGCCCGTGTTCTTTTTAGGGCGCGACGATTTTGACGGAGAACGAGTTACACGGCCTTTTACACGGGCGTGTCGCAAGCCGTGTTGGGCCTAGGAAGTCAATTTTCGGGCTGAATCACAGCTGTTCTTTTCCTTACTTTGGGATCTAATGGCTCAGGCCTCTCCATGCTAGGGTTAAGGCCGGGATTGGGGGTTTAAACCCTCACTTTTCTTGGGCCTTTCTCTTTAAATCCTAGAGAGAAGGGAGAGCAAGGAGGAAGAAAGAGGGAAGATCCGGTCGCCGGAGGAGATTCGGAGCACCAAATTGCATACCGAGCCCAGATCTGCGGAGGCAAGATCATCGCAGTGCTTTTCATCCGCGTAGTTTTCCATTGCGCCGAGGAGAAACGCTATGGTAACGATTCTCATTTTGAGCATGTGAAGCTCTTCTTCTTTTGCAAGGGAAAACCCTCTCCCGCGAGTGTGCGGCGAGTTTGCGGTATTTCTTGGGGTGGATATGTAAAGTCCCCCTTGTTTTGAGTACGGAATCGTAGTACAGACATAGGAATGGTGTGTGAAGCCTACTCAAACATGTTTGTCTCGATCGGTGATGTTTTGCTATGCATTGTTAGTCGGAGAATACTCCGTGCCTTTGTGTTGTTTTCGGGTTTCTACGTGGTAGATTGGAATAGGGAGTCTTTGGGATTAACCCCAAGGTGCACCCGGAAATCTTGGTGTAAGCAAAGTTCTGCCGTTTTGTTGTCCTGGGCGCCAGCCAGGTACATAGCGGGGCTATGTACCATGTTTGATCGATAGTTGGGGCTGGGGGAAGCTTAGCCTGCATCGAAGGCACAATGGCAATGGCGGCTTGAGCAACGGGCTGGTGGAAACCTACCAACTCCATATATTTCGGTTAAAGTGACCTAAAGTTACGTGGGACTTACCGATGATTTGGAGAACAAGTCTTGGCTGAGGATGAAAGGAATAAATGCTCATGAGGTTTGCCGGCTTTGGGGGCGGTGGTGGAGCCAAGTAACAGATCGGGTTCGGACTTGCTTCACCGAGTTAGTGCCCTGAGAGCACGGGGTGTGTGGCCGTGTGTGCATGCAACTCTGATGTTGTATTTATTCACTATTGCATATTTTGCTAACAAGTGAAGGGAAGGAGCTTTGCCACCCCGAGACTTGGGGCAAAATCATTATAATTTGGTCAGCTTTAGCTGACCGTTATTCTTGTGCCACCATTGCGGCGAATTGTGCTTGGAGGTGATGCGGAGCCGAGCGGCAAATAGCAGGCCAAAGCCCAAGTTGCTGAGCCGGCCCTCAAAGGCCTTGTTATTTTACTAATTTTATTCATGTGTGGCCGACCTGCGAGCTGAAGTTTGTAAGACACTGATTAATTATTGTAAACTCTTGTAAGGCCTTAGGCCAGTACTTTTGTGTATTATGTAGTTCATTCATACTGGGTTTGTTAGTGGACATTCGTGCTTGTGCTGGGTTCTTTCTCTTGCAACTTAATAAATTGCTTTCGCTAGATGCTCTGTGTAGGACGTGTGTATTGGTTGAATGGTTTCATTGAGAAACCCACCTGTCTGTCCGTGGTATATGGCGTTGGGCCCCAGCCGGACCAACTGCTATCTTCGATGTGATGGATAGGGGTGTTACATGAAGCACCGGTGTCGAAGAGCGTGAGAGCGGGCTTGCCGCTGATGAAAACTATGCCTGAAGCTATTAAGTGTCTTAGTATTCTAGTTATAGTTTTTTTTCTTCTCTTAATTTCTAACAAGTTTATGCCTATGAAAACTAGTTCCTCGGAAGGAAAGAATTAAATGTACTAGCATACCTGCTATAACCTGCTCCAGGTTCCGGGGCTGTGATAGGTCTAGAGCATACACCTGCTCCCCCTCTAGCATGTGGCCTCTGCCCTGATATCCTCATCCTCGGTCGTATCCTCGGCCACCAAACTGTAGGGGAGGTGGAGCGCCCTTAAGTGCTAGTGGGGTTGCTCACCTCATCGGACAGTTCTGCTTGATATGCCCCGGCTGATTGCACTGGAAGCATACTGGTGCCTGATCTGCTATCCTTGGAATCTCCAGCATCTGTAAAGGCTGTGGAGCCAATACCCCCTGACTCCTCTGCTCCTATCCAATCTCCTGATGGGGTTGATCCCTGTTCCTTCTCTACCCAATGACATGGCCTCGAGGACAGTCCCTATGACCTCCAATCACTGCATCGTCAGCCGGTCTCTTCCGGCTCTTGACTGTAAGCTGATCCGATTCTCTTTTCTTGGCCATTTCTAGAATCCTGGCCAAACTTCCCTCGGAGACGAAGAGGAGGGCCTGTCTCATGTCATATTGCAGCCCCTAGTAGAACCTCCTAGCATAGCAAGCGTCATCCAACTGATAGGCATCTGAATAGCGGGCTAGGTGATTAAACTCATGATAATACTCCAGCACCGTCCTGTTCCCCTGCCTCAACCGCAGGAACATATCCTCTAGCTCGTCCCTGGCCGAGTGTGTTACGAAATGTCCCAGGAGTGCTGCTCTGAACTCCTCCTAAGTAATATCTGAGCAATCCATACCCGCAAAAGTGGTGTCCAGCTGTGACTTCCACCACCTCTTTCCATATGACTCCAGGCAGGAGACTGCCAAAGCAACTGCCTCCTCAGTGGGGCATCGAATCCCCGCAAGCATCTCATAGATCATGTCTAACCATTCCTCCGTGCGAACTGCCGACTCCTTCCCCACGTAGGATGGAGGGTAATGTCCTCGGAAGACACTCTTCCAGTTTGCCCTGGGGTTTGGATGTGGAGTCGGGGCTTGTTGATCTCTGAAGGCCTCTAGAATGGCCGTCTATGTTTGCCCCATCTCTGTCTACTGAAATGGAGCAGGAGCTGGCGGAGGTGGAACCATATTCGGAGCCGGAGGTGTCCCATGTTGTGGAGTAGGGGTCTGTCGCAGGCTACAAGGAATAATTCCATTTGTTAGATAGCGTATGAATGGAATATAAGAAAGGGATAAGATTTGAATTTTACAAGTGATTTCCCTTATGGGCACTCCACTACTTCCGCAGCTAGTTTGTCTGCAAACTAAGCTCGTACGAGGGTGGACCTAGGTTTTTGTGGACTACTTCTCTTTCGATCGAGGTCTGCTCTGATACCACTTGTAAGACCCCGTTTTTTTTCTTTTCTAAACCACCGGGGTCTTATGCCTAGAATTCCCGTTTTACGGTAGCACCGACACTCGGGAAGGCTGCCACTACAAAACGCAAATTCTGCCGGCCTTTTCAATCACAAGAAAGAGAAGTAAATATACACTGAATGTAAACATGTCCACAGAATCACATTTAAATAAAAATCACAGCAAGTCCATAGATATAAAAAAGGGAGTACTGCAAAAAATCAGTACAAATGAAATATAGACGGGCTTTAGCCCGGTACATCAAATCCTCACTACAATCTCTCGTCGATGCTATAAGATAGTACTAAACCCTCACTGAGCTGCTCACACGTGCTCCAGAATTAGACTAGCCCACTCCATACGCACCGTACTCCGCTAGTGCTTATAAGTTAAGGGGTCTTCTGCAAGGCTCCCATCGTATAAAAAGTCGCATACCGATTTATACGTTGGGGTGACGGTGGTATGCAAATATGAGTGTAGTGAAATGCTATGCCATGATTCATGCAAGTGCAACTCACGCACACCACTCTATGCGCACAGACCTTTAGTTCCCCCCTGTTCGGGCAGCAAGCTTCACTCCCAAGCACCTCCGTAGTGGCAAACGGAGACAGTGGGTCGAGCCCCCAACTCTTAGGCGGGTATCCACACTACCAGGCCTAGCCCTTCCGTACGCCCCAAGAAGAACACAACCTAGAGTATCCGCGGACTAGTATTGGCTATATCCACTGGACTTTCTTTGGCTAAGTGTCCCACACCTGCATAAGAACGTCCACTCCAAGGGTGATTCACAAAGCAACAGTCAGCATTCAGCTGACCTACTATAACCACCCTACCCCTTACCCGGGGCAGTGGTTCCTTCCCTGCATGCAATACAACACATATATATATCTGCCACAATCACATCACAAATGCTGGACTCTGTGCCAGACGCTCTGTGCACTCAGGGCATGCTTACAGTGTACCAGTACATCCTGAGTACACCACCAATTAGAAGTTCTCCACTTGGTGGATGAGCACTAGTCTACTACAACACGCATGCTGGAGACATCCTCGCCCGTCTCACTCAGAGGTATTCACCTCACGGCAACCATTGAGCATTTTCGATCGACACGCTTGGAAGGCCGGTAACCCCCCATTTGCAGTGCTACCAACCGACCGCTCACGATGATCTTACCACTGAACTTGTTGGGTGGCCTACCCACTCAGAGGTTCTTAACTTGTTGGCCATGGGCATCAACCGCAAAACCCCTATTGGAGACCTCTCGCACCTATCCCACTCAGAGGTACCCGCTCTCAACAATCCTACCACATAACTTATTGGGTGGCCCACCCACTCAGAGGTTCTTGTATCCATCTCTCAACAAAGGCACATAGTGCCACTTTCCAATCCATCAACCAGCTCGTGCCGAGCATCCAACCAAAGGAGCTATACAAAAAATCCTTCTCACAATTCACAATCGTCCTTATAATCTCCGCAAGCTAATCGATTTATACACGGAGTCTTCACCAGTTTGCAGCATCACCAATCTAGACATCCATCTAGAAGGGCTTCACACAGCATGCCTATTCCGTATTACACACCTCCGAATCTAATTGCAGACTCGATCACTTGAATTGCTTACGCTTTCCACCTCTTTGTGGAGGATCCCATGCACATGCATAAAGTAGGACTTCACTTGTCTAAGAAGGATATCATCACCCTTGACGATCGCTTCATAGCCCTGGAGAAACTAGCCTGATGGTAATCACCGCGACGGCCTTTCCTCCACAATGCTGAACTCGGCTCTCGATTCGGACCGCTGACGCTCCACCGACGGCCGGAAAGCTTCTCCTTTCCTCCTCCAAGCGCTCCTCTCTCTTGTCTTTAGAAAGAGAATAATTTAGGATTTAATGAGAAGTTCATGCAAATCCCGGAGTTAAACCTAGCTGGGAATACCCTGGAACATCTGATCTAGGATGAGGGAAACGAATGGCAACAAATCGGCTAAAAAGTTGACTTTTCTTGCTGACACGGTATATGACACGCCCGTGTCAAAGGGCGAGTACCGCAAGCAATACACAAACCGACTCACCCATACTAGAACACTGGCCGAGACACGCCCGTGTCAAACTCCTGACACGCCTGTGACAATAAGTACATGCCCGTATTGAGGGGCATGTTCCTCACTCGACACAGCACCAACTCTCTCGAGAAGCACACGGCTAAAGAACACGCCCGTGTTCTTGGCCGTGTGTCAAAGCCGCCCCTGTGATACACCCGTGTCATAGGTCTTGTTCTACACTCAACGCCTCAATGCCACTCATCGCCACTCAATGCCATGGAAACCGAGAAGGACACGCCCGGGGACATGCCCGTGTCCCAGGCCGTGTCGCTCTACTCAACGATTGTCGAGCCACACACAATGAAGTACACGCCCTGGGACACGCCCGTGTCCCAGGTCGTGTTCCTCACTCGAGACACACTCGACGCCCACTCGAGACCTACTCGAGACCCACTCGAGTACCACAAGCTTGACACGCCCGTGTCCCAGGCCGTGTCATCCAGCCTAAATTCCAAATCGCGATTTAGGGTGATACAATCCTCCCCTCCTTACAAAAATTTCGTCCCAAAATTTAGCGCAATGTAGATACCAACACAACCACTTCATTGCAATAGAAACAAAGACGATTTGGGTAAATGGAATTAAAATACGAGATGGCAAAAGGATTCCAAAGGGTAATTTAAGCGAACACGTGGTGTGCGTGCAAAACTTGAAATTTCGGCAGAGTTTCGTTTGTAAGTGCGCGATCTAACAAGGCGGAAATTCCCACCCAAACCTGCACGAACATACACATATACTAATCTCATAATCCTACCATACATCGAGGATCGCATCACAAAAATTTCCATCCACATAGAGGGCGTTCCTGACTAAAGATTTCAATTCGGAAAGTAGTCCAAATATTACCCTCAAAACAAAACCATACGAGGATATACCAAATCCTCTTGATCCATTCGAAACCAAAGGCTAAACAAACCCCGGTTTGCAAACGTCCAAGGGGACCTACCCTTACGGAAATCTTCGCGAAAATCGGATGTAAAACAATAAGGATTTAAGATTTTTATTATGCAAATACTTGAATCAATTAGTAGGATGAAACTTGAAATCAAAGTCTCCACTAACTCAAAATATGAAGAAGAATATCACACAAAGTTTTAGGGACAGAAATTTGTTACCAAGAACCCAGAAATTTAGAGAGGAGGTGGGGAAGGAAGAACAATATAGCGGTGGAAGATTCGCACTTCCACGGGTCACCGGAGTCGCACCGGATGAGGAAGAATCGAGCCGCCTTCTTCGGAGTCACACCAGGGGAGGTAGGAGTCGCCAGAGCAGCAAGGAACCGCCCCAAAGGGGCGGCGGCAGCAGTAGTAGGCGGATCCTGGGCATCGGGTTTCGGCCAGGCCGAATAGGAGCGGGGGCGGCTTGAGCAAACCGTGAGACTAGGTTTTTTTTCTTCTTCAATTCATTGCCTCCTTCTCTCCATCTCCACATATATATATAAGCTTACTACACCACTCCATCTAACCCTTCATCCAAAAAAAAACAAATCCTAGCCACTAATGTTTAACAAAATTAAAATAACATAATATTAAACCCTATAAATTATAAATCTAATATTAATAAAATGATAATTAAAGTAGTAGGATTATAATATTCTTTTAAATATGAAATAACATTATAATCATAATGAAGTGACGAAATGCCGGCGTCGGTGGTGGCGGCGGCGACAATGGTTGCGGCAACGACCATCAATATCAACGAACATGTAGCGGCGGCGATCAAAAGAGAGATCCATGTGGCGGAGGCGAAGACGGTTGTGGCAATGACCATCAATATCCATGAACATGTAGTAGCGGCGATCAGAAGAGAGATCCATGTCGGCACGAGCAAATGGCGGGGCATCCTCTTCATCAATCCTCCCCCGCTCAAAATCACTCATCTCCGATGAGTAGCCAGGGCGAGAATAGCAGGAGGCAGCAACAACCACAGGTATCATAGCAAGAGCGGACATCTACGGGGCAGGACAAGCATTGCAGGCGTCCGCAATAGAACAGAACCTGTCATGAGCAAGAACAGCAGAAAACCTCATAGATGTATCAGCATAAAGAAAAGCAGCGCAGATCTTACCATCCAATGAGAGAACCAGTAAACCCAAATGGAAGAGCGACATGGAAAAAATCTCACCTCTCAACCCACGAGAATTTGAAGTGGAAGTGAGAAACGTCGGATAAAGCCGCTCATCTGTAGACCAGATTTGCAAAATTAAATCCGAAAAATTGAAATGCGGTGAAAAACCGATTGCATCGTAAAAATCCAAAGAAATTGCATTAGACCCAAAATTCTTGAAAATAATGAAAGGATCGGCGCTCCAATGTAATAATTTTGTTATGGAACCCAAAGGTATCCACTCGGGGGCTAACCAGACTAAATTAGAATCAACAATTCTGCATTCAGAAGCTCTCGAAGGTGAACGGACGTGAAAGTGATGCAACTCATAGACACTGGCATAAGGCAACGATATGTTTACATGCAGTTCGTACCAGGATGGATGAAAGATATGTGCAATTTGATTTGGCGGGTAATAATGTCGTGAGGGCACCAAATCAATAGGCACAGTCGCCGTGAAATCATACGCAGTCGCAAATGAAAACATGTCCGTCGGCGGATACTCACTAATATATAGCCCACTATTCATATCAAATGGAGGTGCTAATAACGACGGTTTAACTAAGTGGATCAGACTAGGTAAAATCAATTCGAGTCCTAACAAGTCTGCTAATCGATCCAAAAGGATGGATCCCTCGCAAGGTAAATCTTCCAACTCAGTAGGTACGTCAGCTAACTCTGGGCAATTGTATGGTTCCTCAACTAACATAGGAGACAGGCCTGAAATATGGTCGAGGGGAGGTGGGTTAATCCCCGGGAGGGATACTCTAGAGGACACATCATCATCCAGTTCACTAGGATATCCAATCTCCTCATCGTCACTACAGTCGTCAGAACAATCAGCATCTCCCTCAGTGGCGGGCTCAGACGTCGAAGATAAAAGAGCCAAAGCCCTAGGCTTTGTGGGGCACTCCATGGCATAGTGGCACATCAACCCACAAGCATAGCATGTAGCGTTCTCCTTACAAATTTTAACTATTTGCCTAGGCTTATCCCGCGGTTTTATAGCATCCTTAGTTGAGACAACGACAGGTGGCGGGACAGAGGACCTAACCTTTTCCTTCTCACTAACGGTAGGTGTACAAGTGCTCAAAATAGTCAGATCTTGGCAGAGAAAGGATCTAGCTTGAGGCTTATAGTCACTCCAATGATCAGAAACGGGTCTAGTGCCCTTGTAGGGAGAAACAAAATCATGAGATATCCGAGTATGGGAGTACGAGGGCACATACTGGTTTGATGTAGGCAAAATCTTAGGCAGCAACTCACTCAAATAATCAGAAGATGGAGAGCGACAGTATGGAGGGTAATACTCATCTGTTAATAAATTCTTCATAATCCTCCAACCTACAAGTGAGTCGTCGAGGGACGTCCCAAAACTTCGCTCCTCATTGAGCCAGAAGGTTTGTGCTCGACCCAATAATTATAGTTTCGTAACGGGAATCCTGTGGGGATCCATAATCTGATAACTCTCAAAATAGCACTCCATATCCTTCACCCAACATAAAAATACTTGCGAATCACCTAACCCATTACAGGTTGGAGCAGGAACCCTAATAGGCCTAGAGGTGCGCGGTGGTGGTGTCAGATATTGTGATAACATAACGTTACGCTCAACGGATGAAAGTTAGTGCGCGGAGCTCCCAATGTCCGCCATAACGGACAAACAAAACACAAAAACTAAGTAAATACGTAAAATTAATTTTTTTGTTTTTTTTGTTTGTATATAACTAAAAAATAAAAATTTTAAAACCAACAAAATTTGCCTAAGTGCAAATGGGGGGGGGGTGGCTCGAAACGAGCAGATCGTTGCCAAATTGAGAAATTGGCAAACCTCCCTCTGATACCAAATTGATGTAGGCCACTCCCAAAATGGAATTTAAACACGAGACGACAAAAGGATTCCTAAGGGGAATTTAAGCGAACACGTGGTGTGCGCGCAAAACTCGAAATTTTGGCAGAGTTTCATTTGTAAGTGCACGATCTCACAAGGGGAAATTCTCACCCAAACCTGCACAAACATACACATATACTAATCTCAAAATCCTAACCATACATCTAGCATCGCATCACAAACATTTCCATCCACATAGAGGGCGTTCCGGATTAATGATTTTAATTCGGAAAGTAGTCCAAATATAACCCTCAAAACAAAACCATACGAGGATATACCAAATCCTCTTGATCCATTCGAAACCAAAGGATAAACAAACCCCGGTTTGCAAACGTCCAAGGGGACCTACCCTTACGGAAATCTTCGTGAAAATCGGATGTAAAACATTAACAATTTAAGATTTTTTTATGCAAATACTTGAATCAATTAGTAGGATGAAACTTGAAATCAAAGTCTCCACTAACTCACAATATGAAGAAGAATATCACACAAAGTTTTAGGGAAAGAAATTTATTACAAAGAACCCAGAAATTTAGAGAGGAGGTTGGGAGGGAAGAACAAGATAGCAGAAGAGTCGCACTTCCACGGGTCACCGGAGTCGCACCGGATGAGAAATAACCGAGCCGCCTTCTTCGGAGTCACACCGGAGGAGGTAGGAGTCGTCGGAGCAGCAAGGAACAGCCTCAAAGGGGCGGCAACAGCAGCAGTAGGCGGATCCTGGGCGTCGGGTTTCGGCAAGGTCGAATAGGAGCGGGGGCGGCTTGAGCAAACCGTGAGACTAGGTTTTTTTTTCTTCTTCAATTCATTGCCTCCTTCTCTCCATCTCCACATATATATATAAGCTTATTACACCACTCTATCCAACCCTTCATCCAAAACAAAACAAATCCTAGCCACTAATGTTTAACAAAATTAAAATAACATACTATTAAACCCTATAAATTATAAATCTAATATTAATAAAATGATAATTAAAGTAGTAGGATTATAATATTATTTCAAAAATTAAATAACATAATAATCATAATGAAGTGACGAAATGTCGGCGGTGGTGGTGGCGGCGGAGACGACGGTTGCGGCAACGACCATCAATGTCCACGAACATGTAGCTGCGGCGATCAAAAGAGAGATCCATGTGGCAAAGGCGACGACGGTTGCAGCAATGACCATCAATATCCTTGAACATGTAGCAGCGGCGATCAAAAGAGAGGTCCATGTCGGCACGAGCAAATGGCGGGGCATCCTCGCCATCAAGAGGCCGCAGCTTGTCTCACCCCGCGGCATCGCACCAACACAAGTGTTTTCACAAACACAACTACACACAATATGTACAACACAAAAGCAATAAAGTGCGCACACCACTTTATTTCTGCTCATCCGTGTCTCATTGAATCCGCTTGGCGGCCTCCGTTAACTACAAATTATGCACGTGATTAGGCTGCTCTTCATGATTCAAACTTTGCGGCTCCTGCAACTGGAGAGTATACATTCGAGGTTGCGCTCGTGATGCAGATGACTCTGCCACGGCCTTGCCCTTTCCCTCATAGGACGCACCTGAATTTTTCTCACCCTTTGAGGCGCCACTCCAACAATCTCGGGCGATATGCCCCTGCTTCCCACAGTTATAACACGTATGTGTCTCCACACGTCCTTACCCGTATGTTGCTCCCGAAGTAACGTTCGACTAAGCTTATTTAGCAGGCCTGAACCGCTTCTTATCACGTTTCCAAAATTCCGATTGTTCGGACTGCGGAACTTGGAACTCTGACTTTTCCGCCGCCAAGTTCTTCTTATTGTATACTCGTTTCAAATCTTTCTCCAGCGCACAGGCTGTATCTACTAAGGCTTGGAATCCTTGGTTCACTGAACTCAGGAGGGCCAACCACAGTTCATCACAAAGTCCCACATATAACCTATTTGTCTTCCACACATCCTCCGCAAACGTCGACCCCGCATAATTCCCCAGCCTAGTGAACTAATGCAGGTAATCATCAACTGTCTTCTCACCCTACACCAGACGTTGGAATTCGTTCTCCATCGCAATTCTCCGCGATACTGGCAAATACATTGCGAAAAACAATCTGGAGAATTCGTCCATCGAAATCTCTCCCAGGCCTCTGCCTGCCAACTGGTGCATCTCGACTTCATCCCACCACAGTCTTGCCTCTCCTTCCCGCAGGAAAGTGGCTAAAGTCACTTTATGCCCCTCATCAATCTTGATCGCTATCAGGATCCTCTTCACTCGTGAGAGCCAATCCTCTGCCTGGGTTGGGGAATTTGCCCTGACAAAGGTAGGTGGATGAAAATCCATAAACCGCTTCAGTTGCTTATTCGCTGCTTTATCATCAATCCGAGCTTCAACACGCTATTGCCTCGTCCCAACCCGTACTGGCTCCACTGAAGGCCATTCCTGCCAAATAGGTTGTGCTTGAATCATGGCAAATATCTCCTCCGCAACTCGGTATACGGTTTTCCCAGAAGGAGGTGTGGGAACCTCAGCTGGTGTCGCACTCTCATCTGAACGCCGGGGCTCCAACTGCCCATCTTCGCTCCTTGTCACCTATACGTGAACAAGATATTAATAACCTCCAATCCAAAACAGCAAACATGCCCAAACCCTCACATTCCTAGAGGACATTCTTGAGTTCATTTATGTTAAAATGGTTCGCACATACACGTGCTCGCCACCAGACAAAAGAATTCAGCCATGAATTCAAAAGCGGAAGAACGAGGGCCTCTGATACCAAAATATAACGACCCGAACTGTTAAATAACATATAATAGAAGGTCCGACCGGGGACCCACATTATATGCCACAAACAGACGGTGAGTTCACAGGTTAAAACCAAAAATACCATCGCACCCTAACCCAGAGCATTCTAGCGGAAGTTTAAAGCTTGTAAGAACTCATCCAATGAATGTCCACTATTAATATATAAACAACTCATTTATATATACAAAACACCAGGAATGTTTACAACTCAAATGCTCACGGCCTTAAGGCCTTATAAGTTACTCTTAACAACATATGATTTCATACTTCAATACGCAGGCCGGCCACACATGAAATCCAAAGCTTCACACGACCTTTGAGGGACTACCAGCAGTAGCAGCAAGGGCTTCAGCCCGCTCATTCCAATGAACCCGCAACACCTGCATGAGAACGTCCACCCCAAGGGTGATTCACAAAGCAACGATCAGCATTCAGCTGACCAATTATAATGACCCTACCACTTACCCGGGGAAGTGGTTCCTTCCCTGCATGCAATACAACACATATATATATTTTCCACAATCAAATCACAAATGCTGGCCTTTGTGTCAGACGCTCCGTGCACTTAGGGTACGCTTACGGTGTTTAACATGCGTGCTGGAGACATCCTCGCCCGTCTCACTCAGTGGTGTTCACCTCACAGAAACCACTGAGCATTATCGATCGACACACTGGGAATGCCCACATCCCCCCATTTGCAGTAACACCAACCGACCGCTCATGACGATCTTACCACTAAACTTGTTGGGTGGCCTACCCACTCAGAGGTTCTTAACTTGTTGGCCATGGGCATCAGCCGCCAAACCCCAGTTGGAGACCTCTCGCACCCATCCCACTCAAAGGTACTCGCTCTCAACAATCCTACAACAGAACTTGTTAGGTGACCCACCCACTCAGAGGTTCTCGTATCCATCTCTCAACACAGGCACATAGTGCCACTTTCCAATCCATTAACCAGCTCGTGCCGAGCATCCAACCAAAGGAGCCATACAAAACATCCTACTCACAATTCACAATCATCCTTACAATCTCCGCAAGCTAATCAATTTATACATGGAGTCTTCTCTGGTTCGCAACATCACCAATCTAGACTTCCATCTAGATGGGCTTCACACAGCATGCCTATTTCGTACTACCCACTTCTGGATCTTAATGCAGACTCGATCACTGGAATCGCTTACGCTTTCCACCTCTTGGTGGAGGATCCCATACACATGCATAAAGTAGGACTTCACTTGTCCAAGAAGGAGATCGTTACCCTTGACGATCTCTTCGGAGCCATGGAGAAACTAGCCGGATGGTAATCACCGCGATGGCCTTGCCTCCACAACGCTGAACTCGGCTCTCGATTCGGACAGCTGAAGCTCCACCGGCGGCTGGAAAGCTTCTCCTTTCCTCATCCAAGCTCACCTCTATCTCTTCTCTTTAGAAACAGAATGGCCAAGGATTGAATGACAATTACATGCCAATCCCGGAGTTAAACCCAGCTGGGAATACCCTAGATTATTAGATCTAGGATGAGGGAAACAAATAGCCACAAATCGGCTGAAAAGTTGACTTTTATGCCAGACATGGCCTGTGACACGCCCGTGTTACAGGCCGTGTACTGCAAGCGGTACACGAACTTACTCACCCTGACCAGAACACGGGCCGAGACACGCCCGTGTCAAACCCCTTACACGCCCGTGTCAGTAAGTACATGCCCATGTTGAGGGGCATGTTCCTCACTCGACACAGCACCAACTATCCCGAGAAGCACACGACTAAGGAACATGCCCATGTCCTTGGTTGTGTGACAAACACGCCCTTGTGACACGCCTGTGTCACAGGCCGCTTTCTATACTCAATGCCTCAATGACACTCAGCGCAACTAAATGCCATTGAAACCGAGCAGGACACGCCCTGGGACACGCCCGTGTCCCAGGCCGTGTCACTCTACTCAATGATTGTCGAGCCACGCACAGTGAAGGAAACGCCCTGGGACACGCCCGTGTCCTAGGCCGTGTTCCTCACTCGAGACACACTCAACGCCCAGTCGAGACCTACTCGAGACCCACTCGAGTACCACAAGCTTGACATTGTAAGACCCCCCTCCCGAAACAAAAGACACGACACGAGAGGGGTCTTATGCCCAAAATAGATGCCTTGCGGTAACACTAACACTCGGGCTAGCATATACCACAAGACGCCTATCCTGCCGGCTACAACCACTATCAACATATAAATGCCAACCCAACCAAACAATAAAATAAGTCAACCCCACCAAGCATAAGTCCATAAATATAGCAAAAGAGAAGCTAAACAAGCTTCTACATAATCAGAGTACGAAAATAGAACTACCTCGAAGGGCTACAGCAAAATCTCTCTCACTCACATCTGTAACCGACGGTAGCGACGGTACCGTCCCTTTAGGCCCTGTCATCCTGGCCTGGTAGTCTAGCTGCATAGCCTGCTGCTCCACCTGTGGGGTTTCCTCCTAAAAAGGGAGACGTAGCAACCGTTAGTCATAAAGACTAAGTGGCTTCACATCCGCTCCCCCGGCGACTCCTCGGCACCGGTCGGAGAAAGGAATAGGTACAATATATATAAACAGTAGTACAAGTAGGTGAAGTAAGTATACAATTCATAGGTAGCAAAAAAAGTAGTGTACAAATGAACAAGCTCATATTTTACAATTCTACAATCTACAACAGCAAGAGTGTATAATGTTATAAGAGTAAGTAACTCAACTTATATGGATGCCCATACAAGCATATAAGTTGAGGGTCATTCAGCAATAAGTAACTCATCGTATAGGAGTGCCCATAAAAACTTATATGATGAGGGTCTTGTGTATGCAATGAAGTGCAATGCTTTGTATGCAATGCAATGTCACACCCATGATCAAGCACATGCAATCGCTATGTCGACACAGACTTATAGTTCTCACTATTCGAGCAGGTAGCTAACCTCTCAGGAATCATCCATCGTGGCCAAACGGTTATAGTAGAGCAGGCATCTCCACTACTAGGCTGGTCTCCACACTACCTGGCCTAGGCCTCTGTACGCCTCAACGCTAAGAACATAACAGCGGAGCTCACATGCGTACTACGGCTCAGCGGGTTCTCTTTAATAAATGAGCACCAAGATCCTAGCCCCGAACTGGCCTATGCGTGACACGGAAGGAGCCTCGGAAATGAACACGAGGACCAAGCCAAATTGTTAACTTGGCAAGGAAGGAGCCTCGGGACGTGAACACCGAGGAACAAGCCCAACCGTCCAAGGTCTAGCTATCAACTCCCATCGGTGTGACTATTGGCGAGCCCGTAGACCTGCAACACTATCCTTAACCCGGGATTACGACACCACGTGTCGACTCACACCACATGCAAGTCCACATTATCGTGGCATGGAAGAACCCTCAGGACGTTAACACCAAGGACCAAGCCCAACCATCCATCAGATACGGGAGGAGCCTCGGGACGTGAACACCGAGGGCCAAACCCAACCGTCAAACTTTACACATCTCAATCTCATTCCAACTAGTGACGCTCAACACCGCACTTGTTACTTCCACAATGCTACCCGTAGAGAGACGACACTCTTAAGCATTGGAATACTAATTCCCTTTTTATCCATTCAACGTACATCATGGGCATAGTTAAATCATTTATACCTCTATTAATTTATAACTACCCATTTATATCAAGCTCTTTCCTTCAATTAAGCTTGTCCATAACTCGTTATACGAATTCAGATTTATAACCTCAACTTATCATATCACTATGAAAATTATGTCGAAAGATTTCACCCAAGCCTCGAGTTGGATCGCAACATTAAATTCCACCAAATCACATTCCACGTTACACAGCCAAGAATTTTGGTGCAACCTTAATCCGGGCAGAAACTTCAACCAATGATTCCCGAGGCTACAGAAATCCGACGAGTTCGTGTAACCACTCGTTGGAAAGATAATTTCAAGGGTTACAACTTTTGTGTTTAGTTGAAAGCCCATATTTTATCACCTCACACCAGAAACCCACTCGAAGCCTGTTGCGCACAGGATACGGATTTCCTGGGTGGAAATTCCCCCAATCGCATCAGATTCGAACGGACTTTACCGTGGATACGGGAATTGCCTGGAAACGTGCAACCACTCGTTGGAAAGATAATTTCGAGGGCTACGACGTTCGTGTTTAGTCGAAAACCCAGATATGACTAGAACACCCCCGAAATTTGCCACGAAGGTTGCTGCGTGTAGAAAATAGATTTCTTCATGCATCTTAAGGTGAGATGAACGGCATCTGTTCATCTTCTTCCTTGCACAAATCTCCCAAAAACTCCTCCAGAAAATCGTCCACCCTTATTGACCCTCACGAAGCCATATTTCTCCATGAATCCCTCTCTCATCTTCACTTTGAAGAATGAAGAGGTTGGAGGGGACTAAGCCTAGAAAACGACCTAGGCATGGCTTTTCCCTAAGAAATCTCCTCCTCACCATCAAGACTCTAAGGAGTCGATATCTCTCCTAGAATATTAACTACAGATCTAGCACCAAGGGAGAGGGGAGGAAGCTCACCTCATTTCAAGCAGTAACACCATTTCCGGCCATGGATCTAGTCATTCTTCTTTACGACATCTCTTGCTTGGTGCAGTTGTTCTTCATGGCAAAGGAAGGAGAGAGAGAGAGAGACGCCTACAGGAACTCCAACTGCTTCCCTTGGCTCCGTCGGTTTCGCGAGGTCCACGATGACGGCAAGAACGATCGGCAAGGGTTCGGCTTTATCTCCTCTTATAAACCGATGTATTAGGTTAAATCCTTCCGCCACGTGTCAACGCCCCATTGGACCGCCCCTAATGGGTCATATTGAAGTGACCCAATCCAAGGAATCATCATCAGCACGAATCCCAAAGTCCGGTTCGGTCCGCCTGTACAAGCGGGCGAATCTGCCTGGGCAAAGAAAACGCACAAGTCAAATTCGACGGGAATCAACCGTCATTCTCGACGATCGGCGAGAATCGTCGGGCATTCTCGACAAATTCGTCGGGTATCAACAATGATACCTGGCGAATTTCACTTAGCCCACTTATCGGAAATCCTTGCATTGAGTGCATTAAGAGTATCAGTCAGCGATACTCGATGATCGGTGGGTATCATCGGGAATTCTCGACGATCGGTGAGAATCGCCGGGCATTCTCGTCGATCGGCGAGAATCGCCGAGCATTCTCGTCGACTTTCACTTAACCTAATTCCCAATCTGTAGTTCTGGATCCGGCGGGTATCGACCATCGATACCCGTTGAATCAGCGAGTATCATTCCCGATACCCGTCGATCGGCGAGTATCATTCACGATACCCGTCGATCAACGAGTATCAACTCCCATTCTCGTTGATTTTCCATTAGACCATTTCCTCTCGATCCGTTGGATATCACTCAACCCTACACTCCATTCAACGTACTTGACACCTTTTGCCAGTGCGTCCTGAGCCCGAGTCAAGTCTCTTGACTCAAAACTCGTGTGAGGGGCCTAGCGCGAATTAGGACGTTACAAATCCTATAAACAAAATAAAAGATTTCGTCCCCGAAATCAGGCTAGGGCTATGGGAATGCAAGTACAAAATATTATGCGCTATAAAATGGTACCTTGGGAGAACAGCCTCAGGTAGCATTTCTGCATCAAATCCACCGGCTCCCAAGTAAATTCTTCCTTCCCATGATTAGACCATAGCACTTTTACTAGAGGCACACTTTTGCGGCACAATGTTCTTATCTCATTATCAACGATTCGTATCGGCTCCAGTCGCACAGATCTGTCAGACGCCACCTTACCATCAGTTGTGGGGATGTATTGTTCAGGCCGCAACAGTGCCTTCCGAAGCGACGATACATGGAACACATCGTGGAGATTTTTTAGCTCGGGCGGTAGCTCCAGCCGATATGCAAAAGGGCCAATCCTTCCACTAAGACATAGGGTCCAACATACCGTGGGCTGAGCTTCTTCACTCCCCGCACCCGTGACACTCCATGCATCGACCGGATTTTCAGGAACACTTTATCACCCACCTGAAACTCCACCATACGGTGCTTTGCGTTATAATACTTCGCCTGCCGACTTTGAGCCTCCAACATACGATCCCTTATCATCTTAACCATCGCATCCGTGTCATCTATATATTCAACACCCAAAGTCTTCGGGTCTTCATCTTGTACCCAAGATAAGGGGGTTCTACACCTTCTTCCATAAAGGGCTTAATGGGGTGTCATACCAATGCTAGCTTGATGGCTGTTGTTGTAGGAGAATTTTTCTAAGGGAAAGAGTCTTTCCCACGGCTATCCCCTATCTTTCACACACAACCTCAACAGATCCTCCAATGTTCGGATGGTCAGCTCAGACTGCCCATCCGTCTGAGGATGAAATGCGGTGCTGAAGGTAAGGCGCGAGCCCAAATAATCCTGTACCGCCTTCCACTCCTTGGAGGTAAAATGACCATCACTGTCCGAAACTATCATCTTAGGTATGCCGTGATACCGTACAAACTGCTCCACAAAAAGGCGTACAAAGACATCCACATGAGCCTCCTTCTTCATAGGAATGAACCGGGCAACTTTTGTCAGGCGATAAACGATCACCCACATTGAATCATTTCCTGAGTGGGAGAGAGGTAGCCCATGTACGAAGTCCATGGAAATATCCTCGAACTTCCACTCGGGGATTTGCAACGACTGCAACAGTCCACCGGGACTCCTGCACTCCGCCTTCACTCTTTGGCAGGCTTCACAATTCGTGAAAAAGTATCGGACATCCTTCTTTATTGCTGGCCAACACATCGTCTTCCGTAAGCCGGCGTATATCTTTGAAATTCCCAGGTGCACGGAATATTGAGAGCAATGTGCTTCTCTCAAGATATCCTCCCGAATTCTGCCACCTTTGGGAATGTAGAGCAGGCCGCGAAAGTAAACGAGGCCGTCCTTTAGTGTGTACTCGTCGGTAGCCCCGTCTTCGATTAACTTTATTGCTAGGGCCAAAACCGCATCCAATCCTTGCTCCACTCGGATACGGTCCTGGATATCACAAACTATGTTCATGCTGGACAGGTACTCCGTATATTCCGAAGAAGCCTTAAATATTAAGGTAATGTCCATCTCCTCGATCATCCGTGCAAACTCCATGCTCATTAACCGAGACTCTGGGCTCGAGCCGGGTACTTTCCTACTCAATGCATCGGCTACTGAGTTCGCTTTTCTTGGGTGGTAGTTCAAGGTGAACTCATAGTCGCATAGAAACTCTAACCACCGCCATTGTCTTAAGTTAAATTCCTTCATGGTATGGACGTACTTCAAGTTTTTATGATCCGAGAAAATTTCGCAGTAGACGCCGTATAGATAATGCCTCCATACTTTCAAGGCGAACACCACTGCTCCTAGCTCCAAATCATGCACCGGGTAATTGATTTCATGCTTCTTCAATTGTCTTGAAGCATAAGCAATTACATGCCCGTGTTGCATCAACACCGCTCCCAACCCCTGATAAGACGCGTCTGTGTAAACTTGGAATCCTTCCTTCCCAGACGGAAGGACAAGGATGGGGGCTGAGGTAAGTCTATCCTTCAATTCCTGGAATGCCGCTTCACACTGGAGTTTCCACTCAAATGGCACACCATTCTTTGTCAAAGAAGTAAGCAGGAGGGCAATCTTGGAGAATCCTTTTAGAAACTTGCGGTAGTATCCAGCAAGTCCCAGAAAACTCATCACATCGGCCGCCGACTTCAAGGGCGACCACTCCTTCACGGCACGCACATTGGCCGGATCCACAGCTAGTACAGCCCCACTGATTACATGACCCAAGAAAGCCACTTCCCTAGGCCAGAATTCACACTTGTTAAACTTGGCGAACAGGGTGTGCTCTTTAAACTTTTCCAGAACTAAGGCTAAATGCGCGGCATGTTCCTCCCCCGTCTTCGAGTAGACTAAGATGTCGTCAATGAACACAATGACGATGACATCCAGATAGGGCTCAAACACTTTATTCATCAAGCTCATGAAAGCTGATTGGGCATTTGTGAGCCCAAACGGCATCACTGTGAACTCATATAAGCCGTACATTGAGCTGAAAGCCATTTTCGGAATATCATCCTCTTGTATTCTCAACTGGTAATACCCCAAGCGCAAATCTAGCTTGGAGAACCAATGCGCTCCCACCAGTTGGACGAACAACTCATCGATCTGAGGTAATGGATAGGTGTTCCGTACCATCAGTCGGTTGAGTTCCCGATAGTCTATACATAAATGCAGGGTTCCATCTTTCTTCTTAACGAATAGAATAGGGGCAACCCAAGGTGATTAGCTGGGGCGAACAAACCCTTATTCTACCAACTCCTGCAGTTGAACTCTAAACTACGCGAGTTCTTTTGGGGCCATTCGATAAGGGGTCCTGGAGACAGGCTTAGCTCCTGATACAAGCTTAATCTGAAAAATCAACTTCTCTATGCGGGGGTAACCCTGGTAATTTCTCAGGAATTACTTCAGGAAAATCCCGTGCTACCCGCACATCCTTCACATCTATCTTTATCTCCTTTAGTTCGAAACATATCATGTAGACTCCATCCCCTCTCATATGAGCTTTCACGGTCTTGATTGAGGATAACAATATTCGTGGTGTGAAATTTATACCTTGGAAGACTACATCAGTATCCCCATGTCTCAAATAGATGTGCTTCTTCGCACAATCGATTCTTGCATGGTGCCAATCCAGCCATGTCATGCCCAGAATGAGGTCGAATTCTGGTATTCTCAAAATTGTGGCGGGGGTATCAAAGGTCTTTCCCCCAATGGTTATCTCCAACTCACACTTCGCGATTGCCGTCATCTCAGATCTGTCTGGGAGGCGTACTCTTCGAGCAATACCAGTGAAATATTGTACTCCGTGTATATCCTTGATGAAGTCTTCAGACACGAAAGAATGTGAGGCACCGGTGTCAAATAACGTATAAGCTGGTTTCCCGCCGACCATCTCGGTGCCTAAGTGTAATTTAATAATACTCAAGCTAGACGTCTAGTATATCTTAAGCCACTAGAAGATATTAATGGAAGCAAAAGGGCTAATTCAAATCGTACCTGCAATCATCTCCTGAGGATTCCGCTCTTGAGTCATATCAAAGGCATACATCTGATCCCGAGCGGGTCTGGGGTTTCTTCCTCGTGGTCCTCGTCCTCGAACACGCACATACCCTCTCCCCCGCGGGGCTGCTGGAGGGAGAGCAAAAGGCGCATCTCCAAAAAGTTGCAGGCAGTAGCGTCGAATGTGTCCCGGTTGGTTGCATTCAAAGCACACCCGTTCCTGCCTTCCGCCGTGTTGCTGAAATTGTTGAGGTGGAGGTAATGCTGGCGGTTGCGGAACCGGGCGCTCCTCTCTAAAGTTCTGAGGGAAACGTCTACCACCCCTCCGATATCCTCTTACTCTTCTATTGTCAAATCTCCTTCTGTTGTTGGGGCTGGCTTCCATCACACCCTCCGCTGGTCTCTTACCACTTCCCATATGATTCGCTTCCAATCTCTTTGCCATATCAATAATCTCCGCCAGACTAGAGTCCGCTATAAACAAAAGGGCTTGCCTTAGGGGATCTCGCAAGCCTTTGTAGAATCGTTTGGCGTACCCTCTATCATCCAACTCATAGGAGTCACCGAATCTAGCCAAGTGCTGAAACTCCCATTGGTACTCTGTCACGACCTGGACTCTTGCTTTAGTTGCAAAAATCTCTCTTCAAGACCATCCCGAGCGGCCGAGGGGATGAAATGATCTAAAAAGGCTTCAGAGAATTCGCTCCAACTAATGTCTGTGTACACTCTTCCACGAAAAGTGGAGCCCATGAGGGACTTCCACCACCTTTTGGCATGCAGTTCTAAGAGTGTCACCACAAGAGTCACCGCCATATTGTTTGGGCATCTTATTCCTGCCAACAATTCTTATATAGTGTCAAGCCACTCTTCCGTACGCACCGCCGACTCTGTCCCAATATAAGCGGGAGGGGAGAGAGCTCGGAAAGTGCTTAACCAACTAGATCCCAGACCCTGTTGTTGTACAGGTGCCTGCTGAGATTGGGACCTAAAGACGTCCAAAATAGCTGTGAGCGTCTGCCCCAGCTCTGATTGTTGGAATTGTGTAGGAACGGACGGGGCGGGGGAGCCCCTCATTGGCTCAGCATGTACTGGGATCTACACATAGGGTACAAACCTAAGGTTAGGTTGGCTAATCTAAGGTTAAAGATGGACAAACTTAGTGTGAATTACACATGGGCACACCACTGCTTCTGCTAAGTCAGTTTGTCCCCAAACCGACTAATCAAACGGGGGTGGCACTATTGTTAAGTGACTTTCTCCTTGGAGGATCGTAGCAAGCTGATACCATTTGTAAGACCCCCCCTCCTGGAACACAAGACACGGCACGAGAGTGGTCTTATGCCCAGAACAGCCGCCTTGCGGAAACACTAACACTCGGGCTAGCCTGTACCACAAGACGCCTATCCTGCCGGCTACAACCAATATCAACATATAAATGCCAACCCAACCAAACAATAAAATAAGTCAACCCCACCAAGCATAAGTCCATAAATATAGCAAAAGAGAAGCTAAACAATCTTCTATATAATCAGAGTACGAAAATAGAACTGCCCCGAAGGGCTACAACAAAATCTCTCTCACTAACATCTGTAACCGACGGTAGCGACGGTACCGTCCCTTCAGGCCCTATCATCCTGGCCTGGCTGTCCAGCTGCATAGCCTGCTGCTCCACCTGCGGGGTTTCCTCCTAAAAAGGGAGACGTAACAACCGTTAGTCATAAAGACTAAGTGGCTTCACTTCCGCTCCCCGGCAACTCCTCGGCACCGGGCATAGAAAGGAACAGGTACAATATATATAAACAGTAGTACAAGCAGGTGAAGTAAGTATACAAATCATAGGTAGTAATAAAAGTAGTGTACAAATGAACAAGCTCTTATTTTACAATTCTACAATCTACAGCAGCAAGAGAGTATAATGTTATAACAGTGAGTAACTCAACTTATATGGATGCCCATACAAGCATATAAGTTGAGGGTCATTCAGCAATAAGAAACTCATCGTATAGGAGTGCCCATACAAACTTATACGATGAGGGTCTTATGTATGCAATGAAGTACAATGCTATGTATGCAATGCAATGACACACCCATGATCAAGCACATGCAATCGCTATGTCGACACAGACTTATAGTTCCCACTATTCGAGCAGGTAGCTAACCTCTCAGGCATCATCCGTCGTGGCCAAACAGTGACAGTAGAGTGGGCATCTCCACTACTAGGCTGGTCTCCACACAACCTAGCCTAGGCCTCCGTACGCCTCAACACTAAGAACACAACAGCGGAGCTCACATGCATACTACGGCTCAGCGGGTTCTCTTGCGTAAATGAACACCAAGATCCTAGCCCCGAAATGGCCTATGCGTGACACGGAAGGAGCCTCGGAAATGAACACGAGGACCTAGCCCAACCGTTCACTTGGCACGGAAGGAGCCTCAGGACGTGAAAACCGAGGACCAAGCCCAACCGTCCAAGGTCTAGCTATCAACTCCCATCGGTGTGACGATTGGCGAGCCCGTAGACCTGCCACACTATCCTTAACCCGGGATTACGACACCACGTGTCGACTCACACCACATACGATTCCACAATATCGTGGCGTGGAAGGAGCCTCGGGACGTGAACACCGAGGACCAAGCCCAACCATCCATCATATACGGGAGGAGCCTCGGGACGTGAACACCGAGGGCCAAGCCCAACCATCCAACTTTACTCATCTCAATCTCATTCCAACTAGTGACGGTCAACACCTCACTTGTTACTTCCACAATGCTACCCGTAGGGAGACGACACTCTAAGCATTGGATTATTAATTCCCTTTTTATCCTTTCAATGTACATCATGGCCATAGTTAAATCATTTATACCTCTATCAATTTATAACTACCCATTTATATCAAGCTCTTTCCTTCAATTAAGCTTGTCCACAACTCGTTATACAAATTCAAATTTATAACCTCAATTTATCATATCACTATGATGATTATGTCGAAAGAGTTCATCCAATCCTCGAGTTGGATCGCAACATTAAATTCCACCAAATCGCATTCCACGTTACACAGCCCAGAATTTAGGTGCAGCCTTAATCTGGGCAGCAACTTCAACAAAGGATTCCTGAGGCTACAGAAATCCGAAGAGTGCGTGTAACCACTCGTTGGAAAGATAATTTCGAGGGATACAACTTTCGTGTTTAGTTGAAAGCCCGAATTTGATCACCTCACACCAGAAACTCACTCGAAGCCTTCTGCGCACAGGATACAGATTTCCTTGGTGGAATTTCCCCCAATCGCAGCAGATTCGAACGGACTTTCCCGTGGCTACAGGTATCGCTTGGAAACGTGTAACCACTCGTTGGAAAAATAATTTTGAGGGCTACGACTTTCTTGTTTAGTCAAAAACCAAGATATGACCATAACACCCCCGAAATTAGCCACGAAGGTTGCTGCGTGCAGAAAATAGATTTCTGCACGCATCTTAAGGCGAGATGAACGGCATCCGTTCATCTTCTTCCTTGCACCAATCTCCCAAAAACTCCTCCATAAAATCGTCCACCCTTATTGACCCTCACGAAGCAATATTTCTCCACGAATCCCTCTCTCATCTTCACTTTGAAGAATGAAGAGGTTGGAGGGGCCTAAGCCTAGAAAACAACCTAGGCATGGCTTTTCCCTAAGAAATCTCCTCCTCACCATCAAGACTCTAAGGATTTGATATCTCTCCTAGAATATTAACTACAGATCTAGCACCAAGGGAGAGGGGAGGAAGCTCACCTCGTTTGCACACAATTTTCGGCCATGGATCTAGTCATTCTTCTTTGCGGCATCTCTTGCTTGGTGCAGTTGTTCTTTACGGCAAAGGAAGGAGAGAGAGAGAGAGACGCCTCCAGGAACTCCGACTGCTTCCCTTGGCTCCGTCGGTTTTGCGAGGTCCACGATGACGGCAAGAACGATCGGCTAGGGTTCGGCTTTGTCTCCTCTTATAAACCGATGTATTAGGTTAAATCCTTCTGCCATGTGTCAACGCCCCATTGGACCGCCACTAATGGGTCATATTGAAGTGACCCGGTCCAAGAAATCATCATCAGCACAAATCTCGAAGTCCGGTTCGGTCCGCCTGTACAAGCTGGTGAATCTGTCTGGGCGAAGAAAACGCACAAGTCAAATTCGACGGGAATCAACCGTCATTCTCGACGATCAGCGAGAATCGTCGGGCATTCTCGACGAATTCGTCGGGTATCAACAATGATACCCGGCGAATTTCACTTAGCCCACTTATCGGAAATCCTGGTGTTGAGTGCGTTGAGTATCAGTCAGCGATACTCGACGATCGGTGGGTATCATCGGGCATTCTCCACGATCGTTGAGAATCGTCGGACATTCTCGTCGATCGGCGAGAATCGCCGAGCATTCTCGTCGACTTTCACTTAACCTAATTCCCAATCTGCAGTTCTGGATCCGGCAGGTATCGAACATCGATACCCATCGAATCGGAGAGTATCATTCCCAATACCCGTCGATCGGCGAGTATCATTCCCGATACCCGTCGATCGGTGAGTATCAACTCCCATTCTCGTCGATTTTCCCTTAGACCATTTCCTCTCAATCCGTTTGATATCACTAAACCCTACACTCCATTCAACGCACTTGACACCTTTTTCCAGTGCGTCCCGAGCCCGAGTCAAGTCTCTTGACTCAAAACTCGTGCGAGGGGCCTAGCCCGAATTGGGACGTTACAGACATGCCCTGGGACATGCCCGTGTCCCAGCCGTGTCATCCAGCCTAAATTCCAAATGGAGATTTGGGGTGTTACAGCTCAACTAACTCAACTCCATCCAGCCTACGGCGTTGACTGAGCTCAGCTCACTCAATGCCATTCAGCCTAAGCAAGATGGAGTTGAGTGCAGTTAGCGCACTTAACGCCATTCAACTTATGGCATTGAGTGCACTCGATGTACTCAACGCCATTCAGCCCAAGTATGATGGTGTTGAGTGCAGTCAGCGCACTCAACGCCATTTGCTAATGGCATTAAGTGCACTCGATGAACTCAACGCCTGCCCCAAAATCCTCCCTAAATATTATGGCATTGAGTGCACTCGACGCACTCAACGCCATTCGGCCTATGGCGTTGAGTGCACTTGACACACTCAACGACCGAGACAAAAGCCTGCCTGAATAAGATGGCGTTGAGTGCACTCAACGCACTCAACGTCATTCGGCCCATGGCATTGAGTGCACTCGACGCACTCAACGCCCGAGCCCAATTCCTGTTTTAAGTAAATTTCTGACCTACTATAAGTAGACCAAGGTGATTTTCATCTTGAGACTGGGTCACTTGGCCTCCTTGGGCTTTCTAGGTTTTTGTCATGACTTGGTCATGAGAAAACCACTCCTAGGGGTCTGGTCAGAAATAGGATGTTACACTCGGGGCCCGGGTAGACTCTCTCTAGTGGAATCCAGCCCTGCCAGCTAGATGAAAGCTTGACATCAGGATTTGGTGGGGGTTCGGTTAGACTCTCTCGAGTGACCTCCAGCCATACCATCTAGATGAAAGCCTGACCGCGAGATCTGCTCAGGGTTTGGGTAGACTCTCTCGTGTGAAATCCAGCCCTGCCAACTAGATGAAAGTTTATAGCGGGATCTGCTCGGGTTTCGGGTATACTCTCTCGACTAATATCCAGCCCTGCAAGCTAGGTTAGATTTTGACAACGTGATCTGCTCAGTGTCTGGGTATACTCTCTCGAGTGACATCCATCCCAGTGAGCTAAGTGAAAGCCTGGCAGAGGGATCTGCAAGCCTGGCAGAGGGATCTGCTTAGGGTCTTGGTAGACTCTCTCGAGTGACATCCAGCCCTGCTAGCTAGATGAAAGCCTGAGCGTGGGATTTGCTCGGGGTTTGGGTAGACTCTCTTGAGTGCCATCCATCCCTGTTAACAAGGTGAGAGCCTGACAGCGACATCTGCTCGGGGTCTGGGTAGTCTCTCTCGAGTGACATCCAGCCTTGTTAACTATGTGATTGCTTGACAACGGGATCAGCTCAAGGTCCAGGTAGACTCTCTCGAGTGACATCCAGCTCTGCCAGCTAGATGAAAGCTTGACAGATGGATGTGCTCGGGGTCCTGATAGACTCTCTCGAGTGGAATCCATCCCTGCCAGCTAAATGAAAGCATGGCAGCAGGATCTGCTTGGGATCAATATTTTCAACATGGCCTGTCACAAATTCTATTGCAAAAGAGCTGGAAGATCAAGAGATTTCATATTTACCAAAAGGATGTACATACATGATTCATGGGTATAAACACTTCAAGTCATCACCGTTCTAGGTGTGACTTAGGGTCTCGCCCTCCACATTCCGAAGGCGAAACCCTCCTGACCTCAACGCTTCTTTCATAATATATGGACCTTCCTAGTTTGGGTTGAGATTTCCCACTACAGCTGATATACCCGTAGCATCTTCTTTTTTCAAGACCAATACCCCATACACGAATTGTTTTATTCTCACATGCTTGTCAAAGTACTTATCCATCCGCCGCTTGATTTCTTCTTGTCTGACGGCGGCCACATCCCAGAGCTCCTCCGTTAGGTCAAGGGAGAGTCGTAGCTCATCCTCATTCTCGACTCACCATTCTTTCCTGCTTTCCTCTACTAAAACAAATCGCGGTGTATGGACAAATAATTTTATTGGGAGCACAGCCTCATAGCCATAGGAGAGCTTGAATGGGGTCTCCCTGGTGGCCATATTGGGGTTAGTTCAAAGCGCCCATAGGACCGAGGGGAGCTGCTCTACCCAGCTCCCCTTTAAGTTCTCCACCATCGTCTTCAGCAAGTTCCCAAATATCTTATTCACCGCCTCCAACTACCCGTTGCTGCTAGAATGGTTAACCGAGGCAAACCTGAGATCAATCCCAAGCTGTCCACAAAAACTGATGAACTCCGCGCTGGCAAACTGAGGCCCATTTTCCGTGATAATGGCCTGGGGCAACCCGTGTCTGCAAATGTTCTCCCCTTATACAAAGTTTCAGATTACCTGGGAGGTTACCTTGGATATCGCCTTCACCTCAAACCATTTAGAAAAATATTTCATCATCGCCAAAAAGAATCTCCTCTACCCACTAGTGTAACACCCCGAAACTCAAAAGTGGGACGGGTGACGTTTTAAGCCAAGTCTGGGTTTTAGAGCAGGTTTCACCGGCGTGACCCGGGCGTGTCACGGGCGTTTCATGGACGTGATCGACCTCGGGTCGTGTTGTCGACGTTTTGGCGATCGGCGATCGTCGAGTTGAGGCACACGGCCTGGGACACAGGCGTGTCCCAGGGCATATCACGCTAGGTATTTCTGAGTTATGCACACGAGCAATGACACGAGCACAGACTTGGGCGTGTCACATGTGACACGGGCGTGTTGGGTGCCGTGTCGCAGGCCATGTCCTCCTCGTGAAATAATTCTTGGCAATTGCACCTGGGCATGAAAAGGGTCTTAACACGGCCGTGTCACGTGTGACACGGGCGTGTCGGAGGCCGTGTCAAAGGCCGTGTGCTGGTCAAAGCATATGGCGAGACGACGAACGAGCGACACAGCCCTGGACACGGGTGTGTCGCAGGCCGTGTTCGGCCAAGATTTTGTATTTTCGGCCTAAATCGCAGCCGTTCATTTTCTTGATTTGGGATCCAATGGCTCAGGTCTATTCTTGATGAGTTATATCTGGGAATAGGGCTTGGAAACCCTCATTCCCTTTGAGTTTTATCTCTATAAAAAGTTAGAGAGAAGGGAGAGCAAGGAGGAGGAAGAAGGCCAAGATCTGGTCACCGGCGGAGCTTCGGAGATCCAAATCGCGATCGGAGTCCGGATCTGCGAAGGCAAGGCCGATACGGGGCTTTCCATCCGGCTATATCGTCATGGAGCCGAGGAGAAATGCTAGGGTAATGATTCTCATCTTGAGCATGTGAAGCTCTTCTTCCTTTGCATGGGAAAACCCCTCCCCCGCGAGTGTGTGGCGAGATTAAGGTATTCCTTGGGGTAGATATGTAAAGTCCCCCTTGTTAGGGTCCGGAATCGTAGTACGGACATAGGATGATGTGTGAAGCCTACCCGGACGTGTTGGTATGGATCGGTGATGATTTGCTGTGCATTTATTTTAGCCAGAGAAGACTCCGAGCATTTTGATTGTTTTCGGGTTGCTATATAGTAGAATGCATCAGGGAATCTTGGGGATTAACCCCGAGGTGCACCCGAAAATCTGGACGGAAACGTATTCCTGTCTTATTGGTGGCTTGGGAGCCAACTGGGTACATAGAGGGGCTATGTACCGTGTTTTGAACAATATTTGGGACTGGGGAAGCTTAGCCCGCGTCAAAGGCAAAATGGAAATGGCAGTGTGAGCAACGGGCTGGTGGACCCCTACCTGCTCCATCTGCTTGGTTAAAGCGACCTAAAGTTTTACGTGGGACTTGTCGAGGTTTGGAGATCGAGTCGAGGCTACGGCCGAATGGACTAAATGCTCACAAGGTTGCCACCCTGGGGGGGTGGTGGAGTCAAGGACCGGACTGGGTTCGGACTGGCTTCGCCGAGTAAGTTCCCTGAGAGCACGGGGTGTACGGCCGTGTGAGCGTGCACCTATGATGTGATGCTTATTTCGCTATGTTGCTTGTTTTGCTAACAAGTGCAGGGAAGAAGCTTTGCCGCCCCGGTTTGGGGCGTAATTGTTATAATTTGGTCATCATAGCTGACCGTTGCCTTTGTTTACCACCGTGCGGTGGATTGTTGCTTGCAGGTGCTGCACAACCGAGCGGTAAATAGAGGGCTAAAGCCCAAGTTGCTTTGCCGGCCCTCGAAGGCCAATTGTTGAGTGTTTTCTTTTTGTACTCATGTGTGACCTGCCTGCGTGCCGAGGTTTGGAAGACACTTTTATTAAGCAAACTCTTGTAAGGCCATAAGGTCATTTCTGTTTAGTTTATTAAACATTCCTTATTAGTTTGTGTAGTGGACATTCATGCTTTGCAGAGTTCTTTATTTTTTGTGCAACTTAATAATTCACTTCCGCTAGATGCTCTATGTAGGACGTTGTGATAGGTTGAATGGTCTCAATAAGTAACCAACCGGTCTGTTCGTAGTATATGGCGTCGGGCCCCGGCCGAACCTACTGCTATATGCCACGTGACAGATAGGGGTATTACAAATTGGTATCAGACTACTGGTTTCGGTCAAGCTTAAAGGAATTCATGGGCAACTTCACTTTAAGGGGTGGTGAGCACATGTGTGTGCGTCATCGTTATAACATGAAAAGACCCATGAATGTCAACTTAGGAATGAAAATACACATTTTTTAGGAACCTGCATGTTTATATAATTGCTTTTTGCAATTTTGTTCAGTCACTTATGGTATTTTGAATGGCTATAGGTGTTCGAAAGTGGAGCGTGGCAGTCTGAACACACGTTTACTGAGAGAAGTACTGCACCAAGTGACGTGCCTAAGACCCCTACTTCTTTGGAAACAATAATAAGAGTGGTTGAAGCGGTGTTCACTGTGAACAATGCACAACATGGAAGTAATGTGTAACCCTTTGTCCCTGAGATGGCCCCAACGTCGGGCGGTATGTTGGAGCAAAGGACATTAGGAGGTCAATTAGGGAAGCAGATGAACATGACTGTGGTGCAGGGAGCGCATTCAGTTGACGCGTATTTGCAGACGTTCCTTATGATAAGGCGCTACCCAGGCTTTGAATGGGACAGCGAGCAATCAATAGTTGATAGATTTTATAACGGTCTGTGCAGCGAGTTGCGTATCCTACTGCTAGGACAAACGTTATTGGGATTCCGAGCTTTGGTGGAATCGGCCAGAGCTTTGGAGGTGGAGTTGGGGAAAACTCACCAAGTACTAGTGAATAGGGTACCAAATCCTACAGATCCTATAAGGACTGCCTATCAAAATACGCTTAGTAAAGAGGCTAGATCATCTACTAGCCAAACCACTTACAATTGTTATTCTTGTGGCAAGAAAGGGCACCTTGCCAGAGAGTGTTGGGTGGATGCTCAGAAGACAGCGAAAGCTGTGGAAGGAGCAGTTGAAGACTCTGGTGTAAAGGAAACGATGTTCAAAATGCCAACCTCAAAATCTGGGTACCGTAGGTAGTACAAGAAGGCTAGGAGGTCGGGTCTAGTCCCTTCCTCTAGCACATCTGGAGTGACTACAGTCAAAACCCCAAATGCATGCTTTGCTTGTGGAAAGCCGGGGCACTATGCCCGGGATTGTCGAAGTGGACGCCTAATGTCTGAAAAGAAGCCGGGGGAGATATCTGAAGAGAAAGGCAAGGCGGTGGCGTCCACCGCATCACTGTTTACTCCGGCCCACACGGGAGTGAACATCCTTCGCCAGCTGGAGGCCATGTGGCCGACCGTCGGGATGTCAGATATGGTTTTTCTTGTTAGCAAGCAAGTTCCTTTTGCCGTATGCCTTATGCGTGTTAACTTTGAACTGGAAGTTCTAGGCTCGGTTTTGAAATCTTGGTAATCTAGAGAGAGCATGGTTTCGATACGGGAACTTCGCATTCCTGTTATCCGAAGAATCTGTATCGCGCATCAGAGTTTTCCCTTCGATGGTAAAGTGAACAATTCAGATGGTTTAATGCCTAGTAGTCGTCTAGTGCACGCGGAGATACAGTCGTAGCGGTAAGAGTCTTATTGAAAGTCAAGGATTTGACTTGCTAGTGTCGTTATTGCCGCTAGTAGAGTTTGACGTCATCTTTGGTATGGACTGGCTTTCGGAGCAGAAGGCTTTTATCGTTTGCAACCGTAAAGAGGCCTCGCTGAGAGTTGGGCAGGAGAAAACGTTTGCGGAACTGAAGGGATCAAGCAGGACACTAACGTCTGCCCTCCCGGTGGTCAAGAAAGTTCGTGCTGGCGCAGAGCTGTTCTTCACATTAGTGGCGGCTGTAACGCCTAAGTCCACTCTGGTTAGTATCCCAGTGGTTTGTGAGTATCCCGATGTGTTCCGTGACAATCTCCCTAGAGCCCCACCGTAGCGAGAGATCGAATTCACGATTGAGTTGTGCCAGGTGCCAAACCTGTGTCACGCTCTCCTTATAGGTTGATGCCTAAGATGATGGCAGAGTTAAAGGTTCAACTAGAAAAGTTGATGGAGCAAGGGTATGTGCGTCCAAGCTCATTGCTTGGAGCGCACCGGTCCTTTTTACCAAGAAGAAGGACAGAAGCTTGCAATTTTGTATCTGTTGCAAAGAGCTGTATAAGTTTGCAGAAATAGGACAAGTACTCGATCCAAATGATTGATGATCTTTTGATCAGTTAGTCGGGTCTTCGGTGGACTGAATAGTGGGTCGTAAGTCCGGTTACCCTCAATTGAGAATAAGGGTAAGTGATATCGCAAAGATGGCGTTAAGAACGAGGAATGAGCAATCCGAGTCTACGATCGTGCCTTCTTTGCAATCAAATAGACCATCAAGGTTTATAGACCGGATGAACGGAACGTTCATGGAGTACCTAGTCCATTTTTGTGATCGTCTTCATCGACGATGCATTGGTGTACATGAAGTGCGAAGAATATCACTTCTGAATACCTATTTTTGGTTTTGGGGACGCTAAGGAAGAACCATTTATACGCCAAGTTCTCCAAGCACGAGTCTTGGGTTATCCTCGGTAGCGCTCCTCGGTCCTATAGTTGGTAGAGTGGGTGAGCATGGATCCAACATTGTTAGTCACAATACGAGGGTGGCCTGTGTTATCTCGGTAGTGGAAGTCTAGAGTTTCTGGTGTGATCGGCTACCACAGGCGCTTCGTACAGGACTTCTCGCGGATAGATTTACCCCTCACAACGTTGTCAAGGAAAAGCTTAAAAAGTTGTTTAGATGCGCGAGTGCGCCCAAGCTTTGAAGGGTTAAAGAGTTGATCAACCACGGCGCCAGTGTTAAGTTCACCGAGTGGTACCAAAAGCTGTGAGATCTACGGCACTGCCTTGGTCAGTGGATTGGACTGCGTGCTGCTGCAGCATGGTAGTGTTATGTCTTATGGCTCGCATTTGCTGAAAGAGTACGAGGGGAATTGCCCGGTCCGCCATCTAGAGTTAGCGGCCGTGTGTTTTGCGCTTAAGCTGTGGAGACATTATTTGTACGGCACATAAGTTGATGTTTGTACCGATCATAGGAGTCTGATATATCAGTTGGATCAAAAGGGTCGGAAATTGAGGCAGCAAAAATGGATTGAGTTCCTGGGGGACTATACGTTCGAAAGTTATTTTGTGCCCATTGTAAGGCAATGTTGTTGCAGATGCATTGAGACGCAGGGCTCCCGCCCAAGCCAACTAGTTGTAGGTTCATGTTGAGAGTTTGACCCGGGAGTTGGAGATGTTAGTTATCTCTTCCGTTGACAAGCAGACTAGAGTCGAAGCGTAATTGAACTGGTCGGAAGTCCAGTATGACCTGGCTGATCGTATTTGGCAGATTATTGTTTGGGAAGAAGCATGAAGGAAATCATGGGTGCGGCTCGGTGGGTCAAAATCCCAAATCAACGGTTGAAGGTGGGCTACCAAGGAAAGACAATCGTTTGTGCAGCCCAATCATGGGTAATCTATGGGTGGAGTTGTGATACGATATACCAAGTACTCAACTCACTTGGGAGGCGCGAAGTTGTGCTGAAATATTAAGAAGTTGCTCTGGAGGCCAGGACCCTAGAATAGTGTGGCACTATATGTGACAAAGTGTCAAGCTTGCGCCTTGGTAAGGGTGGAGTGCCAAAAGCCTAGAGGATTCTTGAAATCCTTGCATATTCCGGAGTGAAAGCTCGATGGCATATCGATGAACTTTGGGCATGGCTTGCCAAGGTCGCGGTAGGGAAACGACGCCTTTTGGGTGATCGTTGTTTGGTTGACGCAGGTATCGCACTTCATTCCGCATAGGAAGGATGATCCGGTGGTGTATCTGGCAAAGATGTCTATGGATAACATATTTAGACCGCACGGTGTGCCCCGCAACATCGTTAGCGATCGAGGTGGGAATTTTACGTCCAATGATTGGACTTGGTTACATAAAATGCTGGGGACTAAGATGTAGTTTAGTCCAGTCTTACATCCGTAGACGGATGGGCAAACCGAGAGGGTCAACAGGACGTTGGAGGACATGCTTCGCATGTGCGTTCTGGACTTCGGGAAGCAGTGGGAAGGCTATCTGTTTTGGTAAAGTTTACGTACAACATTAACTACCGAGCGAGTATATAAATGGAGCCCTTCGAGGTCCTATAAGGTTGAAGTTGTCGTATGCCGTTATCGTGGCTAGAAACGGATGACACGAAGTTGTATTTAAAGCAAGAGGTGTTAAACACTACACCTTTTGTGCGAACCATACGAGAACTTTTGCTAATCGCTCAGGAGAGGGAAATTAAGTGCTTTAACGCCACGTATCGGAATGTGGAGTAATCGGATGGCATATTGGAAGTTATAGTCGTGCAGGAGTGTTTCATGGGAGCGACGCTTGGAGAAGCTGAGCCCAGTATAGCTTGGACCACTTGAGATTTCTGGAGAGGTTTGGTGAGGCGGCTTATTGCCTAAGACTATCAGTGGAGTTGAGTAGTCTACGCAATATAACCCTCATTGTAGTGTTGTGGAAGGCGGCGCAAGAGCTTTCGAACTTGATCACGGGCGATCAAGTACCGGTGGACGAAGGGTTGACGACTAATGTCAAACCCGTTCGTTTTGGAGACCGTGAAGTCGAGCGACTTTGTCTCAAGAAAATCAGGATGGTCGTAGTCCGGTGGGACAATTGCGGTAGCAAGGAGCTCTCTTAGGAGTGAGAGCAATCTATGTTGGAGGTGTACCCGGAGTTTTTCCTCTTAGGTACTGCTTAGAGATTCCGTTTTCTCTCCTTTAGTAATTTTGTGGACGAAATCCTTTTAAGAGGGGGAGAGTTGTAACACCCCGAAACTAAAAAATGGGACGGGTGACGTTTTAAGCAAAGTCTGGGTTTTGGAGCAGGTGTCACGAGCGTGACACGGGCGTGACACGGACGTGTCACGGGCATGACACGGGCGTGCCACGGGCATGCCACGGGCGTGACACGGGCGTGTCACCAGCATCACACGGCGGTGTCATGTGTGTGATCGACCTCGGGTCATGTTGTCGACGTTTTGGCTATCGACGATCGTCGAGTTGAGGCACACGGCCTGGGACACGGGCGTGTCCCAGGGCGTGTCACGCTAGGTATTTCTGAGTAATGCACACGGGCCATGACACGGGCATAGACACGGGCATGTCACATGTGACACAGGTGTGTTGGGTGCAGTGTCGCGGGCCGTGTCCTCCTCAGGAAATAATTGTTGGCAGTTGCACGCGGGCATGACACGGGTCTTGACACAGCCGTGTCACGTGTGACACGGGCATATCAGAGGCCGTGTGCTGGTCGAAGTGCCGGGCGAGACGACGAACGAGCGAAACGGCCCTGGACACGTGCGTGTCGCAGGCCGTGTTCGGGCCAGATTTTGTATTTTCGGCCTAAATCGCAGCCGTTCACTTTCTTGATTTGGGATATGACGGCTCAGGGCTGTTCCTGATGAGTTATATCCGGGAATAGGGCTTGGAAACCCTCATTCCCTTTGAGTTTTATCTCTCTAAAAAGTTGGAGAGAAGGGAGAGCAAAGAGGAGGAAAAAGGCCAAGATCCGGTCACCGGCGGAGCTTCGGAGCTCCAAATCACGATCCAAGTCCGGATCCGCGAAGGCGAGGCCAATACGGGGCTTTGCATCCGGCTAGATCATCATGGCGCCGAGGAGAAATGCTAGGGTAACGATTCTCATCTCTAGCATGTGAAGCTCTTCTTCCTTTGCATGGGAAAACCCCTCCCCCGCGAGTGTGCGGCGAGATTGAGGTATTCCTTGAGGTAGATATGTAAAGTCCCCCTTGTAAGAGTCCGGAATCATAGTATGGACATAGGCAGATGTGTGAAGCCTACCCGGACGTGTTGGTCAAGATCGGTGATGATTTGATGTTCATTTTTTTAGCCGGAGAAGACTCCGAGCGCTTTGATTGTTTTCGGGTTGCTATGTGGTAGAATGCATCAGGGAATCTTGGGGATTAACCCCGAGATGCACCCGGAAATCTAGACGGAAATGCATTTCTGTCATATCGGTGTCCTGGGAGCCAACCGAGTACATAGCGGGGCTATGTACCGTGTTTTAAACGATATTTGGGACTGGGTAAGCTTAGCCCGCATCAAAGGCCAAATAGCAATGACGGGGTGAGCAATGGGCTGGTGGACCCCTACCCGCTCCATCTGCTTGGTTAAAGCGACCTAAAGTTTTACGTGGGACTTGCCGAGGTTTGGAGATCGAGTCTAGGCTACGGCCGAATGGACTAAATGCTCGCAAGGTTGCCACCTTGGGGGGGGGGGGTGGTGGAGTCAAGGACCGGACGGGGTTTGGACTGGCTTTGCCTAGTAAGTTCCCTGAGAGCATGGGGTGTACGGTCGTATGAGCGTGCACCTGTGATGTGATGCTTATTTCGCTATGTTGCTTATTTTGCTAACAAGTGCAGGGAAGAAGCTTTGCCACCCCAGTTTTGGGGCGGAATCGTTATAATTTTGTCAGCATAGCTGACTGTTGCCTTTGTTTACCACCGTGTGGTGTATTGTTGCTTGCAGGTGCTGCGGAGCCGAGCTATAAATAGCAGGCTAAAGCCCAAGTTGCTGTGCCGGCCCTCGAAGGCAATTTGTTTAGTGTTTTCTTTTTGTACTCATGTGTGACCGGCCTGCGTGCCGAGGTTTGGAAGACACTTTTATTAAGCAAACTCTTGTAAGGCCATAAGGCCATTTCTGTTTAGTGTATTAAACATTCCTTCTTGGTTTGTGTAGTGGACATTCATGCTTGGCAGGGTTCTTTATTCTTTGTGCAACTTAATAATTTACTTCCGCTAGATGCTCTGTGTATGACGTTATGATTGGTTGAATGGTCTCAATAAGTAACCTACCGGTCTGTTCGTAGTATATGGCGTCGGGCCCCGGCCGGACCTACTGCTATATGCCACGTGACGGATAGGGGTGTTACAACTAGCCTGAGGGAAGGGTCCTACCAGGTCTATTCCCCAAATGGCAAAGGGCTAAGGCACGGTGATGCTCCTTAGCCTTTGAGCTAGAAGTAGTAGGAGTGGTGCAAACTGCTTGAATTTCTTGGCAAACTCGACGGTATCGTGACCCAGGGTCAGCCAAAATTACACTTGCCTCACTATCCTCCATTCTAAGGCACGAGTTCCTTAGTGACTCCAACATTCCCCGACATGAAATTCTTCCAAGATCCTCTGGACCTCCTCCTCAGCCACACAACGTGCTAAGAGCCCTAAGGGGGTCTTGCGATACAACTTCCCCTCATACATGAGGTAGTATGCTTACTTGTTCTTGAATCATTTTTTATCCATACCCTCCAAAAACTCCCATGTGGATCGGAAGACGGTGAAGGGGTCCATCCATGAAGGGCACTGATCTACCTCCATTAGCTCTCCCACTTTGATGGAATGGCATAATAAGTCGGTGATGGTTCCTCCCACTCGGGGTCCGTGCTTGGCAAATTTATTTACCTACTTGTTCTCCTCTGACGACACATGTCTGATGGATAATGTCTTGAACATGCTGATAACACCCTTTAATTTGGCTAAGTACAATTGGAGAGTAGGCTCCCTAGCCTCAAATCGCCATTGATCTAGGAGGCCACCACAAAGGAATCTTTGAGCTCATCCACATCCGGCACACCTAGATCCCTTGCCAGCCAAAGCCCTATGATCACTGCTTCGTACTCGGCCAGGTCTTTCGTAATGGGGAAGTGAATAACCACCTGTTTGCCCAATCTTCGTTCCTTGGGGGGCTTTCCAGGATCACTCCTACCCCTAAGGAATGTCTTCCCGACGCGCCATCCACCTTCACCCTCCAAGGAACTGGGTGAGTGTTCTTGTCCTCCGCTACTTCAACCACATAATCAGCTAGAAATTTGGGCATCGCTTGAGCCTTGATCGAGAGACGGTGAACAAAAGATATATCAAATTCACTCAACTCCACCGACTACTTTGCCAACCTTTTTGAATGCTCCACCCCCTCAAAGATGTTATGGAGGGGATTGTAAGTCACTACTCGAATGGAGTGTGCCTAGAATTAAGTCTAGATCCTCTGAGCGGAGATGACCAAAGCAAAGGATTGCTTCTCCAGAATCCTATATCGGAGTTCTGCCTTCCTCAAGTCCCTGCTCACATAGTAGACGGGTAGTTACTTCTTGGCCTCTTCCTAGACTAAGATGGAGCTTTGGGCTTCAGCCCCTACCCAAAGATACAAAGACAGATCTTCCCCCTCCTTCAGTCCCTAGAGCAGCAGAGCCTTGGTCAACTTCCTCTTCAGGGCTTGGAAGGATCCCTCACACTCCTCGGACCTTTCAAACCTCTGATTTCCTCTCAGCACATTGAAGAAGAGGGAGCGCTTCTCTCTTGCCCGAGAGAGGAATCTGCTCAACCCTGCCAACTTCCCCGTTACTCGCTGAACCTCCTTGGTATTTTGATGCAATACCAACTCCATGATGGCCCTACCTTGTCAGGGTTAGGCTCAATACTTGCAGGAGTAAGGATATAGCCTAGGAACTTACCCCTGCTTGCCCTGAAGACATACGTAAAGGGGTTCAGCATCATTTTATATTTCTGCAGGGTGCCGAAGGTCTCTTCTAGGTCCTGGAGGTGAGAGTCAACATCCCGACTCTTGATCATGATATCATCTACGTACACCTCCAGGTTCGTCCACTTTTTCTTCCACAAGACCCAGTCCATCATCCTTTGATGCATTGCCCGTGCATTTTTAGCCCTAAGGCATCATCTTGTAGTAGTAGCACCCATCCCCGGTGATGAAGGAGGAATCTTTGATATCGGGCGGGTGCATCCTGATCTGATGATAACCTGAAAATGCATCTAGAAAACTCATTAAAAAAAACTGATGGCTGAGTCAACAAGCGTGAAAGTGAGAGTAAGATCTATCTCAACTCTAGAGGGGGGGGGGTGAATAGAGTTTATTTAAAGTAAATTCACAATTTTAAACTTAGCAAAGCTTTTAAGATTTAATTTATATATAGGTGTAAGGTGCCTTGCTATAGAATTAAAAGAGTAGTAAAAAGAAGAGCACAAAACAAAACAAAGAGAACACACAAGCAAACCAGAAAACACAAGGAGCTATAGTGGTTCCCCAAAAACCTGGGTACATCCACTCTTCTACCACCCTTGGTAGGAATCCACTGCAGGAAGGGTTGATCAGGTGTCCTGGCACCAATGAGCTTTTGATAAGGTGCTCAAAAACCAAACTAGATTTTTTGATCAGGTGTCTTGCCACCACTGAGTTTTGACAAGGTTCTCAGAACCAGAATCAAAGCTTTTGAAGGGAGTTTTGAAAAACCTTTTTACAGAGGGAAAGGAAAAAAGAAAAGGAGTGAAGTTGTCTTCTCTGTCTCAATCAAAGAGAGAAGCACAAGTGGATTTGTATTGTCAAAGCTCCCCCTGAGATGTTGACTAGTTCAGGAGAGGAAGCTTTGCTTCAGGGTGATAGGTCTTCAGAAGCTTCAGATCTCCAGCATAAGATAGTTTCAGCAGAGGCTGAAAGATGAGTTGAATGGTGTCCTTGGGATGAAGCTGTGATCACTTTTTGAGTACACAAAATTATTTAGCTAATTCTTCAGGATTGATCACTTGAGTTTTCTTGTGTTGATCAGAGAATCATGTGAATCGCTTCTTCTTTTTTCTTTCTTATCTGTATCAGTCTGTGTATCTATGTATCTTGTTATTGGGGAAAAGAAGAGAAGAAGATGTTTAATTCTCTGGAGATTCTATGTCCAAGATAGCCGTTAACCAGACATTAAATGCCGTCCATAAAAGATTTTGTCTTCAAGAGGAAAGTCTAGTAAAACATTCTCTGAATAATTCCTTGAAACTTGCTCCAGAATAAATGAAAACGGCTGGCAGATCTCTTGACATAAAAGCTGAGATAATTTGAAACACACTCCAAAGTCTGACTGAATTTGAATCCTTAAAGATCGTCGATCTCTCAAGAAAAACGTCGATCTGAGCTCTACGATCGTCGACCTGAGCTTAGAGACTGGAAATGGTCATCAGCCAGAAAACATCGAACTGAGCTCGAAGATCGTCGAACGGAGCTCGACGATTAAGCAAACTAACTGAAGGCAGATCGTCGATCTGAGCTCGAAGACTTAACTTAGTTGAGCTCAGAGAGCGTCGAACGGAGTTCGACGTTTCGTCGAACTGAGCTCGACGAAAAAAGGTCTTAGACTTGGCTCTATTTCTGAAATCTTGGAATGATCATGGGGGCAGCTTCAAACCTAAGTTCTAAGCCCTAGACACATTCTAATGTTGACTTTTTAAACTATACATCTAGGTCAACCTGGTTTCCTAAGAAAAACATAGTGATCCTTACACAAATTAGTAATAGAGTGTTCCAACAATCTCCCCTTATTTGGGTTAGGATTACTATTTACATATTTCAGAAATAAAAACTACAAACAACATATAGAAGAGCAACAAACAAAGAAAATAACAGAGCAAGAAATCATAGCAGCAATCAAGAGAAATTTCAGAAAATGTTCAAAGAGATTATACTGTCTGCTTACACATGTCACTTCTTTTCATTTCCTTTCTTAAATATGATTTCTCTGTTAGGATTAAGGGCTTCCTTCTTTGACCTTCTGTCATCATCTGCACCTAAGGAGGTTTGAGCTCTTGGCCTTGGAACCACAGCCTCAGGATGCAGCTTCAGGTAGTCCACTGGGTCAAAGAATTTACTTGAAGAATACCTTTCCAATTCAGCTTTTCTTTGTTCTGACAGAGTAGTAATATTGGAGGTATCTTTTCCTTGCTCTCTTGCTTTCTTCAATTGATCTAGTGCAGCCAATTCTTTCATCCTTGCAGTCCATGACAATGGATTATTCTCTGGGTCTTCAAATGGCACTGCAGGCTCATATCTGTTAACAGTTTCTGATGTAATAGGAGTTCTAGTCTGAACTTTTTCTCTGAGCTTGTAAGGGAAAGGACCTTGAGTAGAGTCTGTGAGCCTTTGTCCTTCCCTAGCTTGAAATCTATGCTCTCTTTGACTTCCTCTATACTAACCCCTTCTGGACTAATAGCCCCTTTGGTATTGCCCCCTAGGAAGGTATCTCTGAGAAGACTGGGAGAAACTTTGCTTGGAAGCTGGAGCTTGAGAAGCTGAGCCTGACCCAGAATCTGGAGGAGGAGGAGGAGGAGGCTGAAACTGAGAAGATCCCTTTTCATATCTGTCTAACTTCCTTCTCTTCTTCATAGCTTTTATTTTATTCTTGGAGTACTGCATCCAGGGCTCAGAGATAGGACAGTTATGCAGAATATAGTATGGAATGTCATTTGAATCTTTAGCTTGAGCTGGGGGAACCTTCATCATGGCCTTGCTTCTGGCCTTCCTTTTCTTGGCAATAGTATTAGAGGAATCATCAGATTCAGTTTGAAATTGATCACTGTCAGAACTTTGAGGTCTATCATATAAGTCATCAATGCTTTTTATATACTTTTCTTGTTGCTTGACTTGATCAGGGGTAAGAGAAGGAGCAGTAGCAGCTGAAATAACAGGAGCAGAGACAGCAGGAGTAGAAACAATTGAAGCAGAAACAGATTCAGTTTCTTCTAGGTAGGTAATAAGTTCTTTAGCAGCAGCAGTATCCTCAATCACAGAGACCATTTCAGTATCTTCTGAAAGCAGACTTGTTGTAACAGCAGCAGCAGCAGCACTTAAAATATCAACATCCACAGCTTTGAAGGAATTGACATATAGGACAATCAGGCTGAGATCACAGTAATTGATAGGCACAATGATCTTAGTGAGGTCTTCAGATTGTTGAACTGACAGAGAGCTCAAATATACAGTATCAAAAATAGAGGGCAGACTCTGAAGGTTTACTGCAAAAATAGGAGCAGAACTGGAACCTTCAGCAGTCTCAGGCACATCCACTACTTCATAAGGCATCTCCCCCTGCCTTGGTTCAGAGACAATTGAATCAAGGCACCCAGATGAAGGGATTGCCTGGGAAGAGAGGAAGGAAGACAACTTGGTAGACAACTCCTGAACATGTTGCAGGAGTGGAGCCAAGGAGGTCTCCAGCAGTGAGGTTAGCCTGGGGGCTAGCAACACATAAAGCTTGTCTGCCAGGTTTGAAATATCTACTTGCTCAAGATGTGATTGAACAGAGGTAGGAGGTGAAGGTACTGGAGTGAGGGTGACTGGGACTATTGGGATGGAGGATGAGGTGGTGGAAAGTGTAGGGATGGATGGCTCTGAAGAAGGAATAGTGGAGATAGAAGTTATTGAGGTGGAGATGGATGAGATGGAAGAGTCAAAGGATGGGGTGAAGGATGTTTGAGAGATGATTTCTTGAAGAAGTTGTTGATAGGAGGATGTTGAGGGAAGCTCAGGAGGAGAGGGAGGAGAATCATCCATAAAGCAGTCATCTATAAGAGAAAATGATGGAGTGGTGAAAGTTGGATAAGAGAATAGAGGATGGAATTCTTCTGATGTAGTGGCTAGAGGAGGTGACATTGGTGAAGAAATGGTAATGGGGGAAGAAGCTGAGTGTTGGGATTTGTCTCCACAATACCTCAAATTTGTAGGAGGTCAGACCTTGAACTAAGATGAATTAAGGTGTATTTGATGTTGTGTTTGAGTTGTATGTGTGCAGGTCCTTAATGTCAAGTGTAGACCAATGTCAGTCTATAATGGGTCACCAAACACAGGACCATACAATGTAATCCCTCATTGTGTGATCCAAAGTGTTGGCCCATGTATAGCCTCTCTATTGGGATACACTTCCTACATGCACTTGGAATGGTGGACTCAAGTATTGAAATATGTCTTTTAGAAGAAATTTTTCTAAGTCCACATACTCGAGTAGTACCCTTCACATACTCGAGTAAGTGACTTAGTACTCGAGTAGATCCATGAACATACTCGTGTAGACTCTATATACTCATGTAGATAAGTTTATACTCGAGTAGATAGTCAGTCACTCGAGTAGATCATTTCTTATACTCGAGTAAATCCTTCTGTTCTTAATCCAGAAATTGTCTAAGTCCACATACTCGAGTACTTCTCTAGTATACTCGAGTTAGTGGGTCTGTACTCGAGTAAGTTAGTTTACATACTCGAGTAGGCTGTATTCACTCGAGTAAGTGATAACTTGTACTCGAGTGGTTGGTTAGTTACTCGAGTAAGTGCCTTGTTTATACTCGAGTAGTTCTGTTATTCCCATTTCAGAAATATTCTAAGTCCACATACTCGAGTAGTTCCCTATATACTCGAGTAAGTGACTCTGTACTCGAGTAGTTATTTTTCATACTCGAGTAAGTCAATGTTTACTCGAGTAGTTGTTCTAAGATACTCGAGTAGCTCTTTTTCCCCTCACTCGAGTAGTTCTCCTAATATACTCGAGTAGTTCTTTTTCTCTCACTCGAGTATCTTCAACTCTTGTACTCGAGTATTTATTCACACTTTATCTGAAATTTTTCTAAGTGTTTTCACTCGAGTATCTACTCTCATACTCGAGTAGTTCGTTAATCACTCGAGTATTGATCTCTGGATCACTCGAGTAGTTTTCTCTTCTCTTACTCGAGTATGCCAATCCTTTCCACTCGAGTATATAACTTCTCTTACTCGAGTATGCCAATTCTTGTTCACTCGAGTATATACCATCTGATACTCGAGTATGTATCTTCTATGACTCGAGTATGTCTGTTCAAATCTTTCCTGAATTTCTCTAAGTCAAATGTCACTGTACATTTCGACTTGATCCCTTCTGATAGGTCCACGTGTCATCATTAATTATTCTTATGACCGTTGGAGTCTACCTATAAATAGGTCGATTCAGATTTGACTATTAATCAATTCCTTCAGAGATTATTATTTTAAGAAAGAGAAAGAGAATAATCCCGTGAACCCTAATTCTTCAAGTCGCCGCCGTCGCCATTAACGTTCACGGAAGAAGCTCTGGATCGACGATCTCCAATCTCTGTTTTCAACTCTGATTCTTCAGCGATCCAGACGCAAGTAAATCACTCGATCTCGCCGCGCTTTAAAGATTCTAGATCTACTCTCTCGATCGAGGTGATTCAGTCTTTCAGATTTGTGGATCTCTCTCAAGTCATCTTCAACTTCTCTGATCAAGCCAAAGCTCTTAAGGAAGAAGACTGTCAAGATCCAGATCTGAGATTATTGTTTGTATTTTCTTTAAACAAATTATTGTGTAGGAGTTTTTTCTCCGAGATTCGTAGGAAGGCTTTTGTTTCCGAGTTTTGTAGATCCAGTTGGATCGAGTTTTGTAGGAACGTGGTTCCGAGGTGTAGGATTGTTTTCAATCCGAGATAGTGGAGTAGCCGAGTCTAGTGATTTGCTAGATCGGTGAGGAAAGTGGACGTACCCAAGGTTGGGGAACCACTATAAATCTCTTGTCGTCTGTGATTGCTTGATGTGTGCTGTGTTAGTTTTTAATTCCGCATTTGACACGCATTTCACCTATTCACCCCCCTCTAGGTGATTTAGGCTAACAACTTAGACCTCTCAATTGGTATCAGAGGGGGAGGTTGATCGTTAAAAGGTTAACACCTTGATCTTATCCTTCTAAGTTGTTTCTTGAAAGGTATCAAGCATGAGTAAGACCAAGGATTTTGCTAAACTCCCTATCTGCACTAAGAACAATTTTCCTATGTGGAAGGAAAGAGTAAAGTTCTTCATGGAAGCAGTAGATCCCCGGATCTTCATGATTGTTGAAGAAGGTCCCCACATTCCTATGACTACTTCCACCATAGATCCCACCAAGCAAGTTCCCAAGAAGTTGATGGATCTAGATAAGGATGAGATTGCACTTGTCTCTCTGGACAAGAAAGCTAAAAATATTATAGCAAGTGCAGTCGATGACTCAATGCTGCAGAATCTGATTCATTGCCAGTCTGCCAAGGAGATGTGGCAATCCCTAGTGACTCTAATGGAAGGTACAGAGGAAGTGAGGGATGATCGTAGATCCCTACTGAACCAGAAATATGAAGCCTTCAGGCAGGGTCATAAGGAAGCCATAGCTGACACTTTTGAGAACTTCTTCAAGATAGTAAATGGCCTAAGAGTTTATGGACGTGTCTTCACCAACGGGGAACTCAATGACAAATTCTTAAGATCCCTAACCAAGGAATGGGACAATAAGGTATGTGCCATTCGGGAGTTTGGAAGGTTAGCTGAGACGGACCCGCAGAATCTGTTCGGAAAGCTTATGTCTTACGAGCTGCAAATCAACTCAAGAAAAGCTGAAGAAGAGACAAGCAGGTCTGCATCCAAGGAGAAATCTGTCGCTCTAAAGGCAGACAGCTCAAGGAAGATAAAGGCTAGCTCTCCTGCCCCAGTTCCTGAGGCTGATGAAGAAGAATCATCTGAGCCCAGCTCATCTGGCTCAGAACTATCTGATGGAGAGTTCTCCCTACTCTCAAGGCTGTTCAAGAAGTTCTTGAACAAGAAGAAGTAATGGAGAGGCAAGGATGCCTCATATAGAAGATCACGACATGACGGTGATCATCGGAAGAAAGGCTCAAGCAGCCATGACAGGTATAATTCTAAACAGAACAAACAGATCTCAACTGACATCATTTGTTATTGTTGCAATAAGCCAGGTCACGTCATCGCCGATTGCCCTCACAAAAAGAAAGAGGGTGGAAGAAGAGAGGAAAAGAAATCCTCACACCACAAGAACAGGAAAGAGAAAAGCTTAGTAGCCAAGAAGAGCAAAACTCTCAGCGACTCTGACTCATCTGAGTCGAGTGAAGAAGAGGAAGCTTACTTTGGGCTCATGGCTCATTCAGATGATGAACAAGTCCCCCAGTTTACTGGGGAGGTAAAATCTCACACTCCTCTCTCTGATTCTGATGATGACAATGAGCAAGAGGGATATTCCTCTGAAGATGAATCTGAGCTCATGGGTCAGTATAAGGAGTTACTCACCGCTTACGAAAAATGTCGTAGAATAATGAAAACTCAAGCCAAAGAGATAAATTCTCTACAGGCTAGTGAGAGCAGCTTGAGAGAAGAAGTCAATAAGACTAACTCTCTTCAATAGAACCTCAATGTAGCTATGGAGGAATACAATAAAGCTCTCAAGCACATCGACCTTAAAGAGAAAATCATCAAGGAATTGGAACGACAACTCGAGGCTGAAAAGAAGCTTGTTGAGAGTTTCTCTAAGCCTAAGACAGTTCTTCCAATCGTTGCTGAATTCTCTGCTAAGGCCAAGGGTGCTGGTTTAGGCCACATTGGCTCTTCTAGTAAATCCTCTAGGAGAAACAAGGCCAAGAGAAAGAACAAGGCTGCCCGGAAGGCTCTAGCTGAAGAAAAAGGGAAAGCTCCCTTGCAACCTGTTGTGTTCAAGAAAGTTATCTTTCCCACGAACGAACTCGATTATGAGTCCACCTACGGACACTTTTCTAGACCGATCCCTGAGAAGCCTAAGTCAAGATACCAAGGTTGGACTCATCCTCGTAACTTTGGCGAGAGTGTCTTCAAGGCACCTTATGAGGAGATTCAGCTTCAAAGCTATGGACCTTATGCTCATGGTCATAATTTCAAAAAGACACCAAAAGTAAAACCCATTGTAGAAAAGCCTATGAAGGAGAATACCTCATGTAACTGCCATCATCATGAAGCCTCTTCCTCCAAGAGTAAAGCTCCTGCTAGACCTTCATTCCAGAAAGTCAAGCAGGACTACACAAGGCAAAGATACAACAGGTTCAACTGTTGGTGCTGTGGCAGAATTGGTCATTTTGCCAGTGATTGTTGGTTCAATCCTAAAAATGCTGCAACCCCTAAAGTTAGCAACGTGAGAGTGACCACTCATGAGGCTAATACTCGTAGGGGGAGTATTCTAACTCGAGACCAAGGACCCAAACTTGTTTGGGTTCCTAAGGCTAAATGATTGTAATTGCAGGTATGTCCAAAGGCCACCAAAACGCCAATCTGGTACTTGGACAGTGGATGCTCTCGGCATATGACCGGGACAAGGAGCCTACTACAGAATTACACCTCAGTCTGCAACGGACCAAAGGTCATCTTTGGAGGTTCAGATCGAGGAATCACTAAAGGCTATGGTATGATTTCTAACGGTAGCGTATCCTTTTCGGATGTAGCCTATGTTGAAGGATTGGAACACAATCTCATTAGCATAAGCCAACTATGCGACAAAGGATACGTAGTTGAATTTCATGCTGACAAGTGTTTGATAAAATCGGTTAACAATATGGAAACTATTTTATCAGGCACTCGAAGCAGAAATATTTTCCGTTTAAATTTTATTTGTATAGACTCCTCGACACCAGTGTGTCTTTTGGCAAAAAGTAGTGCATCTCTTGCAGACCAATGGCACAAGAGACTAGCACATATTAATTTCAAAACTATTAATAAATTATTCTCTCAAAACTTAGTGCGTGATGCACCTAATGTCAAGTGCGTTACGGACAGTCCTTGTCACGCTTGTATCAAAGGCAAGCAAACAAGAAGTTCGTTTAAAAGCATAATAGGCAAGGATTCCAATAGAAGTTTGCAGCTTCTCCATATGGACTTGTTTGGTCCACTGCAGGTTAGAAGTTTGGGAGGTAAGGAATATACGTTGGTTTGTGGATGATTACTCGCGCTTTGCGTGGGTGTTCTTTCTGAAACACAAGTCAGATACCTTCGGTATTTTCACTAATTTTGTGAGGCAGATCCAGAATGAATACAACTGTTCCGTAGTTAAAATCAGAAGTGACAATGGAACGGAATTCAAGTCTGGAGCCATGACAGAATTTTGTGAAAGTCAAGGTATCCTTCATGAGTTTTCCTCTCCTTGCACTCCACAGCAAAATGGTGTAGCTGAGAGAAGGAACAGAACACTCATAGAGGCTTGTCGGACCATGTTGAGTGATGCCTCACTTACGGAGTATTTCTGGGCTGAAGCCGTCAACACCGCTTGTCACGTGCAAAATCGAGCACTCATCAACAAGAACCCTGATAAGACTCCTTACGAACTTCTAAAAGGCAGGCAACCAACCATTTCATACTTTAGAATCTTTGGCTGTAAGTGCTTCGTACTTAACAATGGCAAGTATCACACTACAAAGTTTAGCGAGAAAAGCTTTGAAGGTATTTTTGTAGGATATAGTAGCCATAGTAAGGCTTATAGAGTATTCAATAGAAAAACTCTGGTGGTGGAAGAGTCGATACATCTTGTATTTGATGAGACGAGTCTGTTGCAAAGCAACTCGTCTAGTGTGCCTATTGTAGATGCAGGTACAAAGTTGAAAGAACTTAGCTTGGATGAACCTAGTGAAGATAAAGATAAGACGTTCATCAAGATCCCCTCTACAACCACCATTGGAGAGGTAGATGATCAAGATGAAGAAGACATCCCAGCTGAAGATGCAACTCCAGTGGCTGAAGAGATCCCAGATGCAAGGACTTTAGAGTTCAGACACTTGAAGGATCATCCTGTTGACCAAATAATAGGAGATCCTCGGGATGACGTCAGAACTCGTCGAGGTACAACTAACGAGAATTTACACTTAAGTTTTCTCTCACAGGTTGAACCAAAGAAATTTGAGGAAGCCAACTCCGACGCATCCTGGATTCTAGCCATGTAAGAAGAATTGAATCAGTTCAAACGATGCAAAGTCTGGACACTTGTTCCTAGACCCAAGCATAAGAACGTCATCGGGACAAAATGGGTCTACCAGAACATGATGGACGAAGATGGAACAATTATAAAGAATAAAGCCAGACTTGTCGCCAAGGGATATCGTCAAGAAGAAGGAATCGACTTCGACCAGACTTATGCTCCAGAAGCAAGACTGGAGGCGATCAGGTTATTTCTTGCCTACGCTGCACTTAAGGGCTTTACCGTCTATCAGATGGACGTAAAGTCTGCCTTCCTTAATGGTGACATAAAGGAAGAAGTGTACGTAGAGCAACCGCCAGGTTTTGTTGATTCAACCCATCCTAATTATGTATATTTATTACAGAAAGCACTATATGGTCTTAAACAAGCTCCTCGAGCTTGGTATGAGACTCTGTCTAGCTTCCTTCTTGAGAACAAGTTCACAAGAGGAAAGATAGACAAAACATTATTTCTTAGGGAAATAAAAGGCAAGATTTTGCTAGTGCAGATCTATGTCGACGACATTATTTTCGGCTCTACGGATAACAACCTCTGCAAGAAGTTTTCTAAACTTATGCAAGGGAAGTTTGAAATGAGCAGTATGGGAGAGCTGAAGTATTTCTTAGGGCTTCAGGTGAAACAATCTGAAGATGGGATTTTCATCTCACAGACGAAGTTCACTAAAGAGCTGCTTAAGAAATTCGGAATGGAGAATGCAACCTCTATGAGGACTCCAATGGCCTCAGCTATGTCTCTGGACAAGGATGAGAAAGGGAAACCTTTTGATGAAACTAAGTACAGAAGCATAATTGGGTTCTTGCTCTACCTTATTGCGAGTAGACCAGATATAATGTTCTCAACATGTGTATGTGCTAGATTTCAGGTGAACTCTAAGGAATCTCACTACATCGCTGCAAAGCGAATCCTGAGATACCTCAAAGGCACACAAAATCTTGGCTTATGGTACCCAAGAAGTAATGATAGTGAACTAATTGGTTTTTCAGACGCAGATTTTGCAGGTAGCAAAGACGACAGGAAAAGCACTTCCGGGACTTGCCAATTTCTCGGAAGGAGACTTATTTCCTGGAGCAGTAAGAAGCAGAACTGTGTAGCCATCTCAACGGCTGAATCAGAATACATCTCTGCAGGCAGCTGTTGTGCACAGCTTTTATGGATCAAGAATCAATTTGAAGACTACAACATGAAGTTCCAGAACATTCCTTTGTTTTGTGACTCATCCAGTGCTATAGCAATTGCCAACAATCCAGTCTCCCACAGCCGGACCAAGCATATAGAGCTTCGCTATCACTTCATCCGGGAGCATGTGGAGAATGGAGACATAGATCTACAATATGTCTCCACAGACAGGCAAGTGGCAGATATATTCACGAAGCCGCTGGACGAGTCCAAGTTCTCGTTCTTCAAAACGGAACTCGGACTGCTCAACAAAGAGGAATAGTGATGGTAGATTCACAGCCAGGCTTAGAGTTGAAGATATCAGTGGCAGTAAATCTCTCCCAAGAAAATTGTATTTCAAAGTGATATACTCGAGTACATAGAGACATATACACGAGTAAACGGAAATACTCGAGTAGACCAAAATTGACATACTCGAGTAGTTGGTAACCTACTCGTGTATGTCACTTGACCTACTCGTGTATGTCACTTGACCTACTCGTGTATTTCACTTGACCTACTCATGTATACTCCATCTCATACTCGTGTATGGCGAAACCTACTCGAGTATACGGGAATTAGAAATTTGAAAATCTCCTTTTTCTTCTATTCGCACCAATGTTTTGGCGCTCCATATCAGGTATGATTTTATTTTCAATACTCCTCCTTAAACCTAATTAGGGTCATATATATATTTAGAAAAATCGGAAATCCTTTCCACTTCTCATTTCACTCGAGTAGCCTCCGTCTCTTCGTCTCCCAGAACAGTTGCAGAGCTTTGTCTTCCTCGTTTTTGTTTCCTTCGCACTACAGAATCGCTGATGGCTCCCTCCTCCAAGATTGGAATCGGCTCCGAACTAGTGACAGATGGTATTGAAGATATTTCGGATGACTTCAAGAACATACTGATTCTCTTGGACACCGCCGGTTTGTCCTTCGTTCTTCAAGAACCCTGCGGTCTCCTGCTTCCTGATGTTGAAGAATTCTACAGAAATCTGAAGGTTAGACGTAATGGCACAGTTCTGAAATCAAAGGTAAAAGGACTTGAAATTCGGTTGGATAAAACTTCAGTCGCCACTCTGCTTCGGATGCCCGTGGTTGACGAAGAAGATGACCTAGAAAAGGAAGATGCCGACCGTACTTCCCTATTCTGTGGTCGAGATCCTGAAGGTGGAGGTGAAACCTTGAATCGGTCTTTGTTCAATTCAGAAGGCAAATTTCTAGTTGATGTCATCGCCAAAGTCCTGTGGTGCAAGACATACTCCATAAGAGATATCTCCCAAAATCTATTCGACGTTATGCAAGCCATAGTCTGCAGGAAGAAATTCCAGTTCGGAATGATGATACTAGACAAGATCCGAGAGAGCGTGGAACATCCAAGTTATGCTAGGATTATCTCACTCCTCCTCCATGAGATTAATCCCACAGTGTTTGACTTATCCAAAGGGACTCCTCTTCACCACATGAAGAAAGTTTCCATCTCTTTCATACAGAGGTATGACATCAAGATCCTGAATTCTGCCCAAACTTCAAAGGCTGATGCCATCTCAGAAACTCACCAAGAAACCAGTTTACCTGAAGACAGGATTCCATCTCCTCCTCTACATCAAACTACTGCTACCTCTGGTGCATTAGATGAGGGGGAGCCTGCCTCTTCTCTTCCTCAGCATCAAGTTTCTTCAGAATCAGTGATTCCAGAACAAGAAGAAGTCAGAATTTCTACTCCTCCAGTTTCTCCTACTCCAGCAGCTTTACTGTCTATAGCTGAAGATATTAACAGATTTATTGATGAGCTCAGCTCAGATGCTCCTCTTTTTCAGAATGATTCAGCTGCCAAGTCTCCTGCCAAGTCTCCTGATAGTGAGCCCAGCAAATCAGATCATATTCTCTTTTCTGATGATGAGTAAATGTCTCCAGATCCTGTGGAGGCACCTCTGAAGACTTTGGATTTCTCCATGCCATCTTTCCTAAATACAGAAGAATCTGTATTAATAGAACCCTTCAAAAGAGCTGTCAGCTCAGTGGTCATTACAGAAATTCCTCCTTGGACTGCTCCTGCCCCTGCTCCTTCAATTCCTGCACCAACCTCAGCCCCCTCTTCTTCAGATATGGTAAGTCAAATTGCACAGATGCTCCTTGCACAGAGAAAGTACTTTGATGAATCTCTAGCATCAGTCAATAACAAAGTCACTACTCTTGAACAAGAGATGAGTATAGGCTTTGCAGAAATCCAGGCCAATACTGATGAGCTAAAAAGGTTGTTCCAGCTAGGTGGCAAGGCCATAGATCACACTATCACAAGCATAGGTGAACTGAGAAATCAAAAAGAAACTGTTGCCTATAATCAGATCCAGTTGGACAAGAATGCTGAGGCCAATCTTATGAAAATCTGTGAAGAAGTTGGCAAGTTCAGGGATGAAGCTATAGCTCAGCTATCTGTAGATATCACCAAGGGGGAGAAGATAGTAAAATAACAAGTGGAAAAACTATCTGAGCAAGCTTAAGCAGTTGTAAAAGAACAAGTTGAAATACTATCTAACCAAGCTCAAGCTACTGTGGATGGTCTTGTGAAAGAAATGAATGCAGATATTCTCTCCCAGCTCTAGTCTGTGAAGTTCTATACCTATGACACTGCTGTTTGGCTGCACAACATGAACTTCCCTAATGCCCAGCTCAACCCTACCATCATTCCACACTTCTTGAATCCTCTTGAAGGACAACCTCCTGCAGATGCTCCAGCCCAGGCAGCCATCCCAGAAGGTGTGCCAGCTTTCTCACCTAGACCTGAGGGTGATGTGACTGAGCCCCCTCTCACCTATTCTGATATGTGGCAAGATGAAATTCCAGCTCCAAGGAAGAAGAGAAAATATGGTGAAGGTGCTTCTGCCAGTCGTTCTGCACCCAAAAGAGATCCTGCCCTAGCTTCTGAAAGCAGACCACCAATTATTCATTCTGAAGTTTGGAGTCCAACCTCCAAATTCCTAATCCTTGACACCCTGAAATTGGTTACAGATCTTGGTGAGAACAGAGACCAGTTTTACAGTCATTCAGAATGGAAAGCCTATGAAGTGTCCCAAATCAAAATCAGACTTCATGACAGGAATTGGGGACACAATAATCCAGCTGCTCCTCCTAGGCCCAGAACTTACTTTCCCAAGCCTTTCAGTTACCTAGAGAGGCAAGAGCTGAAGAGAGAAAGGATGCATAAGGAAGGACCCTCTTGAGTAAAGAGAATGTGGAAATGGATTCCTTTTGTTAAAAACAATTCTATATATATACTTGATTCTGATTATGGCTATTTCATTAATTATCCTGCTTTAGCTTTTTTTTTCCCAAGTATATGTGTATTGTTCTTTTTACTCTGAATAATTCACCTTTGTATAGAGAATGCTGACATCTACAAATAGGGGGAGATTGTTGGGATTTGTCTCCACAATACCTCAGATTTGTAGGAGGTCAGACCTTGAACTAAGATGAATTAAGGTGTATTTGATGTTGTGTTTGAGTTGTATGTGTGCAGGTCCTTATTGTCAAGTGTAGACCAATGTCAGTCTATAATGGGTCACCAAACACAGGACCATACAATGTAATCCCTCATTGTGTGATCCAAAGTGTTGGCCCATTTATAGCCTCTCTATTGGGATACACTTCCTACATGCACTTGGAATGGTGGACTCAAGTATTGAAGTATGTCTTTTAGAAGAAATTTTTCTAAGTCCACATACTCGAGTAGTACCCTTCACATACTCGAGTAAGTGACTTAGTACTCGAGTAGATCCTTGGACATACTCGTGTAGACTCTATATACTCGTGTAGATAAGTTTATACTCGAGTAGATAGTCAGTCACTCGAGTAGATCATTTCTTATACTCGAGTAAATCCTTCTGTTCTTAATCCAGAAATTGTCTAAGTCCACATACTCGAGTACTTCTCTAGTATACTCTAGTTAGCGGGTCTGTACTGGAGTAAGTTAGTTTACATACTCGAGTAGGCTGTATTCACTCGAGTAAGTGATAACTTGTACTCGAGTGGTTGGTTAGTTACTCGAGTAAGTGCCTTGTTTATACTCGAGTAGTTCTGTTCTTCCCATTTCAGAAATATTCTAAGTCCACATACTCGAGTAGTTCCCTATATACTCGAGTAAGTGACTCTGTACTCGAGTAGTTATTTTTCATACTCGAGTAAGTCAATGTTTACTCGAGTAGTTGTTCTAAGATACTCGAGTAGCTCTTTTTCCCCTCACTCGAGTAGTTCTCCTAATATACTCGAGTAGTTCTTTTTCTCTCACTCGAGTATCTTCAACTCTTGTACTCGAGTATTTATTCACACTTTATCTGAAATTTTTCTAAGTGTTTTCACTCGAGTATCTACTCTCATACTCGAGTAGTTCGTTAATCACTCGAGTATTGATCTCTGGATCACTCGAGTAGTTTTCTCTTCTCTTACTCGAGTATGCCAATCCTTTCCACTCGAGTATATAACTTCTCTTACTCGAGTATGCCAATTCTTGTTCACTCGATTATATACCATCTGATACTCGAGTATGTATCTTCTATGACTCGAGTATGTCTGTTCAAATCTTTCCTGAATTTCTCTAAGTCAAATGTCACTGTACATTTCGACTTGATCCCTTCTGATAGGTCCACGTGTCATCATTAATTATTCTTATGACCGTTGGAGTCTACCTATAAATAGGTCGATTCAGATTTGATTATTAATCAATTCCTTCAGAGATTATTATTTTAAGAAAGAGAAAGAGAATAATCCCGTGAACCCTAATTCTTCAAGTCGCCGCCGTCGCCATTAACGTTCACGGAAGAAGCTCTGGATCGACGATCTCCAATCTCTGTTTTCAACTCTGATTCTTCAGCGATCCAGACGCAAGTAAATCACTCGATCTCGCCGCGCTTTAAAGATTCTAGATCTACTCTCTCGATCGAGGTGATTCAGTCTTTCAGATTTGTGGATCTCTCTCAAGTCGTCTTCAACTTCTCTGATCAAGCCAAAGCTCTTAAGGAAGAAGACTGTCAAGATCCAGATCTGAGATTATTGTTTGTATTTTCTTTAAACAAATTATCTTGTAGGAGTTTTTTCTCCGAGATTCGTAGGAAGGCTTTTGCTTCCGAGTTTTATAGATCCAGTTGGATCGAGTTTTGTAGGAACGTGGTTCCGAGGTGTAGGATTGTTTTCAATCCGAGATAGTGGAGTAGCCGAGTCTAGTGATTTGCTAGATCGGTGAGGAAAGTGGACGTACCCAAGGTTGGGGAACCACTATAAATCTCTTGTCGTCTGTGATTGCTTGATGTGTGCTGTGTTAGTTTTTAATTCCGCATTTGACACGCATTTCACCTATTCACCCCCCTCTAGGTGATTTAGGCTAACAACTTAGACCTCTCACTGAGATTTGAGGAGAGGTTGAGGTGGTGACTGGGATAGAAACAGCTGGAGGAGGAGAAGAGGAAGCAGGCAATCCTTCTGCTGGGGCAGATACCTGAGGAGGAGTGACTTGTGTAGTCCTGGTGCCTGAAGCAAGTGGTGCTGCAGCAGCCCTGATGGGGTTGATGATTTGCCTATCCCATTTGATGAATAGGGCACAGGTAAGCCTCTTGGATGGATTGATGAACATCCCACTAGAGGTCAGCAGCTCAGGGCACCTGGAGTGCAGGTAAACCCCTAATATTCTCCCAAAGCTTACACAGTTTTTGTTCAGTTTCTTCTTGATTAAGCTGAAAAAGATTGATCCCCAGTCTAAATGCTTCTTATCAACCAGTGCTCCCATTAAGCAGAATTGAGATCTTGATATAGTGTCATGGGCTGAGTGCTTTGCCAGAAGCACTTTGCCAACCACGTCAGCCAGAAATTGGTATTCGATAGACAGATTCTTTTTGAACAGTTTGTTAGGGTTCACAGCAGTGTGACCCATTCTATCAAGAATAGATGCATACTTTTCTCTAGATAAATCAATGGAGTCATCTCCAGAACTAAGGAGGAAAACTTCAGTCAGAAGGGTAGGGGATAATGGTACCTGAGTCCCTTTTATTGAGCCGATGATAAAATTCTCATTCTCATCTGTCGCGGTAAAACACCATTCTTTTATCTCTTCTGAAGCAATCTTCATTCGGGTGGTCATGATCTGAGATAGCTGCTGTTCTCGGAAGAGGTTGAGAATGTCCTTGAATCGCTGATCACTTCCATCGAACGAATTCATATCAATATCAAAACCTGTATCGAATTTCATTTTTGAAATGGCAGCACTTGATCCAGCCATCTGTACCTGCAACAATGAAACAAACACGACCAAGTGTAGAAGATTTGGAGGGAAAGAGAGAAAGTTGCAAAGGGTATGAAAGCGTAAACGACGAGCGGCGGCCGAAAAAAAGATTTTATATTAGGGTTCGACGCGAAAACAGAAAATCGTTGAGCTCAGTTCGACAAAACTTCGAACTCTGCTCGACGATTTGGGCTACTAAGGGAATCTGAAGAGTCTCCAATAATGTCGAACTCCGTTTGACGATATTGTCGAGCGTCGAGCTCCGCTCGACGACCAATGAACAGAAAGAATGGAAGCCTAGAGCTAACGGCGGCGCTGAACTCAGATCGACGATTCAGGAAACGTCGATCTGCGGTCGACGATTTATGGAAAATCGTCGATCTCCGTTCGACGATTTCTGGGGAAACGTCGAGCGCAGTTCAGAGACAAAACCTATTCTACAGACACAAAAAGAGATAAGTTTTTAGCCTAGTCTTGGTCTGTTTTTAGATTTACAAAATCTTGGAGTTTATTTTAAACTGCCTCCATCTAGCATTCCTAACTGATTGAGGAAGAAGTTATGCTTCTTTTCATCCAAAGGCTTGGTGAAAATATCTCCCCTTTGCAAATCAGTTGGGATGTATTCAAGTTCAATTTTGTTTTTCTCAACATTATCCCTTAGAAAATGATGTCTAATTTCTATGTGTTTTATCCTACTATGGAGGACTGGATTTTGTGCAATGGAAATAGCACTGGTGTTGTCACAAAATATTTTTGACTTCTCTAAGTTGTAACCATAGTCTAGGAGGTTGTTTTGTATCCACAAGATTTGTGAACAACAACTGCCTGCAGCCATATATTCAGCTTCAGCAGTTGAAGTTGACACAGATATTTGTTTCTTACAAAAACAAGAGACAAGTCTGTCACCAAGGAACTGACAAGTTCCACTGGTGTTTTTCCTATCTAATCTACATCCAGCATAATCAGCATCTGAGAATCCAGTTAAGTCAAATGCTGAATCTTTTGGATACTAGAGTCCTAGATTTGGACAGCTTTTAACATACCTAAGAATCCTCTTTACTAAAGTTAAGTGAGACTCTGTAGGGCTTACTTGGAATCTAGCACAAATGCATGTAGCAAACATTATATCAGACCTACTGGCTGTAAGGTACAATAGAGAGCCAATCATTGCTCTATATGTTGTCTGATCAACTGGTTTCCCATGTTCATCAGCATCCAATACAGCATTGGTAGGCATGGGTGTTTTCATACATGATGCATCAGACATACCAAATTTCTTAACCAGCTCTTTTGCATACTTGGTTTGAGAAATAAAATGCCTTCAACATGTTGTTTGACTTGCAATCCTAAGAAGAAGGATAACTTACCCATGCTACTCATTTCAAATTTAGAGTGCATAAGCTTGGAAAACTTTTTGCACAAATTTGAATCAGTAGACCCAAATATAATATCATCTACTTAAATTTGTACTAGTAAGGTGTGAGACTTATGGGTTCTAATAAAAAGAGTTTGTTCTACTCTCCCACTAACAAAATCATTTTTCAGCAAAAAACATGCTAGGGTCTCATACCATGCTCTAGGAGCTTGCTTGAGACCATATAATGCTTTGTGTAGTTTAAAAACATAATCAGGATGTGTTAGAGAGATAAAACCTGGAGGTTGTCTGACATAGACTTCTTCTTTGATCTCCCCATTGAGAAAAGCACTCTTGACATCCATTTGATAGACTTTGAATCTTTTGTGAGCAGCATAAGCCAGAAAGATTCTTATGGCTTCTAATCTAGCAACTGGTGCAAAAGTCTGGTCATAATCTATCTCTTCTTCCTGAGAGTACCCTTGAGCAACTAGCCTTGCCTTATTCCTTACAATGATTCCTTGATCATCTAGCTTATTTCTGAACACCAATTTGGTTCCAACAATGAGATTATTCTTTAGCTTAGGGCACTAGTTCCCAAACTTTATTTCTTTCAAATTGATGCAACTCCTCTTGCATTGCAATGATCCAGTGTGGATCTTGTTCTACATCTTGAATGGTTTGAGGTTCAATTTGAGAGAGGAAGCAAGTGTGCATCAGGTTCTGGTTGACCTGATTTCTAGTTTGCACACCAGCTGAGATGTCTCCAATTACTTGAGAAATTGGATGATCTCTTGTTGTTACTAGATCAACAGGGGGTGTTGATGGTTCACCAACCTGTGTTGTTGTTTCCTCTTGTGGAACAACAACTAGTTCTTCAAGAAGATTTCCTTCCTGATGGAGAGCAGCTTCTTCATCTTCACTACTGTCATCCTTTTGTGTAACTTGTAATCTGTCCAAGTCTTCAGCTAGAGAGTGCACCTGCAAATGTTCTATGGTGACTCTACCGACACTACCGGAACGTATACTAACTCAGGGTCATCAAAAGACTCCATGACTAAAATATCATTGAAGGGGGGTGGAGATGATTCCTCAACAGAGAAATCCTCATCCAGGTTGTTGGGTCCGGCGTTCCTTCACTTGTCCCGTGGCGCTTTGCTACTTATTTAAGAAATTAAGTAGCGCCCTCTCCAACAGTCCGGGCTTTTGGTGTAGTTGGGTATGCGCTTGATCCTTCAATTGGTATTAGAGGAGGTCACGGGTTCAAGACCGGGGGGCGCTATTAAATCTTTATTTTTCCCTTTTACCTGTGTGGGTCCGGCGGGTCAGGCAATCCGTGGACATGTGGTAACCCCACCTCTGAGCCATGTGGGCCATGTGGTAACCGCACCTCTGAGCCGACGGGTTATGCTGGATGCCGGGGGGGATTGCTGGGTCCGGCGTTCCATCACTTAACCCGTGGCGCTTTGCTACTTATTTAAGAAATTAAGTAGCGCCCTCTCCAACACTCCAGTGTTTTGGTGCAGTTGGGTATGCGCTTGATCCTTCACAGGTCACTAGGGTAACCAATATCCCAACGTCGCTACACTCGTCAGTGATAATAGCCTCGTCCTCAGTGACGGGCGCAATCGTTGAATCAGCCTCAGACTCATCAGGGGAATCAATAACTAGATCCCACAGCTCAGGGGGTGACTCAAAGGAGACTACGGGCGTAGTCAGAATAGAATGATCGATAGTGCCAAACCCAGACGTGTCACTAGTCTCACGTTTCTTGATCGCCTGACTACCAACGATGATATGAACACTCTCATAATCAAGTAGGGGTCTAGTGCCCTGGCGGGGAGAAGTAAACTTATGTGATGTCCTGGTACGGGAGTACGGGTTATCATACTGGTTCAGTGTAGGCATAATCATAGGTGGTGTTTCACTCAAATTTTCAGATGACTGAGAACGATAGTGGGGAGGGTAATACCCATCCGTTAATAGAATCTTCATAATATTAAAACCTACATGTAAATCGTCAAGGGATGTCCCAAAACGTCTCTCCTCATTGAGCCAGAAGGTCTGGGCTCGACTAAATAATTGAAGTCTCGCAACGGGAATCCTGTGGGGGTCCACAATCTGATATCTCTCAAAATAGCGCTCCATAGCTTTCACCTAGCATACAAACTCTTGCGTTCCACCTAGCCCATCATAGGTCGGAGCAGGAACTCTAACATGCTTAGATGAGTGCGGTACAACTTGATTAGCCTTTAGTTGGCCAATCAACTCCTTAATCTATTCCACTACGGGGCAATGGAATGACTTGCTAACTTTCATGACGGAACCTAAATGTTTCATTCGGGAAACGTGAACATTGTAGGCCTTTTTCTTGTTTTAATTTGGAGGAAAATTTGAAATCTGGAATTTGAAATTGGAAATTTGCAATTTGAAATTTTGAAATTTGAAATTTGAAATTGGAAATTTGAAATTTGAAATTTGAAATTTTGAAATTTGAATTTTGAAGTTTTAAATTGGAAATTTTAAATTTGAAATTTGAAATTTGAATTTTAAATTTTGAAATTTGAAATTTGAAATTTGAAATTTAAATTTTGAAATTTGAATTTTGAAATTTGAAATTTTGAATTTTGAAATTTGAAATTTTAATTTTGAATTTTGAAATTTGAAATTTAAAATTTGAATTTTGAATTTTGAATTTTAAATTTTGAAATTTGAAATTTGAAATTTGAAATTTTAATTTTGAAATTTGAAATTTGAAATTTGAAATTTGAAATTTATTTGTTTTTTAATTTGAAATTTGAAATTGTGGAATTTCAATGCATTCATGATAACTAATTTTCTAAATATTGATCTGCAACGAAACGGGTGAGTGCGTACGTACGTGCAACATGAGAGGGGGAGGAGTGCCAATTAGGAAATTGATAAGAACCTCCCTCTGATACCAAATTCATGTAGGCCCGCTCTTTCGAGCGTTTTGGGTGGCTGACAAATTAACACGACGCTCTCGAATAATACTCACGTTACACTCTAGCATTTAACGTTGCAGCGATTCTATTAATATTACTATTAGACTAACAATTATATGGTGTTTGCAAAGCCACTTAAGATAATACCAAGCCGATAAGCAAGGTCCTCTCAAGCGAAAATGAACCAACACGGTTCGATCGAGCGAGTTGTACTAAAAGAGAAACCACCGAAAACAAAAGATTCAGGCAAGGTTGGTTCTCTCCCAACAAAATAAAAACGAGGGCCACCACGCCTCACGAACTTAAACAAAAATACAGCACACAAGACAATAACTAAAATAAATTAAACAACGAAAAAAATCAAGCGTTACATAAGCCACGCAATTTGCCAATGCCACAAGAATTATCTAGGGAAGAGAAACACATAAAGTAGAAATTTTCGTTACCCTAACCGGATTGGATGAATCCAGTTTCACTCGACTAGAATCGTTCTTTAATCGGCACCACCTGACATACGCCAGAGGGAGAGAAACTCATCGCCTTTTTTGTGTCACACTATATTTGAAAATCCCGGCGAAATATTCCAAATGTGGAAATAATATTCCAATTAAGGTAGGAGAGGGAAAAAGTGGCAAGATTGTGGATTAGTTAAGGAATGAGATATTTCAAATTTGGTAGGTGGAAAATTTATGGAAGGGGATATGTTTTGAATATGGAAACTAAGGGGGATTATGGTAATTAATATTTTTGGATTAGGAAAGGGATTTTTTGGAGGGGGGGTCATTTTTTTGATGGTGGTGGAGGGAGCTCGAGTTTGAGATGGTGGTGGCCGGTTTTGTGAGGGGAAGTAATGGTCGACCTTGGTGGTGTTGATGATGGCTCGGCTTGGAGGGATGGAAATGGGTGGTGGTCGATTCTCTTGGTTGGAGGAGGGGACTCGGTTTTGGTGGTTGTTGGAGGTGGTCGGCTAGGTGAGGGAGGAAAGATTGCTCGGGTTTTCTAGGACGCAAAGAGGTGATGGGGAAGGAGAGGAAGAGAGGAAAGCCGAGAGAGAGAGGAGGAAGAAAAGGTGGCCGGCGACCAAGAGGAATAGGAGAGAGGAAGGGCCGAAATTTGCCTTGAATAGGAGGAGGATTTCAACTTGAAATTCGATCTTTTTATTCCTTCACTAATGAGAAACAAAGGGGTAGATGCCTATATATAGGCTACAACAAACACTCCAACTGGCTACATGCAGCCGAACATGAAAAATGAAATCTAAACTCATGGCTTTATAACATAACCATGTAACAACTAATACATGAAATTAAACACGAAATAACAATGATAATTTTGAAATAAAACAAATAATAAAATATATTATTACTCCGTAATAATTTATTAATATTTATTATTAATAAATTATAAATGGGCTTGCGCTCCGGACAACTATTGTGACGATGCTCTTCATGGTCATGTGTCAGTGTGCCATCGCCATCTTGAAGTAGTTTCGGGCCGTCGTCTCCATTCATATCTACCGGGTCACCATCATCGACAGAGGGAGGACTCTCCTTGGCCACATGTCATGGGAAGTCGGCTCCATCAATGACCCTAGTGTTCAAGCCTTATTTAGGAAAATTTGTTGTTATTTACTTTGATGATTTCCTTGTCTTTAGCTCCTCACCGAACGATCATGAGTCTCACTTGAGGAAAATACTTACCACGTTGCGATCAGAGAAATTATTTATTAATCTAAAAAATGAGCGTTTAATGTTCCATCTATGGAGTTCCTAGGTTGTATAGTAAGTTCGGAGGGCATCCACGTTGACCCTAAGAAGGTCCAAGCCATCAAGGATTGGCTGGATCCAACCAATATACGGGATGTTCGGAGTTTTCACGGATTAGCTACTCTTTACTGCCGATTTATCAAGGATTTTAGTAGTATCATGGAACAAATCACGGAGTGCATGAAGAATGGAGATTTTACGTGGACCTTATCGGCCGCCAAAGCATTTGAAATAATTAAATCTCGAATATCGAAAGCTCCTTTTATACAATTACCAGATTTTAATAACATTTATAATTGTCCTGTGACGCGTCTAGAGTCGGTATTAAGGGTGTCTTGAGTCAAGAGGGACATCCTGTTGGATACTTTAGTGAGAAACTCTCGGGACCGAAATTAAAGTATTCTAATTATGATAAAGAGTTTTATGAGGTTATTCGGTGTCTACAACATTGGCGATATTATTTGATTTCTAAGGAATTTGTTATTCTGTCCGACCATGAGGCGTTGAGGTTTGTTAATTCCCAAAATAAAGTTACCCCAAGGCATGCTAAATCGGTCTCCTATCTTTAGGAGTACACCTTTATAATTAAACATCTTAAGGGAACTCTTAATCGTGTGGCGGATGCCCTTAGAAGTGTCTCCTTATTGTTGTCTACGCTAGATTTAAAAGTGATTGGTTTCGATAAAATAAAGGATGAGTACATTAATTGCTCGAATATCAAGGAAATCTATTATTCTACTCAAAAAAACTCTCCCACTACCATTTCAACATACTATATTCGAGATGGTTATTTATTTAAACATTCAAAGCTTTGTATTACTCGTTCTTCCCTTCGGCATTTCATTGTATGGGAGTTACATATCGGTGGCCTAGGCAGACATTTCGGTCTTGATAAGACCATTACGTTAGTAGAAGATAGGTTCCACTGGCCCGGCCTGAAATCTATGGTTAATAAAATTGTGGGAAGTTGTCGCGAGTGTCAGTTAGCAAAAGGTAGTAAAAAAAATGTGGGACTTTATACCCATCTTTCGATTCCTTCCATTCCCTAGGAAGATGTTAGTATGGATTTTATTCTAGGCCTACCAGTCACGTTTTGACGTCATGATCCCATTATAGTTCTAGTAGAATGATTTTCTAAAATTTCCTATTTAATTGCATGTAATAAGACCAACAATGCGTCACATATAGCAAAACCATGATTTAAGGAAGTTGTTGGGCATATGGGCATTCCAAAAACAATAGTGACCAATAAGGATGTAAAATTTACTAGTTAATTTTTGAAGACCCTGGGAGGATTATGGGCACCAAACTATTGTTTTCTTCGGCCAACCATCCATAGACGGACGGGCAAATATAAGTGGTAAACAGAAGTTTGGGTAGTTTGCTACGTTGTCTTGTGGGTGACCATAAGGGTACATGGGACTTAATCATTCCCCATGCCCAGTTAGCGTACAATAACTCAAAAAATAGGTCCACAGTGAAAGTGAAGGGATAGATACTACTCTAGAGGGGGGGTGAATAGAGTTGTCAAATTTTGCACAAGACAAAACTTAATAGTCTACCCAACTCCCTTGGAGTGAAATGCGGAATGAAAAGATTATAGATATAGAAATAACCCTAAAGCCTAACACAGGTGTTGTGCACAAACTCAAGCTAACTGTAATTACAGTTAAGGCTTGGAAAACCTAATCAGCAACTAGCAAACCTAGTTATATCTAATCACAGCCACAATGCAGGAATTAAACAAGGCAATCCAGACGACACAAGGAATTTATAGTGGTTCCCCAAACAACTTGGGTACGTCCACTCTTCTACCAACAAGGTAGGAATCCACTCAGGTTTTTGATCAGGTGCCCTGCCACCAACAGGATCTGCTTCAGGTAGATCCAGAAACCCTTTAGACTTTTGATCAGGTGTCTAAAAACTAAACACAGGTTTTTGATCAGGTGCCCTGCCACCAAGGGATACTTTTTAAGGGAGTAATAACCCTGTACAGGAGGGGGAAAGAAGGTTAAGATGTCTTCTCTATTTTACAATAGATTAGAGAAGCACAAAGACTTGCACTGAGCTAGAAAGCTCAAGGAATCAAGGCTCCCCCTGGCTCAAAGAATGTCCAGGTGAAGTCTTGCTTCAGTGCAGAAACTCTTCAGTAAAAACTGAAGGAAAAAACTACAAGAAGATAATAAATAATAAAATTAGAAATCTTCAAGCAGCTGTCTTCTTCTTCTTCTTCTTCAAAAGAACTCTGAGTTTGAACTTCCTGGAAGCAGGAGAACTCGGGTTGAAGAAGAGTAGAAGAGCTTAACACTTCTCAGATGAATGAGAAATTGCTGAGAGCAGAAAACTTGGCATTGATGAAGGCTTGAATGCTTAAATGAATAACTGGTTAGCTAGCTGAAATCCTTCTCCAAAGGATTCCTTTTATAGCAGCAACAAGCAACGGCTCTCTTCAATTTGAACTGTTTGTCTTCTTCTGAAACTTGAGACCTAGGCTGCAAATATCAAAAAGGCAAACAATCTCTGCAGCAAACACATTCTATAAAAGGAATAAACCTCTTTCGAAGAAGCTGCAGGAAGCAATCTGATAATAAAGTACTAAATAAAGTCACATCAGAAACAAACTCTTTATAGCAGAAGAAAGACTTTTCAGTCTAACGGCTATAAAGGATTGACAGCAGATAAAGTAAAATACAATGTCAGCTAATAAGACAAATAACTTTATCTGAAAAGATTTTACTCAGGCAGGCAGATATTGCCTGGAAATATTATCATAAAACAACTGAAATAACATGCCAGATAATGTATTAATTAATTAAATATAATAAATAAATACAAAATAAAAAGGCAGACAGAAAACGTCGAACGACCTTCGGAGATCGTCGACCGACGCACGGAGATCGTCGAACTATCGGACAGATAGTCGAACGATCCAGATAGTCGAACTATCAAAGGAGATAGTCGAACTATCACAACAGATAGTCGAACTATCAGAAGATAGTCGAGCTATCAGATAGTCGACCTACCAACAGATAGTCGAACTATCAAAGCAAAACCGATAGTCGACCTATCAACAGATAGTCGAACTATCAAAGAACGACAGATAGTCGAACTATTAACAGATAGTCGAGCTATCAGATAGTTGAACTATCAAGACAGATAGTCGAACTACCAAGGGAAAACAGAAAGTCGATCTATCAGCAGATAGTCGAACTATCAGAAGAAAGCAGATAGTCGATCTATCAACAGATAGTCGAGCTATCAAACAACGCAGATAGTCGACCTATCAAACAGATAGTCGAGCTATCAGATAGTTGTACTATCCAAGCAGATAGTCGAACTATCAAAGCACACAGATAGTCGAACTATCAACCGATAGTCGAACTATCCTCGCAGACAGAACGTCGAGCAACTGATAGACGATCGTCGAACAATTAGTCGACGATAGTCGAGCGGCGTTCGACTATAGTCGAACGAACAAACTACTTAACCAAATTCTTTATCTGGAAAAGCGGGGACTCTACAGCTAGACCACTAACCATTGACCATAGATATTTCTTGGGTCAAGGGACAAAAGGAGAAGACTAAACTCAAATCAAACTAGGGTACCAACAATCTCCCCCTATTTGAGTTAAGTCTCTCAAAAACTAAAACATAGAACTAGCTATAGAGCAATAAAATTAATACAGGAAATAGATAAACAATTAACAGGCAATTATCAAACAGATAAATAACAGTCAAACAAAATTAAGAGTCTACAGAGTCTGGCTTAGGGTTAGAAGAGCTAGGAACAAAGGAAACTTTCCGCAAAGGATCAATGGCCTCTTTCTTAGACATCTTCAAGTCTTGCATGCCAATAATCTTTAATTCTGCAGCCCTTGGAACAACTGCTTCTGGGTGCTTTTCCATATATTTAGAAGGATCAAAAACTTCAGGACTAACCTGGAACTTTTCGAACTCCTTCTTTCTGAATGTAGACATTGTGGTTAATCCAGTAGTGTCCTTTCCTTCAGCTTTTGCTTTCCTGATTTGAGCTGCTCCATCCAATTCGAGAAAACGAGCCATCCTAAAGTTAGGATCAAGCTCAGGACTTTCATAAACAGTCTCAGAAGAAGTATCATCTGGTTCTTTATCTTGATTAACTAGATAAGACAGGGGAGCAGACTTAGCAAAGTTCTTGCTAGAATTTTTAAACAAAATAAACTACTTACCTTTTGAAACAACTTTTTCAGAATGCACTGGCATTGGAGATGAAACCCTTTTCTTTGGAGAAGGAGGAGGGGAAAAAGTTGGTCTTTGATACACAACCTCCTTCACTTGTTCTCTCACTGTATCAGTTCTTTGATAGCCAGAATATGATTTACCTTGAAAACCTTGAGAGCTTTTCCTTGAAGAAGACTGAGAAGGAGCAGATTTTGCTGACGGAGCAGAAGGATTAGCAGAAAGGTTGCCAGAGGCTCCTGCACCGGGAGGTGGAGGAGGAGGAACTCTGGGATTCCATCTGGGGGTAGGACTATCATATCTCTTAGCTTTCTTTCTCTCCTTTTGCTGATTCTTGGAGAACCACATCCAATGTTGAAACTCTTTTGACTTGGGGTCAATTCCTTTCAGAATATAATATGGAGTGTCATTATCACGATTGAGAGGAGGAGGAGCAACAACTTTTCTTTTCTTCTGTGCATCTTTCTTTTTCTTTGAATTCTCAGATAAATCTAAATCCTCTTCATCCTCAGAATTGAGATGAGGGAGGATTGTCATATGGGTCATAGGCTTCAGAAACAGCCTTTTCCTTTAAAGCAGCTTTCTCCTTTTCTTCTTCTATGGCATCCTGAGCCAGAAGGGAATCCAGGTCAAGTCCTGGGGAATCATCCCAAACAGTTGATTTTTCAACTTGTAAATCCTTTTCTTTTTCTTCTAACAAAGATTGTACTCTTTGATTCCAAGCATCTCTTGCTTTCTCTTCTTAATTTTCAGACACATCTTCTATATCATCTAAAAAGGAATCCAGTTCTGGATCTACTTGAACATCAGGAACATCTGGAGCAGCTTCTGAAACAACTACTATAACCTGAGCAGCTATATCATCTTTAATATAATCCGTAGATTCATGAACACAAATATGCTAAATAAGCTAAAAGTATTCCTTCTAGGTATTCACAAGCTAGCAAATCAATTGACTCGTCAATAAAATGGATGAGTGAATTACCTTCATACTTTACCAACTCCCAGGATTCATCTAGATAGGATGTAATAATGCCTTCTAGGAAACGGGCAACTAAGGGAGTGGTGAGATCTTCTAAACAAACTTTTAAAGCAAATTCAGATAACATAACTGCATCAGATATTTCTTTGTCAGATAACACTGAAACTGATTCATCTTGAGCTGGAGCAGTCTCTTCTTGAACTGTCATCACTAAATCTGTCACCGCTGGAAGATCTGCTGGAAGGGAGGAGGCTGGAAGCTCTGAGGCTAGAAGCTCTGAGACATCTTCATAGAACATCTCCCCCTGCCTGATTTCAGTGGAAACTGAAACCAGGCCCCTGGAAGAAGAGGGCTCAGCAGATTTAGAAAGGGATTGGATGGTAGTAGTTAAAGTAGCAATGGAGGAGGCAAGTGGAGCAATTGCCTCTTCAATCATGATTTTGATTGAAGGGGTAATCAACTCCAAAATGCTGGATATGAATGCTGGGGTGACTTCAAAAGAATGTGGGGGAACTGCAGATGATGGAAGATCAGTAGGAGGAATGTATTCCTGTTGAACTGGAGAATGAACAGGAGATGGAGAATGATGTGGAGATGGAGCTGGAGAACGAATAGGTGACTGACGAGGTGTTGGAGTCCTCTCAGATCTTATCAAATCAAAACTAGGGGCAGATATCCTAGCCAGATGAGAAGGAATAGGAAATGCAGGAGGAGAGGGAAGAACAACCGTGGTTGTTTCTCGAACAGGAGAAGCAGGAAGTCGTACTTCAACTGAAGTTGATGGAACTTCAACTGAAGCAGACTGCATAGCAGAAGAAGATGAGGGAAGGGAAAGATGAGCTGAGCCAGCTTCTTGAGGGTGAGGAGCGACTGAATCAGTCCTAGTGCTCTCTGATGTCGCTGGAGCAACCCCTGTGAGAGCGGGCTTCACAAACGTCCTCTTCCACTTGGAGAACAAATTCGGATCCATCTTCTTACTCGCATTTATGGTTGTAGCAGTTGAAATCAGCAGCTGGGGATACTTCTCTTTCAGAAAAATTCCAATAACCCTGCCTAGGGTAACCTCTTTCTTTCTGTTCTTTTTCCTTATCAGATCGAACAAAACTCCTGACCAATTTATCCTTTTCTGATTTACAATTGCACACATCAATGCAAATTGTTGCCTTGTAATGTTGTCATGAGCAGAGTGCTTCCCAAGAAGCACTTTTCCAACTATCTCAGCAAGAAATTTAATCTTGAAGGGGAAATTCACCTTGAGCAGCTTCGTGGGAATGCCCTCCGCATGTCCCAGCTCAGTAAGCATTCTTCCAAACTCTTGAGCATCTTGCTCATATTCTTCTTCACCATTTATCAATCCAAAAACATCAGTCAGAATGGCGGGAGTTAAAACACCCTCTTCTCCGCCAATAGAGCCGGTCATTGATTCGTCGGTGGAGTACGAAGTGAAAGCCCATTCCTTAATCTCGGGAATATTTAACTTTATCCTTGTAGACATTAATCTTTCTAGACCTTGATCTCGGCACAACTGAAGAATTTCCACAATCCCTGCTTTACAGTAACTGAATGCGTCAAAATCGATGCTGAAACCTGCATCGAACTTTACAACAACTAGCACTACTGGAGAAATCGCCATTGAAGTGCTGGAGAGAGCGCGAGAAAGACGGAGAAGACGAAGGAGACGAAACGGCAGAAAATCGCAAGTGGGAAGACAGAATGCGAAAAGTCACGCTCCGTCGACGATAAAACAAAAGATCTTTTAACCTAGGTCGACTATCGGCTTTATATTAGACCGGAGATAGTCGATCTATTAAAAAGATACTGGACCCGATGGTCGAACGGCCGTTCGACGATCGATCCAGAAGCAGAGTAGTCGAGCAATCGTTCGACTATTTCTGGCTTCTCAAACAGCAAGCTGTCGTCATCCAGAGATCGACGATAAGCTCGACCTGTTCGACGATCTTCGAACGCCGGTCGACGATCTTCAAACAGATAAGCTATCATTAACCAGAGGTCGACGATAGGCTTAATCCGTTCGACGATCTTCGATCATCGTTCGACGATCTTCAAGCAGGTTTCAACATTGGCAGATATAGTCACACTTAGTCTCGTCCATTGATCATGCCTAGTTGAACTAAAAAGAACAGATGCTTCTGTTCATCTAAGGGCTTGGTGAATATAGCACCTCTCTGAAACTCAGTGGATATGAACTCAAGACAAATCTTGTTCTTTTCCACACAATCTCTCAGGAAATGGTGCCGAATCTCAATGTGCTTCGTTCTAGAGTGGTGCACTGGATTTTGTGCAATGGAGATAGCACTGGTACTGTCACACATGATTTTGGTATTCTTATGTGAGTAACCATAATCCACAAGCTGGTTTTGAATCCACAGGATCTGTGAACAACAACTAGCAGCTGCTATATATTCAGCCTCTGCAGTTGAAGTTGAGACAGAAGCCTGCTTCTTACAGAACCAAGAGACCAATCTCTCTCCCAGGAACTGGCAAGTTCCTGAGGTGCTCTTCCTGTCAACTCTGCAACCAGCATAATCAGAATCAGAATATCCAATTAATTTAAATTCTGACTCAGCTGGGTACCAAAGTCCTAGATTTAGACATCCCTTCAGGTATCTCAGGATTCTCTTTAGAAGAATCAGATGAGATTCCTTGGGGTTGACCTGGAATCTAGCACAGAGGCATGTAGCAAACATTATATCAGGCCTACTTGCAGTTAAATATAATAGGGAACCAACAATGGCCCTATAGTTCTTTTGATCAACTGGCTTGCCGTGATCATCAGAATCAATAACTACATTAGTAGCCATAGGTGTAGGCATTGCTGAAGCATCAGCCATCCCAAATTTCTTTACCAATTCCTTGACATATTTGGATTGGGAGATGAAGATACCATCAGCATCTTGCTTAACTTGGAGACCAAGAAAGTAAGACAGCACACCCATACTACTCATCTCAAACTTAGAGTGCATCAGGTCAGAGAACCTTTTGCAAAGTTTGGGATCAGTGGAGCCAAATATAATATCATCCACATACACTTAAACTAACAGGATTGTGTCCTTGTGATGCTTGACGAAAAGGGTTCTATCAACTACTCCCCTAGTAAAGTTGTGCTCTAAAAGGAAACTAGCTAGAGTCTCATACCAGGCTCTGGGAGCTTGCTTTAGTCCATAAAGAGCTTTCTGCAACTTAAACACATGTGAGGGCTGAGTTGAAGAAACAAACCCTGGTGGTTGTTCAACAAACACCTCTTCCTTAAGCTCACCATTCAGGAATGCACTTTTGACATCCATTTGAAAGACCTTAAACTTCATGTAGGCTGCATAGGCCAAGAAGATCCTTATAGCTTCTAGCCTTGCAACAGGAGCAAAGGTTTGGTCATAATCTATACCTTCCTCCTGTCTGTAGCCCTGAGCTACAAGCCTAGCTTTATTCCTTACAATAATTCCATTTGCATCCAACTTGTTTCTATACACCCACTTGGTGCCTATGATCAGTTGGCCTTTAGGTCTTGGAACCAAAGTCCAAACTTTACATCTCTCAAACTGATTGAGTTCCTCTTGCATGGCAATGATCCAGTGGGGATCTAGCTCAGCATCTTTAAAGGTGAGGGGCTCAACCTGTGAGAGGAAACAAGCGTGCATCACATCCTGTCTTAGCTGATGTCTTGTTTGCACCCTAGCTGATATGTCTCCAATCACTTGAGATGTGGGGTAATCTCTAAGTGTGACAATATCAGCAGGTGGGATGTGATCTTCAGCAACAGTTGGGATTAATTCCTCAGGAGGAATTTGATCTACTGTTGGTGGTACAACAACAGCTTCTGCAATGTCTTCATCACTGTCTGATTCAGTGATCTGAAGAGTTGATAGTTGAAGAATCTCTTGAGTAGCATCAGGTACCTGCAATGAACTAGAGGAAGGAGAATTTTCCTTCTCCTTGTAAAACATCTGAGACTCATCAAAAGATACATGCACAGATTCTTCAATTTTACAGGTTGATTTGTTATAAACCCTATAAGCTTTGCTTACTTGGGAATATCCAAGCATGATTCCCATTGAAGCTTTTGCTTCAAACTTTCTAAGGTATTCTTTATTGTTATTATGAATATACACTACACAACCAAATACTCTAAAATAATTAATTTTAGGTTTCTTTCCTTTAAGCAACTCATAAGGAGTTTTACACTTAAGCTTGTGTATCAAACTTCTATTCAAGACATAATTGGCTGTACTAACAGCTTCTGCCCAATAGGAGAGAGGCATATTAGCATATGTCAATAATGTACTAGCAGCTTCAATGAGTGTTCGGTTCTTCCTTTCAACTACCCCATTTTGTTGGGGAGTTCTAGGAGCTGAGAAGCTATGTTTGATACCTTCTCTCTCACAGAATTCTTGCATGAGAAGAGAGTCAAACTCAGTACCATGATCACATCTGATCAAGGCCACATGAGTAGAGTACTCAGTCTGCACACATAATAGAAAGTCTGTAAGGGCTTTGAAGTTATCAGCCTTAGTTCTCAAAAAGAAAACCCAACTGAACCTAGAGAAGTAATTTACAATTACTAAGGTGTAATACTTCCCTCCTAAACTCTGTACATTTATTGGGCCAAAAAGGTCCAAATGTAATAAGTACAAGATTCTAGGAGAATCACTCTTATTTACTGATTTAAAAGAGTTTTTGGTTTGCTTGCCTAGCTGACAAGCCTTGCATAGGCTCTCCTTCTTGTAGGGGCAAGAAGGTAAACCTCTAACAAGGTTGTGTTTAGATAACCTAGATATATTTTTAAGGTTAACATGACTAAGCCTCTTATGCCACAAAGAATTATTATTAATTGTTACTTCATTAAATAGACAGATTTCAGAATGAGTTGAATTGAAATCTAATAAATAAATATTACCTATTCTAATGCCTACTAAGACAACATTATTATTTAAAGTAATATTACAAGAAGAGTTAGAAAATGAAACCTGGTAGACATCATCACATAGCTGGCTGACTGAGATCAAATTGTGCTTCAGTCCTGTCACATATGCAACTCTCTTGAAAGTAACATCTCCAATTGTAATCCTGGCATAGCCTTCTGTCTGACCACAGCTGGAATCTCCAAAGATAACCTTTGGGCCGAGCTTAGCTTTGAATTTTGACAGATGATTTTTATTTCCTGTCATATGCTTGGAGCATCCACTATCCAAATACCACTTATTTTGAGTGATAGGATAGGCCTTCACCTGCAAGACATTTATTTAGACAGTGTGGACCCAGGTAATCTTGGGTCCCTTGTTTTTCACATAAGAAAAGCTAGAAATAAATGAAAATGCAGGCTGAGGGTGATAACCTAATGGGTGAGATCTCCTAGGTGGGATTCTCCATGCAGATGATGGGTCAACAAACCTAGGGTTTCTATTTTCATTTAGGTTTCTACGGGTTTGATTATGATTTTGAAAATCATATTGAAAACGTCGATCGACGTTCGACGATGGGCGCTCAGATCGTCGAGCTTCGTTCGACCACTGAGCTTCCGATCGTCGAGCGGCGTTCGACGCTCTTTGCATTTCTTTAAAAAATTTCTTTCTTTTCTCTCTCTTAGCTTTATTTAAAGTTTTGTTAACTTGGTTTACTTGCTCAGTGTTCTTCATTCCACTAGCTGAAACGAAGTTCACTGGAGTTGAAAGATTATTTTTAAGAATAACTGGGGGTTCACTGGGAGAAGCTCCTAAGCCTAGTTTGTTATTGCCTGACCTAGTGTTAGTCATGCTGGTTATTTCTAACAGCTTAAGGCTTCTACCATTAAGTGATTCTTCTAACCTCTTAGACTTAGCTAACTCCATTTTAAGAAATTTAATTTCTTCACTACAAGTAGTGAGATCTTCCTTTAACCTAATATTTTCTGTAGCAATTAATTCTGAGTCAGCTAACTTATTTCTAAGTTCTTTAATCTCTTTTTCTGAACTAATTAAGTCTAAGCATAAGGATTTAAAATCTAATTTAAATTCTTCAGAAGTGAAGTCATAAGAAGATAGTACCTCATCTTCTGTTGGCATTTCTTCTTCTGAATCTGAACTCTCTGCAGCTGAGTGATTGTTGCAGGCATCTATTGCCATCAGGCAAACCTCCTTTGCCTTCTTCTCTTCCTCATCCTCACTGGAGCTAGAGGAGGAAGATTCTTCATCAGAATCACTCCAGGTTTCAGCAATGAAACCTCTCTCCTTCTTCTTGTTCTTGTAGGAGGATGGCTTGGAGTGCTTCCTGTGCTGTTCCTTTTCTTTCCTCTTGTCTTTGTTCTTCTCCTCTGGACACTCTGGTAAGATGTGTCCAGGCTTCCTGCAACCATAACAGATAATTTCTTTAGCAGGTGAATGGTCATACCTTGGTTTGTCTTCATAGCGTGAAGACTTCTTTCTGAATTCCTTTCTCCCCATCTTGAGAAACCTCTTGGCAAATAATGCCATTAGTTCCTCATTTGATTGGCTGCCTTCAGAAGCATCAGCAGCCTTAAGAGCTAGAGATTGCTCTTTTCTTGTTGGAGTAGGGGTCTTTGCTTCAGCTTCTGCTTCCCTTGTCTTCAGCACTTGCTCAAAAGACTTGAGCTTGCCGAGAAGGGCTTCTGTGGAAATCTCATTTGTACTTCTGGCTTCCTTGATGGGCTAGATCCTTAGATCCCATGTGCTAGGGAAGCACATAAGAATCTTATCATTGACCTCTGTCAATGATATGTCCTTGTCAAGGGTCCTCAGCTCATTAATGATTGAGCTGAGCCTGGTGTACATGGCTTCAACTGATTCAGCATCAGTTTTCTTGAAGTTCTCATATTGTGAGATAAGGTTGGACCTTCTGTCCTTCCTTTCATCAGCTGAACCAGCTACAATCTGGTTCAGTGTATCCCACATAGCTTTTGCTGAAGAGCAGTCAGCTACCTTCTGGAATACCTCATCAGACATTGTATGAGTCAGAATGTTCATCGCCTTGGCATCTGCTATCTTTGCCTTCTTGTACTCATCGTTGTAATCTGGAGGAGGCACTGCACTCATATCAGATGATGAGGCAGTAGCAGCAGCAGGTGCTCTTGGGGGTCCTGACAAAATAGAAGCAAAGATGCTTTCATCAATAGAATTCATATATAATTTTATCCTTGCCTTCCAGATGCCAAACTTAGCTAAGTTGCATGCTGGAGGTCTGGTGCTAGAATAATCCTTGGACTGGGCCATGATAGTGAATATCTATAATCCTTGGTATCTATTAGGATCTTGTGGCTTAGGTACGCCTATTCAGTCAGTCAACCTCCCTCTGATACCAATTGAAAGTGAAGGGATAGATACTACTCTAGAGAGGGGGTGAATAGAGTTGTCAAATTTTGCACAAGACAAAACTTAATAGTCTACCCAACTCCCTTGGAGTGAAATGCGGAATGAAAAGATTATAGATATAGAAATAACCCTAAAGCCTAACACAGGTGTTGTGCACAAACTCAAGCTAATTGTAATTACAGTTAAGGCTTGGAAAACCTAATCAGCAACTAGCAAACCTAGTTATATCTAATCACAGCCACAATGCAGGAATTAAACAAGGCAATCCAGACGACACAAGGAATTTATAGTGGTTCCCCAAACAACTTGGGTACGTCCACTCTTCTACCAACAAGGTAGGAATCCACTCAGGTTTTTGATCAGGTGCCCTGCCACCAACAGGATCTGCTTCAGGTAGATCCAGAAACCCTTTAGACTTTTGATCAGGTGTCTAAAAACCAAACACAGGTTTTTGATCAGGTGCCCTGCCACCAAGGGATACTTTTGAAGGGAGTAATAACCCTGTACAGGAGGGGGAAAGAAGGTTAAGATGTCTTCTCTATTTTACAATATATTAGAGAAGCACAAAGACTTGCACTGAGCTAGAAAGCTCAAGGAATCAAGGCTCCCCCTGGCTCAAAGAATGTCCAGGTGAAGTCTTGCTTCAGTGTAGAAACTCTTCAGTAAAAACTGAAGGAAAAAACTACAAGAAGATAATAAATAATAAAATTAGAAATCTTCAAGCAGCTGTCTTCTTCTTCTTCTTCTTCAAAAGAACTCTGAGTTTGAACTTCCTGGAAGCAGGGGAACTCAGGTTGAAGAAGAGCAGAAGAGCTTAACACTTCTCAGATGAATGAGAAATTACTGAGAGCAGAAAACTTGGTCTTGATGAAGGCTTGAATGCTTAAATGAATAACTGGTTAGCTAGCTGAAATCCTTCTCCAAAGGATTCCTTTTATAGCAGCAACAAGCAACGGCTCTCTTCAATTTGAACTGTTTGTCTTCTTCTGAAACTTGAGACCTGGGCTGCAAATATCAAAAAGGCAAACAATCCCTGCAGCAAACACATTCTATAAAAGGAATAAACCTCTTTCGAAGAAGCTGCAGGAAGCAATCTGATAATAAAGTACTAAATAAAGTCACATCAGAAACAAACTCTTTATAGCAGAAGAAAGACTTTTCAGTCTAACGGCTATAAAGGACTGACAGCAGATAAAGTAAAATACAATGTCAGCTAATAAGACAAACAACTTTATCTGAAAAGATTTTACTCAGGCAGAAGGGATGGAGCAGATATTGCCTGGAAATATTATCATAAAACAACTGAAATAACATGCCAGATAATGTATTAATTAATTAAATATAATAAATAAATACAAAATAAAAAGGCAGACAGAAAACGTCGAACGACCTTCGGAGATCGTCGAACTATCAGACAGATAGTCGAACGATCCAGATAGTCGAACTATCAAAGGAGATAGTCGAACTATCACAACAGATAGTCGAACTATCAGAAGATAGTCGAGCTATCAGATAGTCGACCTATCAACAGATAGTCGAGCTATCAGATAGTCGACCTATCAACAGATAGTCGAACTATCAAAGCAAAACCGATAGTCGACCTATCAACAGATAGTCGAACTATCAAAGAACGACAGATAGTCGAACTATCAACAGATAGTCGAGCTATCAGATAGTTGAACTATCAAGACAGATAGTCGAACTACCAAGGGAAAACAGATAGTCGATCTATCAGCAGATAGTCGAACTATCAGAAGAAAGCAGATAGTCGATCTATCAACAGATAGTCGAGCTATCAAACAACGCAGATAGTCGACCTATCAAACAGATAGTCGAGCTATCAGATAGTTGAACTATCCAAGCAGATAGTCGAACTATCAAAGCACACAGATAGTCGAACTATCAACCGATAGTCAACCTATCCTCGCAGACAGAACGTCGAGCAACTGATAGACGATCGTCGAACAGTTAGTCGACGATAGTCGAGCGGCGTTCGACTATAGTCGAACGAACAAACTACTTAACCAAATTCTTTATCTGGAAAAGCGGGGACTCTACAGCTAGACCACTAACCATTGACCATAGATATTTCTTGGGTCAAGGGACAAAAGGAGAAGACTAAACTCAAATCAAACTAGGGTACCAACACACAGGTTTAACACCGAATGAGATCGTGCACTGATATAAAGCACCAATGCCACTTGACTTGATTCTGTTACCGCGATCTTATAAGTCAAGTCAATTTGCACAGTATTTTGCCTCTTATGTTCAAAATTTGCATAAGCACATTACTGAAGCGCTAACCACACAATATGCATCTTATCAAGCTCACTTTAAGGTTGGCTATTTAGTCTTGGTGAGTCTCGTTCCTTAATGGATGCCTTCGGGCAATATAAAAAAGTTGGTGAATCGGCGAGCGGGGCCTTTTTTGATCTTAAAGAAATTAGGAGAAAATGCATATCTTTCGGAGTTACCCACTGCTTGGGGTATTTCCCCTATTTTTTAATTTTTCTGATTTAACGCTATATGTTTCTCCACCACACAAATTATCTAACTATCCGTTTGGTTCTACTACATTTTCTAATGGGTTGGGGGGTGAGTTTGTTTCTTGATCGCACTCTCCATCGGTCTCCAATGGAGGTATGTTTTCTGTTGATGAGGAAACGTTTCCTCCTTTATTGCCTAATGCTTTTTCCAGGTTCCCCAGGACCAATTTTTTGCCCGATAGGATCCTCAAAGATGAACTGCTCTCCTCTCCCATCGGGGGTATTCACCGATACATGATTCAATGGAGTGATCGTCCGGCCTCTGATGACTCTTAGATTCCTGAATCAGAGGTTGCTCTTTTGGTTGATGCACTTCTACGCTGTTACCTGCATGCCAACTCATCGGTGATGAGTACTTTTGACAAGGGGAGCATTGATGGAGACGGCGACCCCTAACATGTTGAAGATGATGAAGGCATGCACAGGGAAGTTCCTTCTCCGTGTCCAACAAAAGACTTGCGGCACCGTGGTGACCTTGTGGAGCGAGACTACAATCTTCGCCCTCGGCACAAGACAACATCTTAATTTTTATTTTAATTAAATAACTATTTTCTAAGCATTTATATTTCATACAATGTTTAAAATTATGGTGTGTGTTATCTTTTATATTTGGGCTGCATGTAGCCAAACACTTGGATGTAAGCCTATATAGGACCATGATGTGTTTATTTTCATTTTAAGTTGAATGAAAGCAAAATGATAACCCTAATTCAACCTCTTGAGAATTCCCTCCTCCTCCTTCAAAGATTTTGGCGATAGCCTCTCTCCCCTCTCTAAGTCGTCGGCCCTCCTTTCCTTGTAACGACTCCACCCGTTAAATAACATATAATAGAAGGTCCGGCCGGGGCCCCACACTATATGCTACAAACAGACGGTGAGATCACAGGATAATACCATCAATGCATCCTAATACAGAGCATGCTAGTGGAATATATACACAATTAGCTGAACTCATAGCAGGAATATCCACTAGATATATATAAACCAACGTTATATACAACCACTCAAACGAGGGGATAGCAAATACTACAGTTTGGCCTTAAGGCCTTACAGTTCCTCTTTAAACAATATGGATTACAGACATCGGCGCGCAGGCTGGCCATACATGAATAAAAGAAAATACAATAGCTAGCCTTCAAGGGCTAGCAGCAACAGTTAGAGCGGCAATATGTAAGATCCATCTCCCCTTTCCGAGGAGTTAACCCGAATCTTATGCCCAAAACTGTCGTCTTACGGTGAGACTAACTCACAGGTTAGTCGACACCGCAAGACGCCGATCCTGCCGGCTAGTATGATCACAACCATGTCTGGCCAATAAGAGAAAAGAATTATAATATAGAGTATAACAACATCCAGTCCACAGTCACAGGTACAAATCATATATATATATATGAATGAAAGAGCACAGTTCACAATGAGCACAAAGTGAAAAGAGTAATAAGGGCTTATGCCCAGTACATCATATCAAATCTCTCACTCAAATCAAAGCGGAAGCTAATCCAAAACATTAAAAATCATCCCACCTCAGGACACACAGTAGTAGTGGTAGTCTTTTGTAGCGGTATCTTCTCCTAAAGTCCCGCCTCCTCGTCGTGCTAATGCTCCATCTCCACGAGCTCCTAAAATAGTATGGTAACCGACCATTTGTCAAAAAGACTAAGTCGTTTCCTCCGCACCTCGCCCCGCAACTCCTAGGATCCGAGCGGAAGGACCAAGCAGAGGACAATAAGGGGTAGCAAAAGTGGAAGTAGGTGACAAGAGCTTACTAGCAGTTGTAATAGGTATTATTATTCTACTCTAGCAGTTCTAAGTATATAGTACAGGTAAGTAAAGAGCAGTACTAGTAAAGGAAAGAACTGAAACTAAGAGCAGAAAAGTAAGGTAAAGCTGAAAGGTAAAACTATCTACCATCACAGGCGTACCCTAACTTATATGAATGCCCATACAAACTTATAAGTTAGAGTTTCCAAATTAACTTATCATATAAAAGATCCCATACTAATTTATATTATAAGGATCCATGTAGCGTATGACCTAATGAGTATGAATGTATATGCTATGGTTTATGCAACATGCAAGGTCAACACACGCACACGACTCTGAGATTTCAGACCTTTAGTTCCCACTTTTTGAGAGCTAACATCACTCTCAGGTACCGCCGTCGTGACTCCGGCAGCAACGGAACTGGCGCTTCCGCTTTCTAGGCGGGTGTTTACACCACCAAGCCAAGACCTCTCTTGTACGCCTCTGTACACGTACCAAGTGCACTCTAGAGTCTCTGCGTTCTAATTTCTAGCTGCCTGCTAGAAATTTAGGTTGGGTATACGTCTTCGGGGATTCTCTGCCTGACCGTAGTAATAAAGAACATACTGGCCCTTCCACTAGTACACCACACCCGAGTAACCGTACTGCCATCGGTGTGACGATTGGCCAGCACCGCATGACCCACCACAATTTGTTTACTCACATGCAATGATTTAACCCGAGCCCCCGGCTCACAGGACCAACCTATCCTGGCATAAATCTCCCGAGCCTCCAGCTCACAGGACTAACTTGTCCTGAATCCCTCCAACCTATCACGGGTGAGTATATAATATTAAGTCTAATTTCCTTCAACGCATCACGGGTGAGCATATTTCAAATCTCATTTCACAACCCTCCAACCCTACACGGGTGAGCATGAGTATCACTCCTCTTAGCCTAGTGTACTATTGTTGTCTACCAATTATTAAACTTAGTAGTTTAGGGTTAATCCCAGGACTGCCCAAGGTATCGCCATTTAAGGGGTCTCGAAGGCACTAGGAACCAAGATGGGATGACAAGCCCAAAGTTCCCTTTCGCAAGGATAATTATTCCTATTAGTGTCTACCCAGTATTTTTGCCCAACTCTCATTGTTACTTTAGAATGACCCTAATGACTTAAGGTGTTATTAGGAGCATGGCGGTCTTCCGCCAATCCTTGTTATTATTGCTATCACGGACTTGCACTCTTCCACACATGGTTAGGGAATCCTCTAGGAGACCAACTAGGGTTATTTCCTCTACTAAGATCCTCACCTTGCTAGTTTATCATATTACTCCCCAATGGCCCTACTAGAACGAACATTGGTGTTATACTCTTATCCATGTCCCCAATACCACCCACAAATGTGACCCTCTAATTCCTTTAGCCATATGCCTCAAATTATTTATCCTACAGTGTTATGGACCTATATGATTACCATGATGATTTCCATAATTTTTCCAAATCAATTACACCATTAATTAATCCTTCAATTAATTCTTCAGGTCATTTTACACATGAAATATCATAAGTTATAATCCTAATGATGTAATAAATTTCCCTGGCCTATAATATGGTGAAAGATCACTGTTTTCCAAGAATCATAATTTTCCTTTAAGCATTTCCATTTATTCCTTAATTAATACAAAATTCACATTATTGTCATTTTCAAAATGATTTATAAGGAATGTTATCTCAAAAATTCTAGTTAAATTACAGTGCCTTGATAATAATGAAATAATACTATGTCTAGATTTCCATTTACATCTAGGTTGAAATGGCCTATAAAAAGATCAATTTGTGTTATTTACCAAAATGCCATTATTGGGCCTAAGTACATTATTTTGCATCCAAAAATTCTGAAATAATTGCACAAGGTATAAAACATAAAATTACAGCAATATAAATTTTCTCAGACTTTTCAAAGGAATATACCCATCATTTCTACACAAATTCCATAAGGGTAAAATGGTCATTTTTCTCCATAAACTACTTAAACTTCATCCAATAGAGATATAATTTATTTCTAGTGTTTATTATTTCATTCCTTAGTCCTCAACAGAATGTGGACATTTTATGATATGGGTAAACCTATTTTAAATTTATTTCCTCAAAAGGACCAAATTTTAAAAAATTCAAATAATGGGATTTTTGTTCCCAAAAACCCCACTATTACTATGAGAGGTGTATTACACCCTCATGTTTCTCTATAATGAAAATCATGATTTTTGAATATTTCAAGTTGGCTGAATACACATTATTTCATTTTAGGCTAAATGCACACCAAGCCAATAACTAGCCAACAAATGCAAGTGGGTTTACCCAACATGCAATGGTCTAACATGGCTAAAATTTTACACATACCCTTATAATGTCCCTAAGGACATGCCACCAAAATTGGGGCCATTTGGAGTCCCACAACTCCAAATATTTCATTTATTTCATTTTGGGTATTTTAGTAAAAACTATAGAAAACGTTTTCCCAAATATTCTCATTTTTGTGCAGGAGTTAACTAAGCCCTAAACATGCATGCACACAAAATATTTGGTCATTTGGATGACTGGTTTGACTTGGGCATCATTTTGAAATTCTGCCCTAGTCTAGGACCAATCCTAGTAAAATATCCCTACAGGAAAATATACTGCACCAAATTTGATGTTTAAGGTGCCATATTAAAGTTAAGACAATAGGCTACAAATTTCATTTAGTGTTAATGTTCTGGAAAAGACTCTAAGAGCCCTGTATTTTACATGCAAAGTCACTAAAATATTGTGACAGAAATTTAATTTTATTTCATTAATTTATAAACTATAGGAATATGATTTGCACGAATCCTAAAGCAACAAACCGACGACATCGGTTCATCCCCTACCTCCAGCCAACGGCTGGGATTGATTTGCGCTGGGTGAACTTGTCTGCCATTTTCCAGCCAATTGAGCCACCACCACCGTCGGCGGATGTCGCCACAACCTTCACTGAGGTGGGGGCTAGCGCTTCCCACCAGTGAGGCTGCCGGAGGTGAATCCTCCAGCGATATCGAGCGGTATGAAAAGCTTGGAAAAATGCGCACTTTCTCGCATGGCATCGGGCTCAATTGAGCCCGATATCTCTCCTAATGGATCTAAGAAGCTAGCACGAGTAGAGGGGCGGCGAAACGAACCTAGTTCGAGCCTTGGCGGCGAGTGCGGCGGTAGTTTGCCATGGCCGAGTTGCTCCGACGATCTCCTACCCGAATTCTTGATTCTTCACCAAAAGCTTTGCTCCAGGACTCGTTTCCACTCACTGAAGCTGATGGTGAGGCTGGTTTGGACTGAGGTGGGGTATATGGGGAGATACAACCAAGGAAAGCTCGGTTTGTAGCCTTGGTTGTATCGACCATGGCTGCAAAGTGGCCCTCCGCTTCTCACCTCCTCCTAATAGCTCTAAGGAGGGCTGCCAGCAAATCATGGCTGAAGAGAAGGAGCCATGTGGCCTCCTCCTCTTAATTTAACCTTTTCTCTCTCCTCTTTTTGGGTGGTTTCTCCAAAATACCCCCATGCCTGTATTCTCTCTCCTATTTCAGAGGGGTATGGCTGGCCTTTGACTCCTTGGGCTGATAATGGACCATGCTTGGTGGGCTTAGCCCAAAGGAACGTGGTTTGGGTTCATTTTCCCTCTTTTAGGCCTCATGTTGACCAAGTTGACTTTTTGAGTTTACTTGGTCAACATGATGAGTGGGTTGACCCCACTTAATAGTCATGAGCCTAGTGGCACCTCCCAACTTTGGTTGGCTCAAGTGTGTGCCCCACTTAGGCTAATTGGGCATATAGGTATGAGTTTGACCCAAATAGGGCTAGGGTTGACTTGGGTCAACTAAGCCAAAGGGGTTGACCTAGTGACATGCCTTATGGTCTACTTCGATTTTTTTTAGTGTTAGGGCATGTGGTGGGGTCATGGTGTTGCTAGGGTCCCTATTTAGGCTAATTTGACTTAGGTTGACTTGGGCCCTATGGTGGGCCCCACATGGTTTCACTCACGTACTAGGGTCAACCTAGCTAAATACCCCTATCACCCACCCCATGCCTAACCCAATCTAAGTTAAGGGGCCTAGAAGTAACATGTGATGTTATAATTCGAATAAACAAAAAATAATAATTTCGTCCCTGAAATTTAAGTTCGAGTCCACGGGGTTCTACTCGCAATAATTTAAGTAATTTTAAAACATAATTTATAAATACCTAAAGCAAACAGCTCTGAGTGTCGCTCCAACATTAGATCCCTCGGCTCCCAAGTGTGTTCCTCTTGTCCACGATTGGACCACAACACCTTTACAAGATGGACCTTCTTCTTCTGCAACACTCAGACATCTGTATCATCAATCTGGATCGGCTCCAAATGAACGGACCGGTCAGGTGCTATCGGACAAGCCATAGTAGTAATGTGCTGCTCCGGCCGAAGTAGAGCTCTCCATAGTGAAGAGACATGAAAGACTTCGTATAGTGTACTCAACTCTGGTGGCAGTTGCAGACTATAAGCCAAGGGACCGATCCGCTCCAGGATCAAGGACGACCCCATATATCGCGGACTGAGCTTCTTGTGCCTCCGAACCCGAGAGACACCGTGCACAGGACGTATCTTAAAAAATACCCGGTCTCCCACCTGGAACTCCACCTTTCGGTGTCGAGCATTATAATATTTGGTCTTCCTACTCTGGGCTTCCAGCATCCGATCCCTGATCAAACGAACCTTAGCCTTCGTGTCCTCCACATAATCAGAGCCAAGAGCCTTAGTGTCCACGTCCTAAACCCAAGACAACAGTGTCCGACACTTCCTCCCGTAAAGTGCCTCATATGGAGCCATCCCTATGCTAGCCTGGTAGCTGTTATTGTAAGAGAATTCGATCAAAGGTAGCAGTCTCTCCCAAGGCTTCCCCGTATCCAATATGCATAATCTGAGTAGGTCCTCCATCGTCCTGTTTTTCCGCTCCATCTGGCCTTCGGTCTGCGGATTGAAGGCAGTGCTAAAGGTAAGTCGGGACCCCAAGTAAGCCTGCACTGCCCTCCACTCCCTGGAAGTGAACCGACCATCACAATCCGAGACGATAGTTCTGGGGATTCCACGGTATCTGACAAACTGCTCTACGAATAATCTCACCAAAACTCCAACTGGAGCATCCTTCCTGACTGGAATGAAACGCGGTACATTGGTCAGTCTGTCGACTATGACCCAAATGGAATCGTGCCTGGAGTGGGAGCGAGGTAGTCCGTGTACAAAGTCCGTAGCAATGTCTTTGAACTTCCACTCTAGGACTGGTAGTGGCTGTAGTAAACCTCCTGGGCTCTTACATTCTGCCTTCACGCTCTGACAAGTCTCGCAATGTGTCACAAAATAGGTGATCTCCCTCTTCATCCCAGGCCAGTACATGGTCCTCCGTAAATCTGCCCACATCTTGGTGATGCCGGGATGCACTGAATATCTGGAGCAGTGTGCCTCTTTGAGTATGTCATCCCGGATACCATCTCCTGCTGGTATGTATACTCATCCACGGAATCGAAGGAGATCATCTTGCAGCGTGTAATCCTCAAACTTTCCCCCTTCTAAGGCACTAAAAACCGGCTCTAATGCAACATCCATCCTCTGATGTGCTCGGATGCACTCCCGTATATCATCATCACTGATTGCTGAGCTCAGGTACTCTTGATATACCACTGGTTCGGTATCATATACCATGATAATATGCATGTCCTCCATCATCCGTATCAGCTTTATAGACATCAACCAAGGCTCCGGTCAAGAAGTGTCGGCTCTCCTACTCAAGGCATCTGCTATTGTGTTTGCTTTCCCTGGATGATAGTTGATCTGATAATCATAGTCATAGAGGAATTCTATCCATCTACTCTGTCGCAGGTTCAGGTCCTTGTGCGTGTCGATATAATTAAGATTCTTGTGGTCTGAATAGATATCACAATGAATCCCATATAAATAATGTATCCATATCTTTAGGGAGAATACCACAGCCCTTAGCTCTAAGTCATGTACTTGATAGTTATGCTCATGCTTCTTCAATTGTCTTGAAGCATAAGAAATAACATGTCCATACTGCATCAGGACAACACTTATCCCCAAGTAAGAGGCATCTGTGTAGATCTGAAATCCTTCACTCCCGGATGGGAGCGCAAGAATAGGGGATGAGGTGAGTCGGTCCTTCAGCTCCTGAAAAGCTGTCTCGCACTGCTCTGACCAAACAAAATCTGCATCCTTCTTCATCAAGGATGTGAGGGGGAGGGCTAACCTCGAGAATCCCTCCATGAACTTGCGATAATAACTTGCTAACCCCAAGAGCTGCGTATGTCTGATGCTGTCTTCGGTCGTGGCCAATTTCGTACTGCCTCTATCTTGGTTGGATCCACTTCCAATCCAGCCCCACTTATAATGTGCCCCAGGAAGGCCATCTCCTGTATCCAGAACTGGCACTTAGAAAAATTCGCATACATTTGGAATTCTCTCAGTCTCTACAAAACCTGTGTCAACTGTTCAGTATACTCCTCCTGAGTCAGGGAATAGATCAGAATATCATCGATGAACACAATGACGAAGCGGTCTAAGTAGGGTTTGAATACACGGTTCATTAGTGTCATGAATGTTGAGGGGGCATTCATGAGCCCAAATGACATCACCGTGAACTCGTATAGCCCATAACGTGAACTGAATGTCATCTTCGGTATGTCCTCTTCTCGGATGCGTAGCTGGTAGTAACCGGATCTTAAATCTTGTATAGAGAATCAGAAGGCTCTCTGCAGCTGATCGAATAATTTGTCTATCCGAGGAAGTGGATAGGTATTGCGGACCGTCAACCGGTTCAGCTCCCGGTAATCTATGCATAGGCGCAATGATCCGTCTTTCTTCTTTACAAAAAGTATTGGGGCACCCCATGGCGATGAGCTCGGACGTTCAAATCCTGATTCCACAAGTTCATGAAGCTGAGTCCGGAACTCTGCCAACACTCTAGGAGCCATCCTGTAAGGTGCTCGGGACACTGGCTTCGCCCCTGGTACTAACTGGATCCTGAAATCCAAGTCCCCGAACTGGTGGTTGTCCGGGCAATTTCTCCAGGAATACATCGGATAAATCCCGAACTATCGGAATATAAGCTATAGAGTTCTCTACTACTACCATCTCGAAGCAGATGAGGTTCACCGGCTCCCCTTGCTCATAGTCCTTGACAGCCTGTACAGAAGATAATAAAAGATGGGGAATAGGTCGGATACCTTCAATAGTGACGTAAGAGTCTCCATGTCTGAGGGTGATCCTTTTTGAGGGGCAGTCGATGTGAGCATGGTTCCAATGAAGCCATGTCATGCCCAAAATCAAATCAAAGTCCGATAATTTCAAGACCGCTTCCAGAGCTTTGAATGCCTTGCCTCCGATCTCGGCTTCAATGTTGCATCTAACCGTGGTCCGTAGCTCCGAGCCGTGAGGAAGATGCACCCTACTTTCTATGCAAGGGAACCTTTCCACACCCTCTAGTCCTTCAATAAAAGTGTCCGACACAAAAGAGTGCGAAGCACCCGTGTCGAAGAGAGTATGAACGGGCTTGCAGCTGATAATAACTATGCCTGGGTTTTATTTGAGTTTTAAAACAAGTTGTCATTCTATGGCGTCAGGGTACTATGAAATTGAAGATTTTTAAATAAATTAACAGTAATCTTAATTACCTGTGATAACCTCCTCGGGATTCCTCGGCTCATCGAGGTCTAGCGCATACACCTGCTCCCGGTCTCGGCCTCGGCCGTAATGTCCTCGGCCTCGGCCTCGACCTCGTCTTCGTCCTCGGCCCTTGTGTGCTTGAGGGGCCACTCGAGGTGGAGGAGGAGGAAGGGGGTGGATCTGATGTGGGCATTGCGACCTGATATGCCCAGCTTGGCCGCATCCAAAGCATGTGATTTGTCTCTGGAAACGATCCTCCTATCTCATCGGGCAGTGAGTCTGTAGAGGTGGGGGAGCTAGCACTGTAGGAGGCCTCTGCTCCTGTCTGAAGTTGGGATGATGACGTCCCCCACCCCACCTGTATCCAATAACTTTGCCTCTCTGAGATGCCCTGCTACTTTCTCCGGTGATGACCCCTCTAGCGGTCTGTTTCCTATGCCTTGCACCATTAGTTGGTCAGCCTCCATCTTCTTCGCCATCTCAATAATCTGTGTAGTGGTGCCAAGAGATATGAACAATAAGGGTTTCCTTAAGGACTATCGGAGCCCATGGTAGAACCTTTTTGCATACTTCCAGTCATCCCAATCGTGGAATCCCGCAAATCTAGCCAAGTGGGAGAACTCTCTTTGATATTCGATCACGGATCTGCTCCCCTGCTGGAGGTTCAGAAATCTCGCTTCCAAGGCATCTCTATCTGTGGAGGATACATAGTTCTCTAAGAATGCATCACTGAATTCCTCCAAAGAAATATACATCAGCTCCCTATCAGCATATGTAGAGTCTCGCACAGACTTCCACCACCTCTTCGCACGAGCCTCTAGTACCGAGGTGGCAAGAGGGACTGCCTGTCTGACTGGGCAGCTAATACCAGCTAACAGTCCTGAATAGTCTCCAGCCACTCCTCCGTCTTCACAGCATCTTTTGTCCCACGGTACACTGGCGGAGACAGACTCTTAAAGGCATTCAACCAGCTCGACCCTGGGTTTGGCAGCTGTGCCGGGGCTTGCTGGGCTCTGAAGGCATCTAGGATAGCCGTCAGAGTTTGTCCCATCTCTATCTGCATGAATGGAGTGGCAGCCGGAGGGGGAGGAACAACATTCTGCGGAGGCTGCATAAAGGTAAGGCAAACGTCAAAATTGGCCTAACTCATTGCTTAATGGACTGTTTTATGTGACTTTTGCACATGGGATCACCATTGCTTCCGGTGCATGAATTTTCTGCAAACGAATTCTCGAGCGGGGTTTTCAAGTGTTGTGGGCTTCTTTCTCATATGATCGTTTGTTCAAGAGATACCAGTTTGTAAGATCCATCTCCCCCTTCCGAGGAGTTAACCCGAATCTTATGCCCTGAACCGCCGTCTTACGGTGACACTAACTCACGGGTTAGTCGACACCGCAAGATGCCGATCCTGCCGGCTAGTATGATCACAACAATGTCTGGCCAATAAGAGAAATTAATTACAAAATAGAGTATAAAAACATCCAGTCCACAGTCACAGGTACAAATCATATATATATATATATATGAATGAAAGAGCACAGTCCACAATGAGCACAAAGTGAAAAGAGTAATAAGGGCTTATGCCCAGTACATCATATCAAATCTCTCACTCAAATCAAAGCGGAAGCTAATCCAAAACATCAAAACTCATCCCACCTCAGGACACACAGTAGTAGTAGTCTTTGGTAGCGGTATCTGCTCCTAAAGTCCTGCCTCCTCGTCGTGCTAATGCTCCATCTCCACGAGCTCCTAAAATAGTATGGTCATCGACCATTAGTCAAAAAGACTAAGTCGTTTCCTCCGCACCTCGCCCTGCAACTCCTAGGTACCGAGCGGAAGGACGAAGCAGAGGACAACAAGAGGTAGCAAAAGTGGAAGTAGGTGACAAGAGCTTACTAGCAGTTGTAATAGGTATTATTATTCTACTCTAGAAGTTCTAAGTATATAGTACAGGTAAGTAAAGCGCAGTACTAGTAAAGGAAAGAACTGAAAGTAAGAGCAGAAAAGTAAGGTAAAGCTGAAAGGTAAAACTATCTACCATCACAGACGTACCCTAACTTATATGAATGCCCATACAAACTTATAAGTTAGAGTTTCCAAATTAACTTATCATATAAAAGAGCCCATACTAATTTATATGATACGGATCCATGTAGCGTATGACCTAATGAGTATGAATGTATATGCTATGGTTTATGCAACATGCAAGTGCAACACACGCACACGACTCTGAGATTTCAGACCTTTAGTTCCAACTTTTTGAGAGCTAGCATCACTCTCAGGTACCGTCGTCGTGGCTCCGACAGCAACAGAACGGGCGCTTCCGCTTTCTAGGCAGGTGTTCACACCACCAAGCCAAAACCTCTCTTGTACGCCTCTGTACACATACCAAGTGCACTCTAGAGTCTCTACGTACTAATTGCTAGCTGCCTGCTAGACATTTAGGTCGGGTATATGTCTTCGGGGATTCTTTTCCTGATCGTAGTAATAAAGAACATACTGGCCCTTCCACTAGTACACCTCACCCGAGTCACCGTACTGCCATCAGTGTGACGATTGGCCAGTACCGCATGACCCACCACAATTTGTTTACTCACATGCAATGATTTAACCCGAGCCCCCGGCTCGCAGGACCAACCTATCCTGGCATAAATCTCCCGAGCCTCCAGCTCACAGGACTAACCTGTCCTGAATCCCTCCAACCCATCACAGATGAGTATATAATATCAAGTTTAATTTCCTTCAGCGCATCACGGGTGAGCATGTTTCCAATCTCATTTCACAACCCTCCAACCCTACACGGGTGAGCATGAGTATCACTCCTCTTAGCCTAGTGTACTATTGTTGTCTACTAATTATTAAACTTAGTAGTTTAGGATTAATCCCAGGACTGCCCAAGGTATGGCCATTAAAGGGGTCTCGAATGCACTAGTAACCAAGATGGGATGACAAGCCCAAAGTTTCCTTACGCAAGGATAATTATTCTTATTAGTGTCTACCCAGTATTATTGCCCAACTCTCATTATTACTTTAGAATGACCCTAATGATTTAAGGTGTTATTAGGAGCGTGGCGGTCTTCTGCCGATCCTTATTATTGTTGCTATAACGGACTTGAACTCTTCCATACATGGTTAGGGAATCCTCTAGGATACCAATTAGGGTTATTTCCTCTACTAAGATCCTCACCTTGTTAGTTTATCATATTACTCCCTGATGGCCGTACTAGAACGAACATTGGTGTTATACTCTTATCCATGTCCCCAACACCACCCACAAATGTGGCCCTCTAATTCCTTTAGCCATATGGCTCAAATTATTTATCCTATAGTGGTATGGACCTATATGATGACCATGATGATTTTCATAATTTTTCCAAATTAATTACACCATTAATTAATCCTTTAATTAATTCTTCAGGTCATTTTACACATGAAATATCATAAGTTATAATCCTAATGATGTAATAAATTTCCCTGGCCTATAATATGGTGAAAGATCACTGTTTTCCAAGAATCATAATTTTCCTTTAAGTATTCCATTTATTCCTTAATTAATACAAAATTCACATTATTGTCATTTTCCAAATGAATTATAAGGAATGTTATCACAAAAACTCTAGTTAAATTACAGTGCTTTGAAAATAATGAAATAATACTATGTCAAGATTTTCATTTACATCTAGGTTGAAATGGCCTATCAAAAGATCTATTTGTGTTATTTACCAAAATGCCATTATGGGGCCTAAGTACGTTATTTTGCATCCAAAAATTCTGAAATAATTGCACAAGGTATGAAACAAAAAATTACAGCAATATAAATTTTCTAAGACTTTTCAAAGGAATATACCCATCATTTCAACACAAATTCCATAAGGGTAAAATGGTCATTTTGCTCCATAAACTACTTAAACTTCATCCAATAGAGATATAATTTATTTATAGTGTTTATTATGTCATTCCTTAGTCCTAAACAGAATTTGGACATTTTATGATATGGGTAAACCTATTTTAAATTTATTTCCTCAAAAGGACCAAATTTTACAAAATTCAAATAATGGGATTATTGTTCCCAAAAATCCCACTATTGCTATGAGAGGTGTATTATACCCTCATGTCTCTCTATAATGAAAATCATGATTTTTGAATGTTTCAAGTTGGTTGAATACACATTATTTCATTTTAGGCTATATGCACACCAAGCCAATAACTAGCCAACACATGCAAGTGGGTTTACCCAACATGCAATGGTCCAACATGGCTGAAATTTTACACATACCCTTATAATGTCCCTAAGGACATGCCACCAAAATTGGGGCCATTTGGAGTCCCACAACTCCAAATATTTCATTTATTTCATTTTGGGTATTTTAGTAAAATCTATAGAAAAAGTTTTCCAAATATTCTCATTTTTGTACAGGGGTTAACTAAGCCCTAAACATGCATGCACCCAAAATATTTGGTCATTTGGATGACTGGTTTGACTTGGGCATCATTTTGAAATTCTGCCCTTGTCTAGGACCAGTCCTAGGAAAATAGCCCTACAGGCAAATATACTGCACTAAATTTGATGTTTAAGGTGCCATATTAAAGTTAAGGCAATAGGCTACAAAGTTAATGAAGGGTTAATGTTCTGGAAATGACATTAAGAGCCTTGTATTTTACATGCAAAGTCACTAAAATATTGTGACAGAAATTTAATTTAATTTCATTAATTTATAAACTATAGGAATATGATTTGCACGAATCCTAAAGCAACAAACTGACGGCATCGGTTCATCCCCTACCTCCAGCCAACGGCTGGGATTGATTTGCGCTGGGTCAACTTGTCTTCCATTTTCCGGCAAACTTAGCCACCACCACCGCCGGCGGATGTTGCCACCACCTTCACTGAGGTGGGGGCTAGCGCTTCCCGGCGGTGAGGCTGCCGGAGGTGACTCCTCCGGCGATCCCGAGCGTTATGAAAACCTTGGAAAAATGCGCATTTTCTCGCATGGCATCGGGCTCAATTGAGCCCGATATCTCTTAATGGACCTAAGAAGCTAGCACGAGTAGAGGGGCGGCGAAACGAACCTGGTTCGAGCCTTGGCGGCGAGTGTTACAGTAGTTTGCCATGGCCGAGCTTCTCCGACGAACTCCTGCCCGAATTCTCGATTCTTCACCAAAAGCTTTGCTCCAGGACTCGTTCTCCACTCGCTTCCACTCACTGAAGCTGATGGTGAGGCTGGTTTGGACTGAGGTGGGGTATATGGGGAGATACAACCAAGGAAAGCTCGGTTTGGAGCCTTGGTTGTATCGAACATGGCTTCCAAGTGGCCCTCGACTTCTCACCTCCTCCTAATAGCTCTAAGGAGGGCTGCCAGCAAGTCATGGCTGAAGAGAAGGAGCCATGTGGCCTCCTCCTCTTAATTTCACCTTTTCTCCCTCCTCTTTTTGGGTGGTTTCTCCAAAATACCCCCATGCATGTATTCTCTCTCCTATTTCAGAGGAGTAGGGCTGGTCTTTGACTCCTTGGGCTTATTATGGGACATGCTTGGTGGGCTTAGCCCAAAGGAATGTGGCTTGGGTTCATTTTCCCTCCTTTAGGCCTCATGTTGACCATGTTGACTTTTTGAGTTAACTTAGTCAACATGATGAGTGGGCTGACCCCACTAAATGGTCCTGAGCTTAGTGGAACCTCCCAAATTGGGTTGGGTCAAGGGTGTGCCCCACTTAGGCTAATTGGGCATATAGGTATGAGTTTGACCCAAATAGGGCTAGGGTTGACTTGGGTCAACTAGGCCAAAGGGGTTGACCTAGTGACATGCCTTAGGGTCCACTTAAATTGTTTTTAGGTTTAGGGAAATGTGGTGGGGTCATGGTGTGGCTAGGGTCCCTATTTAGGCTAATTTGACTTAGGTTGACTTAGGCCCTATGGTAGGCCCCACAAGGTTTCACTCACCTACTAGGGTCAACCTTGCTAAATACTCCTATCACCCACCCCATTCCTAACAAAATCTAAGTAAAGGGGCCTTGAAGTAACATGGGATGTTACACAATAACAGCAGCAGGGCATCAACCCCTCATTTTCTGCTCGGCTCTCTAGCACCTGCACAGGGACAATCCACCCAGAAGGTGGCAAACAAGGCAACGGTCAGCATTGAGCTGACCAATTTATAACAATCCTACCCCTTTCTCGGGGCAGTGACATTCCTTCCCTGTAGAGCAATACAGAAATTTACAGATATCGTAGATATATTGTGCTCTCACGCACAAGCAATCCATCAAAACCGTCAGCCACCCGGCCCAACGATCCGTGCACTCAGGCACACTTAGGTACACCAGCGAACCGAGATCAACCCTTGAGCAGTTAGTCTTAGTGGCGCGCGGGCCTAAGACTCTCATTATGCTGCTGACGAAAGCCCAATGCCTTGGCACTTCCTTGTACAGTCAACATAACGCAGGTACAAATCCACCACCCCCCCATTGCTCAAATCGCATTGCCATCACCAAGCACATCGTACTTGCGGCTATAATAAAAGACGCGGGTCAGCTTCACCTTTTCTGTTCGGCATGAGGCTTTTTATATCTCGCAGCTCCCAATCGCCATAACGTCCGCCAAGGACTGGCGTCACACTAGACACACTGTCCAAATAGGACTGGCTTCATCGTCTATCAAGGACTGGCTACATCGTAGCCACAGCACAAACAATACAAGGGAATTTTCCTGGAGTTCCACATTCCAGTATTTCCTGCTACTCCCCTTCACAGGCATAACCCAATGACCCCACTAACTACACGAGTATACGTGGAGTCTACTCTTGTGCATAAATACAACATCACCAATCTAGACCAACATGTCCAGATGGGCTTCACACAGCATGTCTATCCCGTACTACACACTTCCGGGTCTATATGCAGACTCAACATGGGATAACAACTATCAACCCATCGGAATCACTCACTCATTCCATCTTTTGGTGGAGAGGATTCCTTACTCATGCATAAAGAAGGACTTCACATGTCCAAGAAGGAAGATCATTACCCTTGCCGATCTCTTGGGCGCCATCAAAAATCTGGCCGGTTGGAAAACACCGCAACAGCTTTGCCTCCACTAAACTAGCCTCGGATCTTTAATCGGACCGCGGGAGCACCACCAAATCCTTGCTCTTCTCCTCCTTCTCCTACCTCCAAGCTCTCTCTTTTTCTCTCTTGATAAGAATGATAGAAGAGGCCAACACTCAGCCTTATCATTGCAGGAAAGGACCTGGGCCATTGGATCCAAATAGAAACAATTGGATGGCCGAGTTCTGCCCAAAAGTAAAAAATTTGACTTGACACAGCCTGTGACACGCCCGTGTCCCAGGCCTTGTCCCCCAAGCGGTGTACGAACCGACTCAAATTGAACCAGAACACGGGCTCCAACATGCCCATGTCACAGGGCAGACACGCCTGTGTCAACTTTGAAACGGTCATATGACTTGTCGTGTCACCTTTTTAACACAAGCCCAAATCAATTGAGATACATACGGCTAAGGCACAAACCCATGTCCTTGGCCATGTGCCCAACACGCCCCTATGACATGCCCGTGTCACAAGCTATGTTCTACACTCAACGCCACTCAACGCCATTCCACTCAGCGCCACTCAACGCAACTCAATGCCATCCGGTATTCACCCGAGCAGGACACGCCCGTGTCCCAGACCGTGTCGCCTCTCGACGATCAGTACTCGAGAACTCGAGTCGATGCCTACAAAAAGGACACGCCCTAAGACACGCCCGTGTTCCAGGCCATGTGTACTGGACACGCCCTGGGACACGCACGTGTCCCAGGCCGTGTCACCCAGCCTGACTCCATCTTAAGATTTTTGGGGTGTTACAATCCTCCCCCCTTAAGATAAATTTCGTTCCAAAATTTGTACTCAGCAAAGAAACAAGAATCACAAAGATATAACGTTAAAAGATCTGTTATAACAAAATTTACACGGTCAACAATTTATACAAAAAGTACGGGAAACTCAGCTTGCATGGTCTTCTCTCGCTCCCATGTTAGCTCCTCACGGCCACAATTGTCCCACCAGACTTTGACCATCCTGATTATCTTGTTCCGCAACTATTTATCAGCTCGATCCTCAATCTGAATGGGTCTAATCTTCGTCGTTAGCCCATACTCGACCGTATACGATCATTCTCAACTATTTGAGCTGGATCCTTGACGGCTTTGCAAAGTACTGAGATGTGGAATACATCAAGCAATCCCCTTAACTCTGCGAAAAGCGCTAGCGGATAAGCAGCTTCCCCGACTCGCTCCACCACTTCAAATGGACCAAAGTATCTGGGACTTCGATTTTTCAACTGCTGAATCCGAGATACGCCTTTGATGGGTTTGATCTTCAAATAGACCCAATCACCCACCGCAAACTCCACGTTGCGATGCTTGGCGTTTTAGTACTTTGCTTGTCGATCCTGGGCTATTAATAGCCTCTCCCGAATAGAGCGTATTATCGAGGTAGCTTCTTCGACTTCCTTTCGCCCATTCAGCTTGGATTCGGCTACCTCTGCCCAAGCTAATGGTGTACGACATTTATGACCATATAGAGCCTCAAACGGTGCCATACCGATGCTCTCTTGGTAGCTATTATTATACGCAAATTCTACCAAATAAATGTACTCTTGTCATTTCTTACCGAAATCTAGGGCGCACATACGAAACATATCTTCCATCGTCCTGTTGGTTTGCTCAGTCTGGCCATCCGTTTGGGGATGAAAGGCCGTACTGAATGGTAATATTGTACCCAACATTTGATGAACTAGCCTCCAATCAGTTGAGGTGAATTGCCCATCACGATCACTGACAATGCTCCGAGGAATACTGTGCGCAGTCGAACAATTTGTTCCACATAAAGCTTAGCAAAGGCTTCCACTGAATCATCTCTCTTGTTTGTAAGGAAGTGAGCCACTTCTGTCAAATGGTCTACAATCACCCAGATAGAGTCATGACCGCATTGAGATCTCGACAACCCGTGCACGAAATCCATTGAAATATCATCAAACTTCCACTCTAGAATCGGTAATGACTTCAGGAAACCACAAGGCTTTTGGCATTCCCCTTTTACCAAAGCACAAGTGTGACATTTTGCCACATAATGTGTTATATCTTACTTTAGCCCAGTCCACCAGAACAACTTTTTCATGTCTCTGTACATTTTTGTGCTCCTAGGGTGAATTGAGTACTTGGAAAAATGTGCTTCGTACATCAACTCTTCTATCAACTTCCCCGTACTTGGGACGCACAATCAACCATATTTTTGCAACAATCCATCATCCCAGGAGAATTAGTCACCAGGACCATCCTTTGCATAGCGTTGGAGACTTTCATCAAGCTCCGTTGCTGGCCGAACTCTGTCCTCAAGGTCATATTGTACCTCCGTCCAGTTCAAGCATGCGTCGGGCGTAGCATCCTTGTCAACACAAGATATCTCTAACGCTTCCATATCCTGGATTAGCCGCACATCATGTCTCTGCAACTAGTTTACCCGTACTAGTGTCCTATGACTCAAATATCAGCGACCACATTTCCCTTCCCAGGAGTATAGTGAATATCGAAAGTGTAGTCCCCAAGGAACTCCATCCACCTCCGTTGTCGCATATTCAGATCCTTTTGATCTAACAAATACTTTAGGCTCTTGTGATCTGTATAGATATCTACTTTAACGTCATAAATATAGTACCGCCACAACTTTAGCGCAAAGATTACCGCCGCCAACTCTAAATCGTGGACGGGGTAGTTCCGTTCATGCACCTTTAGCTGGCGTGAGCCATAAGCAATCACTTTACCAAATTGCAGAAGAACGCAGCCTAAGCCGATCCTTGAAGCATCACTGTAGATCTCATAGCCGTATGTACCACATGGCGATGTCAACACAGGCGTCGTGGTCAAACGACTCTTCAGCTCTTCAAAAGATCGGGCGCACTCCGGCGTCCAAACGAACTTCTGGTCTTTTCTCGTCAACGTGGTTAGAGGTAAAGCAATCTGTGAGAAGCTTTCCACAAACAGTCTATAGTAGCCTGCCAGGCCAAGAAAGCTCCTGACTTCGTCCACTGAAGACATCACTGTCCAATCCCGTATGGCACTTATCTTTGCCTTATCTACTGCTATGCCTTCTCAACTTACCACATAGCCCAGAAAAGCCACTGACGATAGCCAGAACTCACACTTTGAGAACTTGGCATACAGCTTATTCCTCCGCAGGGTATGCTACACCAACAGCAAATGGTTTGCATGATCATCTCCCGACTGAGAGTACACAAGAATATCATCAATAAACACAATTACGAATAAATCCAAGTACTCTCGGAACGTCCGGTGCATTAGATCCATGAATACCGAAGGCGCTTTACATAAGCCAAATGGCATCACCGTGAATTCATAATGACCATAGCGTGTCCCAAACACTGTCTTAGGAATGTCGCCTTCCCGAATCCACAATTAATAATATCCTCGATTTCAAATCAAACTTTTAATAGACGGTTGACACCACTAGCTGATCAAATAGGTCATGGATCTGTGGAATCAAATATTTGTTCTTTTCCGTCAGCTTATTCATTTCGCAGTAGTCAATACACAAACGCAAACTACCGTCTTTCTTTTTCACAAATAGAACAAGCGTGCTCCAAGGTGACATACTTGGGCATATGTATCCCTTCTCCAACAATTCTTGCAATTGGAGTTTAAGTTAAGCCATTTCCTTTGGCCCAACGCGATATGGTGATCGGTCCACAGGTCTTGAACCTGGCACCAACTCAATCGCGAAGTCAATCTCCCGCTGGGGCGGTAACCCAGGAAGATCCTTAGGAAATACATCTGCAAACCCCGACACAATCGGAACTTCACTTACACTGGCCTTTGGCTCAATAGCTTGAATAAGCGTGAAGAATAACTCCACGCCCTTTCGAACAGCACTGACAACTTGGAGTGCAGACAATAAGGTCCCGCCTACTCTTAGCATACCAGCGAACTTCGTCTCAAGTTCGGTATTCTGTCCTAGTGTGATCTCCTTTGAATTGCAATCAATCAAGGCACGCTGCTGCGAGAGCCAGTCCATGCCAAAAATCACATCAAACTCCGATAGCGGTAGAACGGATGCTCTCAATCTGAATATTGATTTCCTATATGCACGTCCACATCGCAAGTCCTATCCGCAAGCATAATACAACCATTCGGTAGTAGCACCTTTACACCATCTGTCATCATATGATTCGGTACTCCAACTCGAGTTACGAAGTCCTTACACAGAAAAGAATGCGAAGCACCCGTATCAAACAGGGCTCTTGCCGGATTGTTCCAAATCAGGACAAAGCCTGTAGCACAAACATCATTCACAAGCTACATACAAAATATGCAATCAATACAACAAACATTAACTTAACTCATACCTGTGATGACGTCACTTTGCTTGATAGCCTCCTGTTGGCCAAGATTGTAGACTCTGGGCTGCGCCTGAGATGCAGAGGAATCAACCACTGCTTTACCCTTCTCAGCATAAGACGCACCCGTCTTCTTTTCTCCTTTGGGTTGAGCAACCCGACAATCACGGGCTATATGCCCGACTTTTCCACAGGTAAAGCTTGTACGAGACTCCGACCTCGACAGTGCTCCCGATGTAACCGTCATAGAAGTTTGCCCTAAATGCTTGGACCTCTTGCCCCACCTCTTCTGGTAGTATGATTTGCCAGAGCGGGGTGCTTTGAACTCGGGCTTTACCACAGCCAAGTCCTTCCTGCCTTGCACCCGCTTCATGTCCTTCTCCAGTGCACTCCCTGTATCAACCAAAGCCTGAAATCCCTGGTTCAATGAACTGGAAAGCAGGAACCTCAACTCGTCTTTTTTTCCTTTATAGAACCGATTTGTTTTTCTTTGTTCATCGGTGAAGATTGTTCCTGCATACCATCCCAATCTTGTAAACTCATGTAGGTACACATCAATGCTATTTTCTCCTTACATTAGCCGCTAGAACTCGTTCTCCATAGCAATACGTTGTGCCGCTGGAAGATGTTTAGCCAAAAACATGCGAGAGAACTCCTCAATCGATACTTGAGTCAATTGCCTGCCCTCCAAATGGTGTAACTCAACTTCGTCCCACCATAACCTCGCCTCTCCTTCTAACAAGAAGGCGGCCAAAGTGACCTTTTGAGTTTCCTCCATCCTGATCGCCGTTAAAATACGTTTGACTTGCGATAACCAGTCCTCTGCCTGCGTTGGGGATCCCAGTCCCGTGAACGTAGGCGGATTGAAGCTCATGAATTACTTATATTGTCGTTAACCTGCTCGCGGATCCACAGACTCAACCGGTTCGGTTCGGACACCAACACGATCTGGAACCACTGCCGGCGGTGCCTGCCCGGTCGGCCGAATCATCACAATTATAGCCTCAGCAACTAAGCGAAACATTTCTGCAGATGGAGGAGGTGTTGTCACCTCAGCTGGTGTCGTACTCTCATCAGAGCGCTAGGGCTCAGATTGCCCAGCACCACTATGAGTCACCTATGGGTGGACAAGACACACATTAACGATAATACACAAGCAATAACAACAAAGTAGGAACACGCAGATTCCTCAAACAAGTGTATTTGCATTTCTTAGTGGATATTCCAGAGTTCACTAACCCACAGGTCAGAGGATCAAAACCTCCCTCTGATACGAAAATGTAATGACTCCACCCGTTAAATAACATATAATAGAAGGTCCGACCGGGGCCCCACACTATATGCTACAAACAGACGGTGAGCTCACAGGATAATACCATCAATGCATCCTAACACAGAGCATGATAGCGGAATAGATACACAATTAGCTGATCTCATAACACGAATATCCACTAGATATATATAAACTAACATTATATACAACCACTCAAACGAGGGAATTACAAATAATACAATTTGGACTTAAGGCCTTACAGTTCCTCTTTAAACAGTATTGATTACAAACATCGGCGCGTAGGCCGGCCATACATGAATAAAAGAAAATACAATAGCTATCCTTCAAGGTCTAGCAGCAACAGCAAGAGCAGAAACAGCAGTAGCAGGGGCATCAGCCCTTCATTTTCCGCTCAGCTCTCCAGCACCTGCACAGGGACAATCCACCCAGAAGGTGGCAAACAAGGAAACGGTCAGCATTCAACTGACCAATTTATAACAATCCTACCCCTTTCCCAGGGCAGTGGCATTTCTTCCCTTTAGAGCAATACAACAATTGACAGATATCGTAGATATATTTTGCTCTCACGCACAAGCAATCCATCACAACCGTCAGCCACCCGGCCCAACGATCCGTGCACTCAGGTACACTTGGGTACACCGGCGAACCGGGATCAACCCTTGCGCAGTTAGTCTTAATGGCGTGCAAGCCTAAGACTCTCATTATGCTACGGACGAAAGCCCAATGCCTTGGAACTTCCTTATATAGCCAATGTAATGTAGGAACAGATCCACCACCCCCGTTGCTCAAATCGCCTTGCCATCACCAAGCACATCGTACTTGCGGCTATAATAAAAGATGCGGGTCGGTTTCACCTTTCCTGTTCGGCACGAGGCCTTTTATAGCTCGTAGCTCCCAATCGCCATAACGTCCGCCAAGGACTAGAGTCACACTAGACACAATGTCTAAATAGGACTGGCTTCATCTTCCATCAAGGACTGGCTACATCATAGCCACAACACAAATAACACAAGGGCATTTTCCTGGAGTTCCACATTCCCGTACTTCCTGCTACTCCCCTTCACAGGCATAACCCAACGACCCCACTAACTACATGAGTATATGCGGAGTCTTCTCCGGTGCGTAAATGCATCATCACCAATCCAGACCAACATGTTCAGATGGGCTTCACACAGCAAGCCTATCCCGTACTACACACTTCGGGGACTATATGCAGACTCAATAGGGGATAACAACTATCAACCCACCGGAATCACTCACTCATTCCACCTTTTGGTGGAGAGGATTCCTTACGCATGCATAAAGAAGGACATCACATGTCCAAGAAGGAAGATCATTACCCTTGCCGATCTCTTGAGAGCCATCGAAAATCTGGTCGGTTGGAAAGCACCGCAGTAGCTTTGCCTCCACTAAACTAGCCTCGGATCTCGAATCGGACCGCGAGAGCACAACCAAAGCCTTGCTCTTCTCCTCTTTCTCCTTCCTCCAAGCTCTCTCTTTTTCTCTCTTATAAGAATGAGAGAAGAGGCCAACACTCAGCCTTATCACTGCAGGAAATGACCTGGGACATTAGATCCAAATAGAAATAATTGGATGGCCGAGATCTGCCCAAAAGTCCAAATTTGACTTGACATACCCGTGTCTCAGGCCGTGTCTCACAAGCGGTGTATGAACCGACTCAGATTGAACCAGAACACGGGCTCCAATACGCCGGTGTCAAAGGGAAGACACGCCCGTGCCAACTTTGACATGGTTGTGTGACTGGCCGTGTTATCTTTTTAATACAAGCCAAAATCACCCGAGATGCACACGGCTAAGGCACACGCCCGTGTCCCTGGCCGTGTGCCCAACACGCCCCTATGACACGCTCGTGTCACAGGCCGTGTTCCACACTCAACTCCATTCCACTCAGCGTCACTCAATGTCATTCGGTATTCACCTGAGAAGGACACTCCCTGGGACATGACCGTGTCCCAGGCCATGTTGCCTCTTAGTGATCAGTTCTCGAGAACTCGAGTCGACGCCTACAGAAAAGGACACGCCCTGGGACACATCCTTGTCCCAAGCCGTATGCAATGGACACGCCCAGGGACACGCCCGTGTCCCAGGCCGTGTCACCCAGCCTAACTCCATCTTAATATTTTTGGGGTGTTACATTCCTCCTCTCTCTCAAGTGCTCAGCCACCGCCCCTTATAGCCGCCACCCACTTGCCTCCTTCTCTCTCTCAAAGTGCTCGTCCACCACCCCTCCTAACTGCCACTATAAACTCTCTCTCCATCCTCTCGGATTTCCTCCTCTACAACCCTCAAACCTACCCCTCTCCAACCCGATCACCCTCCACAATAGTCAAAACCCGACCACCCTCTTCCTTTCCAACACCAACAAACCCTAGAACATACTTGGGAGGATCTCGGCCAAGGAGTGAAGCGACGAATGTGGACGAGTTGGATCTCCATCCGGCGTGACTCTGGCAGAGCCGTTGATGAATGATCCAAGTTAGTGAATAAGAATCATCGATTCTGATTGGGTAACGAAACCTTTCTACTTTTTTTGTGATTTCCCTCTAGATTTTCATTGTTGTGGAATACTTTAGCGTTATCTTTGAAACGATGGATTTATCGTGGTTTTCTTCGATTTATTTTTTTGTTAATCCTTATTTTATTTAAGTTTTGGAGGTTAGGCGAACCTTCACTTTCCTTTTGTTGGGAGAGATCTACCGTTTCTGAGTCGTAAATTTTGCTAGTTCTCTTTTGGTATAAATTTCGCTCGATCGGACTGGGTGGATCCTTTTAGCCGGAAAGAATATTAGCTTATATCATTTTATTCAATCCTAATCAGTCTGGCTACTCGTTCGTTAGAATTTAATTGATATAATTGCTTGGCGTTTACGATGCGTGAAATTTGTGCGAGTGTAAAATATGATCGTAGAGAGACAATCGTACTTAGTTCGTAGATTTTACGTTGTCAACGTGTGGGCCTACATCACCCTCTTAGAACCTATTGGTCTTACGCTCTTTGTTAGTAAACGTAGACCCCGCATAACGTCCCAATCTAGTAAACTCATACAAGTAGTCATCCACACTACCCTTGCCCTGAGTCAAACACTGGAAATCATTTTCTATTGCAATCCGCTGCTACGACGGTAGATGCTTTGCCAAGAACAATCTCAAAAACTCCTGCATCGAGATCTTTGATAGTCATCTGCCCGCGAAGTAGTATAACTCCAACTCATCCCACCAAAGCCGACCATCTCCCTCCAACAGGATAGTGGCCAAGGTGATCTTCTATCCCTCCTCTATATCTATCGTCATCAATATCCTCTGGACTTACGAAAGCCAGTCCTCTGTCTGTATTGGGGATCCTGTACTCGTAAACGTAGGACTAAAGATCATAAATTGCTTCAGCTGCTGTTCAGATGCTCGCTTGTCAACCAAAGCCTTAGCAGGCACTTGCTTAGCAGCTATAGGCTCGGCCACACCAACCGGTATCGACACCATCGCAGGTCTCACCTACCTAGTCGGTGGTGCATTCATCATTGCAAACACTGCCTCCGCAAATATGCGTACTGTTTGCGCAGAAGGAGGAGGTGTGGTCACATCAGTTGGTGCTACACTCTCAACAGAACATTGGGGTTTAGACTACCGCGCACCACTTCTAGTCACCTATAAGTATAAAATACACAATTTAACGACTACTCAAAAGCAAACAATGACTATTAGGAATGCGCAGGTTTCTCAAATACATGTATTTTTCATTCCAAAGTGGACATTCTTGATTTAATTTATGTTATAATTATGAAAAATAAGACTGAGGGTTGACTCTTTGCAAGCTTGGAGGAGTAGATCTCGTGGTCAGAATAAAGAACTGAAGCAAGATCCGTGAAGAGGAAAGCTTTGCGCTCCATTCCTGCTAGATAGAAAGCTTGATCATGGCTCCATAATAAGCTACGTGGGTAGCGATCTTCCTTCTTGGACAAGTAAAGTCCTCATTTTATTAATATGCATGGAATCCCCCATCAAAAGTTGGAGAATTGAGGAAATTCCGAATGTTTGATACGTGATATCCCCGGATAGGTCTGCGTATAAAATCCGGAAATCGCACTACATAATAGGCATGTTATATGAAGCCCATGCTGACAGGTTGGTCTGGATTGGTGATGTTTTATTTTACATGTCGTAGAAGACTTCGAGTATAAATGGGTCGTTTATGGGGTCTGATGGGTTATGCCTGTGAAGTGAGAGTAGTACAAAGTACTACACATGCTCTCTAGAAAAATACCAAGAAAATACCTCAGTTTGCATAACTATTGGATATTGCTAGGAAACATTGAATTTCACTGGCGATATCTCTTGATGAGCTCGGATTGGTGTTAAAGACTAGTTTTCTGGCACTGCAGGATATTGCAGGGGTTTGGGTGGAAAGACGTTCCAGTTGTGGCTGAGTCTGGAGACAGAAGAAAGTTCTGTCTCTAATGCCAGAGGATAATGACTATCGCTGGCGATAGCTCCCAGGAATCTTTTAATTTACGAAGCCAGTCTCTCTAAGACTATGTGTCTAATATGATCTGTTAACTCTTAAAGGCTAGTGAGCCGAACGGATAAGGGGAAGCTGAACCGGTCAGTCTAGTATTGAACTAACGAATTGAACAACGGGCAATAGCGGAACCGTACCCATATTATGTCTGTGTGATTCAAATGCCTAAGTTATTGGCATCATTGGAGCAAATAATGAGAGTCTTAAGCCTGGAGTCGGAAAGACTAGGAATGTTTAAAGTAGACCGTCATGTCTCGGACCTCTGAACGGTGGTGGGACCCTATCAATCCTATACACCGAAAATGTGCCCTGAGTGCACAAAATGTTTAGGCGCTTAGGCACTCGTTTGTGATATATTGAATGGTGCTTTAGTGTGCCTTCTTGTGATAAATCTACATGTTAATGTCATGCCTGCAGGGAAGGAATACCGCTATCCCGATAATGGGGTAGGGTCGTTATAAATTGGTAAGTTGAAAACTGACCGTTATCATGTTTTCCACCATTGTGGTGGATTGTCCTTGTGCAGGTGCTGGAGTGTTGATCGGGAAATAACGGGCTGAAACCCTTGATGCTGTGCCGGCCCTTGAAGGCCAAGTAAAGAACTTTATTTTTTTCATATGTTGCTGACCTGCACGTCGATGTCTGTAAATAACACTTTAGAAGCATAACTGTGATGCCTTAAGGCCTTGACTTCTGGGTATTTTGTAAACATTCCTAAGATATTTATATATAGTGGACATTCACTTGTATGGAGTTCAAGATAACCCTTGAAGCTTACGCTAGAATGCTCTGAGTTAGGATTCATTTGGTCTTTTGATATTAACCTGTCACCCCGCTGACTGTCTATTGAATTTGGCGTGGGGCCCCGGCCGGTCCCTCTGTTATATTTCATGTGATGGACAGAGGTTTTATAATTTGGTGTCAGAGGGAGGTTTCGATCCTCTGACCCGTGGGCACAGGTCGGAGGATCAAAACATCCCTCTGATACCAAATTGCCCACAGGTTGGAGGATCGAAACCTCACTCTGATAGCAAATTGGAACACCTCCGTCCGTCACATGAAATATAACATAGGGTCCAACCGGGGCCCCACGCCATACTCCATATACAATTAGTGGGTTGACATGTTAATATCAAAAGACAAAACGAATCTTAACGCATAGCATTCTAACGGAAGCTTCAAGGGTTAACTTGAACGCAATACAAGTGAATGTCCACTATATATAAATATCTCAGGAATGTTTACAAAATACACAAAAGTCACGGCCTTAAGGTCTTATAGTTATTCTTCAAAAGTGTGTTTTACAGACATCGGTGCGCAGGCCAGCGATATATGAAAACAATAAAGCTCTTTGCTTGGCCTTCAAGGGTTGGAACATCTTCAAGGGTATCAGCCTGCTATTTCCCGCTCGGCTCTCCAGCACTTTCACAGGGACAATCCACCACAAGGGCGGAAAACAAGGCAATGGTCAGCTTTCAGTTGACCAATTTATAATGACCTTACCCCATTCGCGGGCCAGCGATATTCCTTCCTTACATGCATAGCATTAACACATAGATATATCACAAGAAGGCACGCTCAAACACCATTCAATATATCACAAACGAGTGCCTTAGCAGCCAAACGTTTCGTGCACTCAGGGCACATTCACGGGGTACCGATTGCCAGTGTCCCACAATCATTCAAAGGTCCGAGACATGACAGTAAACTTTGAGCCTTCCTATTGTTTTGGGCTCAAGTCCTAAGACTCTCATTATGCACTCCAATGATGCCAATAACTTAGGCATTCGAATCAGATGGACATAGCGTGGGTACAGTTCATATATTGCATGTTGCTCAATTCATCAGTTCAATACTAGACTAACGTGGGTAAATATCCCCTTGCCCGTTCGGCTCACTTGCCTTTAAGAGCACACATCTTATACTATCCACACGGTCTCAGAGAGACTGGATTCCAAAATAAAATGCTATCTAGGAGCTATCGCTAGTGATAGTCACTCTTGTAACATCCCATTTCTGGCTAGACCCCCAGGAGTCGGTCTGTCGTGACAGAACCCTAGGAAGCCCAAGAATTGAAATACATCGACCAATATTTCAGGTCACGGGTTGGTCACACCCGTGACTGACCCGTCGCGCCCGTGACCTAGGGTGTGACCTCCATCAATGATTGTCGATCTCAAGAAGACGATCGTCGAGCGTAGAATTTTCCACAAGGGCTTGTCACGACCGTGACCTACGTGTCACGCCCGTGACCTAGAGCGTGACCCCCTTCGATGATCGTCAATCTCAGGAAGACGATCGGCGAGCGCAGAATTTGCAACCCGGGCCTGTCACGCCCGTGACCTACGTGTCACGCCCGTGACCTAGGGCGTGACCCCCTTCGACAATCATCGATCTCAGGAAGACGATCGGTGAGCTGAGAATTTGCAACCCGGGCTTGTCACGCCCGTGACCGATATGTCACACCCGTGAACTTGGGAGTGACCCCCCCTTCGACGATCATCGATCTCAGAAAGACGATCGGCGAACTCAAAATTTTCCACAAGGGCCTGTCACGCCTGTGACCTACGTGTCACGCCCGTGACAAAGGCCAAAACATCAGCCAGGCTGGAAATTTTTGTAACCCAAGCCACAATTAACTCTGATTATGGGGAGTTACACCAGGAGTATTTATGGGCTGTTTCCTATTCTAATTACTTAATAAAATGAGGAAGTGTTAGTCCAATAGGAAATCACCACCTGGATCAATCTTTTCAACTTCCACCTTTTCCTCTCCCTCCACCGTAACCGAAATATTATTAAGAGAGAGCATTCATGGCCATGAATGCACCCCATCCCCTCCCCACTTGGAGATCTATAAAAGCCCCCTTAGAGCAAGATGAGAAGTTTACACTCTTGACCAAACGGATTGGATTATTGTTCTTGCTGTAGTAGAAGTTCGGGAACGCCACCACTGCGCCATGACAATCCGATGTTCATCTCGCCTTTAAACTGCGAACAAGGTCCTCCTCTACTTCTTCTTTTGTGGGTAGATCTTAGGATCTTAGAAAGGATGTTTGTTCTCAAAGGAGCCGGACCTACCTCGTGTTTTCATGGAGAAACCACGGAAAATATATTTTTGGGTACGCCGGAAATCGCCACCTCCGTCGGCCAAACCACCGCCGACTGATAGCCATCGCTTCGACGGAGGTCGTGGTGGTGGTGGCTGGCCAGGGAAGTGACCGGACGGCCGGCGATGGATCGCGGGAGAGCTACAGGAAATATATGTTTTTGAGTTCAGTTTACGGGTTCTGTTTGGTAGGGGAGATGAACAGTAAATTCTATTATTATTTATTAATTATAATGAATTATTATATCCTTTTTAACTCACCTTTTGATATTACCAAAAAAGGCACTTAGAGGCCGATTTAGGAAATATGGCCAGTCACAAAAGTTATAGCCCTTCGTGTCTAGATTAATTTAAAATTGATTTCAACTCGTTTGGGTAAGCAGTTTGACCGCAACACCCATTTTAGTAGGGGCTGTACCTATAGTTGGGCAGGAACTAAAATGAATGCCCACGCTTTGTACCTTGTCCAAATGACCTGAAATTTGGGCAGGAGGTTTCCCTTAGCCATACCTAGAGGATGTCCAAAAATGGGAATTTTTTGAGATACTTTGCCTAAGGTTTTTGTTTTAATTTAATAAAGTTAAAGTAATTTATCTAAGTGGTCAAATTACATCCAAACCCTCCCAAATTATGGTGAGTGGTCCCTGGCTATATATCCTAGCTCTGTACAAAATTCCAACTCATTTGCATAAGTTTTGGATAGGAAGTCACCTATTCTTATCTCGGCATTAATGAGGCGTTTTTGAGTAAAAAGTGCACTAAAATGTTGGAACGGTCAAATCTCCTCAACAGAGGCTGATATTTTGACCACTGACTTGGAAGGGTTATTATAACCCACTTGGAGAAAATGGTGTGGTTTAGGGTTTGTTTACCCTAAGATCCAAACTCAAACCCTAAATGGAGGGTTTTGAGGGTTGTGAAGGACATAGGGACAATTGCTCTCGTATTGCCTTGAAATTCAGTAGAGTTGACATTAGCATGATTTGAATCATCTGGATAGAATCTTGGAGGATTTGGAGACAGGTAGATACCTCAAAACCCTAACCTTAGCTTTAGGTTAAAATACCAAATAAGTAAAATCTATCACTAAACATTATCTAAAAGCTGTGAATCTCGGGTAGAGTAAGTTTTGGGGGGGGGGGGGGGTAGAATCTACAGCAATTTTACTGGAATTTTATAATGTCTATTTCCAGTACTTCATTTATAACAATTGTTATAGCCCTAATTGATGTTTTAATTATTTCAATCTTTCTGTTCATTGAAACCCGATGAAATCTTGGAAGTAAATGTTTTAGATCAGAATGGTTGCTCCTGAATCTTTGTATAATTTTTAGTTGAGTAAATCTAGTACTTCCTTCACAAATGTTAAAAAGAGATTTTATGGTTTAAAAATCAATTATGGATGATATTGATGCTGAAAAATTATGAAACTTGGTCAATGCTATTTTTAAAATTGTACCTGCATAATATAATTAATTTATAATTTTTGGATGGAAATTCTCTGTACTTGATTCATAAATAACGAAAGATAGAAAATATTGCTAAAATAGTTTTAGTGCTCTTTTAATGATAGAAAAATTGTGATTCTTTGGATTTATCATTTTGAGATAGCAAAATATTTATAATAATTTGGTTGGACATCTTGCATGAGTACTTAGGGTAGTTCATGTTCAAACCGGTAGCCCAAGGAATTTTGAGGAAATTAATTAAATGCCAGATAAATTAGGAAAATTATAGTTTTCTTATTATAGGCTAATGATATCATGATAAACCTCCAGTAAATAAGCTAGGGAATTTGGATGAGTATTGGATCATTTCCTAACCGGTTCGACATATAGTCTAGGGGTGTCTGCATATAGCAAATTGTTAAATTGCAATAGGATATGATCTGGGATAGTTGTTGGAGTTAGTCATTTTGTCTGGGTTGATAGATGTGGAAGATTTCGCAATAGAATGATATGAAGAGTAGTGAGAAGTGGTGATGGCTAGAGTTAAGAGGTGCTCGGGTTCGACGAAAGATCGTCTTTCCCGAAGAGAGGAAGGTTAAAAATCACCCTAGGTTAGTCTATCGTAATATGAGAAGGGAATGGGTAAAGGGAATCAACCAATAACAATAAGTGCCTTGCAAAAGGGAACTATGGGCTTCAACTACCATCATAGTTCCTAGTTCCCTTTTAGAGACCTTCACAGGGAATACCGGGGGCAGTCCTAGGTTAACGTAAACTGTAATAACAAACCGAAAAGAGTAACTTAATAATTAGGATCTCACATTTCACAAACACTATTAACACAAGTAGATTGTTGGGAGCTTAGGCTCGATTGGTTAGGAGACGGGCGGAATGGTCCGGGTAGCTTCAGCTCGATTGGTTAAAAGACGGACGTTTTGGTCTTGTGAGCTTCAGCTTGGTTTTTGTGTGATTATGATTAAACTTGCATGTGCATAAAAGGAAAGAAAATAAAGGTGGTGGGTCTTCGGTATTGGAGGGTCGATGCACCGACACCAATACGCTGACTCGGCAAGTGTGGTTAGAACTTCGCCAACAGAAGTCTGATGCGCAAGCCGGCAAGAGTACGCAGGAGTCCGCTTCATGCACCAAGCGTTGAGGCTTGCGATAGGTCTGACCGGTAGTGCTTTACTTGTTTAGAGGTGGGCGAGGCCCAACCCACCGCTTCCGTCTACCACTACGGAGGTATCCTGGGAGGTAACGGCTCCGAAAGGGGGAACTAAAGGTCTGTGTGCACAGAGTCGGGTGTGTGAGTTGCACTTGAATTTTCCATCATACCCACTTGCATGTCATAGAATAATCGATTCATTTAACCCTGACACCTAAAGTATAAGTGGAATGGGACGCTTATACATTAGGACTTGCAAAATGACCCCTTGGTCTATAAGCTTGTGTGGGCAAGTTTATAAATTAAGGTTAAATTCTATAATTATATGTTGTTGTTTTATAACCGAAACCCCAACGTATAAGTGGTATGGGACACTTTATACGATGAGAGCCTTGCAGAAGATCCCTTGGCTTATGCGCTTCCGCACATAAGTTAAGGTTACTTTTTCTACTTTCTATTTTCTGTCATATTTATTATAGAATTGCGAGATTAGTTCGGCTGCCACCTATTCCTTTGATTTAATCTCCACCTTCATGTACTTCCCTTTATTTCTCTCTGCTCGATGCCTAGGAGCCATGAGGGAAGGGGTAGGGGATGATAGGGCTTAGTCTTTATGACTAATGGTTTTCGAACCGCATCATTTTAGGGAATCATGGAGCCCAGCATGGGGGAGAAGCCCAGAGACCGGTGCGCTTGGAGATGGGGCAGTCTAGCTCCGGAGATCATATAGCCGGGACGGTGAGTCTCGACCTTGAGTAGATGTTTGGTTTTTGCTTCTGCAAGAGTGATTTGTAGTGAGGACATGATGTACCAGGCATAAGCCCGTATTTATTACTCTGATATGTTATTCTGTGGACACTCCCTTCGTGGAGATTTTATTTCAATATATTTGATTTTCTTGTAGACTTGTACTACTTCATTGTACTACCTTTCTGTGATGGAATTGGCCGGCAGAATCGGCCTTTGTGGTGATGACCCATCAGGGAATGAAGGTGTCACCACAAAGGGACGGTTCTGGGCCTAAGACCCCGGTGTTTTAAAAGAAAAAAAAGGGTCTTACAAGTGGTATCAGAGGAAACATCGATCTGAAAAAGGTACTAGTCCACTAACCCTGGGCCACCCCCGCTCGAGTTTTGTTTGGGGATAAACTAAGCAGCGGAAGTAGTAGTGTGCCCATATGGGGATCACATATAAATTGTCCACTTTTATTAAAGATTGAACGTTTTCTTAGTATGGGTTTTTGTTACGCAGCCTCCAGCACAGCCTACGGCAAAAGGTGGAGTTCAACAGGCTCAGGATGTTGCACCACCTCCCACTACAACAAATATGGACATCAGCCACGTTTTTTTGGCGACGTTTGTTTAAACGTTGCTATTGTTTTTAGTTTTTGCTACGTTTTTCGTACAAAAACGTGTCTAATAATTTTACCTCTGGTCTAATTAATTATGAGTTTTTGCTCGAATTATGACTAAATATTTCCTCTCAAGAATTGCCTATTTTTTAGTTTGACATTTCTAAGGCTTGAAACATTTTACACTACTAAATGTGGCCAAAGAGCGTCACATTTATTAACGTAAATGTTGTTAATGTCAGACAATGGATGTATAAAAAAATGCCATTATTGGGCCTAAGTACATTATTTTGCATCCAAAAATTCTGAAATAATTGCACAAGGTATGAAACATAAAATTACAGCAATATAAATTTTCTCAGACTTTTCAAAGGAATATACCCATCATTTCTACACAAATTCCATAAGGGTAAAATGGTCATTTTTCTCCATAAACTACTTAAACTTCATCCAATAGAGATATAATTTATTTCTAGTGTTTATTATTTCATTCCTTAGTCCTCAACAGAATTTGGACATTTTATGATATGGGTAAACCTATTTTAAATTTATTTCCTCAAAAGGACCAAATTTTAAAAAATTCAAATAATGGGATTTTTGTTCCCAAAAACCCCACTATTACTATGAGAGGTGTATTACACCCTCATGTTTCTCTATAATGAAAATCATGATTTTTGAATATTTCAAGTTGGCTGAATACACATTATTTCATTTTAGGCTAAATGCACACCAAGCCAATAACTAGCCAACAAATGCAAGTGGGTTTACCCAACATGCAATGGTCTAACATGGCTAAAATTTTACACATACCCTTATAATGTCCCTAAGGACATGCCACCAAAATTGGGGCCATTTGGAGTCCCACAACTCCAAATATTTCATTTATTTCATTTTGGGTATTTTAGTAAAAACTATAGAAAACGTTTTCCCAAATATTCTCATTTTTGTGCAGGAGTTAACTAAGCCCTAAACATGCATGCACACAAAATATTTGGTCATTTGGATGACTGGTTTGACTTGGGCATCATTTTGAAATTCTGCCCTAGTCTAGGACCAATCCTAGTAAAATATCCCTACAGGAAAATATACTGCACCAAATTTGATGTTTAAGGTGCCATATTAAAGTTAAGACAATATGCTACAAATTTCATTTAGTGTTAATGTTCTGGAAAAGACTCTAAGAGCCCTGTATTTTACATGCAAAGTCACTAAAATATTGTGACAGAAATTTAATTTTATTTCATTAATTTATAAACTATAGGAATATGATTTGCACGAATCCTAAAGCAACAAACCGACGGACATCGGTTCATCCCCTACCTCCAGCCAACGGCTGGGATTGATTTGCGCTGGGTGAACTTGTCTGCCATTTTCCAGCCAATTGAGCCACCACCACCGTCGGCGGATGTCGCCACAACCTTCACTGAGGTGGGGGCTAGCGCTTCCCACCAGTGAGGCTGCCGGAGGTGAATCCTCCAGCGATATCGAGCGGTATGAAAAGCTTGGAAAAATGCGCACTTTCTCGCATGGCATCGGGCTCAATTGAGCCCGATATCTCTCCTAATGGATCTAAGAAGCTAGCACGAGTAGAGGGGCGGCGAAACGAACCTAGTTCGAGCCTTGGCGGCGAGTGCGGCGGTAGTTTGCCATGGCCGAGTTGCTCCGACGATCTCCTACCCGAATTCTTGATTCTTCACCAAAAGCTTTGCTCCAGGACTCGTTTCCACTCACTGAAGCTGATGGTGAGGCTGGTTTGGACTGAGGTGGGGTATATGGGGAGATACAACCAAGGAAAGCTCGGTTTGTAGCCTTGGTTGTATCGACCATGGCTGCAAAGTGGCCCTCCGCTTCTCACCTCCTCCTAATAGCTCTAAGGAGGGCTGCCAGCAAATCATGGCTGAAGAGAAGGAGCCATGTGGCCTCCTCCTCTTAATTTAACCTTTTCTCTCTCCTCTTTTTGGGTGGTTTCTCCAAAATACCCCCATGCCTGTATTCTCTCTCCTATTTCAGAGGGGTATGGCTTGCCTTTGACTCCTTGGGCTGATAATGGACCATGCTTGGTGGGCTTAGCCCAAAGGAACGTGGTTTGGGTTCATTTTCCCTCTTTTAGGCCTCATGTTGACCAAGTTGACTTTTTGAGTTTACTTGGTCAACATGATGAGTGGGTTGACCCCACTTAATAGTCATGAGCCTAGTGGCACCTCCCAACTTCGGTTTGGTCAAGTGTGTGCCCCACTTAGGCTAATTGGGCATATAGGTATGAGTTTGACCCAAATAGGGCTAGGGTTGACTTGGGTCAACTAAGCCAAAGGGGTTGACCTAGTGACATGCCTTATGGTCTACTTCGATTTTTTTTAGTGTTAGGGCATGTGGTGGGGTCATGGTGTTGCTAGGGTCCCTATTTAGGCTAATTTGACTTAGGTTGACTTGGGCCCTATGGTGGGCCCCACATGGTTTCACTCACGTACTAGGGTCAACCTAGCTAAATACCCCTATCACCCACCCCATGCCTAACCCAATCTAAGTTAAGGGGCCTAGAAGTAACATGTGATGTTATAATTCGAATAAACAAAAAATAATAATTTCGTCCCTGAAATTTAAGTTCGAGTCCACGGGGTTCTACTCGCAATAATTTAAGTAATTTTAAAACATAATTTATAAATACCTAAAGCAAACAGCTCTGAGTGTCGCTCCAACATTAGATCCCTCGGCTCCCAAGTGTGTTCCTCTTGTCCACGATTGGACCACAACACCTTTACAAGATGGACCTTCTTCTTCTGCAACACTCAGACATCTGTATCATCAATCTGGATCGGCTCCAAATGAACGGACCGGTCAGGTGCTATCGGACAAGCCATAGTAGTAATGTGCTGCTCCGGCCGAAGTAGAGCTCTCCATAGTGAAGAGACATGAAAGACTTCGTACAGTGTACTCAACTCTGGTGGCAGCTGCAGACTATAAGCCAAGGGACCGATCCGCTCCAGGATCAAGGACGACCCCATATATCGCGGACTGAGCTTCTTGTGCCTCCGAACCCGAGAGACACCGTGCACAGGACGTATCTTAAAAAATACCTGGTCTCCCACCTAGAACTCCACCTTTCGGTGTCGAGCATCATAATATTTGGTCTTCCTACTCTGGGCTTCCAGCATCCGATCCCTGATCAAACGAACCTTAGCCTTCGTGTCCTCCACATAATCAGAGCCAAGAGCCTTGTGTCCACGTCCTAAACCCAAGACAACAGTGTCCGACACTTCCTCCCGTAAAGTGCCTCATATGGAGCCATCCCTATGCTAGCCTGGTAGCTGTTATCACTACAACAAATATGGACATCAGCCACATTTTTTTGGCGACGTTTGTTTAAACGTTGCTATTGTTTTTAGTTTTTGCTACGTTTTTCGTACAAAAACGTGTCTAATAATTTTACCTCTGGTCTAATTAATTATGAGTTTTTGCTCGAATTATGACTAAATATTTCCTCTCAAGAATTGCCTATTTTTTAGTTTGACATTTCTAAGGCTTGAAACATTTTACACTACTAAATGTGGCCAAAGAGCGTCACATTTATTAACGTAAATGTTGTTAATGTCAGACAATGGATGTATAAAAAAACGTCGCGAAAACTTTTGGCGACAGTTGTATTCGCGAAGCCTGCGGCATGCGCGACGTTTATAAAAACGTCGCGAAAACATTAACGGCGTTTGAAAAACGTCTCCATTGCCTCTTAAAAACGTCGCCGATGTTCATATTTGTTGTAGTGTCCACCGGTCCCCACTCCTTTCCTTCAGCCAGACATGGGACAGACTCTGACATCAAATCTGGAGGCTTTCAGGGCCCAGCAGGTCACGGTCCCGCTACCAAACCCGGGGGACAACTTGTTGAGCATCTTCCGAAGACTTTCTCCCTCGTCATACTTGGGGACAGAGTCGGCGGTTCGGTTGGAAGAGTGGATGGATATTATGTACGAGATGCTGATCGGGATACGGTGACTTTGGGAGGAGAGAGTGGCTCTGGTTGTCTCTTTCCTGGAGTCCCATGCCAAGAGGTGGTGGAAGACGCTACTGGACACGACGTTTGCCGATAGGGAGGTTGCGGAAGTTACCTGGGAAGAGTTCAGGGCCGCGCTGCTAGAGCATTTTTATCCACAGTCGGCCAGGGATGAGTTGGAGGAGCGGTTCTTACAGCTGAAGCAGGGCACCCAGACGGTGGTGGAGTACCATCGAGAGTTCAACCATTTGGCTCGATATGCAAATTCTTACCAGCTGGACTAAGCAGAGTACATCAAGATGTTCTATAAGGGCCTGCGAGAGGACTTGAGGGAGGCTTTGTTTTTTGTATCCGACGGGCCTATCTCCCGGATTTTGGAGATGGCAAAAAGGATTGAGGCTGATTGGCACACCACTCGGGGCCGGAAGCGGCAAGCGGAGGATCAGGGCCGGAGAACCAGAAATGACCAGCGGCGAGGTGCTATACCAGAGGGGAGAAGGACAGAGGACCAGCCTCGTCAGGAAGTGAGGCAGGAGCCGAGGGAGAAGGTGATATTGGCCCCTCAACCTCTTCGGATGCAGGAGATGCTGAGACCCGGGGGAATGGCTTATCCACCACCAGAGTGCTTCCATTGTCATCAGATTTGGCACCTCCGGAGGAACTGCCCCATGAGGGGGGAACCACCTCCAGCACCACAGGGGTGCCCACCTGCTCAGCTTTTCGGAGGCCAAGGACGTGGCCGAGGTCGTTGATACCAGGGGGAGATTGTAGATAGGAAAGGGAGCAGGTATATTCCTTGAACCTTACGCAGCCTCGGAATCCAGAGCAGGTCATAGCAGGTACGCTGCAATGCTTCGTTATTTTCATAGAATTTTCCTCTCAGTTGTTAAATCTTAGAACCGCACTAGATAGATTAACAAGGAAATAAAACTCGTTATAAAACCCTAAGACATCTAATCACCCCAGGTATAGTCTTCATCAGCGGCAAGCCTGCCCGCACTCTTTTCGATACTGGAGCTACTCACTCCTTTGTGTCGGAGACATTCGTAGAAGGAATAGAAGGCGTGGAGCGATTCACGGGCTCGAAGATGAGGGTGCGACTACCGGATGGATCCGAACTCCTTACCTCTAACCACTGCAATATGGAGGCAAAAATTGGTGGAAAGGCATTCGAGGCTCCAGCGACGATTTTGAAGATGACGGACTACGATCTGATCCTGGGCATGGCATGGCTGCACTGGAACCATGCCCAGATTGATTTTCAAGTGAAGAGGATCACCGTGAGACACGGGGACTCTTTTATTGTCATCAAAGGTATAAGACCTGCCTCTCGTATACTCTTATCTTCGGTGCAAGCCGTTAAGGCCCATCTGTAGGGAGAGGAGGTCTATCAGATTCTATTTGAGATGGTGGAAGTCAAGGAGTCTGTGACAGACATCCCGGTGGTGCGAGATTTTGCTGACATCTTTCCAGAGAAACTGCCAGGACTACCTCCGCACCGAGAGCAGGACTTCCAGATACAGCTTGTGCTAGGGGCCAAGCCGGCATCTAGGGCCCCTTACCAGATGGCCCCGAAAGAGTTGACAAAGTTCTGAAGTCAGTTGTAGGAACGAGTAGAGGCAGGGTTTGTCCGGCCAAGCTCTTCACCGTGGGGAGCCCCGGTGCTATTCGTCAATAAGAAGGAAGGAAGTCTCCGCTTGTGTATTAACTATTGAGTGCTGAATAGATTGACGGTCTGGAATACATACCCGCTGCCACGGATTGACGAGCTGTTCGATCAACTGGAAGGAGCACACTTCTTCTCGAAACTCGATTTAAGGTCAGGGTACTACCAGCTACAGATTCGAGAGGAGGACATTCTGAAGACCGCCTTCAGCTGTAGGTACGGACTGTACGAGTTTACAATGATGCCCATCAGGCTCACAAATGCACCTTCAGCATTTACGAGCCTCATGAACCGGGTATTCGAAGAGTATTTCGATGTTTTCATCATAGTATTTATTGACGACATCCTCATCTACTCAAGGACGAAGGAGGATCATGCACGACACTTGACATTGACCTTAGAGAGGCTACGGGAGCACCAGCTATTTTCAAAGTTCAACAAATTCTAGTTTTGGCTAAAGGAGGTGGCCTTCTTAGGTCATATTATCAGCGGTGCTGGGTTAGCAGTAGACCCAGCCAAGATTCAGGCAGTTCAGGAGTGTCCACCGTTGAAGACAGCCATGGATGTACGGAGCTTTATGGGACTTGCCGGATATTAACGGAAGTTTGTCGAAGGATTTTCCTGGATTGCACTCCCTCTTACATCCCTGACGAAGAAGGAAACACCTTTTGTTTGGATGCAACAGTGCGAGGCGGCCTTTGTGGAGTTGAAAGGTCGGCTTACCTCGGCTCCCATTCTCGTTCTTCCGTTAGGAAGGGAGGGATTCCAGGTGTACACGGATGCCTCCTACCAAGGGATGGGTGTCGTTCTTATACAGAACGGGCACGTGATAGCCTATGCCTCCCGACAGCTGAAGATACATGAGAAGAACTATCTGGTGCATGACCTAGAGATGGGTGCAGTGATCTTTGCTCTGAAGATTTTGCAACACAACCTCTATGGGGTTCACTGTGACATCTTTTCAGATCACAAAAATCTAAAATACGTGGACACACAGAAGGAACTCAACATCAGACAAAGACGTTGGGTGGAGTTCCTGTCGGATTACCAGTACACCATGCACTATCATCCCGGGAAGGCGAACGTGGTGGCAGATGCTTTGAGCCGGAGAGGAGATACCTCAGGGAAGGGACCACAACTGATGTCAATGAAGCTGGTCCGATCCTTCAGAGATATGCAGATATCCCTAGTGTCCGAAAATGATCCAGAGCTGTATAGGGAGTATCTAGCATCGATGGTGTCCATAGATGATATTCGGGACCGCATCTGGGACGGACATAGGACAGATGCATGGGCAGAGCCGATATTCCAAGCCTTGGAGGAGGGTTCGACGGGAGATTATTCAATGAGATATGGATTGCTATGTTTTAGAGGCAGGGTATATATACCCGAAGGAGGCCGGATTCGGGAGGACATCATGGCGGAGGCACATTGTAGCAGATATTCTATACACCCGAGGATCACCAAGATGATGGCAGACTTGAAGAAGATGATGTTTTGGCCAGGGATGAAGAAGGACATTACGTACTTCGTGACTCATTACGAGGCATGCCAGTTGGTCAAGGCGGAGTGCAGGAACCCCGCTGGAATGCTACAACCACTGCCGGTGTCGGAGTGGAAATTTGAGAACATCACGATGGATTTTATTCATGGACTCCCCCGATCACGGATGGGAAACGACTCGATTTGGGTCATCGTCAATCGGCTGACGAAGGTGGCCAGATTCATTCCGATCAGGAAGGATGACTCTGTGGGAGTACTAGTGCGGAGATTTGTGGAGCAGTTTGTTCGATACCATGGGGTGCCCAAGACGATCGTGTCGGATCGGGATGGCCGGTTCACTTCCAGGGTGTGGAGATCCGTGCAGGCTTACTTAGGCATGTGATTGACCTTCAGCACCGTATTTCATCCCCAGACGGATGGGCAGATGGAACGCACCAATCGGATGCTGGAAGATCTTTTGAGGCTATGCATTTTGGACTGCGGGGAACCATGGGAGAAGCTCTTACCCCTGGTCGAGTTTTCCTATAACAACAGCTACAAGTCCAGCATAAGGATGACGCCTTATGAAGCCTTGTATGGAAGGAAATGCAGGACCCCGCTTTCTTGGGTTCAGGATGAGGATCCGAAGGCGTTGGGATCGGATTTTGTTGAAGACACCGAGGCTCAGGTGACACTAATTCAGAGACAGGATTTTAGAGGCGCAGAGCAGACAGGCTAAGTACAATGATGCCAGACATCGTCAGGTGGAGTTTCAGGTGGGGAACCGAGTGTTTTTGAAGATCCGGCCCATGCATCGAGTTTCACGGGTGCATGGTCGGAGGAAGAAGCTCGGCCCTAGGTATATGGGCCCTTACAAGATCCTGGAGCGGATCAGGGCCCTAGCTTACAGGCTGGAGTTTCCACCAGAGCTGGCAGCTCTGCAGTACGTCTTCCATATTTCTTCACTGAGGAGGGCTCTACTACGCCTGGAGCAGCAGATTTTGACCACCGAAGGGCCGGTAGCTTCAGACCGATCTGTTCACTTGGAGCCGGTTCGGATCGATGACATAGGAGTACGGATCTTGCGCCGCAAGAAGATCCCCTTAGTCAAGGTTCTGTGGAGGAACAATGGTCAGGAAAAGCACACCTGGGAGCCGCAGGACCTGATGAGGCAAAAATACCCGGAGTTGTTCAGTCAGGTAAACCTCACCACCTCTTGGTATACTATAAATTACCTTCTTGTATTGAACCGGTAGGACTAGATAAGGGAAATTGAGAACCTAGGCAAGCGCAGGAAAGTAGGGGATAATCTTGTGTTTATTGGGGAGATTGCCTTCGTTTATCAAACAAGTAATCTCTCTTCGACTCAATAGGAAAACCATATGGGATGTTACAAGTTTATTTTATTTCGGTAGAAATCCCGGAGGCTCAACCTCAATTTCAGGGACGAAATTTTTGTTTTGTTTATTGGGATTTGTAACATCCCAATTCCGGCTAGACCCCTAGGAGTCGGTCTGTCGTGACAGAACCCTAGGAAGCCCAAAATTGAAATACATCGACCAAGATTTCGGGTCACGGGTTGGTCACGCCCGTGACCGACCCGTCACGCCCGTGACCTAGAGCATTCATGGATCAGTCTTTTCACCTTCCACCTTTTCATCTCCCTCCACCTTATCGAAATATTATTAAGAGAGAGCATTCATGGCCATGAATGCTTTACCCTTTCCCCTTGATAATATGTTTTATAGTCTAAACTATTATCGTATTTTCTATTTTATATTGTACAAATCATGTCTATTATTAGTTTATTTTTTATCATTTTTATGTAAATATTATTGCCACTGACTTTTTCTTGTCTTTTTGAAGGTTTCCAGAAAATTGGCCAAAAATGACCAGACACGCCCCCTGTCACGCCCTCCCTGGACGTGACCTAGGGCGTGTCACCCGATCCCGAGGACTCCTGATGGAATGGACAGAAAAACGAACAAAACAGCTACCACGCCCCCTGACACGCCCTCCCCGGGCATGTCGCCAGGCGTGACCAAGGGTGTGTCTCCCTCTGCCGCAAAGCCTGCCGCCGCATTGAATGCAGGTTCCGCCATAGCACGCAATAGTACTATCAAGCCCCCGTAACGGGTGTGACCTGGGGCGTGACATCAACCTTTCCAACGACTGACGGATTTCCGACCAATGATTTCGACATGATGTGCGTGGCACGCCCCCCTACACGGGCGTGACCATGGGCCTGTCAACCGACGTACAGAAGCAATCATCCCTCCCACCAGATCCCACAACCCGAGGTCAACTTCATACATATCACGCCCCCCGACACGCCCCCCTAGGGTGTGTCGGAGGGCGTGACCAACCCGAGAATTTTTCCTATAAATTCAGGCCCCCCTTCCATTTCAGCAAGCTTTGGTTGAGAGGGGGAGGTGCTGTCCCTTTATTTCTTGCTTCCCTTTTCATGTTTTTTATTTTTTTTTCTCTCTCTCTCTCTTCCTTTGTAATTTTTGCTAACCATGGGTTAATATTTAGTTGCCTTAGCTTTCTTTTTAATCTTTAGTTTTGCTTATTGCTTAATGTAGGGCTAGAATAGGTTCTAAATTTCATGCACTTGTAATTTCAATTTCAATTAGTGTAACTTGCCCCTTTTCATTAATAGAAGTGTTCTTTGTTTAGCTTGTGTTCTTTTTATGCTTTACTACTCATCCCCCTCCTCCACTTCACTATGATTAACTAATCCTCCTTGTACTCGATCTTGATGATACGAGGTTCGAGCGATTAAGTTATGATGTTTTGATTAATCTTTTCTTTTTAGGTTAGGGCCTTGAATTACTATTGAGTAATCATGGGTTGGAAGTATATTATCGATATATACTCTCCACCTTTGCTTTCATTCTAGGCTAGCCGACAGGCCGATAGAATTAAGTGAGCATTCAAGAGTAAAGGGAGTTGTACGCACCTCTCGAGAGAGGCAGACGTCAAAATCTCCCGGATTGGAGTAAAATCCAATAGTGGGGTTCACCGCGTAAAGCGAATTTTACGCCTCCGATTTAGACGAGAGTCGGTCGGATTTTCCTAAACTCAGTTGGGCACGACTTCGAGAGAAGCGTGTTCAAGCTTTAGGAACCTCCACGGCCAAGGACCTTTATTTTATTAAGTTTAGATTTTTATCGCATTTTCTTAATCGTCTTTAGCCGAGGTGATTCTTGATCGAGTGCATTTCCATTTCATATTTTCAACCTTTCGTAGTAATCGATTTTCTTATGCTCTTTAATTAACTGTAATAGCTCTCTTTCTACCTTTAGCTTTACTTCCTTCCCTGTAATTAGATTCTCTAAAACCCTTGTTTTTCCGTCGATAAGATAATAGTTTTCGTGTGAGTAAGCATACTCAACAGTTCCCGGATTTCAATACGACACTTGTGTACCCTAACTACAATTCGATAGGTATACTTGCCTCATTGGATTGCTAGTTCGGTTGCGTTTATTTTCTTCGAACCCTAGCGCGCAACAAGTTTTTAGCGTCGTTGCCGGGGAACCAACTTCCGTTGATATATTTAAAACATGAACCTATTAATTTTATCTCTTCTCTTTCTCATCCTCTTGCTTTAAATTTTAAAATTCAAAAAAAAATTATCACTGCTCTTAATAGTAACCAACTTCACAATTTTTCTACGCCGCCTAATTCTCTCGAAAAGGGCAAAGGGCTTTAAGCGCCACTATCTTGTCTAGTACCTTGCGAACCCTTCACGGGGTAGTCCTTGGGAAGTTCGGGAGTTAATCTAAAAAAAAAATTTATTTAAAAAAAAACAAAAATTCTAATCTAGCTTTCTTTCTAGTTTATTTTATTTCTCTTTATTTTCTTCTTTTCTGTTCTTTTAGTGCATGACCCGCGGGAGTCCGTCGGTTATTTTGGACTTGGACCACGAAATTGAGCGTACTCTTCGGAGAAGATTGCGATTTCAAGGTCCTACTATCCAAGTGCCGGTTGAGGACTCCGAGTCATTTGCTACTTTAAGAATGGAAGAACCCAATGTAGATGAGGCCGTGCAAAGGACTATGTCCTATTATGCACGACCGAACCTCGAGGGAACAGAATCTAGTATAGTCTGCCCTGCTATAGCAAATAATAACTTCGAATTAAATCCTAGCATAATTCAAATGGTGCAGCAGTATGTGAAATTTGACGGACTTCAAGATGAAGATCTGAATGCACATATTGCTAGCTTTCTTGAAATCTGCGACACTTTCAAGATAAATGGTGTCACAAATGATGCAATCAGGCTGAGACTCTTCCCCTTCTCTCTAAGAACTAAAGCTAAGCAGTGGCTGAACACACTTCCTAAGAATAGCATAACCACTTGGAATGAATTAACTGAAAAAATTTTGGCAAAGTATTTTCCGCCAGCTAAAACTGCAAAACTTAGGAACAATATCACTGCCTTCAGACAAATAGACTCTGAAAACCTATATGAAACCTGGGAGAGATTTAAAGAATTATTAAGACGATGCCCACATCACGCGCTGCCTGTATGGTTACAAGTGCAGACGTTCTACAACGGGCTAAATCAAAATACAAAGCAAATGATAGACGCCTCTGGCGATACTTTAAATCGTAAGACCCTGGAAGCACCTCTTGATCTTTTTGAGGACATGGCCATGAACACTTATCAGTGGAATGTGCTTAGGTCCCGCCCGAACAAGCCTGCAGGTATCTTTGAAGTGGACAACATCTCCCAGCTCGCTCTGCAAGTAGAAATCCTAAGCAAAAAGATAACGGAGATGACTGCTGCCTCCGCCCCTCAGGTATGGGAATCTGCAACCCCTACTCCAGAACATTTAGATTATGTTAATAATATGCCTAGAAATGCTTTTAATAATTTTTCTGCTGCGAATTTTCATCCTCCTGGTTTAAATTTTCCGAATAGCTATAACCCTGCTTTAAGAAATCATCCGAATTTTTTGTGGAGTAATCCATCGAATGCTATGCGCCCGCCACCACAAAATGATTTTTCTGTACCACCACCACCACCACCTCTTTAAAATTATCCAAAACCTCCAAGCTTGGAGGAATTACTTTTTAAATAATATCACCACAAATGACGCTACTATAAGAACTTTAACCGGAAGCGTAAAAAGTCTAGAAAATCAGGTAGGACAGCTCGCAAAAATAATTTCTGAGCGACCCGCAGGGTCTTTTCCTTCCAATACCAAACCCAACCCGAGAGAGCAAGCAAAAGCTATAACTCTTCAGAGTGGGAAGCAAGTCTCCAGTATGGTATGTGAAGAGCCCAAGGCAAGCTCCGCTCCCGCCTTTAAAAATCAAAGCTCCGCTCCGCTTCCACCCTCTGCTGAAAAAGTTATCACCCCTATTTTAGAAAAAAATCTCACTCCACCACCAATCTTCAAAAATAATTCAACTCCTCCATACCCCTCCGAACTTAATAGACAATGTCAAGATGATCAGTACTCCCGCTTCTTAGAGATCTTCAAGAAAATCCACATTAATCTTCCCTTCCACGAGGCTATTTTGCAGATGCCGAAATACGCCAAGTATCTTAAGGACCTCCTAACCAACAAGAAGAAGTTAGAGAATCTTTCGCATGTCACGCTAAACGTCGATTGCTCTGCTGTTTTCACTAACGGTTTGCCGAAGAAAATCAGTGACCCGGGTAGTTTCTCTATCCCGTGTGTCTTCGGTGATCTTTTTGTTAAACACGCGTTAGCCGACTTAGGCGCGAGTATAAACCTGATGCCCTTTTCGTTGTTTAAAAAGTTAGGGATTAGTAGCCTTAACCCCACACATATGAGTATCCAGCTAGCCGATAGATCCGTTAAGTACCCGTTTAGAATAGTGGAGGACGTTCTAGTGAAAGTCGACAAGTTCATCTTCCCGGTGGACTTTGTCATTTTGGACATCGAAGAAGACGTCGAGGTTGCCCTGATCCTTGGCTGACCCTTCCTTGCCACCTCCAGAGCCGTCATTGATGTAAGCAATGGTAAGCTCTTCCTTCGAGTAGGCGACGACGAAGTCACTTTTTCTATCACACCTTCGATGAAGAACACCCTAGCAAATGATGACTCATGTTTTTTCGTAGACGCCGTGAGTGATGAAACTTCCTACTGCCTCTCCGTCTTTGAAAAAGAACTTTCTTATTTTTGTTTTTCTACTTCTCTTCCCGCTGAATCGCTGCAAGGAAGTGATGAATCTTCTGATTGTCTTTCTGAGTTTGAAAAAGAATTTTCTGATTGTTGTTCTTCCTATTTTCTTCCAACTGAATCGCTGCAAGAAGCCGTCTTGTCTGCTAGCCCCACCCCTTATTACGTTCCTTATAAAAAAGTTTATGAAGATATTATTTTTGAAACAGAAAGAATCTCTAAATCCTCTTATGAAGAACCCCCTACCCTAGAACTTAAAGAACTTCCTGAACACCTTAAGTATGCTTTCTTAGAAAAAGATTCCAAGTTACCAGTTATCGTTTCGGCCTACCTCACGGATACGCAAAACGATAAACTTCTTCTAGTTCTACGTAAGCATCGCCGGGCAATAGCTTGGCAAATTTCTGATATCAAGGGCATAAGCCCATCTTTCTATACCCATAAAATTTTAATGGAAGATAATTCGCATAACTCTATTCAACCTCAGCGCCGTATAAACCCGAATATGAAAGAAGTAGTTAAGGGCGAGGTTATGAAATTATTAGACGCAGGAATTATCTACCCTATTTCGGACAGTAAGTGGGTTAGCCCTGTTAACCCCAGAATCCACAACATATCCAGCTAGACGCCTCGTTCCTCCTTGGCCGGATTCCAGATATCAGTCCGCTAAGGTCGTCCTTGGTTCCCAATAGCTGGATCGTCGACCTTCCATCGACGAGTCAAGCTCAGATCGGCGAGCTCCGAGTCAGGTCGCCCAGGTCGCTCAGGTCGCCCAGGTCGCTCAGGTCGCAACTAGTCTGAGGATCGCGCTCGATGCGACCAAGGGAGGTTTCCAGCTCGCTGGCCCAGTCCGCCGGTCCCGCGCGGACTGCTTCTTCTTTGCTTTTTTGTTTCCCGTCACCGCTGCCCGACTCCTTTGTACCCCGGGCAGCCGGTTATTTTAGCCCTGCCCATTTGGGCAGGCCCCCAGCCTATAAATAGGGGGAAGTGGTGCACTCAAAGCACGCTGACTCGAGCCCAGGAGCCCACTTGTAAAAGGCTGCGGACTCGAATCTCTGGCTTTGCGGTCTCCAGCTTCCTTTCTGCGTTGCTTTCCTTTTCCCTTCTTGTAACCCCTTCTTTGCAATCAAAAGCAAGCCCGTCGCAGGAGAGGCATTCAGGCCGCGACAGGCGAAGTCTGGTGTTGCCGTGCTCCACGGCTCTTGCTTTTCTGTTCCTTTTCTAGTCAGCCAAGTAGACTGCTGCTCGCAGTTTGTTTTTCTTTTCTTCCCTGAGTGCTCGAACAGTTAGCTGGTGGTGCCCGTTTTCCCCGTCGCTTTTCGCGCATCAACAGTTAACACGCGACCTTCAGATTGCTTTCCTTTTCCCTTCTTGTAACCCCTTCTTTGCAATCAAAAGCAAGCCCGTCGCATGAGAGGCATTCAGGCCGCGACGGGCGAAGTCTGGTGTTGCCGTGCTCCATGGCTCTTGCTTTTCTGTTCCTTTTCTAGTCCGCCAAGTAGACTGCTGCTCGCAGTTTGTTTTTCTTTTCTTCCCCGAGTGCTCGAACAGTTAGCTGGTGGTGCCCAATTTCCCCGTCGCTTTTCGCGCATCAACACTTATGGAAAGTCTAATTTTAATATGCGTGCTGCTTTGCTGTGGACAATAAATGATTTTCCTGCTTATGCGAACCTATCAGGATGGAGTACTAAAGGTAAGCTAGCATGTCCTTGTTGCAACAAGGATACTTTGTCTTGTAGATTAAAGAATGGGTCTAAGATGAGTTTCATGGGGAACAGGCGCTTTTTGGTTCCAGGCCATAGATAGCGTAAAGATAAGAAGTCTTTTGATGGAACAATAGAAACGCATTCTGCGCCAAAAGACCTATCAGGGGATGATGTTTTAGAATAATTGAAAGAATGCAATAATGTGATATTTGGAAAGCATCAGAAAAAAAGAAAGCAGGATGAAGTACATCTACCTTATAATTGGAAGAAGTTCAGTATTTTCTTTCAGTTACCATATTGGACAACACTTGAGATACGACATTGTTTAGATTATATGCATATTTTAAAAAACATTACTGAAAATATATTGGGAACTATGTTGAATATTGACGGGAAAACAAAAGATGATTTGTCAGCTAGACTAGACCTAAAAGAAATGGGTTTGAAAAAAGAATTGCGTCCGATAGAGAAAGATGGTTATTATATAATGCCACAAGCCTGTTATACTTTAACGCTAGCTGAGCGAAGGGCAGTATGTCATTTCTTAGAGAATATAAAAGTTCTAGATGGTTATTCATCTAACATAAGAAGATGTGTAAATTCTAAGGAAGGAAAGATTTCAAGAATGAAGGCTCATGATTGTCATGTTTTTATGCAAGATCAACTTGCTCCAGCTTTTCGAGGTATTGTTCAAAAAGAGGTTTATGATCCGCTAGTTGAATTGAGTCTATTTTTCAAAGAGTTGGGCTCTAAGACATTAATAATTGATGTGTTGGATCGACTTGAAAGTAATATTCCTATCATACTTTGCAAACTGGAGAAGATTTTTCCCCCTTCTTTTTTCACAATCATGATGCATTTGCCAATTCATCTTGCACGAGAAGCCAAAATTGCCGGTCTGATTCACTATCGATGGATGTACCCAATTGAGAGGTACGGATTATTTTCTTTTAGATTTATTTTGTTGCTTTAACACATTCTTATATAATTCTTGAATTTTGTAATATAGATATTTACGGACAATTAAATCTTTTGTAAGAAATAAAGCACGCCCAGAAGGTTCAATGGCAAATGGTTACCTAGTACATGAGTGCTTGACATTTTGTTCAAGAAACATGAGTAAAATTGAGACAAAGTTGAGCCGTCCTACTAGAAATGATGAAGGAAATGATGATGGAAATGATGCATAAGATTCAAGATTATCAATTTTTCAAAAGGTGGGGAGGTCACTTGGCAAAGGATTTGAAAGTAATCTCACATATGAAGATTGGCAACGTGCTCAATTATACATATTAAGAAATTTTCCGGAAGTAGAACCATTTATAAAGTAAGTCTCACAACTTTGTTCTATAAATACATATTAAACAATTGTAATGCAATTATTTCATTGATCATTTTCATTTATAGGGAGCATCAAAGGGAACTTGAGCAAATATCTTTTAAAGATGTTGAAAGAAGACACAGTCCACCTTTGTTAAATGGTTTGAATTACGGGTAAATTGGTAGTATAATATAATTTATTTAAGTGATTATGGAGTTATTTTATTATATTTAATTTAACATGCTCATTTTTCAACAGGCATCAAAGTTGTATTATGAAGGGGATCTAAGAGTTAACGCAGAATTTTTACAATTAGCACGCGGTCCAAGGAAAGGGGTGACACATTTTACTGGTTACATTGTTAATGGTTTTAGGTTTCATACTTATGATCGTGAAATCAAGCGTAAGACTCAGAACAGTGGAATCATTGTAAGGGGTGATGAACAGTCAGGTGGCAGAGAATATTATGGAGTTCTAAGAGACATTGTTCAATTAGATTATGGCGTTGAACGCCAAATTGTTCTATTTAAATGTGAGTGGCAGGATACACACCATGAAGGCAAAGGTTATAAGAAGGAATTAAATGGAATTATTTCCGTTAATGTAAAACATAATTTGAGAAGTAATGAACCTTATGTCTTAGCTTGCCAAGTTGAACAAGTATATTATGTAGCCGATAACAAAAATAAAGATTGGAGATTGGTAATAAAGACAACGCCTCGTCACTTTTATGATGTTCCTCCCAAAGAAAGTGAAGACTTTAATGAAGAAGAAATTCATTTGTATGATATAGATGTTGGGTTAAACCCATTACCTAATATTGCCATAGATGATGATGACACAGAAATTTTATTACAAAGAACTGATGTTGAAGCCATGACAATTAAGAAAAGAGATCATTCATGCCTAAGTAGAGGTCTGAACGAAGAAGACATCGATGATGATACTATAGACATCGACTCTGAAGATGATGTGGAAAATGAGGATGTTTAATGCTATTTCTTATCCCCTTTTTTGTTATTTTCATTTTTTGTGTATGTTTTTTAAGTCAAACATGTATTTTTTTCCTGTGGAACTCTGTTCTTATTCATATTTATTTATGTTAATCAAAATGTATGAAATTTTCTTCATTCCATTATTATTAACAATGTTTCTTAGTTTAATTTTTTTTTTAATATCATATCTTTTTTCAGGTAGTTAAGAAGAATCTATGGCAGAGAAGCCAAAGATTAGCGCTAAAATTAAAGATTCTCATGTAGAAAGATACAATTCACTTGATTTGCAAACTAACTCCTCTAAATTTCACCCACGAACCACTGCTGCACGTCTTTGTTCTTTAGCTAGTTCATTTAATCATCAGGATAATACAAAGGCTAAAAAACATAAACATATAAAATATAAAACACATCAATCGACCAAATTAGATGCAGCACAATCTATAAAAGAAAGAGAAACACAACCTATAAGTATTACATCCTACCATCAACCACCAATACACCCACGTTCATCACTTCAGTTTGATCAAGATTTTATAAATGAAGAGGGGAATGCAAATGAGACTGGGCATGAACTTGATCGTATTGAGCTTGATGTTGATCATGTACATTCAGATATAACAGATTTCAGGCATGGTAATATCGATGGTACGTTTTTTTAATTTAAAGGTATTGTTTCTTAAGCATTTTAACATTGCAATGTTAATCAACAGGTACATGTGAAATTAAGAAAAGAACACGTGGTCTGACAACTGGTATTGGATGGTCTAAGAGAAAATATCATTGTGCGGAAAAGGTCGAAGTTCAAATTCCCGCGGACCTTCGCAGAATAGTCGGTGAAAGATCTCAAGAGCTTATCACAAGGAGTGGGCGCATTGTAAGGCTATATGCTCCTTTGAATGTTGAGAAATGGGCCAATATTCCAGTTGATATAATCGATAAAATAGTTGATATTATCTATGTAAGTATTGAAATTATTGCAATTAATTATATGAATTGAATATGATGTTTTCTTTTATGAATTTGTATTTTAATTTTAGTTTGTTGTTTTTAGTCTAAATTTAGTGTCCCAAAGGAGAATCATGTGATTGAAGACCTTATATCTTCACTTCACCGAATCTATAATGTTTGGCGTGCTCGTTTGTATAGTGATCATTATTTAAAATGGAGTACTGATGCACAAAGACGTGATCATTGTCCTAAAGAAATCAATCCAGATCAATGGAGTTGGCTAATTAGTTATTGGGGCAGTGCCAAGTTCAAGGTATAGAAACATAAATATTAAATTTTCTTATTGGAAATCCTAACATATTTATTTTCTTATTGATTCATTGCAGAAGATTAGTGATGTGAATAAAAAAAATAGGAGCCCACAAAAAATAAAATCTCACGTTGGCACAAAGTCTATAGCGCGAACTGTACATGAACTAGTAAGATTTTAAAGATTTATATAATTATGTTAATGTTTTCAAGTTGTCATTATACTTAAATTTTATGTCTTATTGATTTCTAAATATAGAGACAAGTTGCACATGAAGAACAACAATTGCCTATATACGTGCGATTGTGGGAGAAAACAAAAAAAGGAAAACAAAATCAGTGGATGGATAAAGCTGCAGAGGAGGTATACAATAAGGTTTTGGAACTTCATGAGGAACGAAAAAGAGACAAAGGAGAAGACAAATTGACTACGGAAGAAGCCTACACAATGGTACTTGGTAAACGATCGGGTTATATTCCCGGAATGGGGCCAGGGCCAAAACCTTTGGACCGTGAAAGTACTAATGGACAACGTCTCCGAGCACAAATACGAGTTGAAGTAGAAGCAGAGATGACTACATGTATTCAAGAAATGGACGAAAGAATGAGTCAAAGAGAGGCACAAATGGAGCAAAGAGAGGCACGCATGGAGCAAATGGAGGAGCAAAGAGAGGCACGCATGAAGCAAATGGAGGCACGAATGATGGCCTTCATAGAACGAAGAGAACTAGAGGATGAGATGGACAGCACCTAGAGAATCTTTGGCTAGTTATGACGATGACTAACTTCATTTTTGGATTAGTTTTTAATCTGCTTTGGTGTAATTTTGCATTTTATTGCCTTTCATGAGCTGGTTTTTTTTTCACTGCTGGTACTCAAAAAATCTTTAGGTTGTTCATTGAAATTTTCCCATCGTTGGTAGTGTTATTAATGCATGCAAGCATGACTATTATTTTTGCAAACTACTCACAATGCAGTGTACGCCTCTCGTTGGAGCTCAAATCGACGGCCAGTCATAATGTGGGACTAAAGGAGACTAATTGAGAAATGAGCCCAATTGGCAAATGTCAGAAGTGCTACTCTTTCAATAAAATCTGACAGTTGTTTTAGAATTTGAGTGCATGAAACATTGTTTTACAGGACTTGAAGTTCTGTATGAGTATTTCTTTTAAAAGGTAAGTATTATATGTGAGAATATTTTAACTTATGCGAATGACTTTTACTTCTCCATTAAAAAGTGCTTTCCTTTCTTAAAGCAATGGGTCGTGCTCTACTGCAAGTGGATGGCTGTAAAGAGTTGCTTCTGGGGCTTTTTGAAAAATGCAATGAGTTTTATACTGAGCCTAGGAAACAAGGTGAAGGCTATCAGACACTGAAATTGAGACATTATGCTTACTTTTAGAGGTATCTTCTTCTTATTCCTTGGATTCGAGTCTTGATTTCTCAAACTTTTATTCAGCTTTGTACATTAATTACAGTTGAGCTCGATGTTTGTTTAATCTTTGTACCTCACAGTCAGTATTTTGTGCCAAGCACTCATAGTTGTGACTTGCTCTTGAAGCTGGTGTTTCATGTACCTCCTTATTTTCCCAACATTTTGTTAATGTCAACATTCCTAGTACGACGGCGCCTCGCACGAAGATCGGCGATGAGCCCGCACGATGACGATCGGCGACGGTGATCGGCGATGGCGCCTCGCACGACGATGACGACGAGCCTATCCTCCCCTCCATCTAATGATTCCAGCCCTCTGGACGATGATGACACAGCATCTCAGGTATGATTGAATTCCTTTTATGGTTCCACGATGATCGGCGATGGCGCCTCGCATTTGAATTTTTGTATATTCTTGTTCTTTGCTTTCTTCTTTTTCCATAAGGGTCCTTTTATTTAGATACTATAATTCATATGAGGCTATCACTAATTCATATGAGGCTACTCAAATGGGGTCCTTTTGCTTTCTCTTTCTTTCCTTCTTTCTTTTTTTTGTTTTGGAGGAGAGAGAGAGGGCAATAATAGAGAGAGAGAGGGGGAAAGAGAGGGTGATTGGTTTGTTAATGCGTGCTGGTAAGTGTATTATAGTAGAAGTTCACCAGGCCAATTATGGTAAATATGATGGCTTGTTTCAGAGGCTTGATCTGTGAACATTTAATTTGAACAGAAGATTTTATCCTGTACGCGCTTGCCCGATATATGCATTCATTATCTGCCCTTCCACTTAAACTTTTATGCCCCCATTTTAGAGAAATTTTTTGGTATTTTTTTGTGAGTGAGCAAATATTCGCTAAAATTATATTCAGGACACAATAGAACTAGCGAATGCTAATTTAGGACACAAGAGTCTTCATACCTCCATTGACAGTATGCTTTCCTTTTGTGCTGATTTTTCAAACTTTTGATGAACACTATATATTCAGATTTTTCATCTAATTTCGATTGCAATCTGTTGCATTCATCTCCTTGAATTTCAAATTAATTGGGTGTACAGTTGCATATGCTTCATGCTTGATCAATAATTTGATCTTCATCCTTGATCTTCATCCTCTATGTTGTTGATGGTCAGTTAAAACAAAATCCAAAAAAAATTGTTGATGAAGGTTATAGAGTTATGCTTGTAAGTTGTATTCTTTATGATTCATTATAGGTTATAGAGTTATGTTTGTAAGTTATATACATATTTATAGTTATGAATGTAGATATAACTAGCTTTAACCACGTGTTTTTGTGATTTTCTTGAAGGAAACAAAGACGGACACTGAGCAGTTATTGGACACCCAGTTGTGGCATGCCGACTACAAGAAAAGGTGAAAGTTGGACCTGTGAAAGTTGAAAAAAAGGAGGAAGTTTTCACATACAGAACTTATCTTTATTGGACTGGCCGTGAAAATTGAAAAAAGGAAGAGACCAAAAATGAGGTGCTGGAGAAGGAATAAGGCAAGAAGAACGAGACTAAGAAGAAGAAAGAAAATAATTCTCACGAGCAAATTGTTTATTATAGAAGTTTTGTCTTGTATTGACTTTAGTAGATCTAAAGTGTTATGTTGATTTGTATTGAGGGGTTTGGGCTATCTCCAACCTTCTTTTTTTTACAATTAATAAAGATATATTTTCATTGAGCTTCTTTTATCAAATAGATATTCTATTTATTATCATGTCTTATCTTGTAATTTATTTATTTTTATTTAATAACAAATAATTAAATTTATTTAAAAATGTACGAAAAAAATAGTTGTCATTAAAAACGTACATTTAGTGACGAAAATTAATGGTCACTAAAAATACATTTTTAGTGAAGAAAAATAGTTGTCACAAAAATGTACATTTAGTAACGAAAATTAATGGTCACTAAAAATATACATTTAGTATCGGAAATTATTTGTCACTGAATATATACTTTTTGTGACGAAAATTGATTTGGTAACTAAATATAATTTGTGACGCCCATTTTGCAACCATCTTGTGACAGACCAAATTTGGTTGCTTAAAGTCTATAGTGACCAAACCGCAATATTTTGTGACCAAAAATTTCGTCACTAAATGCCGATTTTCTTGTAGTGATATTTGGAATTATATGAATTTGTGATCGTGAGCGAGTCTTATATTGATATACACTTAGATGAATGCATATATTTGGATAATTGAGAGACGAGTTAGCGAATGATATAGTTAATTAAATATTCAATTAGATAACTTGCATCTCATTTGATGAGTAATTTGAAGAATTGTAGAGCGTTAATCACGAACAACATTGTAACGACAATAATTAAAATGAATTCAGCTTAACACATATATGATTGGTGTTTAAATATATCATGCTAGTAACACATTTCTTATACTTAAAAAATACTTGTATCAAAGGATGGTTTAATCTAGATGAGTACTTAACATCTCCGATTCAATACATTTCAATTTGACTCTGCAATATACTCGATAAATCTTTTTGATATTATGACCTTAACCTCTCGAACCCGCTAGCCTAAAATCTCATTGTTTGATTCCTTCTGTGTCGTCAAATCTGGTTCCATATATTTGTCTTAGTAAAACCTATTTTTGGTCTGATGGTTCAGTTTAAGTGTTTTTGTTTCTGTTTAAATCACTACAGTGTGAATCATGAAATTCAGAATATCTTAAGAAAACATTGAAATGTGTTGTGGTTACTTGGGTTGCAGCATTCACGGTGCCAGTTGGGACCCACTAAAACTCCTTGAGTCGTGCCTAGGCCATGACGAGGGTCACGACAAGCAGGAATTTTGCTAATAAGACTTATATCCAAACTGAGTGTGAACCATGCTCACCCACTCAAAACACCTACATACTTCATTGTTTGCAGCTTATGATATTACATATTATCTTATATGTTATGCTCTGGGGTAAGATTAATTTAGTCATTTCTATTTCACTATTCTACTTGTCTATTTTGGTATCATCTCTTCATGAAAATGGTACGTGTGGGTTTATGTTTCTACTATTTTATATTTTACTTTACTCACCCTGTTTATTTCAATGTTCTGAGACTTTTCCTTTCTGTTTTGGAATTGCCTTAGTGTTCGTGCAGCGCCAACAGGTACTCGAGCCCGATCTGCTTAAAGTTCCAGATTCTAGGTTTACATTTCATTTATTGTCAAATATTTCTTTTATGTAATAATTGCAATCAGACATTTTCTCTAGTATCATAAATAACTTTTAGGCTATTTAAATACTTTATGTACTAGAATTTGATATTAATGCATGTGCATCCTCTTGTAAATTATAATTTCATGAAATCTGTAGCAGTATATGTAAAACATGAATTTTACAAAAATTCATGTGCACTTAAAATTCTTACTCTTTTAATATGTAACAGCTTCCACAATAAAATCAAACGGTTTTTCTAAAAATTAACTATTTTAAAACTATTTTCAGTATTTTTTGCATCTGCCTTAACAAGCATTACTTTTTATGCCCATGCCTGTGACATCACGGCCCTCCCGAAGCGCACTCTAACTTATGTCGAGATCGGTCGTGACAGGATTCAATCGGGGGTGTAGCCACTCGAGTGTCCTGCCTGCCCTGCCAGATAGCGGGATCCTAGTCAGCGGGATCCAATCGAGGTCCTAACCAAGGTATTTAACTTTCACAACCACCTACCCCCCGAGTGACCTGCCGATCCAGCCAGATAGTGAGAGCCTGGTCAGCAGGATCCAATTGGGGGTATAGCCACTCGAACGACCTGCCAGCCCTGCCAGCTAGCCGGAGCCTGGTAAGCGGGATCCATTTGAGTGCTTATCCGAAGTCTTTATTTTTCACAACCACCCACCACCCGAGAAAACTACCGGCCCTACAAGCTACTAAGAGCCTGGTAAGAGGGATCTAATCGGGGGTGCAGCCACTCGAGCGACGTGCTGACCCATCCAGCTAGCTGGAGCCTGGTCAGGTGGATCTAATCGAGGTCTTACCAAAGTCTTTATGTTTCACAACCACCCACCACCCGAGCGACCTACCTGCCTTGCCAGTAAGTGAGAGCCTGGTGAGAGAGATCCAATCAGGGGTGTAGCCACTCGAGCGGCCTGCCAGCCCTACCAGCTAGCGGGAGCATGGTCAACGGGATCCAATCGAGGCTTAAATAAAATCTTTATCTTTCACGACCACCCACCACCCGAGCGACATGCCGGCCCTGCCAGCTCGTGAGTGTTTGATCCGCGAGATCTAATTGGGGGTGTTTCATATGCCATGCTCATCACGTAAACCTACACTCAGACAAGGTTATGAAAGAAACAACTAATTTATTAAAAATTGCTTTGTCATGGGTAGAAGCATTTCAGGTCATCACTGCTCCATGTGCAGTCAAGGGGTATCCTTTCAACATCTCGGAGGTGGTACCCCCCCTGATATCAAAGCATCTTCTACAATATAGGGGCCCTACTAATTGAGATTGAGCTTCCCGACCGTTGCCCCCTTTCGACCTCATTGACCTTCTTAAGGACTAGATCCCCTTTCGGGAATTGCCTGACTTGAATGTGTTTGTCAAAATACTTGTCATTCGTCTTTTGACCTCTTCTTGTCAGACGACTGCATGGTCTCGAAGTTCTTCTACCATGTCAAGTGACAGCTTTTAATCTTCCTCATTCTCCACTTGCCATTCCTCGTAACCTTCCCCTACCGCGACCATCCTTGGTGACCTTACCACGAATTCGACTAGCAGCATAGCCCCAGACCCGTAAGAAAGTTTTAAGGGGGTCTCGCACGTGGCTTTATTCAACGTGGTTCTCAAAGCCCAAAGGACTGAGGGGAGTTGTTCCACCCAGTTACCCCTCAGGTTCTCGACCTTCTTCCTTAGCAAGTTAATAATAATCTTATTGTCTGCCTCCACCTGCCCATTACTTCTAAGGTGGTGGACCAACACAAAACAAAGACCTATGCCCACCTGACCGCAGAAGCTTACGAACTCGTCACTAGCAAACTGTGGCCCATTGTCTGTTACTATGGCTAGAGGTAGCCCATGTCGACAGACTATCTCCCCCCACACAAAATTCCTTATAACTTGAAAAGTTACCTTGGCAAGCTCCTTCATATACAACCACTTTGAAAAGTAATCGATCATAACTAGTAGTTACTTCCTTTGTCCGTTGGACTAGGGGAAAGGTCCCACCAGATCCATTCTACATATTGCAAAAGGCCATGGAGCTGTGATGGTTCTGAGCCTCTTGGCATGTAGGAGCTTGAGAGGAGCGAACAATTGTCATTTTGGACATTTCTTTGCAAACACTGTTGCATCTTTGCTGAGACTCGGCCAGAAATAACCTTGCCCCAACACCCTTCCCCCTAAGGTCCTGCTCCCGAAATGGCTGTCGCATTCCCCTTGTTATAAAAACCCTTGAAAAAAGGCTTATTATTAGGCCCATGTATTTGATTCTTTTCCTCTTCTCTTATTAGTCCCACATCTTGTATAGGACTTTTCATCTCCTTTTCTCTCCTATATATTTGTATTCTCTCCTTGTATTTCAATACATAAGAAATATATACAAGTTTTAGTGCTCTTTCTACAAGGTATCAGAGGGACTCGTTTCCTCCTATAGACTCTTTTCTTCTGTCCGCCTCTCCTGATCACCCTGCAGCTCTCTCTTATCCGCGACCTTCTTCTCCCTAGGCCGCGACCTGCAACTTTATCCTCTCACAACCTGCTACTCTAACGACTGCCTGCGGCCTACTACGCAGTGCCTCTTCTGTCCGCTGCCCGCTTTTGCCACTCGGTCTCCTACGGCCTGCTGTAGACTGCCTCTTCTGTCCGTTGCCTGCCCTTGCTGCTTGGTCTCTTGGTCTTCTACAACCTCTCTTTTATTCCCTCTTCCTCTTATCTTCGTGGTTCCACCCTCCTCCAAAGGCTTCTTATAGCCTCCTTCCGATCTGACTAGTGAGGAACACCTCACCCTTCTGCTCTTTCCTATCCACTTCTTTCCTTTTTGTTCCGCCGCAGTCTCTCCTTATCGTGGTCTGCTTCTTCCTCCCAATCTGTGGGCTGCCTCTGTGTCTTCTCGCCTCAGACTGCTTCTAATCTATTCCCGATGTCTTCTATATACGTTGTGTGCTCTCTTTCAAGCTCGCTCTCATATCTCGTGCGCCTCTACTCACAGCTATTTCAGTCCGCCACGAGATCTCGCCTGCTCTCTGCTTTAGTCCTCTACAGCCTGCGCGCTGCTTCAGTCCATTGAGACCTGCTCCAGCATGCTGCATGGGCTGTCCTCTAGTTACTTCTCCAGACCGCGCTCTCTTCTCGCTAATGGTCACTTGGTTCTTCTCGCCGCCGACTGATTATATCTGTTGCGGTCTCCCTGCTGGCTTCCTGCTCCTTGCATTCTTACACTTGCGGACTTCCCTCTCTACTCGCTGCGGACTACCCCCGTTTGCTGTGGCCTACTCCTCCTTGCCTCTTTCCCTAGCCGCAGCGACCTCCCCCCTTGGGGTCCTTGCTTTCTATCTTCCCCATGGACTCCTGTGTCTGCCTGCTTATACAGTCTGCAGATTACGCTTCCTCAACCCGCCATGACTTCCAGCAACTCCACTGTGTCCAACCCCTCTACAGACCGCCCGATACCTGTTCCTGAAATCTGTGATGAGCTGCGGATTACAACTATGTCCCTCTCCAGGAAATAAGAATTTTCTCCCATGGGTTCATCTTTTCGCCGGGTTCTTCAGGACAAAGGCCTCTTGCATCACCTCACTCAAGCTCCTTTTTCTCCTTCAATCGACGAATGGTTCCGTAATTAAGGTCGTGTTCAGACCTGGCTCCTGAATTCCCACGATGGTTAACCGTATCAGATTGCCATGTATCACGAAACGGCCAAAGCTAAGTGGGATGAATTGCACTCCCTATACTAGTGTAAAGACGGACTTCAACATCTCTTTGACATCCTCATCGATTTTATGGCTCTCAAAATGGGGGGGGGGGGCAGTCGGACATGACCTTGTTTGTCGCTCGTACAAAGACTCTCGCTGAGGCATGGATTCAACATTAACCGTTTACCACTGACCATGCTACTCGGCGTGCTCAGAAAGAGGCCGTTTTTCTTTCCATCATGATGGCACGTCTCCCGCCTCTCCTTCAGAATATTCGCACTCAGATTCTGGCTTCCTCCATTATACCCTACTTATCTGATGTCTGCTCTATGCTCCTCTGGGTTTCACCGCCTCCTGATACTCTTGTGCCTCCGCCCTCGATCCTTCTTCAGCATGCCCCTTCTCCCTTACTGCCACCACTACTTCCGCTCGTGGTAGCCGTTCGGGTTCTCGGGGCCGCAGGCGCAGTGGTCGGGGTCGACCGACTTGTTCCTACTGCGGTAAGGACGGTCATTATGTGGAGACCTGCTACAAGAAGAATTGTTATCCTCCTCGTCCGACAGCCACGGTTGCTGCGGACACCTCCTCTTCCGCTCCTTCTGACTTTGAGGGTATTCGTCTCCAGCTCCAACAACTACAAGGTCTGCTCAACCCGCCCTCTACCTCCATCACCACCGCTTCCAATACATGTATTGCTTGCTTATCCACTAGACTGCGATGGATTCTGGACTCGGGTGACACTCATCATATTACCTCACAATAGCCACCCAAGTACACAGATTCTCCTCATCCCAAGTCTGTCACTGTGGGAAATGAGGCAACTGTTCCTGTTTCTAGCGCGGCTGACCTTGTCCTCAACCCCTCGCTCTCCCTTCGCTCGACTATTCATATTTCGGGCTCTTCGTTCAATTTACTTTCTGTTGGTCGCCTTACAAATGATCTAAATTGCTTTGTCATATTCACCCCCTCTTCGTTTCTCATATAGGATCAGGGGACGCAGTCTACCATTAGTTGGGGAACACTGCAGGGCGTGCTCTACCTTCTCGACGACATTCCCACCATCCTATCTTTTGTCTCCTCCTGTGAGTGGCATCAACGTCTTGGCCATGGTCCTCTCCCGGTACTCCAGCGGGCTCTTCCAGATGTTTCTCTTCATCCTTTTCAATGCGAGTCTAGTATCTTCGGCAAACAACTACGTTCTTCTTTTCTAGCATATTGTACCCGGAGAACTGCTCCTTTTTATTTAGTGCATTCAGACATCCGGGGTCCTTATAAAGTTACAAATATTTCTGGTTATCACTATTTCCTTACGTTTATTGATGACTACTCTCGCACGACGTGGCTTTACTTACTACGTGATCATACTGAGCTTCCTCGTGTCTTTCAGGACTTTGTCCTTGAAATGCATACACAATTCAACAACACCATCAAAAAATACGCACTGATAATGCTCGGGAATACACAAGCCATGACTTTGCGACCTTGTGCTCTGAATTCGAGATTTTTCATTAAACATCATGTGCCTACACACCACAGCAAAACGGTGTTGCCGAACGGAAGAACCGACACTTGCTTGATGTTGCCCGTTCTCTCATGTTTCAAATGAATGTCCCCAAAAGTTACTGGCACTTTGCGATCTCTACTGTGTGCTTCTTGATCAACCGCCTCCATTCCTCTGTCGTCCACTTTGCTACTCCGTTTAGCATCCTCTTTCCCTCTACGCTGGTTTTCCCTCTCTTGCCTCAGGTTTTTGGCTACACCTGCTATGTCCACCTCCTGGGGCCATCAATAGACAAGTTGGACCCCCGAGCCACCAAACATGTCTTCGTTGGTTATTCTCGTAGACAAAAAGGCTATGTATGTTACTCTCCTACTACCCACAGGCTTTACGTTTTTGTAGTTGTTATCTTCCGGGAAGATCAACCGTTCTTCTCTGCTCCTTTACTCACTACTTCCAAGCCAACACCTCTACCACCACTCCTCCCACGACCTGTTATTCCCATTACTGCCCCTCTACCTTTGGGACAACCAACACTAATTCCTGCCCTCTCCAGGCCGCCTATCATCCGTGTCTATTCTCATCGCCCGTCTGACTCTGTTGCCCCTCTATAGTCGGCCTCGACCTCGGCTACTCCATGCCCTGCTGATCAGGTACCTGCCTCAACTACTCATCCTATGACAAACTATGTATCTTTGCATCGCCTCTCTCCTCACCACCATACATTTTATACTTCTTTATCTTCGATTTTTTGTCCCTAACTCTGTACAGGAGGCACTATAGCATCCTAGATGGCGGGCTGCCACAGAAGCGGAAATGGCTGATCTCTAGGCCAATCAGACCTAGATTCTTGTACCCCTTCCTCCGGGTCATACCACGGTTGGGTTTAAATGAGTTTATGTTATCAAACATGCTGCTGATAGAATGATTGACTGCGTGAAAGCTTGTTTGGTGGCTCGTGGCTTCACCCAACAACAAAGGCTCGACTATGAAGAAACTTTTTCTCCGGTTGCCAAACTCAACACCGTTTGATTCCTCATCTCCGTGGCTATCCATCGCCGATGGAATTTATTCCAACTCGATATTAATAACGCCTTTGTGAATTTCGATCTCCTAGAAATAGTCTACATGCACCAACCTCCCGGGTTTGAGACCATGGGGGAATCTAAGGTCTGTCGACTGACGAAGGCTCTATATGGTCTCAAATAATCCCCCCGGGCGTGGTTTGACAAATTCAGTAAGGCTCTTCAGGAGGTTGGTTTTACTCGGTGCTCGACCGACTTCTCGCTATTCACTCATCATCGAAAAATTGGAACTGTTCTTCTGTTAATTTATGTGGACAATATCATAATTATGGGAGACAACTCGAAAGGTATACATGAGGTCAAACTACACCTGGGTACAGTTTTCCAAACAAAAGATCTGGGGCCCCTTCGGTACTTCTTGGGCCTTGAGGTTGCTAGATGGTCAAACGGTCTCGTTCTCCCAGTGGAAGTATTGCCTCGACCTCCTTTGAGATGCTGGCTACTCAGGCTGTAAGCCAATTGACACACCATTGGGTGCAAATCACAAGTTCTGCGCTCAGGCATCTAACTCTGATATCCTACTCCAGAACCCATAATACAATTGTTGTCTCGTTGGGAAGTTGATCTACCTCACGGTAACCAGACTAGATATTTCCTTCATTGTTGGTAATTTCAGTCGATACATGCATACTTCTCGAAGATCTCATCTTCAGACTGTTGAAAGCATTCTCAGATACCTTAAAATAGCTCCGGGTCAAGGTCTGGTTTACAAAACCTCATCTTCAGCTCCAATGTTGGTTCCGTATTCTGATGCCGATTATGCTGGTCCCCTTAATGATCGACGGTCAACCAGTTGTTTCTGCACATATCTTGGAGTACATTTGATTTCATGGCGAAGCAAGAAACAAGAAGTCGTTGCTCGATCATCCGCCGAGGCAGAATACCGGGCGATGGCATTAGTGGTTTCTGAACTAACGTAGCTTGAAGGTCTTCTTACTGATCTAGGTGTAAATTTCCCTTCCCCAGCTCTCCTCCTCTATGAAATCTAGCTGGCATACATATTGCCAAGAACCGAGTATTCTATGAGAGAACAAAACACATTGATGTCTACCGTCACTTCATACGAGAAAAGGTGCAAATGAAGAAACTCAACCTGAAGCATGTTCCGGGGACAGAAAAAGTTGCGGACATCCTCACAAAGGCCGTTCCTAGTACTCTCTTCTATCAGTGCTTGTCCAAGCTTGGCGCATACGATTTGTATGCTCCATCTTGCGGGGGGAGTGTTAGAAAATCCCATGTGAAAAGGCCTATTATTAGTCCCATGTATTTGATTCTTTTCCTCTTCTTTTATTAGTCCCACATCTTGTATAGGACTTTCCATCTCCTTTTCTCTCCTATATATTTTTATTATCTCCTTGTATTTAAATACACAAGAAATATATACAAGTTTTTGAGCTCTTTCTACACCCCTGAATGGACCTTTTCAAGGACTTTCGAGACCTCCTCTTCTGGTACACACTTGGCTAGAAGTCTGGTGAGGGTCTTCCTGTATAACCCTTCTTCACTCAATAAGTAGTACGCTGACTTATGTCTAAAATGTCCCTTGTCCATGTCCCCTTTTGGGAACTTGCCAAAAGTTAAGAAGTTGATGAATGGATCCAACCATGACCCTTATTTTCCACCTCCATCAGCTCCCATTCCTCAATGGATGACCGAAGGAGTTCTGTCACTTTGCTTCCCGCCCGAGGACCATAATTGGCCAGATGGTCGAGTGGGGAACTCTCCTCCCTTTCCCTTGGTACATGTCGAATTGAGAGAGTGCGGAACTGCCCAACAAACCCTTTGACATTTACAAGGTAGCGCTGGAGAGTTGGCTCCCTATCCTCAAACTCTCCTTTTACTTGACAAACTACCACAATGGAGTCTGTCGAGACCCCTCAGTCTTGCACCCCTAACTCCCTGGCTAAGGGAAGCCCTGAAATCACAACCTCATATTCGGCCTGCTTGTTGGTCAGTGGGAAGCGAATGTCTACGTCCTACTCGATCCTTGTCCCCTGTGGGCTTACTAGGATTACCCCTTTCCCAAAGGAATGCTTCCCCGTAGCTTCGTCCACCAACATCTCCCATTATACCAGTGGAGAAAGCTCAGCTTTCTCAACTTCGGCCACATAGTCTGCCAGGAAATCTACCACTGATTGTGCCTTTATTGATAGTCTGGGGACAAACGAGATATCGAATTCGCTCAGCTCTACCGACTATTTTGCTAATCTCCCTGAGTGCTCTACCCCTTCCAGGATGTTGCAAATGTGGTGATCGGTCACTACCTGGAAGGAGTGCGCCTGTTAATAAGGTCAGAGTTTCCTGGTGGAAATGAGCAGTACGAATGCCAGCTTCTCCACAATTCGGTATCTGAGTTCCGCCTTCCTTTGAACCCTACTGACATAGTAAATTGGGAGCTGCCTTGGCCCCCACTCCCAGATACATGGCTAAGTCCTCCCCCCTCCTTTGGACGTTGGATTAGTGGGGCATGTGTGAGTTGTTTTTTCAAAGCCTGGAAGGCCTCCTCACACTTAGGGGGCTATTCGAACATCTTGCTTCCGCATAACAACCAAAAGAAAGGTGAGCACTTCTCCTCTGCCTGGGAGAGAAACCTGCTTAACCTGGCTAGCTTCCTTGTGAGGTGTTGGATCTCTTTCACGCTCTTCGGCGATTCCAACTCCAATATGACTTTTACCTTATCAAGGTTAGATCTACCTCCATTGGGGTGAGAAGGTGGTCCAAGAACTTGACCTTGCTATCCCCAAAGACACACTTCTAGGGTTTGAGGCTCATCTTGAACTTCCTTAAAGTGCCAAACGTTTCTGCCATGTCTTGGAGGTGAGACCCAATGTCCCTGCTTTTTACCAAAGGGTCGTCTACATAGACCTCCAGGTTCCTTCCCCTTTGCACCAGAAAGACCCGGTCCATCATCCTTTGGTATGTTGCCCCTGCATTCTTCAACCCAAAAGGCATCATCTTATAGCAGTATAAACAATTTCCCGTGATGAAAGAGACATCCTTGATGTCGGACAAGTGCATGCTAATATGGTGGTAACCTGAAAAAGCATCTAGAAAAATTATTATAGAAAAACCGAAGGCTGAGTCAACCAGTGCGTCGATTCGAGGAAGACGATAAGAATTCTTAAGATATGATTTATTAAATAAAGTGAAATCAACACACATCATCCATCTCTTATCCCCCATTTTAACAATCACCACATTAGAGACCCATCCTGAATACTGGATCTCTGATGCAAATCTGGCCTTGAGAAGCTTACAAACCTCCTCCCGGATGAGCCCAACTAGCTTGTTGGCGATGGATCTCTTCTTCTGTCGGATGGGTCATGCACTGGGATCAAGATTGAGGAAGTGATAGGCCACGTTTGCATCGATCCCTAACATGTCTATCACGCTCCAAGCGAAGATATCAACATTTTGCTGGATGCAGGCTAGGATCCTTTATCGGTCCTCTGAGCTGAGCCCCCTACTAATCCTCACTTTCTCCAACCTCCTTGCTAGGGAAAGAACCTCCATCTCCACTACTTCCTTCACGGCCTCCAGCCGGGACTGCTCTTCTCACTCGCCCTCTGCCCTCTCTTCTTGGACGAGTGACTCTTCCTCCCCTACATCTCTGACGATCCTTTCCCAACCCTTGTCTCCTAGCAGTCATCTGGCCCATCCACTTGGGAGCAGATCTCTTCTCCTTCAGCCTTATCTATCACAACCCGTATTTTCCCAACAATTTAATTATATCAGAGTACGGAAAAATATTCGTTGTGATGCCACGTCGTGACGGGGATAACTGCAAACGCTTACGCAAGACTCCAAACTCTACAGTTTTAAAGAAAACATAAGTTATTATGACTAAAATCCAGTTTAAATTAAGAAGGTAGACGTATCCCTCAGCTCAATAGATCATCTAGTCCACGATTCAAAAATATAATTCATACGCTTGTGGAAGAAACTTGTTTTAATTTGACTCTAACATCGTACATGAGTATAAATGTCCCCGAGGAACAACTCATGCTAAGCAGACTCTAGATTTATAATAAGTATAAGAAAAAGTCTTTACGCTAATCAGTAAAATAGTGACTTAGTTTTAAAAGACGTTGTATGGATGCTTTACTAATAATAAGTTTTTATAAGCTTAAAAATATCTAACATGCATTCCTAGCAATAAATCATCCCAGAGAGCAAGTAATCCAAACTAAAGAAGAAGAAAACAACATCAGTTAGCAAGTGAAAAAATCAACAACTCTGTGGGCGTCAACAATCTGACACGAACCCACAGTATAACAGTATGTCTGAACTAGGAAAAGAAAACTGAAGGACAACTACCTCGCTACGGCAAAGTGCAAAACCACAAATGACACTGCCGCTAAGAGAGTCCAAAACCAGCTCTACTACCTGCTATGGCTCTGAACCTAAGGCATTCCAAAAAAAAGAATGCCTCAGAAAGTAGGTACAAATGGTGGCAGAAAATTAAGCAAAAGTAAACAAAGGTCATAAGGGGTACAAACCCAAGACCAAAACAATACTAACATAAAGTACGAAGTAAGCATCAAACAGGAAAAGAACACTTACATGAATCATCACGAACATCGCATACACACCATATATACAAGGAAAAATGGTGACGAACATGAGTAAATCATAAGGAAAAAATCAATAACCTTTATTAGCCACTTGGGGCCACTCTACCTAAAAACACGGGCGAGATGGTCACTTAGCTGGACACGCCCCTCACGAAGATTAAATCCATTTAACTGCGTGATAGATTCATACACTCCACCATACACCGTAGATGCCCAAAACACCTGTAGAGTTCCAAAAGGTACTAATAAAGGGAACAACCTTGTGGAGGTGGTTACTCCCACTAACTCCCGAAACTAAGGAAAAACCAAAGAAACCACAACACCAACATCTCGGGACTTGGCACATCAGATTCTACATGATATTTCAGCATTAAAGACACGGTTGATAAACCTTTAGAAACGATTTAAAATCCTATATAGATACTAACACGTCCAACAACGATAGACGAAACAATTAAATTCACAAATAAAACATTCTAAGGACGATTATATGCACCAAGTCAAGATCGAAATTAACATGACCATATTTTATAATTTTGAGTGATCTTCAAGAAGGATTAAACATAACCATAGAAGACAACACAAAAAACGGCAAGAAAATTACGGTTACCATCAAACCGAACAAGGAACAACGAAGGAAAACCACCACTTTTCTTGGTTGTACCGGAAAAGTTCTCCGAATCGCTCCGCGTCGTAGATCGGGGCAAAAGAACATGGGAGAAGTTGAGATCTAGACAAAAAAGGAGGAAAAAGGGGTTAGGGCCAAAAAAACCTAACGAGAAAACTCAAGAAATGGGGAAAAATTTTCCACGATAGCATAACACTTGACAAGAGCTTTCCGGATCTATGTTCGGTTCAGGATTTCGAGCACCGGAGCACCGTCGGAGGCCACCAGAAGTTTCAGGAAAACAGAACTCTCTCTCTCGCTCCCTGCTCTGGTTTGGAAGGATAATATCGGAGAAGATGAAGTTCGGTTCTAAAACTTAAGTCTAAGATATATATATATATATATATATATATATATATATATATATATATATATATATATATATATATATATATATATATATATATATATATATATATATATATATATATATATATGTTTATAAAAAGTTTTGTCAAAAACGGATTATTACGAGCAGTTTCATGGGAACCATAAATAGAGGTCTAGGATGAATCCAAATCGAAAAGTGCTTAACATGAAAGTTGTAGATATCGTCGATTCAAACAAATTTCATGTTGAACATGTTTTCGCAAGACACCTTTTTAACCCTCAAAATGGTGCCCGAACTCTGACTGCACAGAACAACTTGAGTGAAATTGGTCTACTCGAGATGGAGAAATCTACTCGAGATGGAGGTATCTACTCAAGATGGAGACTTGGAAACTCGAGATAATAATCTATAACTCCAGAGGATAGGTATAGAACTCGAGTGGATTACTTATACTCGTGATAAAAGACTTAGAACTCGAGTGGATCAAGTCTACTCGAGTTGGACATAAGCTGCTTCGGGAAAATCGCAAATAGCGGTCTAAGATGGCTTCAAATCGAAAAGTGGTCAACAGGGAAGTTGTAGATCTCGTTGAGACGAACAGATTCATGTTAACCATTTTTTCATACGACACCATTTTGACCCTCAAAACGGTGCCATGACGCAGACAAGCACGGACTACTCGAGTGGCAGCATGAACCACTCGAGTACCAACATGACCTACTCGAGTAATAACATATTAATCGAGTTCCAGCATGTATTACTCGAGTAGTAGCTCAATTTACTCGAGTAGCATCTCATTACTCGAGTTCCAACATGAATTACTCGAGTGGTAGCTCGACATACTCGAATAGCAGCTCATCACTCGAGTTCTAGCAGAAAAAACGAAAATAGGGGCTGAATATAGCTTCAAATCAAAAAGTTGTCAACATAAAAGGGTAGATCTCGTCGAGACGATCGAATTTAATGTTGACCATTTTTTTTGTCAGACGCCATATTGACCCCCAAAAAGGCGCCCGAACGTAGTCTGAACATGACAACTCGAGATGTAAACAGTAATTTACTCGAGAGAACAGAAATCACTCAAGTATTTCAAAGCAAAACATCAAATAAAGAACAGTGCTGGAATAGTGAATTTTACAAATATACCAGAAATCTAACTATAGAGATGAATAGTAACTTTCATTTTTGAATAGTACTTTAATGTTAAATTATACATATTTATATATTTTTGAACAAAGAATACGAGTTCAAAACGAATTTCCAAACGCGCGCCGAATGAAACGAAACTCATGGCGTAGGAGAACACTGAAGCTACGATTTCAACGGCGAAGCCAAAACCTAAATCCGATGAGCCATTCCCGAGATATAAAATTTTTAAATATGCGATGAACATAAATTAATCAAAACTTCAATCACCCGCTGAGACTCCAAAAATGCTCGAATTGCGATGAAACTTGACGTGCAAGTCCAAAATTACTCAACTTAAATCTAAAATGCAAAAATTGCTGATTACCGCAGAAATTCAAGAAATCAGCCGACTCGACCTGACAGACGCGAAAATTCCTTAACGACGTTGTGTCGTCAACTTGAAGTTAAAAGTAACGCCAAGAAGTCATAAATATGACGATACCAAATCCAATAAAATCATCGAAAAATTCAGGGGAGTTACCGTCACTCTCTCTAAAAGGAAGTTTCGTCCTTAAACTTATCACAACTCCAAAACCAAACTAAAAACAGGAAATTCAAACACAAACTAAAACATAGAGACATACCAGAACTAGGAGAAGAGGTGCGGATGTGATTCTCTCATCACTGATTCCAATTCCCATGTTGCGCTCTCGACGTCATGGTTTCTCCAAAGAACCTTGACCATAGGAATGGTCTTCCTACAAAACACTCAATCTAGAGATTCCAAAATGTGGACAGGCTCTTCCACATACGAAAGATTTGGATGAATCTATGGCACCGAGTCAAGAACTTGACGATCACTATGAACATACTTCCACAACTGGCTCATATAAAACCCATCGTGGACACAAGGGAAGGTACTAGGTAATTCCAGCTGATGAGCTGACACTCTGATGCGTTCCAGAATCTGAAAAGGTCCCATATATCGGGGGTCTACATTGTGACTCCTTCCAAATCTTTTTACCCCTGGCATTAGAGAAACTTTCAGAAAAATAAGTCTTCAACGGCAAACTCCAGATCGACCCTTCATCGATTAACATATTTCTCATAATGCTCTTGTGCTACATGGAGCTTCTCTCGAATATGAGTCACAGCACAATTCATCTCCTCAAGGTCATCCAGACCTAGCAATGGTCTCTCACCAACCTAAGCCCAAAGTAAGGGAGTCCTACAATGCCTCCCATACAAGGTCTAAAACGGGGCCATCTGCAGACTCTCTTGATAAATATTATTGTAAGCAAATTCCATGTGTCTTAGACGTTCATCCCATGCACCACCATGATCCAAAATATAACACCTGATCATATCCTCCACGATCTGATTAACTCGCTCTGTTTGACCATTCGTCTGTGGATGATAGGCGGTGGAATACCTTAAATCGGTACCCAACCCCTCTTATAAACTCTTCCAAAAACGAGACGTAAATCTGGAGTCTCGATCTGATATGATGCTGATAGGTACTCCATGTAATATGATGACCTCTTTAAGATACAGCTCAGCTATCTTCTTCATGGAATACCCAATCTTAAAGGGCACAAAGTGAGCACACTTTGTCAATCTATCGACTATTATCCAAACAGAGTCATGCCTAAGGGGAGATTTTGGTAGACCTGTGATGAAATACATTGAAATACTCTCCCACTTCCACTATGGAATATCTAATGGTGTATGTTTACCACTAGACCTTCTATGATCTTCTTTAAGACGCTGACACGTGTAACACTCTGACACAAACCTTCTTATATCATTCTTCATTCCTAACCAGCAAACAATTTGTTTTAGATCTTTATACATCATGGTGGAACCAGGATGGTAGGAAACACTGGAACCATGAACTTCTTTATAAATCTTAGCCCGAATATCACCAATGGCAGGAATACAAAAACTACTCCGATATTTCAGAGTACCTAACTCGTCCATAGAGAAATCAGGTAACTCCCTTTTCTCAGTTCTCTTCCAGAGGTACAACAAATCAGGATCCTCCTTCTGGTGAACTCTGGTAAGGGAAATCCAAGAGGGCTCTTCTGCTTCCAAACTAGCATGCACAGAACTACTCAAAACCTCAATGTCCATCAACAAGAATTCTTCCACCAGGGATTGTACAGACAGATTGAAGATTTCAGCCGTCTTTCTACTCAAAGCATCAGCTACTACGTTAGCCTTTCCCGGGTGATAAAAGATCTCTACTTCACATTTGACTACATACTCCAACCACCTACGTTGGCGTAGATTTAACTCCTTTTGAGTGAAGACGTACTTAAAACTCTTATGATCTGTGTAGATCTTACATAGCGTTCCATACAATAAATGTCACCAAATCTTCAACGCATAAATTACCGCAGCAATCTCTAAATCATGCGTAGGAAAGTTTCTTTCATGAACATTTAATTGCCTTGATCCATATGCAATCACCTTTCCTTCTTGCATCAGAACACAACCAACTCCAATTTTTGATGCATCCACATATACATCATACTCAAGTCCTACAGTAGGCAGAGTTAAAACTTGAGCAGTACATAATCTCTTTTTCAGCTCTTGAAAGGATTCTTCACACTTATCGCTCCAAATAAATGAAGTGTTCTTCTGTGTTAGTCTAGTTATAGAGGAAAATAATACAGGGAACCCTTCCACGAACCTTCTATAGTAACCGGCCAGACCTATAAAGCTCATAATCTCCTTAGTAGTAGATGTCTCTTCCATTCCATCACAGCAGAAATCTTTGTTGGGTCTATGGAAATACCGTCCTTACTCACAACATGCCCAAAAAAGGACACCTGGGTAACCAAAATTCACACTTACTCAACTTAGCATAGAGCTTGTGCTCCCTCAGGGTTTCCAAAAACAAATGCAATTGTTGAGTATGCTCCTCAACACTGCAGGACTACAATAGAACGTCGTCTATGAACACAATAATAAAATGGTTAAAGAAATCCTTGAATACTCTATTCATTAAATCCATGAATGCAGAGGGTGAATTAATCAGTCTAAAGAACATCACCAAGAACTAAAAATGCCTGTTTCGGGAACGAAAAGCCGTCCAGGGTACATCAGCCTCACGGACTCTCAATTGGTGGTAGCCTGAACAAAGATCAATCTTCGAAAACAAAGCGCATCCCCACAACTGATCAAATAGGTCATCAATCCAAGGCAACGGGTATCAGTTCTTAATGTTTACCTTATTTAATTCTCGATAATCTATGCAGAGCCTCATAGAACCATCTTTCTTCTTAACGAATAAAACAGGAGCACCCCATGGAGAAGAACTTGGCCTAATAAAACCACACTACAAAAACTCATCCAGCTGAGTGCGCAATTCTTATAACTCATGCGGATCCATATGGTATGGTGACTTAGAAATTGGACGAGTACCTGGCTCGAGGTCTATCACAAACTCCACATCTCTTTTAGGGGGAAGTCCTGGAAGACTATCCGGAAACACATCTGGAAACTCTCGCACCACCGTTACATCCTCAAGACGGGGTGTAACAAAAGCTATTTCCAAAGCTGACAGAGAAACAAGATACGCCTCGCAACCAGACTCTAAAGCTCGACAAACACGCATTGCAAAAATAAGGAGGGAACCATTAACTAGAAACCAAAGACACTCATACGTTGACCATTGTCCATCCTGAAATCCAACTGCTTAGCCTTGCATTGGATGACTGCATCATACTTGGACAACTAGTCCATGAACAAAATCACGTCAAAGTCTGCCAGATGTAATACCATCAGATCCACAAAAGCTATGAAATCGCCTAGAAAAATAGGGCATCTCTGAGTTCCTTGATTTGATATCACTAGATCTCCAGAATGAAACTTGACGTTGAAGGAGTCCTCTAACTGAACCGCCTCCAAACGATGTCTATATACGAAACTTCGCGCCACGAAATAATGGGTGGCAACCGAATCAAAAAGGACTCGTGCCCACCTATTCCGCACCTTAAACTCCCCTAAAACATAACACACATAACTAAATGAACGAAACTAAATCAAACAATGTAGGGTAAAAGTAAAACTAGAATCTAACCTTATATCACCTGGGTAGAGGTCTGAGCTTCATCTCTAGTTATCATATTAAGCTTTCAATTTCCCTTGTCCTTGGCTGGTGGAGGCGACAAAGCTCGAAGTGGGGTAGGCTGCAGAGGACACTGAGCCTAAGGGCACGAAGACTTCATGTGTCCCTTCTGCCCGCACTTGAAGCAAGTCTTTTCTTTCATCCAGCAACGATTCACATCATGCCCCTTCTTTGAATAGAATGAGCACACCAGCTCTCCCTTTGGTGCGCCTTAGATAGCGAGAACCTGCTGCTACTTAAGGGCAGCGGTCCTCTTAAAACACCTTTTGTAAGAGTGGACAGGTCGACCACAAAATCTACAAATTCCCCCACCTTTCTTTTTCGAAGGAGGGTCGGGTGCCCTTGAACTTCCATCCTCAATACCTTTCCTCCTATCTTTTCTCGCCCCAGCACCTCGATTCTTGGCATTTTCAATCTCCTCAACCTTCAATGCAGCCTCCACTGCCTCAGCATAAACTTCTGCTCGATAAGTGCATGCAAACTGCTAGACATTGGTTCTTAGACCACCAAGAAAATGCTTCACTCTTCCCTCCTCCGAAGCTACCAAATCATGAGCAAATATACTCAACTTGCTAAACTCAATCTCGTACTCGCTCACCGTGAGCTCTCTCTGCTTCAGATGCAGGAAATAATTCATGAGACGGTCCTGCTCGACGAGGGCCGAAACTTTTTAACAACATCTTCTTAAAAGAGTCCCAGGAATAGCCTTCCTTCAGACTCTCTTTTTCACAAATCCACCAACTCTATGCTAGGCCTTTTAATTGATAGGCTGCAATCATAACCTTCTAGGCTTCTAGAATCCCGTAATACAAAAACATCTCTTCGATTGAGATGATCCAATCATCCAAAATCATAAAGTCGGCACTCCCGTTGTAGGTGGGAGGTCCCAATCGTTGGAAGTGAGATAAGAAATTCATTTCTGGTGGCATTGCCACAAGGGACACTAGAGGGGCAGGAGTATCGGGCATAGCTTGACCCAAGGCTGATCTTGTACTGAAGGTTGCTGCACTAGAGCTACAGACAACAATGACTGAATTTGCGATTGCATTGCAACTAATTGTCTCGACAGAGCCTCATTACTCTGACGCAGACTCTCGTTAATCGCATCACTTTGCGCTCCCGATGACTCACCCTCAAACTAGGGAGTCGACCTCGTCGCAATACGCTTACGCTTAGGAGGCATTTCTAAACAAAAACAAATGAACAACTCAATTAAAATCCTAGATTACGACTAGGGCAAACAAAACTAGTTCAGACCATACTTGAAAGACACTTGTTTAAGTTGTCACTTGCTCTGGGATTTTATAATGATAATATGTCCTACTTAGGATGATATCCTATCATCCTATTGACTCATGTGCCTATGATATAAATGTATGGATACTTTACTCTTATTTAAAATCAAGTGTGTATATGTGTCATCGTGTAAATATTTAGCTTGGCATGTTTTGCTTATGTTATGTAATGTTATGCATATGGTGCTATGAATTCTATAAAAGGCCTTAACGAATGTTATGAGCAGAGTACACATGCAATGTTATGCATCCCATACTACATAATATTGCATGGAATGAAAAGAAAACATGCTAATGGACATTCATGTGGTGAGATATGCATCCCATACTACATAACCCTCACATGTTGCCACCTATGGTGGATGCATATACAAACACATATTATGCATCCCATACTACATAATATGCCTCGTATACTTCTAATTATGCTTATGAGTGTAGTGTTCATGCTTTATCCAAGACGTACTGATGACACATCGGTGTGTGTATGATATGACACTAAACAACTAACACTAACAAGGGAAGGTTGCCCGACCAATTGTCAAGAAAACTCCCTCTGATACTAACTGTCACAACCCGTATTTTCCCAACAATTTAATTATATCATAGTACAGGAAAATATGCGCCGTGATGCCATGCCGTGCAGGGGATATCTACAGACGCTCAGGAAAGACTCCAAACTCTATAGTTTAAAAGAAAACATAAGTTATTATGACTGAAATCCTATTTAAATTAAGAAGGTAGTCGTATCCCTCAGCTCAGTGGATCATCTAGTCCACGATTCAAAAATAAACCTAGAACTGGAACTTTAAGTAGATCGGGCTCGAGTACCTGGCGGAGGTGCACAAATGCTAAGGCAAGAATCCAAACTCTATACTTTAAGCAGATCCTGCTCTTTGTGACCCTTGTCATGGCAGAGGCACAGCTCAAGGAGGCTTAGTGGGTCCCAACTATAACCGTTAAGTATTCAACCATAGTAACCCCAACACGTTTCAATATTTGCATAAGATATTCTGAATTTCATGATTCACACTGTAGTGATTTTAACATAAATGAAAACACATAAAATGAACGATCAGACCAAGAATAGGTTTTACTCAGACAAATATACGAAACAAGATTCGAAGACACAGAAAGAATCAAACAGTGAGTTTTAAGGCTGGCGGGTTCGATAGGTTAAGGTCTTAATATCAAAAAGATTTATCGAGTATATTACAGAGGCAAATGTAAATGTATTGGATCAGAGATGTTAAGTACTCATCTAGATTAAATCATCCTTTGACACAAGTATTTTCCAAGTAAAAGAAATGTGTTACTAGCATGATATATTCAAACACAAACCATATACTTGCTAAGCTGAATTCGTTATAATTATTGTCGTGATAATGTTGTTCGTGATTAATGCTCTTACGATTCTTCAAATTATTCATCAACTGAGATGCAAGTCTTCTAATTGAATATTAATTTAACAATATCATTCACTAACTCGTCTTCCAATTATTTAAATATAAGCATTCATCTAAGTGTGTATCAATATAGGACTCGCTCACGATCACAAATTGATATAATTCCAAATATATAACACCATAAATTATAACTTATCAGACTGGGTATTCGAGATTTAAACTTATTGACAAACCAAACATTTCGGGGTGAAATCATATAATCGTAAGAACAAACAAAATAATTAGGATACAAATCCATTTAACAGATCAATATATATAGAAATGCAGGCATGAATAAGAGAACAGAGGCATAAATTTAATTTTGATGCTTGCAAGAGAGAGTAATCTCTACTTGCCTGAAGAAAATTAAAATTGGCGGTGACGGTTGAGTAGCATAAGCGAAATCAGAAATCATATTTTTGAAGTTGTACAAGAACGATAGAAACATTATAGAAAAATACCACTACACTAACACATGCAATTTATTATCAAATAACCTAAACATGAGAGCGGACAGAGAATTTACATCCCTCAGAGGTGAGGGGAGAAGAGACTACCACGCGGACACGGATACTTGGCGGCACTTGGGTATGGAGAAACCCTAATTTGGAGAGAACTTCACATGATCCCCACCAACTGAATCGAGGAGCGGCGCCGAAAAACATGAACATATCACAGTTAGACAATTACGAGAGGGTGAAAATTATGAATCACAAATTATACAAAATTTAGGGGACGACAAATTTGGATCACAAAAAATACGCAACTTGAGTCACAAATAAATCATTAGGGCTAATGATAAACATGAATATAGAGAAATAGAGGGAAATTCTTACCGATAGGAACCAAATTGGAGCCCAAGGAATAGAGAGGAGGAAACCCTAACTGTCCCTCTTGCAGAACCTGACCAAATTGAAGGAGAATTATAGAAAAATAAGTTTCTAGAGGAAGAAGAGGCGGCTGGCGGCCCTAGGAGAGGAGGGACTTGCGAACAAAGCAAGGGGGAAGATTGTTTTCGTCGGCCTGAAGGAGAAGAATATACAGAGGTTGTCGGCCCTTGCAAAGTAGGAGCTGAAGCACTCAACCACGATAGTTGGAGAGACGTCGACCACGGGAGGAGAAGAATTTGGCAGCCACGGCATGCGGGATCGGGAGCGACGGAATCGTAGGAGACGGAATCGGCATTGGAGACAGAGGAATCGCGGATTGTGGGTTTGCGGAATGCGGGAAACGGGGCTTGCCCTAGAACGACGAGTTAATAAGAGGGTTGGCTCGATTCTTTTAAGTTTGAGAGGATTAGGGATAAAACCTAATTGGTTAAATATTATTATTATAACACATATTAAACCAGGTTGTTACATTCTCCCCTACTTAGGAAGTTTCATCCCAAAACTTTCTGAGAATTTGCTGAACTGGGTCTCTAATAGCAAAGATTTAGATAATATTCATTCCATCGAGGATTGCAAATCAAGGCGTGGAAGTTAACTATGAATGTACTGAAATAAAAAGGAGAACAAGCACGGAGACTTACTATGATCAAGAGAAAAGTTACAGATACTTGCAACGCAAGTCAGATTCAAGTTCACAGTGGAACTCTTTAGATTTTGCGAGTTCAGACGGATACAAAGGATTGGCTTCAGTAAACACATAAATTGCTTCTATTAACTCAAAATTGAAAGGTAAGACTCGAGAATTTGAGAGCGAGAAAACCTTTGCATGAAGCAAAGATAGAACATTGAAGAGGAAAAGAGGTTGAATGATGATTGAGTGATGACAGAAGCAAGTCACTCTAGGAATGGAAGAGCACAGACAATATTGAAGTAATTTTGAAGAACCATTTACAAGGGGACTCTGATTTCTTGCTGACACTTAAAAGCTAACTAGAGGGAAAACAAGAGGAAAAAATAAGATCGATAGTGAAGCAGAACAGATAAACCAGAATATGATTATTGAGAACTTGAAACTAGAGATTCTAACGCATTTCCTACTCTAAGGTACATAAATTATGTAATAATAACAGCATTTTCATTGGATTACTCTAGGTAACGATCATTCAAGTGCAACAATGAGATCATGTGCGATCTAAAACAGATAGTAAAATCATGCGTGTACAATCATTATTGTTTTTCTTGTCTTCTTACTTGTGCAATGATTTATGATATGAATGCAAATAAATGGATATGAATGGCATATTAAGCGCTCATTTCACTAAACATGTCATGCATATTAGGACTCTAATGTCTGCGCACTTGAAAATATTAAACCGTCCATATAATTTAATATTCGCAAGCAGCGTATATCCTAGTGAAAATTCATATGCACAAAAATACTAAGTTTGCCAGTACTGCCTTAACATTCATGTGCATACTATCTATGCTTATGAGTGAGTGTGTGCATGTTTCAGCCGCGAACAACAGATAAAGACAAGTGAGTGAAGAAATGATGCATGTATATATAATGGCAGAGCTGGCAAGCCGCTCGAGTGTCTACACCCCTTATAGGATCCCGTTGATCAGGCTCTTACTAGCTAGCAGGGCCAGCATGTTGCTCGGGTGTTGGGTAGTTGTGAAAGATAAAGATTTTAGTTAAGCCCTCGATTGGATCCCCTTGACTAGGCTCCTGCTAGCTGGCATGGATGGCTGGCCGCTCGAGTGGCTACACACCCGATTATATCCCGCTGACCAGGCTCTCACTTGCTGGCAAGGGCGACAGGTCACTCGGGTGGTGGGTGGTTGTGAAAAATAAAGACTTTGGTTAGGCCCTCGATTGGATCCCGCTGACTAGGCTCCGGCTAGCTGGTAGGGTCGGTAGGTCGCTCGAGTGACTACACACCCGATAAGATCCTGTTGATAAGGCTCTCACTAACTAGAAGGGCCGGCAGGTCGCTCGGGTGGTGGGTGGTTGTGAAACATAAAGACTTTGGTTTGTCCCTCGATTGGGTCCTGCTGACCAGGCTCCCACTAGCTGACAGGGCCAGTAGGGCCGGAAGGTCACCCCAGATTGGATCCTGCAGACTAGATTCTCACTTGCTGGTAGGGCCAGCAGGTCGCTCGGGTGGTGGGTGATTATGAAAGATACACTTTGGATAAGCTCTCGATTGGATCTCGCTAACCAGCCCTATTGACGAGGCTATAGTCCGTGCTTGGGAGGATCGCAACTAGATATTTGTGTTTCTTCATGGTCTTCATCAGAACTTGGATCATATTAGTGTTCATATTTTGGGTCGTATACCATTACTACCCCTTCTAGAGATTTATAGCATTGTAAAACAGGAGTTTGATCGTCGTAGGTCTCTTCTTCTCGACCCTGTTCCTGAGATTTCTGCTCCAGATGCTACTACCCCTTCATTGTTGGGTCTTCGTCCTACCTGTGATTCTAAGATGAATGGTACTGATAAAGCCACATTCTCTGTAATTATTATGGGAATACCCATCATACTAGAGACATCTTTTTTCGACTTCATATTTTTCATCCAACGAGTGGTGGTGCTCCTCGTGGTGTTCGTGGCTTCAACCACTCGACTGGTCGTACACCTACTCTTTCTGCTCATCTCGCTGATGATGCTATGAATACTTCTTCAGCTCTACATGGTGCTGATTCTTCTGTCCTCCCTAGTGGTTTCTCGGCTAATGAAGTCTTTGCTCTTCACCGCATAATGCAAGGTCTTTCTATAATGTCTTCTGCATTTTCTTCGTATGCCCACACTGCGACCCCAGGTGCTCACTCTGCTATGTCTCACCCTTCCACTAATTGGATCATTGACTCCGAAGCCACTGACCATATGATTTGCTCCACCTCATGTTTTATCTCATATACTCCTCTCTTTGGTCGTGATAAGGTGAGCATTGATGATGATTTTCTTTCCTCTATTACTGGGAAGGGCTCCATCTCATGTTCCTCTCTCACCTTATCGTCAGTTTTGCATGTTCCAAATTTCATACGTATTTTGCAATCTATTAGCCATTTGACTAATTCCATGAACTGTTCAGTAACCTTTCACCCTTCCTTTTGTGTATTTCAAGACCTGTAGACGGGGACGATGATTGGCTTTGGTAGTCTAGTCAATGTTCTATACGTGTTTGACTTTAGCCAAGTGATATCTCCTCTGTCCCTTTACTCCAGCACATCCGACCTCTATTCTTGGAATTGTCGCTTAGGACACTCGCCTATCCCAGTTAAGAAGCTATTGTTACTTGCTATGTTTGATGCTATTTTTACTTCCTTTGTTTACGATGTTTGTGATGTTTGTGTTGTTAACAAACCTTGTCTTACTACATTTAATCATGTTTTATTTCAAAGTTCAGTTCCTTTTACTGTGATTCACTATGATGTTTGAGGACCTTATCCCTTGTCTTTTATTTTTGACTGTGCTTGGTTTGTCACTTTGTTGACTATTTTCTTGCACTATCTGGTTATATTTACTGCGCAAAAAAGTGATGTTTTCCTATTTCAAAACATTTTATAACATGATCTGCACCCAGTTTAATGTTAAAATTCAAATCCGATGCAGTGATAATGGTCATGAATATCTATATTCACACTTTGCGGAGTATGTTGCTGATCATGGAATTACACACCAAACCACTTGTGCTTGTTCTCCTACGCCAAATGGGGTTACGAAGCGTAAGAATCGTCACCTTTTGGAAGTGGCTCATTGGCTATTAGCCATAATGCATCTTCCCAAGTATTACTGGGGCGATGTTATCCTTACAGCCACGTATCTTATTAATCGTATGTCCTCTCGTATTCTTTTTAATGCCACTCCACTCAGGACTCTACAGGTTCCTTCCTCTCAACTCTCTCCTAAGGTGTTTGGTTGTGTCTTCTTTGTTCACGTCCATCACCCTCCTCCCATCAGCTTGATCTTCGTGCTCTCCGGTGTTTGTTTATTAGTTACTCTCCTACTCAAAAAGGTTACAAATATTTTCATCCGCCTACTAAGAGGGTTTTAGTTAGCATAGATGTCACGTTTTGTGAAACTGAGGCCTATTATCCTGCTCCGGATGACTCAACTCATTTTCCCTCTTCATATTTTCCCTTACCAGCTGTACCTCTGCTTGTTCCACCTTCATATTCCTCACTTCAGGGGGAGCTTCTACTGTCGAAAGTGAGTGATATATCTGTCCATACTACCACTCCTCCTACTGCTCAAACATTGCAGGTGTATACGCGGCGAAGAAAGAGTCCCAACGACACACTTGGCCTGCTACCAGAACAATCATAGGACCCGGAGTCAGGGCATTCTGAGCTTCCAATTGCTCTTTACAAAGGTATTCGGTCCTGCACTCAACATCCTTTTTCTAATTATGTTTCTTATTACCCATTCTTCAAATTCCATAAGACCTTTGTGTCTTACCTTGCATCCATATCCACACTAACATTCTGGCAGAGTGCCCTGGAGATTCCCGTATGGAGAGAAGCAATGTTTGAGGAAATGTCTGCTCTTGAAAAGAACAACACATATGATTCAGTATCTCTTCCCCCTGGGAAGAAATCGGTTGGATGCAAATGGGTGTTCATATTCAAAATTCTCAGGGAGTGGTTGAAAGGTGTAAAGCAAGGTTGGTGTCAAGAGGGTACACTCAAACTCTTGGAATTGACTATTAGGAAATGTTTTATCATGTAGCAAAGATGAACACTATCAGAGTCCTATCACGTGTTGAATGCAAAGAGTAGGACCTTTGCCAACTTGATGTAAAAATGACTTCGTCCATGGAAATCTGGATAAGAAAGTTTACTTGTCTCTCCCACTAGGCCTTACTCTTAAAACTTCAGTTCGACACGTCTGCAAGATAAAGAAAGCCATATATGGACTGAAACAATCTCCTAGAGTGTGGTTTGGGAGATTTTACAAAGCCATGTTGTCTTTTGGATTTCACCAGGTCAATGTCAATCATACTATATTCATCAAGCATAGGACCGGTAAACTTTTACCTCTTATTGTTTATGTTGATGACATCGTTATCACAGGCGATGATGTGGAAGAAATCAAACTTATAAAACAAAAGTTGGCTTCTGAGTTTGAGGTCAAGGACCTGGGTGCTCTCAAATATATCTTGGGCATTGAAGCGACATGGTCCAAGCATGTGATCTTTATCTCTCATAGGAAGCATACTGTGGATCTTCATGAGAAGAGTGGAATTAGTGGTTGCCGACCAGAAGACACTCCAATTGAAGCAAACCATAGAATGAGTCGTGATGATGGAAAGGAGATTGAAAATATTCCAAAATTCCATAAGCTTGTAAGGAGACTGATCTACCTGGCTCATACCCGTCTAGATATAGCTTATGTTATGAGCGTTATCCGCCAATTTATGCACGCTCTAAAGACTCGTCATGCTGAAGCTGCCTATAGAATCCTCAGATATCTCAAGTCCTCACCTAGGAGTGGAATATTGTTTTTCCCCAATTCAGCTCTAAAAAATGAGGTCTATAATAATGTTGATTGGGGCAGTTCTATTGACGATCGGCGATCTACCTCAGGGTATTGTTCTCTTATTGGTGGAAACCTTGTTACCTGTAGGAGTAAAAAACAACACGTCATGGTGAGATCAAGTGTTGAAGTAGAGTTTCGGGTTATGGCTCATGGTGTTTGTGAAGGTCTATGATTGCGGTCGTTGCTAAGTGACCTGGGTCTTAGAAGATGGGCCTATCTGGTTGTATTGTGATAATAAGGATGCTATCAGCATCGCACACAGCCCAGTCCAACATGATCGTACTAAGCATATTTAGGTAGATCGTCATTTCATCAAGGAGAACATTGAAAAGGAACTTGTGTGTACTCTCTTTGTTCTCTCAGATAGATAACTTACTGATATTCTCACAAAAAGGCCTGAGTGGAATTACCTTTGGAAGAATTGTTGCCAAGTTAGCCATGATCAGCATCTCAAGCCCAACTTGAGGCAAAGTGTTACAATATATCTTTTATTTCTACATATGTTTTATTTCTGCTATATATTGTGTCCGCTTCCATATATAGAGGGGACAATGTCAATAAATTAATTTAGTTTTGCTAACACTTTGAATCAATTTTTTTACCCAAATTACTCCCAAATACTTTCAATTAACTCTTTCCCCAAAATAATTATCTCCAACATATATTTTTTACGAAATGATTTTGTCTCATAATTCTTTTCCAATATGTTTATTTCCTATATATATTACTTTCTAATTGTTCATAGATTTTGAAATAATCTTCAGACATAACTTTCTTATTTCTTTTGAATTTAGATTTTAAATAATTTCAAGGTTCCCCGTTACGTCCAAATGACTAAAATTATCGGGCTTATTTATTCAATGTGTCATCGGACGGCCAACACGATGAGTCAACCAACTTCAAAAGATTTATCTAGACTTATCTAGGTAAATCATTCAAGAATTTTCAGACGTCTTTCCTGAAGACTTATCTAGACTTCCTCCGCATAGGGAGATTGACTTCTCAATTGACCTAGCTTCAGATGTAGAACTCATCTCTAAACCTTCTTATTGCCTTGCAATACTTTAACAACAAGAATTGAAAGAGCAGTTGCAGGAGCATTTGAATAAAGGATTTATCCGTCCAAGTAATTCTTCATGGAGAGCTCAAATTTTATTCATAAATAAAGATGTTAGTATGCGGATGTGCATTTATTATCGCGATTTAAACAAAGTCACTATCAAGAATAAATATCCATTGCCAAGGATTGACGACTTCTTCGACCAACTTCAAGGCGCGATAGTTTTCTCAAAAATTGACTTACGATTAGGGCATCATCAATTGTGAGTGAAAGATGACGATATCTTGAAGATGGCTTCTCGCACATGATATGGTCATTATGTGTTTCTTGTAATGTCATTTGGAGTGAGTGAGTTACCCATGCTCAAGCGATATTCATAGACATGATGAACCGGGTCATGCACCCTTTTCTTGATCTATTTATCATTGTTTTCATCGACGATATTTTAGTATTTTCAAAGAGTCATAAGGAGCAAAAAGATCATTTACGACAAGTCCTTCAGACACTAAGAGAACACCGCTTATTTGTCAAATTCTCAAAATGTCAATTCTGATTGGAAGAAGTAGTCTTCCTTGGCCACATCAATAGTTCCAAAGGAATTGTTGTGGATCCTCCAAAAATCTCTGCAATTTTCGAGTGGCCTCGTTCAACAAATATTACAGAAGTTCGAAGTTTGTAAAAGGATTTTCAAAGGTCGCGACCCCAATAACATAATTAACTCAGAAGGCAGTAAAATTCGAATGGAGTGATAAGTGCGAAGAAAGCTTCCAAAAGCTCAAACAATTATTGATATCTGCACAAATCTTATCTTTTCTTGATGGTTATGAAGGTTTTTCAAATCTATAGTGAGACATCTTATCAAGGATTAGGGTTTGTAGTAATGCAACAAGGAAAACTCATAGCCTATGCTTCTCAATTGTTGAAGGAAGCCGAGAAGAATTACCCTATACATGATTTAGAGCTTGCCGAAGTAGTTTTTGCTTAAAAATGTGGAGGCATTATCTTTTGGGGACAAAATGTCAAGTGTTTACAGATCATAAGAGTCTAAAATATTTCTTGAATGAGAAGGATTTGAACATGCGACAAATAAGATGGCTCGAACTTATTAAGGATTATGACTTGGAGATCCTATACCATCAAGGCAAGGCAAATGCAGTAGCAGATACATTAAGTCGAAGGTCCGAGACAAAGATGATTTCTTACTCTCTTATAGCTGATATGGAGAGCTCGAAGTTAGATTCAGGAAAATTACCTTACAGATTAATCCTGACGCTGCTAATAGTATCCCCCAATTGGTTGCAGAAGATTCATGAAGGACAACAAGATGAAGAATAGAGAAAGATGACAAAAATTTTAACAGAGAAGTCCCAATCCAAATTCCATATTGATGGGAGTGGCATCTTGCGATGTGGAGATCAATATGGAATTCCCCCTATTAATGATATTCAAAATCAGTTATTGAAGGAAGCACATCAATCCAAATTTTTTATTCATCCTGGTACAATAAAAATGTACCATGACTTAAAAATGAACTTTTGGTGGCTGCGCATGAAAGTGGGCATTCCAAGAATTATGCAACAATGCTTAATTTGTTAGTACGTAAAGGCAAAGCACTAATGCACGAAAGAAATACATGCAAGTAAATAAATGCTTAAAAAATAAAATACGTGACTTAGGATGCGATGAAGGATGCATCACTCTCACAATGCATAACAGGTACCTCTAATAGTTTACTTTATACGCGTTAGAACCCTTTTAATCGAGGTTTTCACATCTTATCTACAATTGGTGCAGTCTTATCTTATCTCTGATACATTCATTCCTTATTTTATCAAGTCTAGTATGCCTATAAATCCACTTAAGCATTCTCATCGCCGAAACTCCAATTTTTTGCAAATATACATAATTCACTACCCAACACTCATAACTATAGCTGGTCTAATTACAGTATGATAAAACTTGCCTTATGTTTTAATGGTACTTTATGATCACATAAGGATTCAGATGTACCTCTCCACTTCAACCAACCTGGTTGGATCCTATGTATCATATCTTTATTTACACATCCATTTTTTGAACAATTGACCCCAGATATTGAAAGCACTCAAAGAGAAAAATATTTAGCCTCCAAACTTAATGACGGAGTCATCCATCCTTCTTATATTACTAAATTTAAGCTCCATATAATTCATTTTTACCCAGCTCACCATAAAACCGCACTTTTTTAAAGAACACAAAATTATTGTTGACAAATAGAATTAAGATAAAAAAATGGAGTGAAGGAATAAGATAAAATTGGACATGAAAGAATAAGCTAAAAATTTGTTGTCAACTCACAAAAATTTTTATTCGAGATAATAGGAAATAATAAATTTATTAAGATGAAAAAAAAGAGTGAAGGAACAGAATAAAATGTCAAAACCTAATTGAAGGCATAAATAAATATAATGAGAAAACTATTCAATAGAAAAATTGCATACAGTATGTACTGGCATCCAACGTTCACTTGCTAGTTCATAGCCATTAGGGTCATCCCTCGGTGCATGCAAAATTGAAATGCAAACACGGCCATCCGGGTAAACTAATAAATGCATAAGAAGGGATGCATAAAAATCATTATTGAATCCATATAAAATTTTACAAACCAAATAAAGAAAAAACAAACCATTTGGGTGCTGAATCTCTGATGTAAACTTAACTATGTGAGGACTGTTATGGTTGTTTTGCGGAAAGCTCATAATTGCATTGAAATAACCAACATCGCTGCAACCACAAATACATGAACAAACTCATAAACTTCTTTTCAATATTTAACTATAGAATCTTAATAAAATATATTCCCTGACGAAAATCTAATTTTTAGTAAGTTAATAAAGGAAATCAAGTGATGTGAAACTCTACTAGAAAATAACAAGAACTACAAATTTATAAGTATGAACACTTCTCAAGGGCCATCATACTAATATCAAGTATATCTTAAGACGCGGGGAATGGGAATCATGCAGACACACAACTGTTTGTGCTACTGTTCTAAATTAAAGATACTCCAAAACATGTTTTAGGAGCCTATGTGACGCAAAATATGTGATAAGGCTTAAATAAATATATTATTTTGGACATCCCTTAATCCAAACATCAATTCATGATCAATGTGTATTGCTTGATCTACCAATAATCTGACAAAATTCTTTTTCATTCCATAATGATGGAGATCACGGCTATCCGCATCCGGTTCGGATGATCAGAATTAGCACATGCAACCAGATGGTCATTTCGAGTCATTTACATATATTACTTTGTTTATTTCGAGTTGTATTTGACACTCGATCGGCTCGGATGATACGAGACATCCAATTCAGATGTCCTATTTGAGTTATGTTTTATTTATGCATGTAGGGATGGTTGAGGATGTATCAATAGTTTTTTGGAAGAATTCCTTCGATAGCGCTGGTGGACTCCAACTCCAACCCTTTCGGTGTACACCGAGTCCCTATCCCCCTTGGTGCGACTCCAAGGCAACCTTTGACTTCCTCCAGCCTCCCCCTTCCCTCCCTTTCACCCTTGCCATCTGCCAAATCCGACTACCGCAATCTGCTGCTCTCCCAAATGCAAGCTCGATGCTTCATCAATCCTGCTAGCCGTAAGCCAATACTCTCCCTAATGCAAGTCCAATGCTCCCTCGATCTTGCTAGCTATAAGTCCATGAATCCTCATCGCTGCCCGCCTATTCTTCAAAGGTGATTCCTTCCCCACTATCTTGCATACTTGCATCCTGCCCTACCCATCATTGTTCATGTCGTATTTCATCCTCAGAGCCTCTCCAGAACACCCTCCGAATCATCCCACCTAAATCAGGATTCTACATGCCAATTCCCCAGCTCGCTGCCTTGACAAAATTCTCCCAACATCCTGCCTAAGCCCCCTTCTACACAGTACTTACCACCCACGCAAACCCCCCACCGAACCCTCCATCACCTCCAAGGAAACCAACATTACGGCCCATTGAAGTCCACCAACAGCCTGGGATCTCCTTTTTTCTTCATTATGGCATCACCTGCATGCGTAAGTTATAGTTTGGTGTCTATTGTTTTCTATTATTGGATATTTGGTACTACATTTATTGAGATGCAATGCTATATGTTTTGTTTCCGTGAAAATTCCTTGACTTGCAGGACGTATTTGGCGCACACAAAAAATACTTGCTCCTCAAATATTTGTGGATTTCCTTTTGCTTTTCAATTCAATTTTCTACAGTGACCAATTGTGCACTTGTTAAGTTCTTATATTAATTAATTGCTTACTGTCAATTAAAGTCAAACTTACATTTGCACTTGCATTAAATTGAAATTTTATTGGATTGTGTGTATGCACTTATATCTTTTTAAAGTTTGTTGATGCTTCATTTGGGTCTGTCGTGGGCTAGCAAAGGTTGGTCGTAGCTTCATCCCCTCCCAGGAAGCCAACATTACAGCTCATTGAATCCACCAACAGCTCGGGATCTCATTTGCTTCATTCAGCAACTGCATATATGTGTAAGTAATAGCTTAGTGTTTATTGTTTTTTATTATTGTGTACTTGGTATTATATATAGTGCGATGGAATATTATATGTTTTGTTTCGGTGAAAATCCCTTGACTTGCAGATGTATTTGGCACGTGCTTAAAATTATTTGTGTCTCAAATATTTGTGGATTCCCTTTTTCTTTTTTATTCAATTTTTAGCTGTAAACAATTACGCACTTGTTAATTTTTTATATTAATTAATTGATTATTGTGGATTTAAGTCGGACTTACATTTATACTTGCATTAAATTGGCATTTTATTGAATTGCATCTATGCACTCATATAATTTAAAGATAAGCCTTAGATTCATTTGCGTCTGTCATGGTATTGCTTGCTTTGTATTTAAGGTTAGAGTATTCACCCATAGTAACCTATAGTTTTATCTTGCATTAGATTGGTATTAGTGGACCAGGTTTTGGCTTTATATTGATACGTAGTAGTAGAGTCTATAAGATCCTTCATGTCTAGTTATCATCGTCATTCATTTCCTCTATTTGAGGATCCAGAGTTCACCTACATCAGATCGCATGAAGCCCACTCAGAGAGATCTTCATGTTACTACGATGATTATTCCCGATCCCTGCAGACATTTTTCAAAGCTCGTGTATAACCCTCGACATGATCTCTCTATGCTAAAGATGATCACTATGATGATTATCGTCCCCATCAACACGCATGAGCAAGTTGTATTGATCCTACAGAACGACTTGAATATCCTTGGGATGATTATTATGAGGATTGTAACTTTGAGATAGATCTCGAGTGTAGGTTTTATGTTGTTGCCCGACCTTTTGAAGGTTCATAGAGTACAGAATATTCCATTAATTGGCTTGTGGATATGGAATATTACCTCGTTCATTTTGAATTATTTGGTTAGCAACGCATTAAATTTGTGAAACTTAGACCTATATATCAGGTGAGACCATTTTGGTCTAGTATTGAGAGAACCCAGGATTGTCTTCACTGTATCAATAGTTGAGTGGAGATTAAGCGTAGGTTGTGTTAGAGGTATATGTCTGCGTTGTATCAGAATCGCATGCTCGATCATTTTTTTACTCTTCTGTAAGGATTCCTATCCATCGTTCAGTATAAAGTTCATTTTGATGAGTTCGTCGTGAGCAGTGAAATCCGAGAGGAGCCAGCTATGACCACTTTCTGATTTCAGTTTGTATTTCGATCTGAAATACATACTAAGTTATCTTATCACCACACACTTAGTGTCCGCACATAGCGTCCGCACCCAGCAACCGTGCGCGCCACGCCCGCACGTGCGTCTGCGGCGGCCGCTGCTGCCACCAGCAACCCTCACCGTCACCGGAAGCCCTTTTGCCTCTGGCTGCCACCGCTTCCGGGCGACCCGAACTTCCTAGGGGCACTCCTGTCTTTTAGGGGAAATTGGTGATTCAGGTCACTTAAACAGAGAGATATCATTCGCCAGCACAAATTACTCCTCAGGGCAATTATAACTGTGACCCTCTAAAAAACTATAAATAGTCTCTCAGGCCTTCATTTGAAGAAAAGAAACTCGGAAGGCAAGACAAAACTCTGAGGTTTTTCTGTGAGATCGTGGACTTAGGTCAATTTTACGTTCAGAATTTCTCTCGGCTCTCCTTCTTACGCTAAGACTCCAAAAAATCCCAAGTCACATTATATGCCTTCGCGAGAGCACTCCCATCAAGGCTTCACGTCAGTGAGAGCAATCCCTCCAAGGATTCGTGGACTTAAAGAATTTTCCAGCCGGAACGCTCCCAACCAGGTTTTGTGAGCTCAGCACCATTTCAAGGCCAGAGCGTTTCCATCGAGGCTCCGAGTACATAGTCTTTTTACGGTTTTTTGTGTACTTTGTACTTGTATTGGAGTAACGACCTGTCGCCCTCCGAGATCAAATCTCCATCTTTATAATCTCCAAGGAACTAATGGATGTTGACTCGACATAGATCCAACCACATAATTTTTCACCCTTTCCGGGTTTTCCACGTCAAAAAAAGCTTCTTGTCATTTGCTAAAGTTTATTATGACAGTTTGTGTGTCTAGTCCGGTTCTGAGGTAAGGCAGTCTGATTTCTCCGGACCAGGGAAAAACTTGGCGATTAGCAATAGTTTGAAATTGTTTGTGGGAAGGTGTTCCCAAAAGATCGGACAAGTTTTACCATCGCCAACTTGCAGAAATGATGAAGGGAAGCACACAAACTCCTAGGAATGTGTGACTAAAGAACCACACCAATCTAGCCCCCGCGACTTGCATATAAGCAACGCCCCACTTCAAGGAGAATCCACTGTCACCATATCCCAAGTATCAGTGGAGGGATGCAGGTATCTGATAAGTGAGTGCTACAGAAGAATACTTGTCTTGTTGGGAAACATAAGGACTCATCACGTTCCCAACATGAATATCGCTCCTGAAGCACAACCACTGTAGATCCCAAGTCAGATGATTCCTAAAGGCACTCCGGCATAAAGGATCTCATAATAGATGAGTGGAATGGCACCGATGGCTCCAAACACCTCGCATTGCTCGATTGGATTCCTCGGCATGCTCGGGCCAATAAAGAACTCAGTCGTAAGGAAGTGAGGCACATGATCAAAAATAAATATATAAGTGGATGGTACCAAGACACAAACGTACAACGCCCAATCCACTTTATCTCCCAACTAGCTCTATTTGTTCTAGCATATCCCGTTCTGCTTGGGATCAAGTTCCAGGACTTGGAGATGTTTGATGGGATAAGCAATCCTCTGGAGTACATCAAGAACTTTGTAGCCGTCATCATGCGCATGTAAAATGCCCCAGACCCGCTCATATGCCTAGTGTTTTCAATAACTCTAAAAGGAGAGGCTCATACCTAGTTCAGCACACTAAAGAAGGGGAAATCAAGAACTTTGGAGAGCTAACTCAACTTTTCAGGGAGCAATTTATCGCCAACCAGCTAGTCATTCGAGACCCCTCACACAACATAGGCATCTGTCAAACCGAGGGAGATTCACTCAAGGATTTCTATCAAGCCGGTGGTAGCTGAATTGGAGCCACCAAAGGAGCAGGAGGAACGGGAACAGCTTGATTATAAGATCCCAATTTTTTTTCTTTTAAACCATTAGGGGTCTTATGCCCAAAACCGCTGCTTTGCGGTGACACCAACACACCTGGGAAGGTCGTCACTACAAAATGGCGATCCTGCCGTCCATACCGATCGAAGAAGAGTAGAATAAATATAAGAGTACATGAGTAAAATAAAACTCAATGCTGGTCCACAAAAATCACATGAATATAAAATAAATCTCCACAAAGGGAGAGCCCACAACAATTATAAATTAGGGTACTAATAAGAGGGCTCCTGCCCGATACATCATGATCCTCACTATAAGTCACTCAACGTGGAAGCAAATCTATAATAACTACTAATGATCGCGACTCACTATCCCTGCTGCCTGAACTCCCGTGCTAGACGGTCCCGTCTTCAAGCGCACCGACCTCTGGGTCTATATCTCTTAGTTCGGCACAACGATCTCCTAAAATGATTTAGTCAACGACCATTAGTCTAAAATACTAAGTCCAATCATCCCCCACCCCTCCCTCATGGCTCCTAGGCACCAAGCATGGAGAAGGAAAGGGAAGGCATTTAAGGTGGAGAGTAACGAAGTATGTAGCTGGCGGTGGAACTAGTCTATCATGACTATATAATCACAACAAGTATAAGTAAGCAGTAGTAGGTAAACAGTATGAGTATACACAAGAACAAGTGAGCAAGTAAAAGCACAAGAAGGTAAACTAAGTAACCATGACCTATAGGAATGCCCATGCAAACCTATAGACCAATGGGTCGTTTTGCAAGGCCTATTGTATAAAAAGTCTCATAACAATTTATACAATAAGTATCAAGGGTTATATGCAATGACTATTGATGCAGGCCTAAGGTCTCGACAAATTGAACTACGCGTTCTTAGGTTTGACAGCTAAAATAAATATCTAGAGCGTGGTTTCTCTTCAATGCAATATCAAATACTTAGCAATTAATGGCACAATTTATACAACAATCAACACAAAGGGTCGCTACCCCTTTTATAGATTAAACAAGGGCTATAGGCCAATGTTCGCTCAAGCAAATAGGACCCACATGATCCGGACAATTTTCTTTCAAATTAAATTATGCGCAAACAATTCACAATTCCAATAAAAGAAATTCCGGACTAAATTAGTGATTTAAAATTGCGTCCAAATCAATCCCAAAATTAAATTAAAATGAGGGTTGCCAAATCACTTGAACACCGAAGAAATCAAGGATAAGGAAACCGATTTCTACAAGTGTTCACGAAATTTAACCGCTTCGATTATTATGAAAAATATTCTGAAAAATAATGCTTGAAGTTTAGATTTTAATTATGCACAACATTCAATATAAATCAGGGCTAATTACCAGCTTTCTAATTCCAGAAAAATCTCACAAATTGTAGAAGAAACACATAAAGATATGGATTAGAATTCGTTACCCAAAAACCAAGAAAAATCCGTCCACAAAGATCAATGGAGGAATCGCACACGACGGTGGTTTATTTTCTATTTCCACGCAAAGCCTCGGATCCGCGCCGGATGATGAAGTTAAAAGCCTTTCTTCCTTTGCAATAACCTTTGGAGTGAGGGAAAATTTGAGGGACTATATATATGGAAAGTGGAGAGAGAAAAAGTGGTGGAAAGGAAAGTTGAGGGTGGTCGGGTTTGGTTTGGGTGATGATGAGGGTGGTCGGGTTTGGTTGTTGGATGGGATAAGAGGGCTTGGGTTGGTGGTGGAGGGGGTGGCCGAGTGGAGGTAGGAAAGGAAAGAGGGTGGCAGCTAGGGAGGTGACCGGCTAGGGCTTATGTGAGAGGTGGATGGATCGGTTTGAGGGGGATAAAAAGAGGGGGCTGTTTAGTGGAGACTAAAGGAGAAGGCGTAGGAGGAGGAAAAGGGAAATAGAGAGGATGAGGGAGATGGCCGACAGGCAAGAGGAAGAAGACTAGGGGGGCCAAAATTTGAGAGGAGAAGGAGAGTGAAAAAAGATCTCAAGGAAGATTTAGGTATTTCAAATTCTTTTCATTCATTCTCTGAATAAAATCCTTCATAACATGGTTATATATAGCCTATACCACTCCATCTCCTTCAATTCGAAATTCGAAATGAAACTAAGATGGTTATATGCACTCATCATGAAATAAAAATAATATGAAATTTAAATGCATGAAATTAAAATACTCATGATGGTTATAGGCACCCAACATTACATAAAATTTAAACAATAATGAAATGCTTGGAAATAAAAAATGCTTAAATTAAAAATTGCATTATATAGAAATTGCTAAAAATAATAATTAATAAAATATATAATTATAATTATTTAATTTATAATTATATATTTTATTTAATGGCGGTGGCAGACATCGTGCAATACATATAGTGGCGATGGCGGCGGGCGTCGTTGGCAGCGGGCGTCGTGGTAGAAATCCCATCCTCGAGCTGTCGGCAAAGGTCGTCCCAATCCACAAACTCTCTTAGATGGGGATCAATGGCGGCCGCATCAGAAACCTCCCTCTGATACCAAATTGATGCAGACCCAAGGTTTCGACGGATTGAACTACACGTTATTTGGTTTGACAGCTAAAATAAATACCTAGCGTACGATTTCTCTTCGACGTAATGTCGAATACTCAAGCTATAGGCCAATGTTCGCTCAAGCGAATAGGACCCACACGATCCGAACAATTAGCTATTCAAATTAAATATTGCCGAAACAATGCACAATTCAAGTAAAAGAAATTCCGGGCTAAATTAGTGATTTAAATTGCATCCAAATAAATCCCAAAATTAATTTAATATGAGGGTTGCCAAATCACTTGAACACCGAAGAAATCAAGGCTAAGGAAACCGATTTCTACATGTGTTCACGAAATTTAACCACTCCAATTTTTATGAAAAATATTCGGAAAAATAATGCTTGAAGTTTAGATTTTAATTACGCACAACATTCAATATAATTCATGGCTAATTACCAGCCTTCTAATTCCACCAAAATCTCACAAATTGTAAAAGAAACACACAAAGAGATTGATTAGAAATCATTACCCAAAAACCAAGAAAAACCCGTCGACAAAGATGAGTGGAGGAATTACACATGACGGTGGTTGATTTTCAATTTCCACACAAAGCCTCGGATCCGCGTCGTACGATGAAGTTACAAGACGTTCTTCCTTTGCAATAACCATTGGAGTGAGGAAAAATTTGAGGGACTATATATATGGAAAGTTGAGAGAGAAAAGGTGGTGGAAAGAAAAGTTGAAGGTGGTCGGGTTTGGTTTTAGTGATAAAGAGGGTGGTCGGGTTTTTGTGTTGGATGGGAAGATAGGGCTCGGGTTGGTGGTGGAGGGGGTGGCCGAGTGGAGGAAGGGGAGGAAAGAGTGGCTGCTAGGGAGGTGGTCGGTTAGGTCTTATATGAGAGGTTGATGGTTCTGTTTGAGGGGGATAAAAAGAGGAGTTGTTTAGTGGAGAATAGAGGAGGAGGAGTCGAAGGAGGAAAAGAGAAATAGAGAGGAGGAGTGAGATGGCAAGGGTCCAAGAGGAAGAAGACTAAGGGGGGCCGAAATTTGAGAGGAGAAGGAGAGGGAAAAAAGATCTGAAGGAAGATTTAGAGATTTCAAATTCTTTTCATTCATTCTCTAAATAAAATCCTTCATAACATGGTTATATATAGCCTATACCAGTCTATCTCCTCCAATTAAAAATACAAAATGAAACTATAATGGTTATATGCACCCATCATGAAATAAAAAACAATACAAAATTTAAATGCATGAAATTAAAATACTGTTAATAGTTATAAACACCCATCATTACATGAAATTGAAACAATAATGAAATGCTTGGAAATAAAAAATGCTTAAATTAAAAATTGTATTATATAGATATTGCTAAAAATATTAATTGATAAAATATATAATTATAATTATTTAATTTATAATTATATATTTTATTTAATGGCGACGGCGGACGTCGTGCAAAACATGTAGCGGCGATGGCGGGAGGTGTCGTAGTAGAAATCCCATCCCTGAGCTTGCGGAAACGGTCGTCCCAATCCATGAACTCTCTCAGATGGGGATCAATGGTGGCCGCATCAGCAACGTCTCCATCAATTATGCTATGTCGTGCAAGTATGCCATGTAAGACCCCTCTCCCCTTACCAAGGAGGTAACCCGGTCTTAAGCCCAGAACCACCGCCTTATGGTGACACTAACTCAAAGGTTAGTCGACACCGCAAGACACCGATCCTACCGGCGAGTACGATCATTCAACAAGTTTAGGCCAATAAAGAATAGAAGTATAACAAGTAGTAATAACTAACAAGTCCATAAAGATCACAGTACATATTATACATATATATGAAAAAGAAAGTAAAACAGTAGTCCAATGAGTATAATGAAAGAGAAAAGGGCTTAGAGAAAAGGGCTTATGCCCTGTACATGGATATCAAATCTCTCTCTCTCAAAATCAAGCTAAGTGGAAGCTAACTATCATCGGTACACACGTCATTACCTTACGTCGGGCTGCATTAATAGTAGTAGTATGTGGTATCAGCTCCTTAAGTCCTGCCACCACGTCTTGTTGGTCATCTTGGTGCTCCATCTCCTCGAGTTCCTAAAATGATATGGTCATACCCGACCGCTAGTCATAAAGACTAATCCATTTTGTCCTCGACTCATCCCCACGACTCCTAGGCACCGAGCGGGAGGACGAAAGCAGAGGACAACAAGGTGTAGAAAAAGTTAATAGGTGACAATGGATCTAATCTATCATGGTTATATAATAACAAGTATATCTCTACTTTATTAGTTCTATATAGTAAACGTAAAGTAAGTAAGAACAGTATTGAAAAGAAGTGTGGTATGTAAAGTAAAGAACGGAGCAGAAAGTAGCAAAACTATCATCACAGAACTACCTTAACTTATATGAATGCCCATAAAAATTTATTAGTTAAGATTTCATAAATGTAACTTATCATATAAAAGAGGCCATACTTATTTATATGATGAGGATCTATGGTGCGTATGACCTAAATATGTAGGAATATTATGAATGCGGTTATGATTCATACAAGTACAATTCACACACATGACTTTGTGATCACAGAACTTTAGTTCCCTCTTTTTTGAGCTAGCATCACACTTTGGTACCACCGTTGTGTCTACGACAGCAGCGGAACGGGTGCTTCCGCTTCCTAGGCGGGTATACACACTACCAAGCCCATACCTTTTGTACGCCTCTATACACACCCTAGGTGCACTCTAGAGTTTCAGCGTACTAATGCTGGCCAACTACCAGAATTTGTTGGTCAGGTGTACGTTTTCGGGGATTGTCCTCCAGACCGGAGTATAAACAACATACTGGACCCTCAAACCCTCACACCTCTCCTGAGTTACCGTACTGCCATCGGTGTGATGATTGGCCCAGTACCGCATGACCCACCACTAGTTTTGTTTCAATGCACATGTAATGTATCTCAACCTGAGCCTCCAGCTCGCAGGACAGAACCCGTCCTGATGTCATACTCGTGAGCCTCCATCTCGCAGGACCAACCCATTCTGAAATAAACCTCTCGAGCCTTCAGCTCGCAGGACCAACCTGTCCTGATATCCAACACTCGAGCCTCTAGCTCGCAGGATTAACTGTCATAAAACCCTCCAAACCTTCACGGGTGAGATTGTCACATCATTCTTTTAGTTCTGAATCCCTCAAACCCTTCACGGGTGAGATTTTCACAATGATCTCTAAGCCTATTAGACTACTCTTGTCAAATGTTTATTACACTTAGCAATTTAGAGTTAATCCATGGACTGCCTAGGGCATTCCCGGTGAAGGGCTCTCGGGGGCACTAGGAACCCCGATGGGTTGAAGCCCAAAGCTCCATTTCTTAAGGACCCTAACTTTTATTAGTGTTTACCCATTATTATACCCTCTCTCAATGTTACTCTGGTGTGTAACTAATGACTTTTGATGTTATTAGGAGGACGACGGTCTTTTGCCGGCCTTCGTTCTAGTTACTCACCTTAGGGTTTTGCACTCTAACACTCATTACTAAGTAGTGACCTACAAGACACAAACCAAGATTTATCTTCCCAATATAGTTATCAACTCAACCTTCTATCGTATCCCCTGTGGGTCCTAGTAATACATGATGCTTTTGCTAAGCGCAACCCATGGCCTAATACTAGCCCGTATAATAGTACTTCCAATTCCTTGGGCCAAATGCCCCTAATTAATTATCATGGATTGGTATGGTGTATGGTGTTGACCATATATGATTTCACTATTTTTCTAAGTAATTAAGACCGTAAATTTTTTTTTTAATTAAGTGTCCTAAGTCACTTTGTGCATGATGTACTATATCCAATGAGTCTACATACCTAAGAAATTTTTCTTGTGTTCAACTAGGTTAAAAATGACTATCTATAAGGATTCATTATTTTTCAATTTAAATTTCAATATAATTTTCATTTAAGATTAAAATCATAATTTAATAATTTTCCAAATAAAGTATATCAATTATATAAGCAAAAATTCTAGGAATATTACTGGATGTCAATATTGATATAATTAAACAACATACAGAATTTTGTGATCCTAACCAGTGATTTGACCTAGCATATATCCATAATGATAATATTACCAAAAGGCCACTACTTGAGTTTGTAACATACATAATCAACCATATATTCTAAACTAATTATACAGGGTTCTAATCGTAGAATTAAGATGCTATGAATTTTCCCATAATTTTCCAGCAATGAATTACCTTACTTTAATTAATTTCCAAAAAGGGGCAATCAGGTAATTCTACTAAACACTCAAAGTAAAGTTTATAAACAAGCTCATTAAATTTTCAAGAGTTGTATGATGTCCTACTAGGGCTTGTGACGAAGTTGTAGAATTTAATAAAGTAATTTCCCTATTTTCAATTTTATATTTCCAAATGGACCTGATGTCCAATAAATCTATTTAATGGGATTTTTGATCCCAATAATCACATCCTTCCTATGAGAGGTGTACTTCATCCCTATAAGCCTCTGTCCAAACTTTCATGGACATGCATTGGCCAAAGTGGGCTAATTCTCTATTTTTGCATTTGGCACGATTATTTACAAATCTTCCCTCAACATACATGTTGGTTTTCCCAACCATTCAAAGGTCCAAATGTTCTGAAATTTTTACATGGCCTTATAGTGGAAGTATTACCATGTTACCAAAATTTGAGGGAATTTGGATAAGGGAATCTCACTATTTTAATTTTTATGTAATAAATGAATTATCTATAAAAACTTTAGGAAAATTTTACCCAAAAATTATAATTTTTAGACATGACTTAGGTTTAGCCCTACCACATGCATGCCCAAAATTTCACTTCATGTGTAATTAGGGTTTGGCTTGGGAGCCTATTTAAAAATTCTGCCCTAGCTTAGGACTAGTTATAGTAGAATGGCCTTATAGAGAGCTGTATTTCTCAAAATGACAAGTTTAGGGTGTCAAAATGAAGATAAGTCCTAGATCTACCTTTTTCATGTTGGAACCTATTTCTGAAAATATCTCTAAGACGCCTACTTTTAACGTACAAGATGACTGTAATAATATGACAAAAATAAACATTTAAATAATAACACACTATAGTTTAATACATTTAAAATGAGTGTCATCCTTTCATCTTCTCCAACCAGCCAACGGTCCAGATGCATCCCGCCTGTAGCAACTTCATTTGTTGTTTCCCAACCATCCGGCCACCTCCCAGGCCCGCCATCACCACCACCACCTCCATTGAGGTGAGGGCTAATATTTGGCGGCGACTTGGCCGCCGGAGGCGGCGATTTCTGGCGAACCCGAGCTCCTTAAAAACCATGGATTTTTACCACACCTCACAATGATCCAAGCTCAATTGAGCTCGAAATCTCTCCTAAATGATCTAGGAAGCTAGCACGGAGGGATAGGAGGAGAAACATATCTTTTTCGGAGCCCGATAGTACCGACGGCTATGGTTGGCCAAGGATTTTCTCCTCTCCGGTGAGATTGCTCCCGAACTCATTTCTCCATGAAAAGCTTCGATCCAGAAATTGAACTCCACTTCTCTCTGCCTTCTGAAGTTGATGGTGAGGTCAAATGGGGGTGGATTTGGCTAGTTGTGTAGTTTTGAAGAGGGGGGATTTCGGCAAAGCATTGGATGCTTCACCATGGCTGCCATGTGTCATGGAGTTGGGCTGGAAAGGCTGGGAATTATTGTCGGGTTTTAGATGTGGGCTTGGGAAATGAGGAGGAGGGCCACATGGCCTTCATCCCCATTTTTCCTCCCTTCTCTCTCATGTTTTTACCCTAATTTCCAAAACACCCCCATACATGTACTCTCTCCTATTTCAGATTGGTGGGGGCTATTAATGACCACTTGGGCTAGTCATGGGCCTTGACTCATGGGCCTTGCCCATTAGGAATGACCTTGGCTCATTTTTGTTCTTTTCTTTAAGCCCTATGTTGACTTGTTAACTTTTTATGTTGACTTGGTCAACATGATGAGTGGGTTGACCCACTTGATGGTCATGAACCCCATGGCATCACCCAACATGGGTTGGGCCATGGTGATGCCCCACTTGGGGTAATTGAGTCTATAAGTATGGATTTGACCAAATTAGTGTTAGGGTTGACATGGGGCAACTTGGGTCAATGGTTGACCCAATGATGTGGCTTTTGGTTCACTTAGATTTCTTTTAGGGTTAGGGGTATAGTAGTGGGGTCAATGCATACCTATGATTCCATTTTGGGCTAGTTTGTCCCGATTTGACATAAACCCTATAGTGGGCCCTATGTGAATCCACCCTAACTCCTTGGGTCAAACCTAGCCTAACCCCATACACCCACCATATGTCCTAACCTAATCTAATTTTTAGGGGCCAAGTAGAAAAGGGGATGTTACAAATCCCAATAAACAAAAGCATAATTTCGTCCCCGAAATTCAAGTTCGGGTGTACGGGGTTTCTATGCACAAGAATTTCAAGAGACTTTCAACATAATTAAAATATACTTGAGGCAAAAAGCTCCGGGTACCATACACACATCAGATCCATCGGCTCCCAAGTGTGCTCCTCCCGTCCATGGTCGGTCCACAACACCTTTACCAAGGCAAAATTACTTCTTCCGTACCACTCAAATTGCTCTGTAATTGATCCGGACCGGCTCTAAATGGACTGATCTATCAGGTGCCATCGAGCCTACTGTAGTGATAGTATGTTGCTCTGGCCGAAGGAGAGCTCTCCGAAGCAAGGAAATGTGGAAAATGTCGTGGAGAGTCTTTAACTCTGACAACAATCCCATCCTGTAAACCAAAGTGCTAATCCGCTCCAGGATCTAGTATGGTCCCATAAATTGAGGGCTGAGCTTCTTGTGCCTCTGCAACCGCGAGACACCATGCACCGGACATATCCTCAAGAAAACTATGTCTCCCACCTGAATCTCTACCATTTGATGCCCCGTATCGTAATACTTGGCCTATCGACTCTGAGCCCCTATCATATGATCCCTGATTAGTCATATCTGATCATCTGTATCCGCAATATATTCCGATCCAAGTGCCCAGGGGTCCTCATCCTGAACCCACGATAGTGGTGTCCGACACTTCCTACCCTACTAGCCTCGTGGTTGTTGTTATAAGAAAACTCTACTAGAGACAACAGTCTCTTCTAGGTGTATTTTCGTTATATTTTGGGATACTCACAATCAAAATTATGTGGACATATTTCCAACTCTCCTGACATATTATCATTAAAATATACCTTAATCACGCATTGGATTTGTAGTCCCTTACGACCAATGTTCACCAAAACTCGTGAAAATCAACAATCTCATAAGTAGAAATCTTTTTTATTCCTGTCCAGCTAGATTATTACTTATCACCCAACGTGAACTTACTTTCACCGCAAAAATATCATGCACATAAGACAAACACTATTATGTATAGTAGTTAACCAACTTCCGAGATCATGATGTGACGAAAAGATCATCATTTTGTTTCTCCCAAATTCAAGAGTTATCACATCTCTACATAAACAATAATACAAAATTCATAGAGTGTTCACATTTCAAGCATACCTCAAACGATCATTATTGGTATTGATGTTGATACAGATGAATCCCAATGGCTTTTCACATATAGTTTAATTCATAAATTTATAAGCATATATTTTCAAAAATGTTGAGGTCTGACACAAATCGATTTCATCATAAAGAGAATCTTATTAAACACTCATTACTCCTCGTGTAATTTCACTGTATACACCCTTGCAAATCAAAATTGATCTTTTCAGTCATGAATTATCCTAAGGTAATCAAGATGTTATCAACGTACATGTCCCGGTTCTTGATATTATCATAATCGAGGAGATCATACCTAAGTGTACGCTTCAACTAATCATTCACTCCATTACAATTTGTTTAGTCGTTACATTTTCAATGTTATGCCTTTACAAATTAATCTTTTATTTGCTCGAAGTTCAACTTAGGTATGCTCGTAGTAACCTTCCAATACATAATCATATAGTTATCTTTAATACGCAAGCATGGGTGAATACTCATCTAAAGCACTTATACTCATGAGGTTAGCTTAAATATGTGTGGAATAAGTATATGTAAACTTCAATCTAACCTCCAAAAATTATGGCATGGTAGAGACTATCATTTCTCTAAGTTCACTAAGCATGATAGTGCGTTAGTAATCCGTAAAGTAGGTATTTCGAATCCTTCAAATTATTATAATATTTGATTCCAAGGAAAGTAGCATGTTCGTAATCATGAGTTGATCTCAAAATCCCGAATTTTTCTGAATGCGATTATTATATCATCAAACATTTTTTGTTTTGATTCTTGAGATAATCTGAGCCACATCCAAAAGATCATACCTAGAATATACATCTTCCAATTTAGTATGATTCTTCACTTTATTTTATGTTTTCTGGGGTCATCATACTCCTAGTGCTATAGACGTAATTACTCAAACATTTGAATACTTACTTGATGGGCTCCAATCACGTCATAGTTAAGACCCATAATCACTCCTTCACATTATCATGATGTTACTTTATCCAGATCTATATATTTCTAACATAATGACTTGAGTATGTCAGGTAGGCACAGATAGCAGTGATCAATCATCGTGTTTACTTCTCCCAATCGTACCCATTAAATATGAGATAATCATGAGCCTTAGTTATGCAAATATTTTCGGCTATCCTTCTTACTTGTACTGAATTCTCAATTCACCTTGCCTTTCTCTTGTAATATATCAAATCCTTAACCGATGATATATTCATTAATCGTGTGTCAAGTCAATTGGGTTAAGGTGTTAAAGCATCTAGGAACGTGCTTTGTTGAGGTAATACGCTCCTTTAGTTATACATAGAGGCTTTATGTCATCGAAACTGTTTTGATTTTAGTTTTTCCGAAAGCTCGATGTTCGAGTTCTTGTGGATTGTACAAAACATGTTTTGTTTCTTAGGATATAGCATATCATTATGCATTGATGGAATTACGATCTCTTTTTAAGTTGTGCCAAGTAATAATCTAATTCACAAGCCCGTGAAAGTTTTTAACATCTCATTGCGAATTTCCATGTTCTTGGGTTGTAATATATCCAAGCGGGAACCCCTCTATGTATATCCCAAACCTCTAGGGAGGGTTGATCATCTTGTCGATTATGGGTATACAGAGTCTTATCTTTATTTGAGCAACATTTGAATAAATCAAGTCGTCTAGATTATTATGTTTGCAACGCACATTTATAAAAAGGGTCTAGAGAAAGAAAATCGTTATCAATTTAGCCCAATAAACAAAAGGATAAGCCCCCATAACTTTTTAGGCTAAAATTCCCTTAATATATATAGTTCATTCTTCTTATATGTGCACTCAATCCTTAGGTCTAACAATCTTAGACCTGGAGATTTATCTTGAGACTTATAGATATGATACATTCCTTAAGCCCTTCAGGTTACTATTTACGACAATCTTCTCAAGGTCAACATGTGACCCAACAAAAAATGGATCTCTTCTGAGACTTGAATTCTTATTCGACCTTTGGTATTTTTCACGATGGTTGTCTCTGCGTATTCAAGTCATCGGTACGAGGGTTATGTTTACGAGTACCATACAATTCCACTAAGAGATTATATGCACCAAATCTCCTTAAGGCGGTCCTATCAGCTTGGGTAAGAAGTGATAATATCACTCAATAGGTGGAGTAGGGACATCAAAATTTAAGCCTAAAGCATTGACTCTTGCATCAAATTCTTCCCTTGGTAAATTTGGGTATCCTTGTACCTTAACCAATATATATTTGAGGTCGATTTTAGACTCGGATACACTATGAAATCCTCTTGGTAAGTCAAAATAAGGTGGTGTCCTAATTGGATTGACCTAACTCATTGTTTAAATGAACTATTTTCTGTGACATTTACACATGGGCACACCATTACTTCCACTGCATAGTGTGTCCGCAAACTATTCCTCGAGCGGGGTGACCCAGTATTATGGACTTCTTTCTTATATGATTGTTAGTTCAAGTGATACTAGCTTATAAGACCTGACTCTGATTCCAGTTTGTAAGACCACTCTCCCCTTACCAAGGAGGTTACCTGGTCTTATTCCCAGAATCGCTGCCTTACGGTGGCACTAACCCACGAGTTAGTCGACACCGCAAGATGCTGATACTGTCGGCGAGTACAATCATTCAACAAGTGTCGGCCAATCAAGAATAAAAGTAAAATAAGTAGTAATAACTAACAAGTTCATAAAGATCAAAGCACATATCTTATATATATATATGAAAATGAAAATACAACAATAGTCTACAATGAGTACAATGAAAGGGAAAAGGGATTATACCTTGAATATGGATATCAAATCTCTCTCTCTCTCAAAATCAAACTAAGCGGAAGCTAACTATCATCGGTACATGCGTCATTACCAAATGTCGGGCGACAGTAATAGTAGTATGTGGTATCAGCTCCTCAAGTCCTGCTACCTCATCTTGTTGGTCGTCCTGGTGCTCCATCTCCTCGAGTTCCTAAAATGATATGGTCATAATCGACCGTTAGTCATAAAGACTAAGCCATTTTGTCCTCGCCTCACCCCCGCGACTTCTAGGCACCGAGCGGGAGGACGAAAGCGGAGGACAAAAAGGGGTAGAAAAAGTATAGCAGGTGACAATGGATCTAATCTATCATGGTTATATAATAACAAGTATATCTCTACTTTAGCAGTTCTATATATTACAAGTAAAGTAATTAAGAACAGTATTGAAAAGAAGTGCGGTAAGTAAAGTAAAGAACGGAGTAGAAAGTAAACTATCTACTGCTAAACTACCATCACAGAAGTACCTTAACTTATATGAATGTCCATACAAACTTATAAGTTAAGGTTTCATAAATGTAACTTATCATATAAAAGAGTCCATACTAATTTATATGATAAGGATCTATGGTGCGTATGACCTAAATATGTATTTATGTTATGCATGTGGTTATGATTCATACAAGTGCAACTCAAATACAAGACTCTATGATCACAGACCTTTAGTTCCCCCTTTTTGGAGCTAGCATCACTCTCTGGTACCACCGTTGTGGCTACGGACAGCAGCGGAACAGGCGCTTCCGCTTCCTTGGTGGGTATACACACTACCAGGCCAAGACCCTTCGTACGCTTCTGTAGACGTCCTAGGTGCACTCTAGAGTCTCTGCGAACTAATGCTGGCAAACTGCAAGACTTTCTTGGTCACTTGTGCATTTTTGGGGATTGTCCTCTAGACCGCAGTATAAACAACCTACTGGCCCCTCAAACCCTCACACCTCACCAGAGTAACCATACTGCCATCAGTGTGACCATTGGCCTAGTACTGCATGACCCGCAACTCGTTTTGTTTCTATTCACATATATGGTATCTCAACTCGAGCATCCAGCTCGTAGGACCAAACCTTTCCCGATGTCATACTCCTGAGCCTCCAGCTCACAGGACCAACCTGTCCTGAATAAACCTCTCGAGCCTTAAGCTCGTAGGACAAACCTGTCCTGAGATCCAACTCTCGAGCCTCCAGCTCGCAGGACTAACTGCTCTAAAACCCTCAAACCCTTCACGGGTGAGATTGTCACATCATTCTATTAGTTCTGAATCCTTCCAACCCTTCATGGGTGACATTGTCACAATGTTCTCTTAGCCTATTATACTACTCTTATCTAATTTTTATTACACTTAGCAATTTAGGGTTAATCCTTAGACTGCGCAGGGCATGCCCGATGAAGGGCTCTCGGGGAAACTAGGAACTATGATGGGCTGAAGCCCAAAGTTCCCTTTCTTAAGTACACTTACTTTTTTAGTGTTTACCCATTATTATACCCTCTCTCGATGTTACTCTAGTGTGGACCTAATTACTTTTGATGTTATTAGGAGGACGATGGTCTTCCGTCGGCCTTCGTTCTAGTTACTAACCTTAGGGTTTTGCAATCTAACACTCGTTACTAAGTAGTGACCTACTAGTCACCGACCAGGATTTATCTTCCCATTATAGTTATCAACTTAACCTTCTATCGTATCCCCTGTGGGTCCCAGTAATACCTGCTACTTTTGCTTAGCGCAACCCATGACCTAATAGTAAACCGTACAATAGAACTTCCAAATCCTTGGGCCAAATACCCCTAATTAATTATCATGGGTTGGTATGCTGTATGGTGTTGACCATTTAGAATTTCACTATTTTTTTAAGTAATTAAGACCCTAAATTAAATCTTTTAATTAAGTTACCTAAGTCACTTTGTGCATGATATACTATATCCAATGAGTCCACATGCCTAAGAAATTTTCCTGGTGTTCAACTAGGTTAAATATGACTGCCTACCAGGAATCATAATTTTCAATTTAAGATTAAAATTATAATTAAACAATTTTCCAAATGAAGTACTTCAATTATATAACAAAAAATTCTAGGAATATTACAAGAGGTCAATATTGATATAATAAAACAACATACAAAATTTGGTGATCCTAACCAGTGATTTGACCTAGCAAAATTCCATAGTGATAATATTACCAAAATGCCACAACTTGTGTTTGCAACATACATATTCACCCATAAATTCTAAAATAATTACATAGCGTTCCAATCACGGAGTTAAGATGCTATGATTTTCCCTTAATTTTCAAGCAATGATTTCCTTTTACTTTAATTAATTTCCAAAAAGGGGCAATAAGGTAATTTTACTAAAAACTCAAAGTAAAGTTTACAAACAAGCTCATTAAATTTTCCAGAGTTGTATGATGTCCTAATAGGGTTTGTGACAGAGTTGTAGAATTTAATAAAGTAATTGCCCTATTTTCAAATTTATATTTCCAAATGGACCTTATTTCCAATAAATCTATTTAATGGGATTTTTGATCCCAAAAATCCCATCCTTCCTATGGAAGGTGTCATTCATCCCTATAAGCCTCTATCCAAACTTTCATGGACATGCATTGGGCCAAGTGGGCTAATTCCCTATTTTTGCATTTGGCACAATTATTTACGATTCTACCCTTAACATGCTTGTTGGTTTTCTCCAACATGCGAAGGTCCAAATGTTCTGAAATTTCTACCGTGGCCTTTTAGTGGAAGTAATACCATGTTACCAAAATTTGGGGCATTTGAATAAGGGAATCTTCCTATTTTCATTTTTATATAATAAATGAATTATCTATAAAAACTTTAGGAAAATATTCCCCAAAAATTATAATTTTAAGATAGGTCTTAGGTTTAGCCCATACACAAGTATGCCCAAAATTTCACTTCATGTGGACTTAGGGTTATGCTTGGGAACCTATTTAAAAATTTTTGCCCTAGCCTAGGACCAGTCTTAGTATAATGGCACTACAGGGAGCTGTATTACTCCAAATTTTAGGTTTAGGGTGTCAAAATGAAGGTAAGACCTAGATCTACCTTTTTCATGTTGAAAATCATTTCTAAAAATTCCTCTAAGAAGCATCCCTTCATCTTCTCCAACTAGCCGATGGTTCAGATGCATCTTGCCTGTAGAAACTTAATTTGTTCTTTCCCAGCCATCCGGCCACCTCCTAGACCGGCCACTAACACAACCACCTCCGTTGAGGTGAGGGCAAATGTTTAGCAGCGACTTGGCTGTCAGAGGCGGCGATTTATGGCTAACCCGAGCTCCAACAAAACCATAGATTTTTTATGACACCTCACATGGATCCAAGCTCAATTGAGCTCGAAATCTCTCCTAAATGATCTAGGAAGCTAGCATAGAGGGAGAGGAGGAGAAACGGACCTTGTTCGTAGACCGATGGCAGCGGCTATGGTGGTTGGCCATGGAATTTCTCCTTTCCAGCGAGCTTGCTCCCGAACTCATTTATCCACCAAAAGCTTCGATCCAGATATCAAATTCCACTCCTCTCGGCCTTTTGAAGCTTATGGTATGGTCAAATGGGGGTGGGGTTGGCTGGTTGTGTAGTTTTGAAGAAGGGGGATTTCGGCCAAGCATTTGATGCTTCACCATGGCTGCCATGTGTTATGGAGTTGGGCTGGAAAGCCTGGGAATTATTACTGGGGTTCAGATATGGGCTTGGGAAGAGAGGAGGTGGGCCACATGGCCTTCATCCCCATTTTTCCTCCCTTCTCTGTCCTCTTTTTACCCTAATTTCCAAAAACACCATCATGCATGTGAGTCTCTCCTATTTTAGAGGGGTGGGGGCTGTCAATGACCACTTGTGCTTGTCATGGGTCTTTATTCGTGGGCCTAGCCCATTAGGGATCCACTTAGCTCATTTCTTTTCTTTTCTTTAAGCCCTATGTTGACTTGTTGACTTTTTGGTTGACTTGGTCAACATGATGAGTGGGCTGACCAACTTGATGGTCATGAACCCCATGGCATCACCCAACATGGGTTGGGCCATGGTGATGCCCAACTTAGGCTAATTGAGTCTATAAGTGTGGATTTGACCAAGTTAGGGTTAGGGTTGACTTGGGTCAACATGAGTCACTGATTGACCTAATGATGTGGCTTTTTGTTCACTTAGATTGCTTTTAGGGTTAGGGGCATAGTGGTGGGGTCAATGTGTACCTATGATTCCATTTTGAGCTTGTTTGACCCGATTTGACTTGAACCCTATTGTGGGCCCTATGCGAATCCACCCTAACTCCTTGGGTCAAACCTAGCCTAACCACATACACCCACAACATGTCCTAACCTAATCTAAGTTTTAGGGGCCTAGTAGAAAATGGGATGTTACATGCCATGATATGAACATGCAAGTGCAACACACACACCCGACTATGTGCACACATACCTTTAGTTCCCCCTTTCCGTGCCTTACCTCCCAGGATACCCCTGTAGTGGCAAACGGAAGCGGCGGGTTGGACCTCGCCCACCTATAAATCAGTATTGGCACTACCACTCAGACCTATTGTAAGCCTCAATGCTGGTGCACAAAGCAGAGCTCCCGCGTAATCTTGTCAGCTGCACACCGGACTTTATTTGGCCAAGTGTTAAACCACACTTGTTGAGTCAACGTATTGGTGTCGGTGCGAAAACTCTCAAATATCGAATACCCACCACTTTTTATTTTATGCACATGCAATATTAATATATTCTCCCACCGAGCCAAAGCTCCCCGGACTATCCCGTCCATCACAATTATCTACCGAGCCAAAGTTCCCCGGACTAACCCGTCCGTCAAAATTATCTACAGAGCCATGGGCTCGCAAGGCTAACCTTCCCATCTCCAAAATCACCGAGCCTACCACTCGTGAGACCTAACAAAACTCCCAAAACACCGGGGAGTGTGAGTGTAAGTGTAATCATAGTTATACTTGTTGGAGTTACCATGGTGATCTAGAAGTGGTCAAACAGTTAATCTCACTGCCAACGCGATATGAGCCTGCAGGGTCGCACATAAGAGCATGTGGAGAAATTGGAAGATTAATTGTGTTGGTAAAGGTTACCAATCACCCTACAGTATGGGGAGTCAGGCAAATGTTGCCAAGGGAAAATCGTCGAGAGTCGACGGGAGTCGTCGAGTTTGACTCGTCGACTATGGCAGAATCGACGAGAGTCGTCGAGAATCGTTGAGTATGACTCAACGATTTCAACGCCAAGGCGAATTCGGCGAGAGTCGTCGAGATGATTCAACGACTAAGATAGAGTCGTCGAGAGTCGTCGAGATGACTCATCGCCGTTGGCAGGTTCGTCGAGAATCGTTGAGTATGACTCAACGCTCTCAACTCCATTTGTACAAGGTGATTCTCGCCGATTCTGGATCTGATTCTCGCCGATCGATTCTGGGACCTTATACTGTGTGGTCTGCGGATAAATATGCTTTAGGTCTGTTTATACTTTTAGTATAAAAGGGGACTTAGGGTTTTTGGGATTTAACGCGATTCATCCTGCAGTCGTTCGAAACTGACGGAAGTGTTCCGCTGCTGTTCCGACCTGCCGAATCCCGAACACCGCCGACGGAAGTGTTCCGCCGCCGCGTCTGCTCCGCCGACCTTCCCATTTCCGACGATCGTCGTCGGTATTTCCTCTCCTGGCGCGGACCTAGCAGTCCGTGGAGTTGCAAGGTGCGGCTGACCTTCCTCCCGATCCTTCGTGCGACGAAGCTCGGGGTTCTCCCGCTCGTGTGGATTTTTGCAGAGACGTGGACGTTATTCCACGTAGGACTCGCCACCGACAAGGAATCACACTTGGAGCACTTTGTTGAGTTGTGACTCAACACCGAAGAGGTAATTTTGCATATTTATGTTTTAACTTCTTGATTCAACATTTATGGCCCGATCCAATCTCTTTGGGTTGTTCTAGATTTTATTACTTCCGCTGCGTGCACAAGTGTTGTGCCATACTATTTATAGAAACCCAACAGTGGTATCAGAGGTAGGTTGCGGCCATGATTGTTATTTTGGAAGTTAGGTTATTCCAGTACGTGTAAACCTAGGGATTTAGAAGTGTTCTAAATGTCTAGATTTAATCTTGGCACCCCGCCGTGAACGTCTGGAATCTTGTGGTAATTTCTAATCGTTAGGAATTATTGTCTCCTTAGCAGTAACCATCCCTCCATTTTGTTTTGGATTTTGAATCCAACATAGAGAGATGAGCTTGTCTACTGTTTTAAGTTGAGTTGTCTTTGCCTTTGTCCAATGCATGTAAATCTGAGGATTTGGAAGTGTCCGGATGTTCAGATTTAGCCCTTCCTTCTATCAAATGTTGATAGTGTCAGGTTGTGCACATAAGGGATGCATGTGGTTTTAGAAAAATTGTTTTTCATTGGATGTGCACATTGATCAAATGTTGATCATGGTTAATTGTTAACCTATAATCAAAATCCCTTCATTAAATATTAAGTGATCGGATGCCTTCCGATGGATGACACTCTTCATGCCTCGATCGATGAAGTGTGGGCTTGCCAAAGCAAGGTGCATTAATCTATCTTGGTAAGGGTGCGAGCGGATAATTGTGATATCCCACTGTCGACATCGGGTCTATCTTAACTAGGTGACCTCAAAGGTTGAGTGCCTAGAGGCATAGGGTTGGCATACACCATATGATGGATGCAGATAAGGAGTTATTCACCAACCAAACAAGAATTGCATGAGGATGCAATTGGCAAGCGTTGCCTACCTAAATAACCGCATCGTGAGAGGAAAGCCAAAGCTGACTCATTGTGTTGGTGAAATACGGATCTTGTCCACTAAGAGAGTAGCTCGCATGAACTCTCTGAATTGATAGTGAGGGCTATTATTTCGAATAAAATAGTGGGAGTTTTAATTGAAGTCCAAATTAAAATAAATTGTATTTGAAATTTTGGTACTGATGTTGTTCTGCATAATTTCTTGTAGAATTCCATGGCAAGTGTTTCACACTCCACGTTGTCTCTTAGAGCCATCCTTGAGAAGGACAAGCTCAGTGGTACTAATTACATGGACTGGTACAGGAACCTGAGAATTGTTCTCAGGCAAGAGAGAAAGCTCTATGTCTTGGAAGAGGAAACCCCCGAGGTGCCGACCGGGAATTCTTCCCGTGCTGATAAAGATACTTATAAGAAGTATACTGATGACGCTTTAGACGTCGAGTGCCTTATGCTTGCCACCATGAACTCTGAGCTTCAGAAGCAACATGAGAACATGGGGTGCAAGGAGATTGACGAGCATCTCAAGAAAATGTTTCAAGGGCAGGCTCGTCAAGAGAGGTTCGATGTCACAAAAGCATTGTTTCAGTGCAAGATGGGAGTTCGAGACTCAGTAGGGACTCACGTACTCAAGATGATTGGGTATATAGAGAACCTTGAAAGACTGGGTTTTCCTCTGGGTCAAGAGTTGGCCACAGATCTGATCCTGCAATCGTTACCGGACAGTTACGAGCAGTTTGTCTTGAACTACAACATGAATGAGATAGACAAGACACTGCCTGAGCTCCTAGGCATGTTGAGAACTGCCGAGATCAATATGAAGAAGGCCAAGCCTGCCAGCCCCATACTGATGGTGCATAAGGGCAAGGGCAAGGCCAAGGGTTTCAAGAAGATGAAGGTGGGACCTAAGTCACATCTTGAACCCAAGTCTTCTGCACTGATGAAGAAGAAGAGCACGGTGAAGGAGGGGAAATGCCACCACTGTGGCAAGGCTGGTCATTGGAGGAGGAACTGTCCTTCGTACATTGAGGGTCTACAAAAATTGAAGGGAGGTATGACTTCCGCTTCAAGTATTTACGTTATAGAAATAAACCTTTCTGCTCCTTCATCTTGGGTATTAGATACCGGATGTGGTTCTCACATTTGTACAAATGTGCAGGAACTGGGAAGGAGAAGATTGCTGAGTAAAGGGGGGGTGGACCTTCGTGTCGGCTATGGAGCAAGAGTTGCTGCTGTAGCCGTAGGGGTTTACTGTCTTTCTTTGCCCAGTGGGCTTGTAATAGAACTAGATAACTGTTATTTTGTTCCGGCAATAACTAGAAACATTATATCCATTTCATGTTTGGACATGATTGGATTTTCTTTTATGATTAAGAACAACTGTTGTTCTATATTTAAGAATGATGTTTGTTATGCTGTAGCCCAATTGTTTAATGGTCTTTATGTTTTGAACTTGGACCATCAGATCTATAATGTAGAAAATAATAAAAGACTAAGAACAAATGACTCAAACCCTACATATCTCTGGCATTGTCGTTTGGCCCATATAAACGAGAAGCGTATATCCAAGCTCCATAGAGATGGACTTTTGGACTCATTTGATTATGAATCATTTGAGCGATGCGAATCTTGTTTGTTAGGCAAGATGACTAAAGCTCCTTTCACCGGCTATACTGAGAGGGCTAAGGATCTCTTGGGTGTTGTACATAGTGATGTATGCGGACCCATGAGTTCCATGGCTAGAGGTGGGTATTTCTACTTCGTTACATTTACTGATGATTTCAGTAGATACGGATATGTGTATCTTATGAAGTGCAAATCCGAGACCTTTGAAAAGTTCAAAGAGTTCAAAAATGAAGTAGAGAACCAGTTGGGTAAAAGGGTTAAAGCAATCCGATCTGATCGAGGTGGCGAATACCTGAGTCATGAGTTTCGTGATCATCTAAAAGAGTGTGGTATTGTATCACAGCTCACTCCACCTAGAACACCACAATATAATGGTGTGTCTGAGAGGAGAAATCGTACTCTGTTAGACATGGTACGTTCGATGATGAGTCATGCAGACTTGCCTGTTTCCTTTTGGGGTTTTGCTTTAGAGACTGCTGCAATGACATTGAATCGCGCTCCAACGAAAACGGTTCTAAAGACACCATATGAGATATGGACTGGGAAGCGTCCTAGAATGTCGTTCATTAAAATTTGGGGCTGTAAGGCATGCGTGCGACGTCAAATGCCTGACAAGCTGGAACCCAAATCGGATAAATGTTATCTAGTGGGATATCCTAAGGAAACGAAAGGGTATTACTTTTACCTGCCACGTCCGAGGGCAAAGTGTTTGTCGCAAGGACTGGCGTCTTCTTGGAGAAAGAGTTCTTATCAAGAAAGACTGAAAAGGTAGAACTTGAAGAAGTTCAAGACCCACAGGTAGTGAATGAACCGGAATTGGATACTGAGATAGGACTACAAGATGTTGTAGCTGGAGAACCTACTCAAGAAGCACAAGTCCTACGTAGATCTGGTAGACCGAGGTTTGAGCCTGAGAGATATGGATTTCTCGTGTCTCAAATAGGTAATGTGTTGCTTATGGATCATGATGATGAACCAGCAACCTACCAAGAGGCTATGAATGGACCGAACTCCGACAAATGGCTTGAGGCTATGAAATCCGAAATGGACTCCATGTACGCAAACCAAGTTTGGAACTTGGTGGAACCACCTAAAGGGGTACGACCCATAGGGTGCAAATGGGTCTTCAAGAAGAAGACTGACATGGATGGGAATGTACAGACATTCAAAGGGCGACTGGTGGCTAAAGGTTTCAAGCAAATTCATGGTATTGACTATGATGAGACCTTTTCCCCTATTGCTATGATTAAGTCCATAAGGATATTGCTTGCTATTGCTGCGTATTATGACTACGAGATCTGGCAGATGGATGTCAAAACGGCTTTCCTTAATGGAAACCTCCTTGAGGAAGTGTATATGACACAACCCGAGGGTTTTGTATCCCCATATGAAGCCACTAAAATATGCAACCTGAACAAGTCCATCTATGGACTGAAACAGGCCTCTCGAAGTTGGAATCTTTGTTTTGATGAGAAAATCAAAGAGTTTGGTTTCATCAAGAATGAAGATGAGCCTTGTGTTTACAAGCGAATCAGTGGGAGCATAATTGTCTTCCTGATATTGTATGTAGATGACATACTGTTGATTGGGAATGACATTCCTACCCTGAAAGTTGTTAAGAACAATCTAGGGAACTGCTTTTCAATGAAGGATTTGGGTGAAGCGACTTATATACTCGGTATTAAGATCTATAGAGATAGATCGAAGAAGTTGCTGGGTTTGACCCAGAGTACATACATTGAAGAGGTGTTGAAGCGGTTCAACATGCTTGAGTCCAAGAAAGGATTTTTACTCATATCTCATGGTGTGAATCTCTCTAAGGACCAGTGTCCAAAATCTTGTGAAGATAAGGACCGCATGAAGTTGATTCCATATGCTTCTACAATTGGATCAATCATGTATGCAATGTTATGCACTCGACCCGATGTCTCCTATGCTTTGAGCATAACTAGCAGGTATCAGTCAGACCCCGGTGAATGTCACTGGATTGCAGTCAAGAATATCCTGAAGTACTTGAGAAGGACTAAGGATGTATTCTTGGTGTATGGTGGAGAGGAAGAGCTCGTTATAAGTGGTTACACAGATGCTAGCTTCCAAACTGATAGAGACGATTCAAAGTCTCAATCAGGGTTTGTGTTTTGCCTTAATGGAGGAGATGTGAGCTGGAAGAGTTCCAAGCAAGAGACAGTTGCTGATTCTACAACAGAGGCCGAGTATATCGATGCGGCTAACGCAGCGAAGGAGGCTGTATGGATTAGGAAATTCATCAGCGAGCTTGATGAAGTTCCTAGCATTGTTGGTCCCATAGTTCTTTACTGTGATAACAATGGTGCAATTGCACAATCTAAGGAACCTAGATCCCATCAGCGCTCCAAGCACATACTTCGGCGGTTCCATCTTATTCGTGAGATTGTCGAACGAGGAGATGTGAACATTTGCAGAGTGCCGATTGAAGAGAATATTGCGGATCCACTGACAAAGCCTCTCGCGTAGAGAAAGCATGATGGTCATACTAGATCAATGGGTATACGATACCTGAACGATCAACTCTAGTGGGAGTCTTGTGGGTTGCATGTAAACATATATTCTGTTGGCTGTTTATTGTTTATTCATTTGATGAATTTTGTACCTAAATGTTTCCTTTTATAATTAGTGGCAAGTTCTTTTATTATGTTTTTTTTATATGATAGTTAAATTGTAACATAATAAATACCCTTAGAGTGTTCGCTTCTATAGGACATCAAGTACGTGACTTGAATGTGAGAGCCTATGATTTATTTGAAGCTTCATTCTTAAAAGGTCCCTGGTCGTTGTATCGTCATAGAAACTAAGGGTGATGATGATACCTTAAGACTAGCACGTGCGTTGACTGATGACCAGTTCTCACAGGTCATGATATTGTGATATCAAGTCATCACGTGGGTACTTGTTAATGAACAAGTTGTACTGGACAGACACAAACTGAGACTACTCTGTGGATTGTCATCCAATCGTGTCACGAGTAGGTCTCAATTGACAATGGTGTTGTGGTCCTTTGACCTGAAGTCACACCATTCATCAAGTGAGGAAGAGCGTGCTTTGATGCCATCTAAAGTCTTCCTTGAGAAAGGTTGATGATAAGGGTGGTTGTTGGCTACGTTACGAATCATTTGGGTGTTTGCGTGTGAGCAGATATGGGATTTGTCCTCCTATATGATAGGAATTGCATCCATGGGCCCCTTGATGGAACTGGACTGAGAAATGCATGGCCATGCTTGGTTGAGTCAATATGTGATAATGGACTCACCATTCTCTGGAAGTCCGTTCTAGATCAAGAAACTTGGATTGAGCTATTATGAGGGTGACACGGTCCATGCCTCTAGTTCTTTCCGGATGTAAGGGACAAAGGGACAAAGACAACGCTGGGATATTGGTCATGAAGGCTTATGAGTTATGAACTCTTATTACTTGGGGAGCAATGATGCATTGCTAGATGCCGCTCATTGTTTGTGAGGTTTTTGTTTTGATACTTTCAAGATCAAGTGGGAGACTGTTGGAGTTACCATGGTGATCTAGAAGTGGTCAAACAGTTAATCTCACTGCCAACGTGATATGAGCCTGCAGGGTCGCACATAAGAGCATGTGGAGAAATTGGAAGATTAACTGTGTATCACCCTATAGTATGGGGATTCAGGCAAATGTTGCCAAGGGAAAATCATCGAGAGTCGACGGGAGTCGTCGAGTTTGACTCGTCGACTATGGCAGAATCGACGAGAGTTGTCGAGAATCATTGAGTATGACTCAACGATTTCAACGCCAAGGCGAATTCGGCGAGAGTCGTCGAGATGATTCAACGACTAAGACAGAGTCGTCGAGAGTCGTCGAGATGACTCAACGCCGTTGGCAGATTCATCGAGAATCGTTGAGTATGACTCAACGCTCTCAACGCCATTTGTGCAAGGTGATTCTCGCCGATTCTGGATCTGATTCTCGCCGATCGATTCTGGGACCATATACTGTGTGGTCTGCGGATAAATATGCTTTAGGTCTGTTTATACTTTTAGTATAAAAGGGGACTTAGGGTTTTTGGGATTTAACGTGATTCATCCTGCGGCCGATCGAAACCGACGGAAGTGTTCCGCTGCTGTTCCGACATGCCGAATCCCGAACACCGCCGACGGAAGTGTTCCGCCGCCACGTCTGCTCCGCCGACCTTCCCATTTCCGACGATCGTCGTCGGTATTGCCTCTCCTGGCGCGGACCTAGCAGTCCGTGGAGTTGCAAGGTGCGGATGACCTTCCTCCCGATCCTTCGTGCGACGAAGCTCGGGGTCTCCCGCTCGTGTGGATTTCTGCAAAGACGTGGACATTATTCCACGTAGGACTCGCCACCGACAAGGAATCACACTTGGAGCACTTTGTTGAGTTGTGACTCAACACCGAAGAGGTAATTATGCATATTTATGTTTTAACTTCTTGATTCAACATTTATGGCCCGATCCAATCTCTTTGGGTTGTTCTAGATTTTATTACTTCCGCTGCGTGCACAAGTGTTGTGCCATACTATTTATAGAAACCCAACAATACTAGTTACTCTTAAACATTGATTATTCTTACGGTTTAAGTTAGCCTAGGACTGCCCAAGCTATTTCCGGTGAAGGGCTCTCACAGGGCAATAGGAACTATGATGGTAGATGAAGCCCATCATTCCCTTTCGTAAGGCACTTACTATTTTTTGTTATTACCCAATTCCAGATCCCTTTTAATATTATACTGGATCTAACCCTATTGTATTTGACTCTCTCTCTCTCTTCACAGGAAAGACGATCTTTCGTCGATCCCGAGCACCTCTTTACACTAGTCAACCCAGCACTCTCGTCATCATGACTCCTAATGAAGCTCTCTTTTTCACCATACCAAATCAGTAAACTATGATTCCCATCTCCCTATGTCCATTCCACAAGTTATCATAATTTCCACAGTTTTAATAAATGTAGACGAGCTAAGCTATGTGATGTACATGACTAGAGGCACTCCAAATTTTCATCCAAAAGCCCTGAGATAATTAGTGTAGGTCTATCATGACACATTCAGCCTAAATCAAGAAACTTATAATTTTCCTAGTTAATTTGGCATTTATTAAATTTTCCCAAATGTTAGGCCATAGGTATTTTTGAACATGAAGTACTAGATTTCCTTAAGTTATGGCCACCCAAAAATTATGAACACTAAATGATAGCAAAATATCAGTGAATACCAAATTTCAAAGAGTTTTATAAATATCATAACCTCAAAATAATTAATTTAAGATAAATACAATAAATAGAATTAAAGAGAGAAGTGCCTCAAAATATTATCCAAAAATTACACAAAAATTACCCGGGCTTTACTATGATCATAAATCATCACTAACTAAGTTTCATAACATTCTAAGTTAGTTTAACTATGATATTATCAAAATCATCCTTAGGGGCAACAGAAAAGTAATAACTATAGGTATGAGCCACTTAAATTTGGCTTAGCCCAAGTGGATTGGGCTAGGTTGGGTCAACTTGAGCTATTTTGACCTAAACTAAGGTTGGGTTAACTTTGGTCAATTTGACCTTTTGGGTTGACCCCAATGGGTTCAAAGTGACCCATTGGTCTCCCTTAAGATTTAGTAAGACTTGGTTTGGGTTGGTTGTGAACCTTGTAGGCCACTTGACCCTTATTTAAGGCACTTTTACCAATTTAGGGTTTAAGTTGACTTTAGTCAACTTGACAACTTGGGTTGACCAAAATGGGTTCTTAGTGAAACAATGGACCTACTAAAGGGTTAGGTAGGTTTAGGTGGGGTCATCTTGGTAAGTTGGAGGTCCCTTGGCCCTAGATAGGTCGCTTTGACTATTTTAGGGTTAGGGTTGACTTTGGTCAACTTGACTACTCTGGTTGACCCCAATGGGTCCTTGATGACCCAATATACCTTCTAAAGGGCTAGGGATGTTGTGGTAGGGGTCAAAGAGTCAATGTGAGGCCCTAAAGTCAAACCCTTGGTTAGGTGGAAAGTGTTATTTACAGACCATGGTGATCTCACCTTCATTCCTAGGTTCACTTTGTCTTCTTGGGATTCCTATGGTTTTGTCATGACTTAGACATGAAAAAAGCACTCCTAGGGGTCTTGTTTTTTAGGGATGTTACTTTGACCTATAGCAGGTTCCTGCACTCTCGGCTGCTACCCCTAAATGACAGTCAACAGCTCCTGGATCTGCGAATGCTTCTCCACCATCTGCCAAGATAGGGCCTTATTGCTTTGCCACAGTCCCTTAATCACTTCCTCACACTGCACACTAGATGACTCACCCTCAAACTGGGGATTCAACCTTGTCGCAACACACTTAGGCAGTATCCTAAGAATAAAACGAACAACCAATCAAAACCTAGCTTAACCGCTAGAACTACATAACTTAGTTCAGACCATACATGCTTAGACACTTGGTCATGCTGCTAACTTGTTCTTGGAGTTTTATAATGATGTCATGCTTAAACTTAGGATGATATACCGTCATCCTATTTACTCATGTGCATAAACCATATATGCATGAATTCTTATTCTTTTTTGCTATAAAACCAAGTGTGTGTGTATGTCATCATATAGATCTTTAGCTTGGCACATGTGCTAATGCTATGTTATGTCATGCATATTGTGCTATGAAATCTAATAAAGGCCTTAATGCATGTTATGAGCGGCGTACATATGAAATATTATGCATCCCATACTACATAATAGCTTTTAATGAAAAGAAAAATCTAATGTGCATTCATGTGATGATTGTTATGCATCCCATACTATATAACAGTCACATATTGCTTCAAATGAGGATCCATATACAAACATATATTATGCATCCCATACTACATAATATGCCTCGTATACTTCTTGTCATGCTTATGACTGTAGTGTTCATGCTTCAGCCAAGAAGTACTGATGACACATTGGTGTGTGTATGAAATGGAACAAGAAAATCTAAACTAACCAGAGATAGTCATTTGACCAATTATAAAACAACCTATCCCTCTGATACCAACATGCACAACCCGCATTTTCTCCGCAAATTTTTGATATATCAGAGTAAGAGAAAACATGCGTCATGATGTCACACCATGCAAGGGATAACTGCAGGCGCTCAGACAAGAACCCAAACCCAACTCTTCATCTGAAATCGTCAAGTTTATTATGAAGAAAACTACAATTGAAGATAAGTTTGATGGTCGTATCCCTCAACTGAGTTGATTAACTAATCCACATGTGAAAATATGAATATACGCTGCAGAAAATACTTTGTTTATATTGATTGACATCTTATATGAGCTTAAACATCCAAATAGGATAACTCATGATATGCATACCTCTAGATTTAATATAAGTATAGAAATAGCTTATACATACGTTAAAAAATAGTGACTTTGGTTTAAAACCATGCTATGAATGAGATAGTCAAAATGATGCTTTTATACTTTTAAAATAACTAGCATGCAATTCTAACATAAAATCTTCCCAATGAACAAGTATAACAAACAATTCAATCAGAAATTGACTTAGCAGATAGCAACTACTTAACATCCAACCAAAATCATCAGTGGGTGTCTACAACCTGACACAAACCCACTAAAAAGATATATGTCTGAACTAAAGAAAAAGAAACAATAAAACTACCTCATAACGGTGAGGGAAAGACAACTACAATAGCTGCAGAACACTAGCCCCAACCAATCCTAGCCGCTCAACCGGCTACTCCTCTAAACCTGAGGCATTCAAAAGAAAGGAATACCTCAGTAAGAATATACAAGTGGCAAATAAAATCATCAGTAGACAAAAATCGAAAAGGAAGCAGAAGGGGTTACCAACCCCAACAACAGGAATTGCTAACAAACCTCAGGTAATAAACCAAACTATAAAAAGTAAGGAAAAAATCTCAACAGTAGAGTTAGAGAAGTTGAACCAAGTACGAAATAAAGCCATGCTTTGGTAAAATATAAAAAAGTAAGCGTCCAACATTTGTCTATTCAATAGGAAGAAAAGAGACATAACGACTCTAAACACATGAATCATTAACACCGGTGAAAACGTTTCTGAATCAGTGGCCACAATATCCAAGACGAACTAACAGACCTAAACATCTTCAAAAGGTACTGCGGTGGTGGACACAATGTCCAACACAACTTGATAGTCCAAACATCTCACAAAAAAGGCACTCTGATGGTGGCCATAATGTCCAACACAACCCAACAGTCCAAGAGAAAACACCATAAGAAAAACCACCAAGTGCAATGATTCACATGTCAGCACTAAGTTGGTGGTCTTTTATCCACTAGCAGCCATGGGCCACACCTAAACATCCATAAACACCTATGAAACCCCAACTAAAATGCTGGGCTCCTTATAAGACAAGAGGGAAGAGAAATTCTGAAATTCACCCTAAGGCCCACACTCGACGAATTTACTCAACTCGGCGAGAAAACATACTCGACAAATTCGACAAGTATCAGCTAGTATACTCGACGAATTCGACGAGTATCGTCAAGTATACTCAACGCACTCGACGCCTAGCCAACTGATAATCGACGAATCTGAATTAGAAAAATCCAGAGAAGTAAAGTCGACGAATTCGGCGTGTATCGACATGTATAGTCGGCAAATTTTGCGAGTATCGTTAGATACATTCGATAAATTCAAATGTATACACGAGGATATTTGACGAATTTTACTTGACCGATTTTCCAAAATCCAGAGTGTTGATGCTCGAAAAGCGACGGACTCGGGCACCACCCGCTAACCGTTCGAGCACTTGGGGAAGAAAAAGGAAAAACAAACTGCGAGCAGCAGTCTACTTGGCGGACTAGAAAAGGAACAGAAAAGCAGGAGCCGTGGAGCACGGCAACACCGGACTTCGCCCGTCGCGGCCTGAATGCCTCTCCTGCGACGGGCTTACTTTTGATTGCAAAGAAGGGGTTACAAGAAGTGAAAAGCAAAGCCAAGCAGAAAGCAAGCTGGAGACCGCAAAGCCAGAGATTCGAGTCCGCAGCCTTTAACAAGTGGGCTCCTGGGCTCGAGTCAGCGTCCTTTGAGTGCACCACTTCCCCCTATTTATAGGCTGGGGGCCTGCCCAAGCGGGCAGGGCTAAAATAACCGGCTGCCCGGGGTACAAAAGAGCCGGGCAGCGGTGACGGGAATCAAAAAAGAGAAGGAACAAGCAGTCCGCGCGGAACAGGCGGACTGGGCCAGCGAGCTGGAGACCTCCCTTGGTCGCACCGAGCGCGGGACTTTTAAACTAGCTGCGACCTGAGCGACCTGGGCGGCCTGACTCGGAGCTTGCCGGTCTGAGCTTGACTCGCCGATCTAGCAGAACTGGGAACTGAGGGCGACCTGAGCGGACTGATTGCTGGAGTCCGCCTAGGTGACGGACCACGTCCACTAGCGAGCTGGGCGAACTGAGTACTTGAGTTCAGCGAGGGAAGGGCAAGATGCCTAGCTGGAAATGTTGCGGATTCTGGGGTTAACATAATCCCCGCACATTTTTGAGTTTTGGAAAATTCCGAAAATGTTTCCTTAACCGCTGAGTCCGCAACTATCATTAATGCTATTTGTGCTATAAATTCTGCCGGAAGCGCTGTCTTCTGTCAGAATTGTCTGCGCGACGGGTCGTTACTCACCACTTGCGGTCTCGACTTTCCAGTCCGGCATGGCGAGGCTAGGGTCCTTCTTTGGCTGCATGGCTGCTCCGATTGAGAAGCCGAAAGCGAGTTCCCGGCCTAAGAAATCGAGCCATCGAAAAGATGCACCTGCCCGCCACCAGGGGGAGAGTTCAGACCAGGTGAAGCAAGATCCAGTCCGCGATACTGCAAAGACTGCGAATGCTCCTTTAAGTCCTCTACGGGAGAAACCGAATCCGCCCTCCGTTTCTGACCAAAACCCTGCGAACTCCTCCAGCATGGAGGTGCATCGCTCTCCTTCCGGGACTATCATGTTGCGGATAGAAACGGAAAAGGAAGTTTCATCGCCGAAAGTCCAGCAGCAAAGGATCGAGGAGAAGCTTCCTGCTGGTGAGCCGATAGTGGAAAGGGGAGAGGAGGTTGCCGAGGAGCGAGATAAGGAGTCCGCTGAAAACGCGACCAACAGTTCCATCGAAAAGCAAGTTGTGGAGCCAGTATCTTCCTTGGCGCTGGTTGTCGCTCCAAACTCAGTTCCCGAACCAAAGCCGGATGTCATCGATTTAGAGAAGACTCCTGAGAAGAAGAAAAGGAGGAAGAGAGATGGTAATGCCGCCGAGCGGGTAGAGAAGAAGTTGAAAGTTAGAAAAGAGAAAAATATCTCCAAGCGGACTGGAGCTGCGAGCTTGCAGCATAAGCCGCGAGAAAAGGAAGTCCAAGATGATCTCGTCACCCCCGATCCTCTGCTCGCAGAAGGTGATCCCCCTTCCACGCTCAGCTTATCAACCACTGAGATACTCGACTCTATAGATAATGATCAGCTTGCGAGTATAAATCGCTCTCTACTGGAGGTGCTGCAGCCTGATACCGCAACTGGAGGAGAAAATCTTGACGACCCTTCTTCTTTTTTTCCAGCTGAAGAGAGGAAGAAAACCGAGGAGCAACTCGCAATGATGAAGGCGAAGGTTGAAGCGGCCTCGGAGAAGCTCGTGGTGGATAAGCGGACTGAGGATCTTCGGATTGCTGCCGAGCTGATGCGATCTGGTAAGTTGCAGCCGGCGACCAAGCGGTTTCAGAGCTCTTGGTTGTACAAATCCCCTCCACGAAAGTCGCGGCCAGTCAAGATCCTTACAGAAACTGATGACATAGTCGCCTCGAGCAGATCGCTGGCCGAGACAAGAGCACTAGTCCGCCGTGAATGAAGGCGTCGCCTAGAGGCTTTTGATCCCGAGCGCGTGAGGCGACCTATCCTTGATAGTCGTCAGATCGCCGCGAAGATAACCAAAAGTGGATAAAAACCTTTTCCCTTTTCTTTTTTTTGGAGCTATTGCGGCCTGGATACTGAGGCGATTTCACTTTCTTTGTTGTAGTTCAGAAGTCCACGCCTGATTCTGTCGAGGTCGGCGAGATCATGCCCACGCCACCAAACGTGTCGGAGGCTGCGGAGCGGACTACTGATGAGCTCACACAGGAGGAGTTGCCTGCTAAAGAAGACAGCGCACTGTTAGCGAAAAAATATGAGGAAGAGTTATGCGAGCTTCGAACTGAACTAAAGAAAAGCAAAGCGCGGGAAAAGATCGACTGAGCGAGGTCGCCGGCCTTTCATCCGCACTCGAAGGAGCGAACAAGGAGAAAAATCGACTGAGCGGAGATGTCCGCCATTATAGGAATAAATATTTGGCTTTGGCGAGAGAAGGAAAAAAGCAAGTAAGCGAAGCCGCTGGGGTGAGATCGCAAACGTCTCAGCCTGCTGTGGGGGAGGGATCAGCCCCTGCGGCAAGCGGGCAGCCCGCGGTGGTGGCAGATCCAACCCCGGCAATTCAATTGATTCCATTTCCGCGGGAAGTCAGAGACATGGCTCATATGCACCGCACCTTCAATAATATGCACCATCTGGTTTCCCAGCTCTACTGCGAGATCTTGCGAGGGAGTGACCTGGCCGCTCATGTTGGAATGGAGGAGGAGGTGCGACCTGCTCTGAAAGACCGCGGAAGGCGCTAAGGCCCAAACATTTATTTTCTATTATTTTTTAAGTTGTTGTATAATATTGTTGCTGAAACTCTTTGTTGTATGATTGTATCTGTGCTGTGATGCTACTTTGCTTGTTGCATACAATTATTTTTTCGGATAATCCCGTTGTGGAATGTAAGTTATGCGGGCTGGCGTTTTATGCTTGCTTATCTTGTTTACTAGAAAATTGCGATCCCTGTGGGCTTCCTGTGAGTTCGCAATTATTTGCAGGGAGAACAGGGAGGAGGCGAGCTGAGCGGACTGGCTTTGAATCCGCAAAGCCTTGAGAAATATCTGATATTGCAGGGAAAACAGGGAAGAGGCGAGCTGAGCGGACTGGCTGACCGATCTGAGCGGATTGACGGCTGTCATGTCAGACGGTTTTTATATAAATAGGGTTGTCATTCTCTGTTTGTGTAGAAAGCAGTGGGAGCTGAAGACTTGCGGTCTAAAAACATGGTATCCGCACGCACTGAAGCCGCAACCGCCTTCCACGCTGCTGATCATAAAAGGAGTAGGCTAACCGAAGCCGACCTGGAGGCTTTTTTGGGAGTTCATATGGCGGGCTCGCCCGTACTCGCGCGGCTCCCCGAACACCACGAACGACTGAATTTTTCAACCGCTACACAGCTCGCAGTTCCAATAGATCATTTTGACTGCGGGTTCAAATTCCCCCTGCTCTGGGAGGTCGCGGAGATCTTTGAGCATTATGGGGTGGTTCCGGGCCAGCTTGCCCCGAACAGTATGGTTGCCATCTGTAGTTTCATTGCTTACCTGCGAGCTGAGAGGGTTGAATTTTCCTTGAAGATTTTCAGGAAGATTTTCTCTGTTCGCTCTATCACCCCGACGGGAGACCCTGAGTACAAAGGCATCATCTACTTCTACTGTAGGGGAATGAAAGTTGTGGGCTTGCCGAATAAGATCCACAACTGGACCTCTAGGTATCTCATCTTTGATGGCGACCTGGGGTTCCTTCATACCAGTCCGCAGCTGCGCGTAGACGCTGACTTCAAGAGCGTGCGGCTGAACGATGCCGAGGCCGCCATCGTCAAGTTCCTTGACGGAGCGAGGCTGGATGTTGACTATTACATCCCGCTGCTGCCTGGGCTATATACTATTAGCCGCCAAGAGAGTAAGTCTTGCGACCTTCATTTGTATCCGCAACAACCTGGGAATTTTAGCTAACTTTCTCTCTTGCAGCGACCTTGGCGGTGCCCGCAAATCTGCCCGTTGCGCCTGCCGGACAGACTCCTACGCAAGGGGAAAGGAGAAAAGAAATCGCAAGAAAGAGGAGGGAAGACGGAGACCCCGCCGCGGGTTATTCTTCTGATGGCAGCTTCGACATTGCGGGCTTCGGCGAGAAGCAGAAAGATCTGAGGGGCAACCCCATGATCCACTGGCATGAGAAGAAAAAGTATGTCCGCCTATCAATGGCTCTTCCCTCTTGGAGGAGCCCGCGCCCATCTCGCCATGCCCACATCGCCCTGTCCGCCTTGTACGGGAAGCAAAACCTTCGCGATCTGCAAGGTGTGGCACCTGATGACCTCCCCCTTCTCGCTGCGCAGGCCAGTGCGAACGCCGCCGTCACCAACCACTTCTTAGGCAGGCTTACGCGCGAGCTGCTTAGGGATAATGTGCGGCATAAGAAGGAAAGCCATTCGCTGAAAGAAAGGAATAAGCGACTTGGTGTAAAAGTTAATCAATATAAAGAAGACAAGGCCGTAAGTGCTTAGTTAATCGCCATTAATCTTGCTTATCTTTCGCGGACTGATGTTTTGATTTCTTTTGCAGATCGCATATGAGGTGACCAACCCAGACTTTCAAAAGGCCATGTTTCCTTTTGTAAGGGAAAGCGTCGAGGTCGCGCTCGAGCGCGTTATCAGCGATGGGTACGCGAAGGCTGGGGTAGACTCTATTCCTTTCCTGAAGCTTTTCCCGGAGCTAAAGGATAAGGTTGCCGAGTTCGAGCAAGCTGATAAGGGGAAAGCGGTTGCCGAGGATGACGAGGAGGAGTCCGCTGACGAGGAAGCTGCTGAAGACGTGGCCTCAAGTCAGCAGCAAGGAGGTCAGTCGGATCAGTCCGCTAACTCCAGCTTTGGTGAGAGCAGCTCGCGAACAGAACCCTCAGCCGCTTCTCACTCTGACGACAACAGCAGCAGTGACTCAGGCGACTACTTGCCTATAGTGGATGTGGATGGGTCGAGCCCGGAGAAGCCTGCGGACAAGAAGCAGAGGACAGAATAGGAATATATATTGTAATTTTTTGGTTTTCTTTAATGTAAGGGGGGCGGATTCTACGCGAGTCCGCCAGGACATGTAATTTTTTGAATGAATATATATAAAAAAGGATATTTTTGATATCTTCTGAGATTTTCTGCTTGTTTCTCGCTGATGCTTTAGAGATCGCGCTTATATCTTTGCTAGCTGAAATTTCATAACCACAATCTTGTTATAATATGAACAGAATGTATTCCTTGGAAAAGGGACGAATGATGCGGACTTGGACGAGTTCAGTTCTCAGTCCGCATTTCACAGAACTTTTGCCAGTTTTTGCGAGAACTAAGATAACGAAAAAACCATAATCTGCTAACCCAAATATCATGAATAAGCGAACTGGACGGACTAGGGTCACCGTCCGCAGATATTTACGCTTGAATTTCTTCTAAGTACATTGTATGCATCGAACAAATTCTGCGGACTAGGCGAATTAGAAAACCAAAATCCGCACTGCATCAGTCAGCAACATCAGAAATGACCTGTAATTCATAATAAGCGGGTAGGAGCGACCGGAGCAGCATTGCTTTCCTCACAAGATTATGAACTACCGAATCAACCAAGGGACGGCGGACTGAGCGGATAAGGCAACTGGAGTCCGCACTTCATTAATGAACAATATCAGAAATGACTTGTAATTCACAACCAAGCGGGTAGGTGCGGCCGGAGCGGCATTGCTTTCCTCACAAGGTTATGAATTACAGAATCAACCAAGGGACGGCGGACTGAGCGGATAAGGCAACTAGAGTCCGCACTTCATTAATGAACAATATCAGAAATGACTTGTAATTCACAACCAAGCGGGTAGGTGCGGCCGGAGCGGCATTGCTTTCCTCACAAGGTTATGAATTACAGAATCAACCAAGGGACGGCGGACTGAGCGGATAAGGCAACTGGAGTCCGCACTTCATTAATGAACAATATCAGAAATGACTTGTAATTCACAACCAAGCGGGTAGGTGCGGCCGGAGCGGCATTGCTTTCCTCACAAGGTTATGAATTACAGAATCAACCCAGGTGACGGCGGACTGAGCGGATAAGGCAACTGGAGTCCGCACTTCATCAATAATGACAACCCCTGTGAAGAAGAAAGACGCAGTCCGGAGGCCAAGCGGGTAGGTGCGGCCGGAGCGGCATTGCTTTCCTCACTAGACCTCGGGATCTGCAGACTCAATAACTCAATTCACTGCCCTCTTGCCTGAAGTACAGTCTAAGTCGATCTCTCGGGCAGGTACGGCCGGAGCGGCATTGCTTTCCTTTGAGATCGACAAGACTGTGGGTCTCCTGCAGGCACTGCTTGAGGGTACCAAGGAGTGTTCGAGAGTCACAACCCTAAGATGATCTGGGGGTAGGTGCGGCCGGAGCGTCATTGCTTTCCCCGTGCGATCATCTGGGTTGTAACAATATCCCTTAAGTGGCGTGGTAGAGCTGACCTCCACTTTGCTCCTCCATAATGCAGAAGTGGGGTTAGGTACTAGCCGGGATCCGAAATCCAGTATCCTACCGCACTAGAGTTGGTAGGCTCCCACTACACGGTGCGAAATCTCCCCGCAACACGTGGTCGTCGTGGTGTTATGCTGACACCAACGGTTCTAGGGGAGGTTTTTGCTGAACACGGCGATATCTCCTGGTATCAAGCAACTGTCGGGAGTTGCTCGAGGAGGTAAGAAGGAAGAGGCATTCGAAGAAGTGTTAGTATGAGTATTTAGACAAATATCAATTTTGAGAGATTCGTATAACCATAAAATAGAGAGTTCAGAGAGAACCGTTTAGAGTTATCCTTGATCCATATATTTAACTGTCAACGCTTGAAACACAAAGATACTTGATAAAAGTGTTAGCAAGGAACTTTTTATTAATAATGAACCTCTTAAAGAGTTTACACAGGAAGAAAAGAAAAGAGGTTCAGGAAAAGAACCGCTTTAGGTCATCTCCGCTCCATGTGTGCGGCATGTCTTCTCCTTCAAACGTTTGTAACCGGTAGGCCCCATTCTGAAGTGCTTCCTTGATAATGAATGGTCCTGCCCAGCTAGGATTAAGCTTCCCAACTGAGCTGGCTCTTGCAGCAGCATCGACCTTTTTAAGAACCAGATCTCCCACTTGAAAGTGTTTGATCCTTACGTTCTTATCGAAGTAACGGGCCATTCTTCTTTTTACTTCCTCCTGCCGGATAGCAGCCTTGTCTCTGACCTCTTCGATATGCTCCAAACTGAACCTCATCTCCTCGCTGTTCAACTCAAGCCAATCCTCCGTGCCTTGCCTGGCAAGCAGTACTCTAGGCGACACAACTTCAAACTCAACAGGAATCAATGCCTCGGACCCGTGAGAAAGCTTGAATGGGGTTTCTCCTGTTGCAGATGAAGGTGTTGTTCTCAGGGTCCAGAGGACTGAGGGAAGTTGATCAGCCCAACTGCCCTTGAGATTTTGAACCTTTTTCTTAAGCAGGTTGAGGATTTGCTTATTAGCTGCTTCTACTTGACCATTGCTTCTGGGATGATGAACTGATGCGAAGTGCAGCTCTGTTCCGATCTGCCTGCAAAAGTCTATCATCTCCGCATTATTGAACTGTGGTCCATTATCGGTGATTATTGCCATAGGGATTCCATGTCGGCAGACTATCTCACCCCAAATAAAATTCCTCACGACCTGGGTTGTCGTCTTTGCCAGTGCTTTAGCCTCAATCCACTTACTGAAGTAGTCGATCATAACTATAATAAAGCGCCGCTGCCCACTTGCCATGGGAAAAGGGCCAATGAGATCCATTCCCCAAACAGCAAAGGGCCAAGGGGTTGTGATCGATCTGAGAGATTGAGCTGCTTGATGCTGAAGAGGGGCGAATTTCTGGCATTGAACACATTTTCTTGCATAGGCCCCAGAGTCCTTCTTCATTGTAGGCCAGAAGTAACCTTGCCGCAGGATCCTTCTTTCTAATGTTCTTGCTCCTGAATGACTTCCGCACTCGCCAGAATGCACTTCTCGGAGAATGGTGGGAACCTCACTTTCTGAAACACATCTTGCCATTGTGGAGAAGAAGGTTTTCCTGTAGAGAATGTCGGATATCAAGTAATAGTGTGCTGCCTTCAACCTGAATCTCTTCTTATCTTTCACTGACTGATGTAGATTCCCAGTTGACAGGTAGAGAATGAACGGATCCATCCAAGAGGGACACTGATCGATTTGCATTAGCCCTTCTTCCTCCACCGCTGGGCGGAAAAGTTCAGAAGTTGTCCCTCCTGACGAGAGCCCGTACTTTGCGAGAACGTCGGCCTCCTCATTCTCTGTCTTTGGAATGTGCTCAATAGTAAAACTTTTGAACCTGCCAACCTCAACCTTTACCAGCACAAGGTACTTTTTCAACACTGGCTCCCTGGTCTCGAAGTTGCCAAGAACTTGTGAAGCCATTACCAGTGAATCAGTCTTGATATGGACGTGATCAATTCCCAGCTCTCGCGCAAGCCTCAAGCCGGCTAATAAAGCTTCATATTCTGCCTGATTGTTAGTCACTGGAAAATAGAACTTGATGGCCTGCTCAAGTTTGACACCATTCGGGTTTATCAAAACTACTCCTGCACCCGAGGAGTTTCTACCAGAAGCTCCATCCACATAAATGGTCCAAGCTAAAGGGGACCTTGCTGCTTGGTCCGAGCTGGATTCTGTCGTATCAATCAGGAAATCTGCAAGCACCTGTGCCTTGATAGCTGTTCTGGGCACATAGGAAATTTCAAACTCGCTCAGCTCGATTGCCCATTTAGCTAGCCTGCCTGAATGCTCTGGTTTTTCTAGCACATTCTTCAAAGGTTGATCAGTAACCACCTGAATTGAATGAGCCTGGAAATACGGACGGAGTCTGCGGGCAGACATAACTAATGCTAAAGCTAGCTTCTCTAGGATGGGGTACCTTGCCTCTGCATCCTTCAGGATGTGATTGACATAGTAAACAGGGAACTGCCTCCTGCTTTCTTCGCGAATCAGAACTTAACTAACTGCCTCGGGACCAACCCCTAGGTATAGGAACAACACCTCCCCTGCTCGGGGGCTTTGGAGTAAAGGAGTCGAGGTTAGCTGCTTTTTTAATTGCTCAAAAGCCAAGGAACACTCTTCTGTCCATTGAAACTTGGACGCTCCCCGAAGAGTCTTAAAGAATGGTGCACTTTTATCTCCAACTCGAGAGATGAACCTCCCGAGTCCTGCCAACCTCCCCCCTAACTGCTGAACCTCTTTGGGTGAACGGGGAGGAGTCATACCAAGGATGGCTTTAACCTTATCAGGATTGGGGGCTAGACCCTCGGGAGTAAGGAGATGGCCGAGAAACTTCCCTTTACTTGCCCCAAAGACGCATTTTAACGGGTTATGCTTTATTTTGCGCCTTCGTAGAGTAGAAAAGGTCTCTACAAGATCTACCAGGTGCTGCGGAAGAGACCTACTCTTAATCAGAAGGTCATCCACATACACCTCGAGGTTTCTACTTTTTTGCTCTTTAAACACTTGGTCCATCATGCGCTGATAGGTTGCGCCAGCATTTTTAAGCCCAAAGGGCATCACAAGATAACAATAGCAACCGTCATTAGTGATGAACGATGTGCAAGGGATATCAGGTTTGTGCATTCTTATTTGGTGATAACCAGAGAATGCATCTAAAAAACTCATAAACGGATATCCTACCGCAGAATCAACTAATAAATCTATCCGAGGCAAGGGGTAGAAATCTTTCAGGCACGCTTTATTCAAACGGGTGAAATCTACACACATACGCCACTTTCCCCCAGGTTTCTTAACCATTACAACATTCGAGACCCACTCGGGATACTGAATCTCTTGAATGAAGCGCGCTTTGAGGAATTTAGCAACCTCCTCTCTGATGGGCTCTGCTAGCTTGACAGCTACATCCCTCTTTTTTTGCTGGACGGGCTTGGCGGCCGGATCAACATTGAGATGATGGCAAGCCACGTCGGGATCCACCCCTGGCATGTCCTCCGCTGACCAAGCGAAGACATCCAGATTCTCCAATAGGCAAGATATCAACTCCGCCTTTTGATCTTTTGGCAATTCGGAGTTGATGGAGAGCTTTCTTCCTTCCCCTTCTGCGATGGGGACTTCTTGCGTCACCTGGGCAGGTTCCAGGTGAGCACCTTCTCTATTCTCAGCATCTTCTGAAGGAGTGGCTTCTGCTGCTGTTGGAAAGGCTGGGGGGGAAACCTCAGTCATGTTGACTGTTCGGAGGTAACATTCTCGAGCCTGCCTCGGGTCGCTCCTGACCCTACACTGGCGGCCATCCTTGCAGAACTTGATGGCTAGATGGTATGTTGAAATGATGGCGCGATATTTATTTAGCAATGGTCTTCCAAAGATAGCATGATAGCTGCTCGGAGCATCTACCACTATGAACTGGATTTCTTTGGTCACCCCTCCGAGCGTCACCGGGAGTGTGACACTTCCTTCAACTTCCTTCCTTTCTCCTGAGAAGCCATAGAGTGGCCCCTCGGTGGAAAGCAGAGTCTTTCCAGTCCTCAGGGCTTCGAAAGTAGACTTAAAGAGGAGATTCACGGAGCTGCCGGTGTCGATGAGAATTCTATCGACCGTGAAGTTTCCGATGGCTGCCTGGACCACGATGGCATCATCGAAGGGGTTGGCGGTTGCAGGAAGGTCCGCAGAACCAAAGGTGACGACTTCAGAAGGTGGGGCAGAAGAAGTAGAAGCAACCTCAGTTCGCGAAAGCCTTAACAAAGAAGACTTCCGGGTAGACTCAGCCCCTGCTCCGCCATGGATGAAAAAGAGTCTTCCCAAGGCCCCCTCGTCGACAACATCAATACACTCATTTGGGATATCAATGAGCCCCAGATGGCCCTCATCCCTTATCTCTATGCACTCCTGGTGAACTTCAGCCACCTCCTTGCCCTTGGAGGTGGAAGGCTTTGAAGAATCATTCTTCCTGCCCAGGTCCTCGAGTTTACCCTCGGCGAGCAACCTCTCAACTAGCTTCTGAAGAGCCTTGCAGTCTTTAGTCAGATGACCCTTCTCCTTGTGAAAATTACAGAACTGAGAGTTGTCTCTGGGCTTCCAATCTCTCTGAGGCCCTTGCCTCTTTTCTTCAACCTTCTTCTGGATTACCTGGGCAACCTCTTCAAAGTCGATGCCTAGATCTGCAAGCTCTTCCATAGGGCTGCTCCCGTGAGGATTTGAAGCTGGCAGGGCTCTCTGAAGAATGGGGAGCGCTTGAAGGGGAACGACGGGAGTAGCGGCCAACGACAGTCTCTGATCATGAAACTGTTGATGGCCAAGGAAGGGTTTCTTATGGCGAAGGTTGCGCCCCCTCTGAGGTGGAGGATGGAAGTCAGGCCGGGGAGGCTTACTGTGGTACTGATTGTTGGAGGAGGAGTTGGGGACATCCCTTCCTCCAGCTTTAGCTGTCAGGGGTGAGATATAGGTTGGATTGGCATTTTCCCCCTCAATAAAGCGATTAGCTATCGCGATGAGCTCCTGATAGGTTGACGGTGCCTTTGTTGTCACTTTGAATTTCAACGGGCCCTCCCGGAGGCCGTGAATCAGGGCAACTTTATAATAATCGGGGTTCACATTCCTTACCCCTTGAATTTCCTTCTGGAACCGATCAACGAATCTTGCCACCGATTCATTGTCTCTTTGTCTAATATCAAAAAGGGCTGCCGGCCCGTCCTTTCTCTTCTTAGAGGTTGCAAACCTCAGGAGCAGCTCGCTGCGAAGCTCAGCGAAGGAGGAAATGGTGCCTGGAGGCAACTCATAAAACCATTCTCTTGCTTGACCATCAAGAGTGGTCACTAGAAGTTTACATTTCAGGGCGTCAGAGAGGCTTCTCAATGCAACTGCCCCTTCGAATGCCTGCAGGTGGGAGATCGGATCAGTCTCCCCCGAATAAAAAGGGAGACGAGGTTCTCTGAAATTGCTTGGCGCTGACTCCCATCGGATTCGATCGACGAAGGGAGAGGGAGTTTCTGAATCAGTAGAAGGGCGGACTGGAGGACGAAACTCTGCGAGCTCTGCGGACTGCCGATCAACAAAGTCTAGTCGGCGAGCCGGGGTCCCTCGGGCTGCTTCCCTGAAGAAATCCATCAGGGGGGCGAACTGATCCGCCTGAGGTCGCAGGGGAGCTGTGGACTGAGCTTGGTGGAGAGGCGGAGGCGCAGTCGCAGGCGACTGCTGAAGAGGGGTACGACGAGCCGGGGTCCGGCGGACTGGAGTCTGGCGGACAGGTGTCTCAGCAACTTCTTCAGCAACTTGGGGAGCAAGTCGCTGAGTCAATGCTAACAGGGCTTGGCTGATCGTATCGAGCCGCTGGTCAGTCTCTCTTTGAGATACTTCAGCTTCCCAGCGGGACTGCTCCAACGCCTCCCACAGCGAGTCATCGGGGGAGCTGGAGCGGTCGGAGCGGCGACCTCGGCGGTCTGACATTTCTATCCGCAGTTTCAAAAAACTGCTCGAATCTGAAGGTCGCGTGTTAACTGTTGATGCTCGAAAAGCGACGGACTCGGGCACCACCAGCTAACTGTTCGAGCACTTGGGGAAGAAAAAGGAAAAACAAACTGCGAGCAGCAGTCTACTTGGCGGACTAGAAAAGGAACAGAAAAGCAGGAGCCGTAGAGCACGGCAACACCAGACTTCGCCCGTCGCGGCCTGAATGCCTCTCCTGCGACGGGCTTACTTTTGATTGCAAAGAAGGGGTTACAAGAAGGGAAAAGCAAAGCCAAGCAGAAAGCAAGCTGGAGACCGCAAAGCCAGAGATTCGAGTCCGCAGCCTTTAACAAGTGGGCTCCTGGGCTCGAGTCAGCGTCCTTTGAGTGCACCACTTCCCCCTATTTATAGGCTGGGGGCCTGCCCAAGCAGGCAGGGCTAAAATAACCGGCTGCCCGGGGTACAAAAGAGCCGGGCAGCGGTGACGGGAATCAAAAAAGAGAAGGAACAAGCAGTCCGCACGGAACAGGCGGACTGGGCCAGCGAGCTGGAGACCTCCCTTGGTCGCACCGAGCGCGGGACTTTTAAACTAGCTGCGACCTGAGCGACCTGGGAGGCCTGACTCGGAGCTTGCCGGTCTGAGCTTGACTCGCCGATCTAGCAGAGCTGGGAACTGAGGGCGACCTGAGCGGACTGATTGCTGGAGTCCGCCTAGGTGACGGACCACGTCCACTGGCGAGCTGGGCGAACTGAGTACTTGAGTTCAGCGAGGGAAGGGCAAGATGCCTAGCTGGAAATGTTGCGGATTCTGGGGTTAACACAGAGATTTTACCCCAAGTACATATGATGACTTTGACGAGTGCTAGTACATATATACGATGAAATAGCCGAGTATCGATGACTATACTCAATAATTTCGACGAATATCCTTTACGATACTCTATGAATTTTTCTTAGGTAAAATTTCTGTTCTTCTGATTCTAGCCGCTTGACTTTCCTTAATCCTTCTGCTCTACTTGGAATGGAAGTATACCCAATAGTGAGATTACACATGAGTCACACATTGTCTTACACAATGAAGGATTACATTATATATTCCTGTGTTTACTGACCCACTATAATCTAATATTGGTCTGTACTTAGCAACGTAGTCCTACAAGTACATAACTAAACATACAACATAAAATATAACTCCATTCATCTTAGCTTAGTGGGACCCTTCTTCAAATCAGGGTTATTGTGGATACCATACCATATTATCTCACCTATTTGAAGAAGTTAGAACCCTAGAACTAAGGTGAATTGTACAATAATAATAAAGCATGAAACTAAAAAGATATATATAATTGAAAATAAAAATAAACAAATAATCCCTATCAAACATTTAAATTCTATATATACATATCAATAAGAGTTTAGTTGAGGCAACCAACATCTATACATGTAAGCAAAAACATAAGATCATCAGCCCTGCCTGCCCTGGCTATTCATACATTGTCTGACAAAATAAGCTCCGGGCTTCAGATAATATCTCGATGGAGCTGCTGGTGTCGTGGGATCACCGTGTCTGTGGTTCCTGAAATGAATTCTTTTCTTTGCACTGTCCACCTCATACTTTTATCACTCCTCTCGATCACAGTGAATCCACCTTATTCACCTCAAACGTCAACCATTGCGAATTAGTCTAAGATGATGCCTCTAGAAATCGGACTCCAAACCTCAGTCATTTCTCGGTTTTCCATTTCTCTGTTGGACATTTCTCTGGCAGGATCTGATCTCACAGCAGAAGGGCCTTCACCATATTTTCTTATTTGTAAACTAGTTAAGGAATGTCTTCACCCACTCGAGCATCTAGAATATCAGCAGCAGCAGCAAGTCTATCGTGTGAAAGATCCTGAGTGTTTGACCAGTTTTGAGAGTAATCCTGAGCAGGATGAACTTCAACATCTACTGGTGCAGGCCCGACTTGTACTGTAAATCTTGAATCAACTTAACCTGGTCTGCCAAAAATCTCATTATGTAACCAAGAGAAGTTATCATAACTGTACTCATTGACTCATTTAAAGTATCCAACCATGGCAGCCTCAACAACATCTGCCTTAGCTTTTAGGGCACTATCCCCCTTTTTACTTCAACAACTACAGCATTGGCATAGAATTCCATCATCTTGTCAAAATGAGCCATTGATCTATTGTGAGCATCAATAATGGTCACTGCGTTATTATAAACATCCACAAGAACGTATAGATTACTTTTGAGCTCGGTCATGGTATGAATAATAGCTTTTCAGCCCTGGACGAACCAAGAATCCAACCTTGCATCTAATTTGCAAAACGCACCTTGACAGCTGTAAGGCCATTGTTCAAATCTTTCTCAGTTTCTTTAACCTTCTTCATAACTTTCCTCATGGAACGATCAAAATTGGCTTACTGTTTGGCCATCATGACTTATATTGTTTTCAAAATAGATACCTCTACACTGGTAGACGGTATATCATCAGCCAAAATACTGGGAGGGGTGGGGGGATCTTCACTTCCCTCGGAGTCACTAGAGGACTCTTCCCTGGGAGTAAAATTAGCTTTTGAAAGGAGTTTAGGAGCAATAGCTTCTAGGACAAGAGGGTGCAACTCAGCATCTCCTTCCTCATCAGACAAGTCAATAACATCTACCTCCTCCATTGGAGGTCCACCTGGGATTGCAGCAATCCTTTTCAGAAGCTTTCTCACAAATCTGTCTAACTCTATTTGTATGGAGACATAAGGATGGATCTACTCCCACTTAGACCTTACTAGTAGTACATCTAGGAGAGGTGTGAATTTATTCTCTGGAACATCAAGCGTAGAGGAATCATTTACATTAGCAGCAGCAGTAGCAAACTCATCCTCACCAATCTCATAATAAGCAACATTTAGCACAATATCATCTACTGGCTCATCCACCTCATCAGCAGTCTCATCCTCAGGCACATCAACCACTATCTTAGTAGCCTCAGCCTCTCCTATAGCAACAGCCTCGCCTATAGCAGCAACCTTAGAGAGCGATCAATTATTTCTTGATTTATAACTATAGCAGCTGGAACATACACTAAAATAGGAACCTCTGTACCTGGGACTGGTGTCTCTAGCTCAAAGCGCATTGTGACATTTTCAACTGTCACTGGAGGAACACTCAAAGGCACTGTCTCAGTAGCCACTTATGTATCAGGTGACTCCCCCTCAATTCCTGCACTCAGTCTATCATGAATTTCCCTATGGGTGGGAGTGGGAATCATTTCCTCAGGTACTACCACTTCCTCTGCCTCAGGCACATCTCTAACTCCCCCTGGACATTAGATCCTCCTATACCACCTCGAGAAGATGGAGGATTTAATCTTCTCCAGGTTGTGGATAGGGACACCCTTAGTAATATCAAACTTATCTCTGTCCATCTTATTAAGATATAGACTTAGAATTCATCCAAAATTTGGAGTGCGGAGACTATCCCTGATCTTTTCAAACAACACTTTGCCATAATCCAATTTATTCCTGCAGATGATGGCCACTAGGAGATTGAACATCTCAGAAGAGATGTAGTCATGAGAACCTTTCTTGCATAGCAACACCTTGCCAATGATGTCTAATAGCAGCTTGCCTTACTCATAAATGCCTTTCCTTTTAATAGCTTTGGTGCCTCTAGGCAATCCATTGAACAACATGGTTCTAGTAAAGTCCTCCTCTTCAAGCTAATCGGCCGACACAAGCCAGAAGTTGTAAGAGCCGGGTGAGGAGTTAATCCTTCACCTTAACCTCGGTCTAACGAACCTTGCTTTTGATAACTATATACACCCGACGGAGCTTTGCGTTCTGATATAACTCCAGGACGTCTTTATTAAATACTTTGTATGGGTGCTCTAGCACAAAGGATAAACCGACAGATTCCAACATAAGTAACACATTCTTGAACTCATCTGACGCTGATGCAAACCCGGTTCGAACAAGTTCTCCATATCCTAGCAGTCCACTTGTACTTCGAGGAGCCGTGGAGAATCAGTAAACTGAGAACTTGAGGAATTGGCTCTGGATTGACCTGACGACTTGGAACTAGGTTGCTTTCACTGAGTGAATCGTCGAGGAACGAGCTGTAAGGATCAAAGCACTAGATGACTTGACTGGAAATCATTGCTTGACTATCGGAAGTTGCTTGGATGGCTTTTAATGACTGTATCATCGAGGAAGAGGATCTGTGGTTATCGAACCATCGGTAAGAAGACGACAAATTGCTGGAAATGGAATGGTCGGGAAGTCCTTTTCGGCAGAAATGGATTTTCTTCTTTCGATCAAGTTGTGATGGTTTGCCCCGAACCCTTATATATATATATATATTAAATTTGACATGGGAAAGGCGTGTAACTGAACCGTAACTCTTCGGATCCAATATAATAGAGAAAATTTGACCTAAGTGAAATTCATGGAAATTCTTTGGACGTAGTATCAAATTTATCAAGTTTCGACTTGTAAATCCGATGAATCGCTGAGTTCCGATAAGATATATTCTACGAATTTGCCTTGGACATATTTTTCTGCTCTGTGAGGTACTTCCCGAGTCCATTTTGTTCTTCTTAGTCATCTTCACGAGTCTTTGTTCAGCATACCTAGTTCCATTTTGAAGAACAAGAACTTGGACTCATCTAATGGCTTTGTGAATATATTTGCGAATTGTTTATCCATTGGTACATATCAAATGGCTATATCCTTGTTTTCCACATGTTCCTAGATGAAATGATATCGTACTTTGATGTGTTTTATCCTACTGTGAGAGGCTGGATTATTTGTGATCATTATAGCACTAGAGGAGTCGCAAAACATCAGAATCTCTTTAAACTTCAGGTTGTAATCCTCGAGTTGAGTCCTGATCCAAAGAAGTTGTGCGCAATAACTACTAGCAGAGATGTACTCTGACTCGACAATGGAGGTTGCAACACAATTCTGCTTCTTGCTACTCCAATAGATAAGCCTTCTTCCGAGGAATTGGCACGTCCCAGAAGTGCTTTTCTTATCATCCCTACTACCAGCCAAACCTGCATCTGGAAAACCAATTAGCTCGACATCATTACTTCTTAGGTACCATAAACCAAGATTTGGTGTGCCCTTAAGGTATCTTAAAATTCGCTTTGCGGCGATGTAATGAAATTTCTTAGAGTTCACCTGAAATCTAGCGCACAAACATAACGAGAACATTATATCAGGTCTGCTGGCAGTAAGATAGAGCAAGAATCCAAATATACTTCTGTACTTGGTTTCATCAAAAGGTTTCCCTTTCTCATCCTTGTCTAGAGACATAGTTGAACCCATTGGAGTTCTCATCGAGGTTGCGTTATTCATTCCGAATTTCTAAAGTAACTCCTTGGTGAACTTCATCTGAGAGATGAAAATTCCATCTTCAGATTATTTCAACGTAAGTCCTAAGAAATACTTCAGGTCTCTCATACTGCTCATTTCAAACTTTCTTTGTATAAGTTTAGAAAACTTCTTGCAAAGGTTGTTTTCCGTAGATCCAAAAATAATATCGTCGACATAGATTTGCACAAGCAAAATCTTGCCTTTTACTTCCCTAAGAAATAATACCTTGTCTATCTTTCGTCTTGTGAACTTGTTCTTAAGAGGAAAGTTATACAACATCTCTTACCAAGCTCATGGAGCTTGCTTTAAACTGTAAAGAGCTTTATTGAGAAAATAAACATAGTTAGGGAAAGTAGAGTTGACAAAACCCGGGGGTTGTGCTACATATACTTCCTCTTTCATATCTCCATTGAGAAATACCTACTTCACGTCCATTTGATAGACTTTTAAGCGTTTGTGAGTACCATACGCTAGAAACAACCTTATCTCTTCGAGTAAAGCCAGCGAAGCGAATGTTTGATCGAAGTCGAACCCTTTTTATTTCCTACCTTTGTGCTACAAGTCTGGCTTTGTTCTTTATAATGATTCCATTTTCATCCAGCATGTTTTTGAAAATCCATTTGGTGCTGATCACATTCTGTCCTTTAGGCCTGAGCACCAACTCCCAGACTTTACATCTTGTGAGAACCCGCCCACCCATATCGCATCTCAAAACCCAGGTATTGAGATGAAGGGTGGCGGGGTACATAAACACCGAGGACCAAGAGCTACGAGCAATGTGGGACAAATCCCAACCCCACCGCGGGGATATTCCGCCATAGGGGGCCCACCGGGGTCAATACCCAGACCAGGAACGCGATGGGGAAAGCCACGGGGTCGGTCCCACACACACGTGTCCTGCTGGCAAATTACTCCAACACACCCCCGCAGTAGGACAACCATCCTCTGATACCATGTGAGATCCCGCCCACCCATATCGCATCTCAAAACCCAGGTATTGAGATGAAGGTTGGCGGGGTACATAAACACCGAGAACCAAGAGCTGCGAGCGATGTGGGACAAATCCCAACCACAGGACCGCGAGGATATTCCGCCACAGGGGGCCCACCGGGGTCAACACCCAGACCAGGAACGCGATGGGGAAAGCCACGGGGTCGGTCCCACACACACGTGTCCTGCTGGCAAATTACTCCAACACATCTTTAAAACATATTAAGGTCCTCTTGCATTGCCAATATCTACGAGACATCCTTGTTTGCTTCTTCAATCTTCTATGGCTTAACCTGAGATAGAAAATAAAGATGTAGAATCTCAATAGCAGTAACTCTTCTGGTTCTGACACCGTCGCCTGGCTCTCCAATGATCTGGTCAATCGGGCGATCTCTCTGGTGTCTGAATGCTAGATTTCTTCCTCGCCCACCGATAGGATCTACCACATCTATAACATCTCCTACAGGTTGAGGTTGTTCTTTATCTAGTCGTTCATCATCTACTATACTTGAATATAAGACCTTGATTGAACATGGAGCATCTTCATTGACAGCTTCTTCCAAGCTTAGATCCTTGAACCTGATTCCTGCATCTACAGCAATAATGTAATTACTCCACCCATTAAATAATATATAATAGAAGGTCCAGCCGGGGCCCCACACTATATGCCACAAACAGACGGCGAGGTCACAAGTTAATACCAAAACACCATCGCACCCTAACTCAGAGCATGCAAACAGAAGATTTTAACAATAATTTGAACTACAACCCAATAATATCCATTATTTAAAAATATAAACCATAGTTATATACAACCTCTTAAAGGAAGGTATAACAAATACAAACAAGTTGGCCTTAAGGCCTTACAGTTCCTCTTTTCACAGTGTGGATTGCATACAACGGCGCGCAGACCGGCCACACATGAATAAAACAAAACAACATTTTGCTTAGCCTTCAAGGGCTAGCAGCAGCAGCAGTAGGAACTTCCGCGCTTCATTTTCCGCTCGGCTCTCCAGCACCTGCACAGGGACAGCCCACCGAAAAGGTGGTAAACAAGGAAACGGTCAGCATTCAGCTGACCAATTTATAACAATCCGACCCCTTTCTTGGGGTAGTAGTATTCCTTCCCTGCAAGAATAGTAATGCATAGATAGATATATCATATCTTGTGCTCTCACGCACAATCAATCAATCACACCATCAACCAAACGGCCCGACGATCCGTGCACTCAGGGAACATTCTTGGTGCACCGGCGAACCAGGGTCAACACCACCATTTACACGGTATTGAGCATTTAGTCTTAATGGCGCGCAGACCTAAGATTCTCATTATACCACTGATGACAGCTCAATGCCTTGACGCTCTCCTGTAAAGTCAACATAACGCAGGTACGGATCAACCACCCCCCATTGCTCATGTCGCCTTGCCATCACCGAGTACAACGTACTCGAGGCTACATTTAAAGGCGCGGGTCGGTTTCACCTTTACTGTTCGGCAAGAAGCCTTTTTCAGAGCTCGCAGCTCACACTAGCCATAATGTCCACCAAGTACTGGCTTCGCAATAGCCACGCTATCCACCAAGGATTGGCTATACTGTCCACAACAGACTTGCTACACTGTAGCCACAGTATAAGCAGTACAAGGGTATTTTAATGGAATTCCTCATTCTAGTACTTCCTGCTACTCCCCTTCACAGGCACAACCCATTGAAACCACAAACTACACGTTTATACGCAGAGTCTTCTTCGGTGCGTAAGATGCAACATCATCAATCCAGACCAACCTGTCTAGATGGTCTTCACACAACATGCCTATCCCACACTACACATTTCCGGGTCTAGATGCAGACTCAACTGGGGATAGCAACTATCAACCCATGGGGATCACTTACACTTCCACCTTTTGGTGGAGGATTTCATGCTCATGCATAAAAGAGGACTTACCTTGTCCAAGAAAGGAAGATCATTACCATTGAAGATCTCTTGGGAGCCATAGAAATTCTAGCCAGTTAAAAAGAACCGCAGCGGCCTTGCCTCCACAGATCTTGCATCGGATCTCGAAACGAAACTTTAAAGCTCAAGAGGTGGCCGGATCTTCTCCTCTTCCTCCTCCTTGCTCCTCTCCCTTCTCTCTTCTCTTTAGAAAGAGAATATCCTTGTGAAGAATGAAATCTTTACTCAAATCCGGGATAAAAACCAGCAGGAAATAACCTGGGCCACAGGATCAAGGATGAAGGAAACAATCGTCCACAAATCGCCCTCAAAATCTATTTTTTGGTGGCTGACATGGCATGTGACACGCCTGTGTCACAGGCCGTGTACTGCAAGCGGTACACGAACCGACTCATCTAGACCAGGATTAGGGCTTAGACACGCCCGTGTAACTCCTAACATGCCCGTGTCACGAGGTACACGCTCGTGTTGAGGGGCGTGTCCCTATATTGGCATAGGATCAACACTCTCGAAAAGGACACTGCTAAGGCACACGCCCGAGTCCTTAGCCGTGTGCAAAACACGCCCCTGTGACACGCCCATGTCACAGGTTATGTTCCACACTCAACACAGCTCGGTAACAGACCCGAGAAGGACACGGCCTCGGACACGCAAGTGTCCCTAGCAGTGTCTCACCTTGACACGCCCTGGGATACACCCGTGTCCCAGGCCATATGCCTCACTCTAGACCCGCTTGAGTACTAGAGCTGGACACGCCCTGGAACACGCCCGTGTCCTAGGTCGTGTCACTTTGCTTGAACTCTAAATTAGAATTTGGGGTGTTACAAATAACACTAGATGAGCTGCTATGAAGCATACTTGTCTCATTAAAAATAACATTGATAGACACTTCTACCACTATGGTTTTCTTATCAAAAATCCTATATACCTTACTATGACTACTATAACCTACAAAATTACCTTCAAAACATTTTTCAAAATTTATACGGTAAAACTTCCACATATTAAGTACGAAGAATTTACTTCTAAAGATCCTAAAGAAGGAAACAGTCGGTTTTCTGCCTTTCAATAGTTCATATGGAGTCATATGATGGTTTTTGTTGATTAGTGCTTTGTTCTGCACGTGACAAGCTGTGTTTACTTCTTTGGACACGAATTCTCTAGTAGTGAAGCATCATTCAACATAGTCGTACATGCTATAATGAGGGTTCTATTCCTTCTCTCGGTAAATCAATTTTGTTGTGGAGTATGCAGGGAGGAAAACTCATGAAAGATACCTTCACTTCCACAGAATTTTGTCATGGCATCAGACTCAAACTCTATTTCGTGATCACTTCTGATTTTGACTACTGAGCAGTTTAATTCGTTCTAAATTTTCCTAACAAAATTAGTGAAAGCTTCAAAGGTGTCTGACTTGTATTTTAGAAAGAACACCTAAGTAAAATGAGAGTAGTCGTTAACAATTACCAATGTGTAGACTTTACCTCCTAAACTGCTAAATGGCATAGGAACAAATAAGTCCATATGCAGTAAATACAAACTCCCAGAGGAATCTTTTTCAGAAATCCCCTTAAAGGTAGCCACTGTCTTCTTACAAATTTTCCATGATTGACATGGGCTCTCTTTAAGTCACTTAATGCTGGGGGCATGTAACGCCACTAATTTTTCTATATTTATTTTAATTCCTTTAATGGCGTATTTTTTATGTCAGGGCGTTACATTGACGCGTAGCTGACAAGTTCCATTGTTGGAGCATGATTTTAGTTCGTTGTTATTCGAGGTTTTGACTTAGAAAATTAACATGGCTAATTTCTAGTGTGTTTTTGACATTTTCCCTTGCGAACCAGATTTATTCTGGGACTCGGTGGAGTCTTTTAGGTATATTTGGTGATTTGACTTCGGGGAGTTTTTACCTGAGTTTGGGTTGTGGGATTCTGATTTCGACTTTGTCATTGGTTTTGTAGAATCAATATTTAGCTTCGGTGGGAATCTCGTGAAAATCCAAGTTGATTAGAGTGGACGTTCAATTATTAATAATAATATTATTTTATTATTATAATAGATATATAAATACTTATAATTGGAAACCCTATTCATCATCTTCTTCCCCAAGCCATTAGACCGAGAACGTGGAAGAAAGGAGGTGATTTCGCAAGGCTTTCCGCTGCTGCTTGTAGGAGTGCCGGTGCTCGAAATCATCGACGAAGGGAAGATCTGAAAAGATCTTGCCGAGATCTATGCATTGGTGGTTGGTATTTTTTTTCTTGGACTTTTGGTGTTGGGGTGTGTGGCCCTAAACATTCATTTTGTCAAAATCTCTCCATATTTTGTTGACGTACCTTATTTTTTGCCGATCTATACCGTGGAGTGTTCAGAAGGTTGAGATAATGAAGTCTAAGGCAAGTGGTGGATTGTTCCCTTGCTTAGCATCTTGCAAATTCCTCATATTTCTTTTTTTTCAAATTTTTTTCTTTGTCAATCCTACTGTTAGTTCTTATATTTTCATGACCCCTAGTAGTACTTTATGTAGCATAATAGTAATTTTTCCGATTCTCCTTGTTGTGTTGTTGGGGGAGGGTTCTTTTATCTATGCATGTCATCTATTCTTTTCTTTCTTTTTTCAAACATTCTAGGCACCGGATCTCTCAAATGAGAGGGATTCGGGTTGCCTTGGTTCTAGATGAGCCACCGGGTCGATTGTGTCTGTACTCAGCATGATTTTTCACTAGAAATCCCCTTCATTAGTGGATTAGGTATTTTGGGTAAAGCCGTAGTCGCGACCATTAGTACGACTCGGTTATGTTGCATAGCGAGCCTTAAGTATTTTGTTAGAAATCTATTAGCGGCAAGACGCCATTTGTGATAGTGTATGTCCCCCTTATTCCGTGCGAGTATGCGTAATCGGAACCGGATAAGGTTAACTTCATTGTGACGGTAGATGGTTTCCTTGGGGCACGGGTTTGTTACTATACGAATGGTGGATTTGGGTGGGAAATGCTTTTGATTGTTATGTGCTAAAGCGCGGTTTGTCTCTGTGGTCGGTTGGCTAGCATGTGACATTGCAAAGTCATGTGTAGAGAGTGTCTCAGCGAGACAAGTCCCCTTCTGTGAACATGACAAGAACGCCAAGCTTTGGACAAGCTCAGACGATACCAGCTAGGTCCCACTGGGTCTCCTTCGGTGGACTTGGTCCCGATATTGGAGCCGAGCCTTGGTCATCGCGAATAGGTTGGGTATAGAAAGGGTTCTTAGTATCAGTTGTCTTGTGTTTGTGGAGGAATCCTGACGAGAAAAGTCAGAGCTTGCATGCAAGCCCGGGTTTTAAGACCCACGAGCGGGTAGGGCCTTGGCAAGAGTTCCGTGTGGCGGCTTGAATGCCGTTAGGGGAAATTAGAGTACCCGTATGTTTGCAGCTTGAACACCGAAGGGGAAATTTGAGCTACCATTGTGATTGCGGCTTGAACGTCAAAGGGGAAATTGGAAGTACCTGATTGATTAGGTGTTAGATGTATACGCTTTAGGGTTCCTTAGGTGAAACCCAAGTTTGCATACATGCTACATTGTAGTTCCTTTTTATTATATGCTCAACGTAGAAACGTGTTTTTTGTATGAGACATTCAAACCTGTTTTAAAGCTTTACATGTTCATGTTTATTGCAAACGAAGTGTGGACCTGCATGGTGATGGTGTTACCTAGGGTAACGGCCGGGAGGAGATGTGTTGGTTACACAGTTGAGGTTAGCTTTGCTAACCCACGTTACAACCAATATTTTTATAGGGCAAGGATCGCATGCAGGAGCAAGCTCACCGACCAAAAAGGCCTATGTCTTATGAAGTGTTTCATGTTGTGTAATAACTCTGTTGTGTGGAATGTGATGCTTTATGCACTATGTTTTCGGCTTGCATACCGAGGTAGCATAGGAGTGTGTATGCACGGTTACTTTTGATGTTATTGTTTGAGTCTTGGACTCCAAATTGTTGTAAGCCTTAAGTCTGTATCTATACTCATATGTTAGTGGTAACTTCTAGTCTTATTCTTTTGTTTCCATTGTGTTTGATCTGAGTTTTGAGTTGGGTAGTTTATATCATCTTATAATACTATAGCTGTGGCGTCCGTATGTTGTGGGGCCCCAGACGGACACATATTATATGGTCATTACAGGAGAGGTGTTATATTTTGGTATCAGAGGGAGGTTCGTGTCCAAGGTAAGGATTTATGGTCGAATGTCATAATCGGATCACGTTAAGAAGTTATCCACATAAGGGTATCGCAGGACTATGAGTGTCCTAGTGTTTAATTCTTGCGAAAAGAGAAGTTCGGGAATGCTCTATTGAAGAAGTATATCCCTTCGTAGACAAGATTATCCCTTCAAGGACAATTTTTTGCACTTGGTGCAGCGGGTCAAGATGGTGGATGAGTAAGTCCCGAAGTTCACTCATTTGGTTCGATATGTTGGAACGACCATGAAAGACGATGAGGAGAGGGACAACCTCTTTTATCATGGAATGTGGGAGAATCTGAGACATCCTCTCATACCTATGAAGAATGCGGGCTTCAACGAGTTGATTGAGGCCGCTAGGACATTGGAGAGCGATATGGAGTGAACCCAACATCCGAAGGGTTTTGCAGCCAAACAGGGAGATGGAAAGCCTTCTCAATCATAAGGGAAGTCTGAAGGTGGTGTTGAACAGGAGCCAAGGAAAGAGCAGTCGATTCGCTTCGGGACCAGTGCGACGGAGAAGGGAAAAAGTTGGTAGAGTCGAGCGCTTCTCGTTTCCAACCTGTGCAGCCAAGGGCTTAAAACCTTCGGCAACAGGAAGCGATCCGCTAGCATGATTTGGTGACAGGCTTTGTGCTAGTTTCTGGATACCCTACTAGGGTATTATTTGATACGGGAGCGTCACACTCCTTTCTTGCGGAAAGTTTAATCGGAAGGATTGGAGTTGAGCCATTCTCGGCGGACGCAGAGTTGAAGGTGCGCATGCCCAATGGGTCATTCATGACTACCGGGGCGAAGGGGCCCATTTGTTAGAGTCTAGATGGAGTTGACTTCATGTTGATAGAAACGGTTCTACTGGTGGTTGAGTTCGATGTGATATTGTTAATGGACTGGCTTGCAGAGCAGCGTGCCAGAATTGACTACTTATCTAAGGTGGTGATCAGAGAAGCAAAGGGCAGGCAGAAGTTAAGTTTGAGGGCCTTAATGGAGTGTATTATGCCCTTATTTAGGCCATGCAGTTTGTGTGGGAAGTTAACCATGGAGGATTAGCTCTTGTAACATTGTTAGAGGTTCGCCTTTCCAGGTTATCACCTGGGGAAGTGTCGATAGTGGCCGAGTATGAGGATGTGTTCTCTGAGGAACTTACTAGAGCGCCTCCTCGATGAGAGATTAATTTCTCGATTGAGTTAATGCCGGAAGCAAGACCGGTAACACGTCCTCCTTTCAGAATTGCACCGAAGGTATTGGCTGAACCCAAGGTACAGCTGCAGGGACTATTGGAGAAGGGGTATATTAGACCTAGTTCTTCGCCATGGAGCGCGCCAGTGCTTTTTGTGAAGAAGAAAGATGGTAGTATGCAGCTGTGCATAGACTACCAAGAGTTGAATAAATTGACCATCAAGAATAAGTATCTGATTCCACGGATAGATTACCTGTTCAACCAGTTGGTGGGCTCTGTGGTGTACTCTAAGGTTGACTAAAAGTAAGGGTACTATCAGTTGTGGATTCAAGATGAGGACATGTAACGACCCCATCTGTTAAATGGCATATAATAGAATGTCCAGACGGGACCCCACACCATATGCCATAAAACAGGCGATGAGGTTACAGGTAGATACAAAAACACATTCGCATGCTAGCGGAAGCTTGTAAAGTTAATATTCAACTCGACAGCCACGAATGTCCACTATATATATAAACAACCTCATTTATAGATAACCCCAAAGGAATGTACATCAAATACACAAAGGTTTAGACTTAAGGCCATATAGTTAAGCTTTACAAGTGTGGATTACAAACATCGGCGTGCAGGCCGACCACACATGAACATAATAAAGTTCTTCGCTCAGCCTTTGAGGGCCAGCAGAAGTAGTTCCAGTAGCAAGGGCTTCATCCCGCTATTTCTCGCTCGGCTTTCCAGCACCTACACAAGGACGACCCACAAGAATAGTGGCAAACAAGTCAATGGTCAGCATTCAGCTAACCGATTTATAATGACATTACCCCTTTCCCGGGGCAGTAGTATTCCTTACCTGCAGGCATAGCATTTCATAAGCAGATATATCACACAATGTGCACTCACGCACAATCAATATATCATAAACGTCTGGCATGCGGCCCGACGCTCCGTTCACTCAGGGAACATTCATGGCGTACCGGAAAAACCAGGGTCCCACCACCATTCAAGGTCCGAAACCCAAGAGTATTGAGCATTATACTCGACAACATCTCTTTAGAGACTTTAGTCTTAATGATACGCGACCTAAGACTCTAATTATGTGTTCCTGACGAACGCCACTATTCAAGGCACTCATGTGTAGACAACCATATTACGGAGGCAGGTTAGCCCCTACCCGTTGCTCAAATCGCCAAACTGACACGAGTTGGCTTCCCCTTATCCATTCGACATGAAGCCTTCAAGAGCTCGTAGCTCACAATAGCCATACTTTCCACCAAGAACATGCTTCACAATCCAAAAGGGTAGCTAGTTCCAGCGTTCCTCGCGGTCGCTTGGCGGATTCAGCATGAACTCTCTTTCTGAACCCAAACTCAACCCAAACCCTGCAGCATCCTGCAGTGCCAGAAAACTGGTCTTTCATAACATTCAACATAAGAATCACGAGGGTATTTTCCTGGATTTTCACTCTAGTACTTCCTACTACTGCCCTTCATAGGCCCAACCCATTGACTCCATAACATACACATTTATACGCGGAGTCTTCTCCGGTGCACAAAAAGATACATCACCAATCCATACCAACCTGTCCAGATGGGATTCACACAACTTCCCTATTTTGTACTACATATTTTCGGATCTATATGCAAGACTGATTGGGGATTTCAAAAATCAACACAAGGGAAATCCCTCAAAAGCCACCTTTTAGTGGGGGAAATCCATGCACATGCCAAAACAAGGACTTCACATGTCCAAGAAAGAAAGATTGTTACCCTTAACAATCTCTTTGGAGCCATGGAAAACTAGCTAGATGAAAAGCATCGCAAAGGACTTGCCTCCCCGAATCTGGACTCGGCTCACGATTTGGGGCTCTGAAGCTCCACCAGCAACCAGATTACTCCTCCTCCTCCTTACTTGCTCTCCCCAATCTCTAACACAATAGAAAGAGAAAGGATTGAGAGATATGAGAGTTTATCCTTCAACTCTCGGCCTTAATATAGTAGGGAGAGTTCTAGACCGTTGGAACCTAATTGAAGGAAAAGAACGGCCTCGAATCGCCCTTAAAATCAATTTCCTGGGCTGAACATGGCTTGTGACACACCCGTGTAACAGGCCGTGTTCCTTAAGAGGAAAAGAAATCGACTCTGCCAGACCAGAACACGACCTTGTGACACGCCCATGTCACAGGCCGTGTGCCAGACACGGCTTAGGACACGCCCGTGTCCAGCAAGTGTTCAAAAACCCTCACAGACCTGGCCAAACACAGAGAAATACACGACCTTTGACATGCCCGTGTCACAGGCCATGTGCCCAACACGACTTGCCTCTTGAGGATCGTCAAGTGCATTTTGTCGAGCTCAGCAGTAAATGGCCCTAGACACGCCTGTGTCATAGGCCGTGTGTCACACTCTACACTGCCAAGCGCCACACTCGAGACCGCCCTACACCACACTCGAGTACATAGAGCAGGACACAACCTTGGACACGCATGTGTCCCAGGCCATGTTGCCTCAAGCAGAGTAGGACATATCCTCGGACACGCCCGTGTCCTAGGCCTTGTTGCTCAGCCTACATAGCCTACTCATAAATGAGATTTTGGGGTGTTACAGGAAATACGCAAGACAGCGTTTGGTATGAGGTATTGTCATTTCGAGTTCTCGAAGATATCGTTCTGGTTTACGAATGCGCCACCAGTATTCATGGATTTGATGAACAAAGTATTTTGAGAGTATTTAGACTAATTTGTAGTGGTCTTCATTGACGTTATTTTGGTATACTCAAAAACAGAGGCAGAGCATGAGGCTCATATGAGAGTGGTGTTACAGAGTTTACGAGAGAACTAGCTTTATGAAAAGTTCTAAAAATGAGAGTTCTGGTTAGAGAAAGTGGAATTTTTGGGCCATGTGATTAGTGGTGATGGGGTGGCAGTAGATCCAGCAAAAGTTGAGGCCATCAGATATTGGCCAGCTCTCAGCACCGTGGCGGAAGTCAGGAGTTTTCTTAGACATGCAAGGTACTATATATAGTTTGTGGAAAACTTTTTGCAGATTGCTCTTCCCCTCACTCCTTTAACTCGTAAGGACCAGAAGTTTGTGTGGACTCAGGAGTGCAGTCAAGCGTTTAACACCCTTAGGGAAAATATGATGACAGCTCCGATCCTAAGTCTTCCTAAAGGTACCGAAGGATTTCATATTTTTAGTGACACATTAGGATGCGGTTTAGGTTGCGTGTTAGTGCAACATGTGTAACACCCCGAAACTCAAAAGTGTGATAGGTGGCATTTTGATACAAGTCTGGGATTTGGTAAGGGTGAACACTGTTTTGGACACGGGCATTTCCTAGGTCGTGTAAGCCACTCAACGCCTTTCAATCAACGTTCGTTGATTGAGGACACACGGTCTGAGCCCAAGCGTGTTCGGGTCTGACACGGGGGTGGCAGATTTGACACGGGGGTGTCAAATACCCGTGTCCTGCTCGGGTCATTTGGCGAGTTGTGTAAAGGAAGCTACACGGCCTGGGACACGGGCGTGTCCTAGGGCGTGTCTAGCATACTGCATGTGAAAGGGGCGTGTCGCATGGTCGTGTCGTTCTCTAGACGTTTTGGACCTGTGTCGATGGAGGAACACTCCCAGCTACACGAGAGTGTACTAGATGACACAAGCGTGTCAAGCCTGACACAGGCATGTCGAGTGCGTGTGTTATTTTTGGGACGCGACGATTTCGGTGGCGAATGAGTTACACGGCCTTGGACACGGGCGTGTCGCAAGCCGTGTTTGGCCCAGGAAGTTTTTTTCGGGCTGAATCGCAGCTGTTCGTTTCCTTATTTTTGGATATAACGGCTCAGGCCTCTCTATGCTAGGGTTAAGGCAAGTATTGGGGTGTTTAAACCCTCACTTTTCATTGACATTCCCTTTCTAAATCCTTGAGAGAAGGGAGAGCAAGGAGGAAGAAGGAAGAGGGTGACCTAGTTGCTGTAGGAGATTCGGAGCACCAAATCGCAAACTGAGCCCAGATCTGCGGAGGAAAGATCATCGCGGTGCTTTTCATCCGCATAGTTTTCCATGGCACCGAGGAGAAATGCTAGGGTAACGATTCTCATCTTGAGCATGTGAAGCCTTCTTCTTTTGCATAGGGAAAATCCTCTCCCACGAGTGTGCGGTGAGTTGCGGTGTTCCTTGGGGTAGATATGTAAAGTCCCCCTTATTTAGTGTCTGAAATCGTAGTACAGACATAGGCATGGTGTTTGAAGCCTACCCGAACATGTAGGTATGGATCGGTGATTTTTTGCTATGCATTTTTGGCTGGAGAAGACTCTGTGCCTTTGGTCGTTTTCGGGTTTCTATGTAGTAGATTGCAGCAGGGATCCTTGGGGATTAACCCCAAGGCACACTCGAAAAACTTGGCGGAAACGAATTTCTGCAATCTTGGTGGCCAGGGAGCCAACCTTGAACATAACTGGGTTATGTGCTTGTGTGATCGAATTTGGGATCCAGGAGAAGCTTTGCACGCGCGTACGTCTTAAAGTGACTAGGCGGAGTGAGCAACGAGCAAGTGGAAACGGACTCGCGCGTTGTGGTTTTGTGACAGATACCTGAAAAAGTGAATGGCCACTGGCATAGTCGTGCGAGCCTTAGGCTTAGGTCGGAAAGGCTAAATGCTCACGAGATTTGCCGTCCAAGGGATGGCAGTGAGATCGCGGTTTTGACCGGGTTCATCGAGTTAGTGCCCTGAGAGCACGGGGTGTGTGGCCGTGTGAGCCTGCACTTTTGGTGTTGTGATTATTCACTATATTACTTGCTATGATAACATGTGCAGGGAATAAGCTTTGTCGCCCCGAGTTTGGGGGCGAAATCGTTATAATTTGGTCAGCTTTAGCTGACCGTTATTCTTATTAGCCACTGTTGCGGTGAATTGTGCTTGCATGTGTTGCGGAGCCGAGTGGCAAATAGCGGCCCAAAGCCCAAGTTGTTGAGCCGACCCTTGAAGGCCTTGTTTGTTTTCCTGTTTAAATCATGTGTGGCCGGCCTACGATCCGAAGTTTGTAAGATACAGTTTAAATTTGGCGAACTATTGTAAGGCCATAAGTCCAGTACTTTTTTGTATTTTGTAGTTCATACCTGCGAGGTTTTGTTAGTGGGCATTCGTGCTTGTGCTGGGTTCTTTCTCCTCCAACTTAATAAATTGCTTCCGCTAGATGCTCTATGTTGGACGTTATGATTTGAAGGATGGTTTCACTGTGTAACCCACCAGTCTGTCCGTGGTATATGAAGTCGGGCCCCGGCCGGACCTTCTACTATATGTTATGTGACAGATAGGGATGTTACAATTTTGTATCACACTACCGGTTTCAGTCAGGCTTAAATGAATTCGTGGGCGAATTCACTTTAAGGTGTGGTGAGAACATGTGTCTGATTCATCGTTATAACAAGAAAAGAACCCATGAATGTCCACTTAGGAATGAAAATACACATGTTTGAGGAACCTGCGCGTTTCTATAATTGCTTTTTACAATGTTGTTTGGTCACTTATCGGAGTTTTGTACGATTATAGGTGACAAGGAGTGGTGCTGGGTCGTCAGAACATCCAGTTTCGGAGGAAAGCAGCGCACCAAATGATGTGCCGACAACATCTCCTTCGGCTGAGAAAATTCGATTGGTAGCAGAGGCAGTGTTTGCTATGATTAATGCGCAGCCTGCGAGACAGGTGTAAGAGCCTGCCCTTGCTGTGGAGCAAGTACCGCTCCAAGCAGCGGAGCCAATGAGAGTAGAGCAGGTTGTAGTGGAGCCAGTGCTGCCTAGGAGAGCAACGGAGAAACAACTCGAGCACGTTATGGGCTTCAATCCTCCAGTGTTCTCGGGGACTGGAACCCCAACTCAAGCAGAGGATTGGCTCTCTAGAATTAAGAGAGTGATGATACCTACTGAGACTCAAGAGTGGCAGAAGACCACAACTGCCACGTTCTTGCTGGATGGTGACGCAAGACTATGGTGGGAAGGCTTGGAGCTACACCATCTGAGGGGTAGACAGCTTACTGACATCTCGATAGAGGAATTTTTGAGACTGTTCTTGGCTTGATACCTCCCCTCAACTAAGAGGATAACAATAGAAAACAAGTTTCAGAAGCTAGTACAAGGTGAGAGTAGCGTGGATGAATATCTCCATGAGTTTACTCGCTTAATTTGGTATGCAAGCGCTACCTTCGCTGATGAGGAGCGAAAGAAAAGCCGATTCTACGAAGGTTTAAGGGATGACATGAGACTGCTACTTTCGGGGCCGATGACGCAGTGTTTCCTGACCTTGGTCAACATGGCCCGGTCTTTGGAGAAAGACATTAAGAATGTTCAGGTGAAGAAAGACTTCGGTGTTAGGAAGTCAAAATTCAAGGTGCCGTCTTCAAAATCCAGTTTCTGCAGGTGGAATAAGAAGGCTAGGACGTCGGGTCCAGCCCCTTCTTCGAGTGCCTCGGGGGCAACTACCAACCGAACCCCGGGCGTTTGTTTTACTTATAGGAAGATGGGGCACTTTGCCTGTGACTGTTGGAGCGGACATCCAAAGTCCGAGAGGAAGCAGGGAGCAACCTACGAAAAAAAGAGCAAGGCGGTGGAGTCAACCGCATCCCATTATGCTCCTACTCAACCAAGAGTCTACAATCTGGGCCAGCAAGAGGCAATCAAACAAGCGGATGTGGTGTCAGGTATGGTTTAATTTATAGCAAGTTAGCTTTAAATACTGTTACCTAGTGCTTTTAAGCTTATTACTGTTTGTATAGGCTTTGTTCTGATTTGTGATAGTTCGGCAAGGACACTATTCGATACGGGAGCTTTGCACTCCTTTTTGTCTGAAGGTTTCATATTATGCATCGGAGTCCCTTCTTCGACTGTGAAGGACAAATTGGACGTGTTGCTGCCGAATGGGTGTTCTATGCGTGCAGACAGAGTATGTGCCGTAAGGGTTCATATTCGAAGTCAGGAGTTCGACTTACTAGCGTCGTTGCTGCCGCTAGTAGAGTTTGACGTCATCTTCGGTATGGACTGGCTTTCGGAGCAGAAAGCTTATATAGATTGCAACCGTAAAGAGGTCAAGCTGGGTGCTGGGAGGGAGACAAGGTTTGCGGGATTGAAGGGGTCGAGCAAGAAGTGGATGTCTGCTCTTCAAGTGGTCAAGGCAGTTCATGCTGGCGCAGAGTTGTACTTCACGCTAGTGGAGGCTGTAAATCCTAAACCCACATTGGGTAGTATCCCAGTGGTATGAGAGCACCCCAACGGGTTCCCGGACAACCTTCCCAGAGCCCCACCGCAGTGAGAGATAGATTTCACGATAAAGTAAGTGCCAGGTGCCAAACCCGTGTCATGCTCTCCTTATAGGTTGGCACCTAAGGAGATGGCAGAGCTAAAGGTTCAATTGGAAGAGTTGATGGAGAAAGGTTATGTGCGTCCAAGTTCGTCGCCTTGGAGCGCACCGGTCCTCTTTGTTAAGAAGAAGGACGGAAGTTTGCGGCTGTGTATCGACTACAGAGAACTGAACAAGTTAACGGAAAAGAACAAATACCTGATCCCAAGGATTGATGATCTTTTCAATCAGTTAGTCGGGTCGTCGGTATATTAAAAATTGGATCTGAAGTCCGGTAACTATCAGCTGAGGATAAGAGAGAGTGATATCACAAAGACAGCGTTCAACACAAGGTATGGGCATTTCGAGTTTACGGTCATGTCGTTCAGACTTACTAATGCGCCATCGGTATTCATCGATCTGATGAACAGGACGTTCAGGGAGTACTTAGACCATTTTGTGATCGTCTTTATTGACGACATATTGGTGTAATCGCAGTGCGAATTAGACCACTTCAAGCTTCTGCATGTGGTTTTGGAGGCGCTGAGGAGGAACGAACTATACACAAAGTTCTCCAAATGCGAGTTCTGGTTGTCCTCAGTGGCATTACATGGTCACATAGTCAGTGGTGAAGTGATTGCGGTAGATCTGGTGAAGATTATTGCGCTACGAGAGTGTCCTGTATTGTCTTCGATAGCGGAAATCCGGAGTTTTCTAGGGCTTGTCGGCTATTACAGGCGCTTCATGGACAACTTCTCGTGGATAGCGTTACCTCTCTCGACGTTGACAAGGAAAGATCAGAAGTTTGTGTTTATGCAGGAGTGCACGCAATCGTTCAAAGATTTGAAGAGTAGGTTGACCACGACGCTAGTGCTAAGTTCGCCGAGTGGGACCGAAGGTTTTGAGATATACAGCGATGCCTCAGGCATTGGTTTGGGATGCGTGCTGCTGCAGCATGGTAGTGTTAATGCGTATGACTCGCGTCAGCTGAAAGTGCACGAAAGGAATTATCCGGTCAATAACTTGGACTTTGTGCATGGCTTGCCAAGGTCGCAGAAGAGAAACGACGCCATCTGGGTGATCGTTGATCGGTTAACAAAAGTGTCTCACTTCATTCCGCATAGGAAGGATGATTTAGTGGAGAAACTGGCGAAGCTGTACGTGGATAACATTGTTAGACTACACAGTGTACCCCGCAGCATCGTGAGTGATAGAGATTGGCATTTTACGTCCAATGATGTGAGGTTGGTGCGACAAATGCTGGGGACAAAGTTGAAGTTTAGCATAGCCTTCATCCGCAGACGGATGGGCAGACCGAGAGGGTCAAAAGGACGATGGAGGACATGCTTCGCATGTGCATTCTGGACTTCGGAAAGCAGTGTGAAGACCATCTGTATTTGGTGGAGTTTGCGTACAAAAATAGCTATCAAGCTAGCATACAAATGGCGCCCCTCAAGGCCTTATATGGTAAAAAGTGTCGCACGCCATTGTCGTGGCTAGAAATGGGTGAGGCAAGGTTGTATAAAAAGAAAGAGGTGGAAAATGCTACTTCATTGGTGCGAACCATTTGGGAGCATTTGCTGATCGCTCAGGATAGACAAGCTAAATACTACAATGCTAAGCACTGGAACGTGGAGTTCGCGGTTGGTGATTGGGTGTATTTGAAGATAAATTCGTTCAAGGGTATTTCATGGGTACGACGCTTGAAGAAGCTGATCCCAAGATACCTTGGACCATTTGAGATTCTGGAGCAGATCGGCGAAGCGTCTTATCGTCTAAAGCTATCGGTGGAGTTGAGTGGTCTACACGATGTATTCCACATATCAGTGTTGCGGAAGGTGGTGCAAGAGCCTTCGTAGGTGATCGCAGTTGATACAGTACCGGTGGACGAAGGGTTGACGACGAGAGTCAAGCCCATTTGTATTGAGGACTCTGAAGTCAAGCGACTTCGTAACAAGGAGATCAGAATGGTCAAGGTTCGTTGGGATAATTACGGTTGTGAGGAGCTCTCTTGGGAACGGGAGCAGACCATACTTGAGGAGTACCCAGAGTTATTTCACTCAGGTACCGCTTTTGGTTTTCTGTTTTCTTTTCCTTTGGTAATTTCGTGGACGAAATTCTTTTAAGAGGGATAGAGTTGTAACACACCGAAACACAAAAGAGTGACGGGTGGCGTTTTGAGCCAAGTCTGGGATTTGGAAGGGGTGAACACGACCTAGGACACGGGCGTGTCCCAGGGCATGTCAGCCACTCAACGCCTTTCACTCAATGATCGTTGAGTGAGGACGCACGGCCTGAGCCCATCCGTGTTCAGGTTCGACATGGGCGTGGCAGATTTGACACGGGCATTTCAAATACCCGTATCCTGCTAAGGTCGATTGGCGAGTTGTGCTAAGGAAGCTACACGGCCTGGGACACGGGTGTGTTCCAGGGCGTGTCTAGCACACGGTATGTGACACGGGCATGTCGCATGGCCGTGTCGTGCTCTGGATGTTCTAGACTTGTGTCGATCGAGGAACACGCCCAGCTACATGGGTGTGTACTGAATGATACGGACGTGTCAAGCCTGACACGGGCATGTCGAGTGACCGTGTTCTTTTCGGGATGCGATGGTTTCTCCGGCGAATGAGTTACATGGCCTTGGATACGGGCGCAAGCCGTGTTTGGCCCAGGAAGTTTATTTTCGGGCTGAATCGCAGTCGTTGGCTTCTTAATTTTGGGATCTAATTGCTCAGGCCTCTCCATGCTAGGGTTAAGGCCGGGATTAGGGGTTTAAACCCTCACTTTTCATTTTCCATTCTCTTTCTAAATCCTAGAGAGAAGGGAGAGCAAGGAGGAAAAAGGAAGAGGGAGATCAGGTCGCCGGAGGAGATTCGGAGCACCAAATCGCAAACCGAGCCCAGATTTGCGGAGGAAAGATCATCGCGGTGCTTTTCATCTGTATAGTTTTCTATAACGCCGAGGAGAAATGCTAGGGTAACGATTCTCATCTTGAGCTTGTGAAGCCTTCTTCTTTTGCATTGGGAAAGCCCTCTCCCGCAAGTGTGCGGTGAGTTGCTTTTTTCCTTGGGGTAGATATGTAAATTCCCCTTTGTTTAGAGTCTAGAATCGTAGTACGTACATATTCATGGTGTGTGAAGCCTACCCTGACATGTTGGTCTGGATCAGTGATGTTTTGCTATGCATTATTGGCCGGAGAAGACTCTGTGCCTTTGGTTGTTTTCGGCTTTCTATGTGGTAGATTGCAGCAGGGATCCTTGGGGATTAACCCCAAGGCGCATCCGGAAAACTGGGCGGAAACACATTTCTGCCATCTTGGTGGCCAGGGAGCCAACCTTGAACATATCTTGGTTATATGCTTGTGTGATCGAATTTGGGATCCGGGAAAAGCTTGGCCCGCACGTATGTCTTAAAGTCACTAGGCGGAGCAGCAACGAGCAAGTGGAAACGGCCCCGGGCTATGTGGTTTGGTGACAGATACCTGAATAAGGGATTGGCCACTAACATAGTCGTGCGAGCCTTAGGCTTAGGTCGGAAAGGCTAAATGCTCACGAGATTTGCCATCAAAGGGATGGCAGTGAAAATGCGGTTTTGAACGGGTTCAGCGAGTTAGTGCCCTGAGAGCACGGGGTGTGTGGACGTGTCAGCCTGCACCTATGGTGTTGTGCTTATTCACTATATTACTTGCTATGCAAACAAGTGCAGGGAAGAAGCTTTGCTTCCCCGTGTTTTGGGGCGGAATCGTTATAATTTGGTCAGCTTTATCTGACCGTTATTCTTATTTGCCACCGTTGCGGTGAATTGTGCTTGCAGGTGCTGCGGAGTCGAGCGGCAAATAGCGATCCAAAACCCAAGTTGCTGAGCTGGCCCTCGAAGGCCTTGTTTGTTTTCCTGTTTAAATCATGTGTGGCCGACATGCGAGACGAAGTTTGTATGACACTGTTTAAATTTGGTGAACTATTGTAAGACCATAAGACCAGTACTTTTGTGTATTTTATAGTTCATTCCTACGGGGTTTTTTTAGTGGACATTCGTGCTTGTGCTGGGTTCTTTCTCTTGCAACTTAATAAATTGCTTCTGCTAGATGCTTTGTGTAGGACGTTATGATTGGAAGGATGGTTTCACTTAGTAACCCTCCGGTCTGTCCGTTGTATATGGCATCGGGCCCCGACCGGACCTACTATTATATGCTATGTGACGGATAGGGGTGTTACAACATGGCAAGGTGATAGCCTTTGGGTCCAGACAGTTGAAACCTCATAAGAGGAATTACCCCGTCCATGACTTCGAATTGGCGGCGGTAATTTTTGCGTTGAAATTATGATGGCACTATGTGTATGGTGCGAAGGTGGAGATCTTCACGGACCACAAAAGCATGAAGTATCTCCTAGATCAAAAAGATTTGAACATATGGCAGCGCAGATGGGTCGAGTTCCTTGGGGACTATAACATGGCAATACAATATATGCCAGGAATAAACAACGTGGGGGCAGATGCCTTGTGTAGGAAATACTCTTGACAAGGGAATTGGATTGAAGCTCATGATGAGAAGTTGGTGCGAGACTTTGAGTCCCTCGGCATCATTTGTGTAGCAAGGGGAGAGTCTAGTATTGCTCGGTTGAACTGGATTGAGTTGCCAAATGACTTATCTGATCATGTTCGAGAAGCGACTAATTTTGATGAAGAGTTCCAGCCATTCATGGTGGAAGCTCAAAAGGTTGAAGGTAGCGCCTGGGAGATGATTGATGGGATCTTGAGGAAGGATGGAAGGATATGTATACCACAGATCAGCAAGCTCCGTGAGGAGTTGATGTTTGAGGCTCACTTTACGAAGTACTCCATTCATCCGGGCAGTAAAAAGATGTACTTGGATATGAAGAAATCCTTTTGGTGGCATGGTTTGAAGCGGGATATAGCTTTGTATGTGAGTTAGTGCCAAACTTAAACCTTAGTGAGGGCCGAGTGTCAGAAGTAGGGCGGGTTCCTGAAGCCTCTTCCTATACCCGAGTGGAAATTTGATATCATCTCCATGGACTTTGTGCATGGGTTACCTCGATCGCAGCATGGTAATGATCCGATTTGGGTTATCGTGGATCGCTTGACCAAAGTGGTTCATTTTATCCCAAATCGGAAAGAGGACAGTGTGGAGATGTTGATAGAGTTGTATGTTCGCAATATTGTGCGACTGCATGGGATTCCTAAGAGTATCATTTGTGATCGCGATGGATGATTCACGTCCAAAGATTAAAGGCTAGTTCAGAAGAGTCTGGGTACGAAGCTCAAGTTCAGTATGACGTTCCATCCTCAAAATCATGGACAAACCAAAAGAACGAATCGTACAATGGTGAGTATGCAAGGATGTGTACCCTTGACTTTGGGAAAAAGTGGGAAGGTCACCTCTTCCTAGTAGAGTTTGCCTATAACAACAGTTACCAGACAAGTATAAAGATGGCGCCATATGAAGCTTTGTTTGAAAGGCGGTGTCGAATGCCAATGTCTTGGATAGAGGCAGGAGACACAAAAATTTTGGGAAAAGAAGTGGTGGTTGATGCATGCGAGATGGTGCGAACCATTCAGGAGTGCATGAAGGTTGTCCAGGACCGACAAGCAAAGTATTTTAATGCCCATAATAGGAATGTGGATTTTGCGATAGGCGACTGGGTTTATCTCATGAATAAGCCGTTCAAAGGCATTTCGCATATTCGCTGACTCAAGAAGTTGAGTCCGAGGTTTTTGGGACCGTTCGAGGTTATAGAACGTATTGGAGAAGCAGTGTACCAGTTTGCATTGTACTTGGAGCTGAGTGGACTACACGATGTTTTCCATGTCTCCGTCTTGAGGAAAGTCGTGGTGGAGGCTAGTGTGGTGATCGAACTGACGACAGTGCCGATAAAAGAGGACTTGATGACAAAAGTCCGTCCGGTGGGCATAGAGGATTCAGAAGTTCGGCAGTTGCGGAACAAAGAAGTTAAGCTCATGAAAGTGCTGCAAGCGAGATGAGTTCTCTTGGGAATGTGAGCAAGCATTGTGGGAGGACTTCCCAGAACTTCAGGTATGCTTTTGGTTTGAGTGCATGCTTAATTTCGAGGACAAAATTCTTCTAAGGGGGGGGGGGGAGGAGTTGTAACACCCCAGTTTTCTAGACCTTGGACCTTTAGAAGCTACCGCGCGACGGTAGTAGCTATCGCCCGACGGTAGCTTTTGTTTCATCGGGTATAGACAGCTTGACGAAAGCCGTTCATGAGTGTCGAGAGGGCTATCACCCGGATGTAGTTAGTTACCGAGTGGCAGTAAACCGATCAATGAAAGTCGTTCGACGAAAGCCGAACGTCGAGCGTTGAGAGGACAATCGCTCAAAAATAGTTGTTACTGCGTAGCGGTAACCCAAGGGGTGGCATCGATAGCGATGAGTTTGTCGAGAGCATTGAGTTCTCGAGAAAGGATCTACCGCCCAGGAAAATACTATTTGGCGGTAGGTAGTTACCGCCCAGCGGTTGCAGACGGAAGCAGTTCCGTCGTTTGGCTTTTTAGCCATCCGATTTCATTTAGGTTTTGATTCTAAGGCACAATACTCTCCCTCCAGAGTACTTATATATGGCTGAGCGAGATTTATCCCTCATTTCTTCTCCTTTTGGAGTTGACTTAGGGTTTCGAAGAGTGAGTGGAAGGAGTAAGAAGGGTGCCTTCTTCCGTCATTGACTGAGATTCGGAGCCCCAATTGTTTATTCGATTCCAGATACGTGTAGTGGACTTGGAGGCGCTCGTTTTCATCCATGCAAGGCAAGGATTCCATGGCGAGGAAGAGATGTCGAAGGGTAACAACATTTCTCCTCTCAGTTTTAGGATGCGTGCATGGCATCTATTCTTTTTTTGCTTTCATTCAAGCATTCTAGGCATCAGATCTCTCAAATGAGAGGGATTCGGGTTGCCTTGGTTCCAGAGGAGCCACCAGGTCGATTGTGTTCGTCCCCGACATGATTTTGCACTAGAAATCCGCTTCGTTAGTCGATTAGGCATTTTGGGTGAAGCCGTAGTCGCGACCGTTAGTCCGACTCAGGTGATGTTGCATAACGAGCCTTAAGGATTTTGTTAGAAATCTGTTAGCAGCAAGACGCTATTTGTAATGTTTTATGTCCCCCTTATTCTGTGAGATAAGCGTAATCAGAACCGGACCAGGGTAGCTCCGTTGTGACGGTAGATGGTTTCCTTGGGGCATGGGAATGTTACGGTACGAACGGTGGATTTGGGCGGGAAAGGCTTGGGATTGTTATGTGCTAAACCGTGGTTTGTCTCTGTAGTCGGATGGCTACCCCGTGACGTTGCAATGTAAAATGTGGAGACTGTCCCAAGGAGACAAGACCCCTTCCGTGGAACTGAAAAAAAAAACACCAAGCTTTGGACAAGCTCAAACGATACAAGCTGAGTCCCGCTCAGTCTCCTTCGGTGGACTTGGTCTCGATATTGGAGCCAGGCCTGGGTCATCATAAACGGGTGGGGTCTAGCAAGGTCTCTTAGTATCGTTTGTTTTGTGTTTGTGGCGGAATCCTGACGAGAAAAGTCAGAGCTTGCAAGCAAGCCCGAGTTTTAAGACCGACGAGCGGGTGGGGCCTTGGCAAGAGTTCCGTGTGGTGGCTGAATGCCGTTAGGGGAAATTAGAGTACCTGTATGTTTGCGGCTTGAACGCCGAAGGGAAAATTGGAAGTACCCTTTGATTACAGCTTGAACTCCGATGGAAAAATTGGAAGTACCTGATTGATGATGTGTTAGATGCATACGCTTTATGGTGCCTTGGGTGAAACCCAGGTTTGCATACATGCTGCATTTTAGGCCCCTTTTATTATATGCTCAACGTAGAAACTTGTTTGCTGTATGAGACATCCAAACCTATTTTATAGCTTTACATGTTCATGTTTATTGCATATGAAGTACTGACCTGCAGGGTGATGGAGTGCCCCAGGGTCCATTAGGGACGGCCAGGAGGAGATGTGTTGGTTACACAGTTGATTTCAGTCTTTGCTGACCCACGTTAAAAATAATTTTTTACATGGCAAGGATCGCAAGCAGGAGCAATCTAGCGGGCCAAAAAGGGCTAAGCCTCATGAAGTGTTTTGTTGGGGCGGGAAATCCGCCTTCTAGTTAACGGATTGTTCGGTCTCACAAGCTAGATGAATAAGGGGGTTGCGGGGAATAGAGGAGAAGGTTTGGCGAAGCAAGGGAGGAGTTTGATCGGGAACTGTCGATCAGACAGTTACTTTGGCGGTTAGCTCTGATGGTTAGACCGAGAGAAGAAAAGAGAAGCTAGCAGCGGCAACAACAGACTTCGCCCACCGCGGCTTGAATGCCACTCTTGCGGCAGGCTTTCCTTTGATTATAATCGAAATTACAGCTCGGGGTTACGCCTTAACATTGAAAGCAGAAGAAAAGGTACAAGAGGGAAGCTGGCGTCTAGGGAGAGAAGAATGCCAGGAGGCCGCGCGGTTTGACCAATGAAGGTCGGCAGACCGCGCGGTCAACGATCGGGCAGCTCGCTAGAATAAGCCGAGCGGACTGCTCGATCAAGCAGAAGGCAGTCAGGTTACGCGGACTGAGGATCCGAGTCCGCAGGAGCTAAATACGGGTCCTTGACCCCTCTCCCTTCTGCCCTCCCGAATGAGAGGTCTGGGGGCCTATTTATAGGCTCGGGGAGGTGACGGTCTTGGTAACGTCCCCACTGGTGAGGCGGTAAGCTATGCGAGTAAAAACATTGAGTCCGCAGAGTCCGCACCGGGCCGCGCGGTCTGGGACTGCCTGGAGTCGGAGATGGTTGTCGCTGGTCGTTCGAGTACGAATGATGAGTCCGCTGAGTCCGCGCAGGGCCGCGCGGTCTGGGACTGCCTGGCTGTTGGGGGAGTGCTAAGCGAGTCAGCCTAGCCCGCTGCGGTTGAGGATGAACAGGTCGCCTCCGGCTGAAGGCTAGTCGCACTTGGTGACGGGCTGATGACCTGGGAGGGAGACAAGGTTTGCGGGATTGAAGGGGTCGAGCAAGAAGTGGATGTCTGCTCTTCAAGTGGTCAAGGCAGTTCATGCTGGCGCAGAGTTGTACTTCACGCTAGTGGAGGCTGTAAATCCTAAACCCACTTTGGGTAGTATCCCAGTGGTATGAGAGCACCCCAACGGGTTCCCGGACAACCTTCCCAAAGCCCCACCGCAGTGAGAGATAGATTTCACGATAAAGTAAGTGCCAGGTGCCAAACCCGTGTCATGCTCTCCTTATAGGTTGGCACCTAAGGAGATGGCAGAGCTAAAGGTTCAATTGGAAGAGTTGATGGAGAAAGGTTATGTGCGTCCAAGTTCGTCGCCTTGGAGCGCACCGGTCCTCTTTGTTAAGAAGAAGGACGGAAGTTTGCGGCTGTGTATCGACTACAGAGAACTGAACAAGTTAACGGAAAAGAACAAATACCTGATCCCAAGGATTGATGATCTTTTCAATCAGTTAGTCGGGTCGTCGGTATATTAAAAATTGGATCTGAAGTCCGGTAACTATCAGCTGAGGATAAGAGAGAGTGATATCACAAAGACAGCGTTCAACACAAGGTATGGGCATTTCGAGTTTACGGTCATGTCGTTCAGACTTACTAATGCGCCATCGGTATTCATCGATCTGATGAACAGGACGTTCAGGGAGTACTTAGACCATTTTGTGATCGTCTTTATTGACGACATATTGGTGTAATCGCAGTGCGAATTAGACCACTTCAAGCTTCTGCATGTGGTTTTGGAGGCGCTGAGGAGGAACGAACTATACACAAAGTTCTCCAAATGCGAGTTCTGGTTGTCCTCAGTGGCATTACATGGTCACATAGTCAGTGGTGAAGTGATTGCGGTAGATCTGGTGAAGATTATTGCGCTACGAGAGTGTCCTGTATTGTCTTCGATAGCGGAAATCCGGAGTTTTCTAGGGCTTGTCGGCTATTACAGGCGCTTCATGGACAACTTCTCGTGGATAGCGTTACCTCTCTCGACGTTGATAAGGAAAGATCAGAAGTTTGTGTTTATGCAGGAGTGCACGCAATCGTTCAAAGATTTGAAGAGTAGGTTGACCACGGCGCTAGTGCTAAGTTCGCCGAGTGGGACCGAAGGTTTTGAGATATACAGCGATGCCTCAGGCATTGGTTTGGGATGCGTGCTGCTGCAGCATGGTAGTGTTATTGCGTATGACTCGCGTCAGCTGAAAGTGCACGAAAGGAATTATCCGGTCAATAACTTGGACTTTGTGCATGGCTTGCCAAGGTCGCAGAAGAGAAACGACGCCATCTGGGTGATCGTTGATCGGTTAACAAAAGTGTCTCACTTCATTCCGCATAGGAAGGATGATTTAGTGGAGAAACTGGCGAAGCTGTACGTGGATAACATTGTTAGACTACACAGTGTACCCCGCAGCATCGTGAGTGATAGAGATTGGCATTTTACGTCCAATGATGTGAGGTTGGTGCGACAAATGCTGGGGACAAAGTTGAAGTTTAGCATAGCCTTCATCCGCAGACGGATGGGCAGACCGAGAGGGTCAAAAGGACGATGGAGGACATGCTTCGCATGTGCATTCTGGACTTCGGAAAGCAGTGTGAAGACCATCTGTATTTGGTGGAGTTTGCGTACAAAAATAGCTATCAAGCTAGCATACAAATGGCGCCCCTCAAGGCCTTATATGGTAAAAAGTGTCGCACGCCATTGTCGTGGCTAGAAATGGGTGAGGCAAGGTTGTATAAAAAGAAAGAGGTGGAAAATGCTACTTCATTGGTGCGAACCATTTGGGATCATTTGCTGATCGCTCAGGATAGACAAGCTAAATACTACAATGCTAAGCACTGGAATGTGGAGTTCGCGGTTGGTGATTGGGTGTATTTGAAGATAAATTCGTTCAAGGGTATTTCATGGGTACGACGCTTGAAGAAGCTGATCCCAAGATACCTTGGACCATTTGAGATTCTGGAGCAGATCGGCGAAGCGTCTTATCGTCTAAAGCTATCGGTGGAGTTGAGTGGTCTACACGATGTATTCCACATATCAGTGTTGCGGAAGGTGGTGCAAGAGCCTTCGCAGGTGATCGCAGTTGATACAGTACCGGTGGACGAAGGGTTGACGACGAGAGTCAAGCCCATTTGTATTGAGGACTCTGAAGTCAAGCGACTTCGTAACAAGGAGATCAGAATGGTCAAGGTTCGTTGGGATAATTACGGTTGTGAGGAGCTCTCTTGGGAACGGGAGCAGACCATACTTGAGGAGTACCCAGAGTTATTTCACTCAGGTACCGCTTTTGGTTTTCTGTTTTCTTTTCCTTTGGTAATTTCGTGGACGAAATTCTTTTAAGAGGGATAGAGTTGTAACACACCGAAACACAAAAGAGTGACGGGTGGCGTTTTGAGCCAAGTCTGGGATTTGGAAGGGGTGAACACGACCTAGGACACGGGCGTGTCCCAGGGCATGTCAGCCACTCAACGCCTTTCACTCAATGATCGTTGAGTGAGGACGCACGGCCTGAGCCCATCCGTGTTCAGGTTCGACATGGGCGTGGCAGATTTGACACGGGCATTTCAAATACCCGTATCCTGCTAAGGTCGTTTGGCGAGTTGTGCTAAGGAAGCTACACGGCCTGGGACACGGGTGTGTTCCAGGGCGTGTCTAGCACACGGTATGTGACACGGGCATGTCGCATGGCCGTGTCGTGCTCTGGATGTTCTAGACTTGTGTCGATCGAGGAACACGCCCAGCTACATGGGTGTGTACTGAATGATACGGACGTGTCAAGCCTGACACGGGCATGTCGAGTGACCGTGTTCTTTTCGGGATGCGATGGTTTCTCCGGTGAATGAGTTACATGGCCTTGGATACGGGCGCAAGCCGTGTTTTGCCCAGGAAGTTTATTTTCGGGCTGAATCGCAGTCGTTGGCTTCTTAATTTTGGGATCTAATTGCTCAGGCCTCTCCATGCTAGGGTTAAGGCCGGGATTAGGGGTTTAAACCCTCACTTTTCATTTTCCATTCTCTTTCTAAATCCTAGAGAGAAGGGAGAGCAAGGAGGAAAAAGGAAGAGGGAGATCAGGTCGCCGGAGGAGATTCGGAGCACCAAATCGCAAACCGAGCCCAGATTTGCGGAGGAAAGATCATCGCGGTGCTTTTCATCCGTATAGTTTTCTATAACGCCGAGGAGAAATGCTAGGGTAACGATTCTCATCTTGAGCTTGTGAAGCCTTCTTCTTTTGCATTGGGAAAGCCCTCTCCCGCAAGTGTGCGGTGAGTTGCTTTTTTCCTTGGGGTAGATATGTAAATTCCCCTTTGTTTAGAGTCTAGAATCGTAGTACGTACATATTCATGGTGTGTGAAGCCTACCCTGACATGTTGGTCTGGATCAGTGATGTTTTGCTATGCATTATTGGCCGGAGAAGACTCTGTGCCTTTGGTTGTTTTCGGCTTTCTATGTGGTAGATTGCAGCAGGGATCCTTGGGGATTAACCCCAAGGCGCATCCGGAAAACTGGGCGGAAACGCATTTCTGCCATCTTGGTGGCCAGGGAGCCAACCTTGAACATATCTTGGTTATATGCTTGTGTGATCGAATTTGGGATCCGGGAAAAGCTTGGCCCGCACGTATGTCTTAAAGTCACTAGGCGGAGCAGCAACGAGCAAGTGGAAACGGCCCCGGGCTATGTGGTTTGGTGACAGATACCTGAATAAGGGATTGGCCACTAACATAGTCGTGCGAGCCTTAGGCTTAGGTCGGAAAGGCTAAATGCTCACGAGATTTGCCATCAAAGGGATGGCAGTGAAAATGCGGTTTTGAACGGGTTCAGCGAGTTAGTGCCCTGAGAGCACGGGGTGTGTGGACGTGTCAGCCTGCACCTATGGTGTTGTGCTTATTCACTATATTACTTGCTATGCAAACAAGTGCAGGGAAGAAGCTTTGCTTCCCCGTGTTTTGGGGCGGAATCGTTATAATTTGGTCAGCTTTATCTGACCGTTATTCTTATTTGCCACCGTTACGGTGAATTGTGCTTGCAGGTGCTGCGGAGTCGAGCGGCAAATAGCGATCCAAAACCCAAGTTGCTGAGCTGGCCCTCGAAGGCCTTGTTTGTTTTCCTGTTTAAATCATGTGTGGCCGGCATGCGAGACGAAGTTTGTATGACACTGTTTAAATTTGGTGAACTATTGTAAGACCATAAGACCAGTACTTTTGTGTATTTTATAGTTCATTCCTACGGGGTTTTTTTAGTGGACATTCGTGCTTGTGCTGGGTTCTTTCTCTTGCAACTTAATAAATTGATTCTGCTAGATGCTTTGTGTAGGACGTTATGATTGGAAGGATGGTTTCACTTAGTAACCCTCCGGTCTGTCCGTTGTATATGGCATCGGGCCCCGACCGGACCTACTATTATATGCTATGTGACGGATAGGGGTGTTACAACATGGCAAGGTGATAGCCTTTGGGTCCAGACAGTTGAAACCTCATGAGAGGAATTACCCCGTCCATGACTTCGAATTGGCTGCGGTAATTTTTGCATTGAAATTATGATGGCACTATGTGTATGGTGCGAAGGTGGAGATCTTCACGGACCACAAAAGCATGAAGTATCTCCTAGATCAAAAAGATTTGAACATATGGCAGCGCAGATGGGTCGAGTTCCTTGGGGACTATAACATGGCAATACAATATATGCCAGGAATAAACAACGTGGGGGCAGATGCCTTGTGTAGGAAATACTCTGGACAAGGGAATTGGATTGAAGCTCATGATGAGAAGTTGGTGCGAGACTTTGAGTCCCTCGGCATCATTTGTGTAGCAAGGGGAGAGTCTAGTATTGCTCGATTGAACTGGATTGAGTTGCCAAATGACTTATCTGATCATGTTCGAGAAGCGACTAATTTGGATGAAGAGTTCCAGCCATTCATGGTGGAAGATCAAAAGGTTGAAGGTAGCGCCTGGGAGATGATTGATGGGATCTTGAGGAAGGATGGAAGGATATGTATACCACAGATCAGCAAGCTCCGTGAGGAGTTGATGTTTGAGGCTCACTTTACGAAGTACTCCATTCATCCGGGCAGTAAAAAGATGTACTTGGATATGAAGAAATCCTTTTGGTGGCATGGTTTGAAGCGGGATATAGCTTTGTATGTGAGTTAGTGCCAAACTTAAGCCTTAGTGAGGGCCGAGTGTCAGAAGTAGGGCGGGTTCCTGAAGCCTCTTCCTATACCCGAGTGGAAATTTGATATCATCTCCATGGACTTTGTGCATGGGTTACCTCGATCGCAGCATGGTAATGATCCGATTTGGGTTATCGTGGATCGCTTGACCAAAGTGGTTCATTTTATCCCAAATCGGAAAGAGGACAGTGTGGAGATGTTGATAGAGTTGTATGTTCGCAATATTGTGCGACTGCATGGGATTCCTAAGAGTATCATTTGTGATCGCGATGGACGATTCACGTCCAAAGATTAAAGGCTAGTTCAGAAGAGTCTGGGTACGAAGCTCAAGTTCAGTATGACGTTCCATCCTCAAAATCATGGACAAACCAAAAGAACGAATCGTACAATGGTGAGTATGCAAGGATGTGTACCCTTGACTTTGGGAAAAAGTGGGAAGGCCACCTCTTCCTAGTAGAGTTTGCCTATAACAACAGTTACCAGACAAGTATAAAGATGGCGCCATATGAAGCTTTGTTTGAAAGGCGGTGTCGAATGCCAATGTCTTGGATAGAGGCAGGAGACACAAAATTTTTGGGAAAAGAAGTGGTGGTTGATGCATGCGAGATGGTGCGAACCATTCAGGAGCGCATGAAGGTTGTCTAGGACCGACAAGCAAAGTATTTTAATGCCCATAATAGGAATGTGGATTTTGCGGTAGGCGACTGGGTTTATCTCATGAATAAGCCGTTCAAAGGCATTTCGCATATTCGCTGACTCAAGAAGTTGAGTCCGAGGTTTTTGGGACCGTTCGAGGTTATAGAACGTATTGGAGAAGCAGTGTACCAGTTTGCATTGTACTTGGAGCTGAGTGGACTACACGATGTTTTCCATGTCTCCGTCTTGAGGAAAGTCGTGGTGGAGGCTAGTGTGGTGATCGAACTGACGACAGTGCCGATAAAAGAGGACTTGATGACAAAAGTCCGTCCGGTGGGCATAGAGGATTCAGAAGTTCGGCAGTTGCGGAACAAAGAAGTTAAGCTCATGAAAGTGCGTTGGGACAACTGCAAGCGAGATGAGTTCTCTTGGGAATGTGAGCAAGCAATGTGGGAGGACTTCCCAGAACTTCAGGTATGCTTTTGGTTTGAGTGCATGCTTAATTTCGAGGACAAAATTCTTCTAAGGGGGGGGGGAGGAGTTGTAACACCCCAGTTTTCTAGACCTTGGACCTTTAGAAGCTACCGCGCGACGGTAGTAGCTATCGCCCGACGGTAGCTTTTGTTTCATCGGGTATAGACAGCTTGACGAAAGCCGTTCATGAGTGTCGAGAGGGCTATCACCCGGATGTAGTTAGTTACCGAGTGGCAGTAAACCGATCAATGAAAGTCGTTCGACGAAAGCCGAACGTCGAGCGTTGAGAGGACAATCGCTCAACAATAGTTGTTACCGCGTAGCGGTAACCCAAGGGGTGGCGTCGATAGCGATGAGTTTGTCGAGAGCATTGAGTTCTCGAGAAAGGATCTACCGCCCAGGAAAATACTATTTGGCGGTAGGTAGTTACCGCCCAGCGGTTGCAGACGGAAGCAGTTCCGTCGTTTGGCTTTTTAGCCATCCGATTTCATTTAGGTTTTGATTCTAAGGCACAATACTCTCCCTCCAGAGTACTTATATATGGCTGAGCGAGATTTATCCCTCATTTCTTCTCCTTTTGGAGTTGACTTAGGGTTTCGAAGAGTGAGTGGAAGGAGTAAGAAGGGTGCCTTCTTCCGTCATTGACTGAGATTCGGAGCCCCAATTGTTTATTCGATTCCAGATACGTGTAGTGGACTTGGAGGCGCTCGTTTTCATCCATGCAAGGCAAGGATTCCATGGCGAGGAAGAGATGTCGAAGGGTAACAACATTTCTCCTCTCAGTTTTAGGATGCGTGCATGGCATCTATTCTTTTTTTGCTTTCATTCAAGCATTCTAGGCATCAGATCTCTCAAATGAGAGGGATTCGGGTTGCCTTGGTTCAAGAGGAGCCACCGGGTCGATTGTGTTCGTCCCCGACATGATTTTGCACTAGAAATCCGCTTCGTTAGTCGATTAGGCATTTTGGGTGAAGCCGTAGTCGCGACCGTTAGTCCGACTCAGGTGATGTTGCATAACGAGCCTTAAGGATTTTGTTAGAAATCTGTTAGCAGCAAGACGCTATTTGTAATGTTTTATGTCCCCCTTATTCTGTGAGATAAGCGTAATCAGAACCGGACCAGGGTAGCTCCGTTGTGACGGTAGATGGTTTCCTTGGGGCATGGGAATGTTACGGTACGAACGGTGGATTTGGGCGGGAAAGGCTTGGGATTGTTATGTGCTAAACCGCGGTTTGTCTCTGTAGTCGGATGGCTACCCCGTGACGTTGCAATGTAAAATGTGGAGACTGTCCCAAGGAGACAAGTCCCCTTCCGTGGAACTGAAAAAAAAAACACCAAGCTTTGGACAAGCTCAAACGATACAAGCTGAGTCCCGCTCAGTCTCCTTCGGTGGACTTGGTCTCGATATTGGAGCCAGGCCTGGGTCATCATAAACGGGTGGGGTCTAGCAAGGGCTCTTAGTATCGTTTGTTTTGTGTTTGTGGTGGAATCCTGACGAGAAAAGTCAGAGCTTGCAAGCAAGCCCGAGTTTTAAGATCGACGAGCGGGTGGGGCCTTGGCAAGAGTTCCGTGTGGTGGCTGAATGCCGTTAGGGGAAATTAGAGTACCTGTATGTTTGCGGCTTGAACGCCGAAGGGAAAATTGGAAGTACCCTTTGATTACAGCTTGAACTCCGATGGAAAAATTGGAAGTACCTGATTGATGATGTGTTAGATGCATACGCTTTATGGTGCCTTGGGTGAAACCCAGGTTTGCATACATGCTGCATTTTAGGCCCCTTTTATTATATGCTCAACGTAGAAACTTGTTTGCTGTATGAGACATCCAAACCTATTTTATAGCTTTACATGTTCATGTTTATTGCATATGAAGTACTGACCTGCAGGGTGATGGAGTGCCCCGGGGTCCATTAGGGACGGCCAGGAGGAGATGTGTTGGTTACACAGTTGATTTCAGTCTTTGCTGACCCACGTTAAAAACAATTTTTTACATGGCAAGGATCGCAAGCAGGAGCAATCTAGCGGGCCAAAAAGGGCTAAGCCTCATGAAGTGTTTTGTTGGGGCGGGAAATCCGCCTTCTAGTTAACGGATTGTTCGGTCTCACAAGCTAGATGAATAAGGGGGTTGCGGGGAATAGAGGAGAAGGTTTGGCGAAGCAAGGGAGGAGTTTGATCGGGAACTGTCGATCAGACAGTTACTTTGGCGGTTAGCTCTGATGGTTAGACCGAGAGAAGAAAAGAGAAGCTAGCAGCAGCAATAACAGACTTCGCCCACCGCGGCTTGAATGCCACTCTTGCGGCAGGCTTTCCTTTGATTATAATCGAAATTACAGCTCGGGGTTACGCCTTAACATTGAAAGCAGAAGAAAAGGTACAAGAGGGAAGCTGGCGTCTAGGGAGAGAAGAATGCCAGGAGGCCGCGCGGTTTGACCAATGAAGGTCGGCAGACCGCGCGGTCAACGATCGGGCAGCTCGCTAGAATAAGCCGAGCGGACTGCTCGATCAAGCAGAAGGCAGTCAGGTTACGCGGACTGAGGATCCGAGTCCGCAGGAGCTAAATACGGGTCCTTGACCCCTCTCCCTTCTGCCCTCCCGAATGAGAGGTCTGGGGGCCTATTTATAGGCTCGGGGAGGTGACGGTCTTGGTAACGTCCCCACTGGTGAGGCGGTAAGCTATAAGAGTAAAAACATTGAGTCCGCAGAGTCCGCACCGGGCCGCGCGGTCTGGGACTGCCTGGAGTCGGAGATGGTTGTCGCTGGTCGTTCGAGTACGAATGATGAGTCCGCTGAGTCCGCGCAGGGCCGCGCGGTCTGGGACTGCCTGGCTGTTGGGGGAGTGCTAAGCGAGTCAGCCTAGCCCGCTGCGGTTGAGGATGAACATGTCGCCTCCTGCTGAAGGCTAGTCGCACTTGGTGACGGGCTGATGACCTGGCGGACTTAACACTGAATCCGCCACCTTTTGAGCTTGTTGCTACCGAGCGGTCTAGGCAGATAGGAATGCGAGCCTGCGTTGGGCAATTTGCACCTGAAGAAGAATAAAACACCACACGGTTAACCGGTTTAACCGCGCTGCCTACAGGAGCGGACTGAGGAAGCAGTCGGCAGACCCTGCAGAGCAAGCGGCTACTGCGCGATTTGGGAGGTCTTGCTAGAGAGACCCTCCTAGCCGCGCGGACTGAGCGGCCTGAGAGATCAGTCCGCGCGGCCTTTAGAAGAAAAGGCCGGCAGGCTGCGACCTACCCGAGCAGGCCGCAACTTACAAGATGTCTACCTTGGGAGGGATCACCGATTTCTGGGGGAACATGATCCCCGCACTTTTTTAAGTTCAGAGAAGAACTTCGAAAAAGTTGGAGACCCACGAAAATCGTGATCCTTCCCTAGAGAAAAGGAAGGGGCAAGGAGAGGTGGAACCTGATGCCACTCCATAGAGAAAATTTGCTAATGCCTAGCTTCTTCCTGCGAAGGAAAGAGTTGTCATAGGTGGAAATAGGTACATCTTATACGTACCTAGGTCGCTTTGGCAGAATGAAGAAGACATGAATGTCTCCTAATGGGCTCTGCAAAACATTGATGAGAGGAGAAACAAAGAATAATGGTAACTTGCAAGTACCTGAAGGAGGATTGCAAGCACCTGCTAACTTCTACAAAAAGAAGAGTGAGTGGTAGATATGATATAAGACTGAGTTGCAAGTACCTGAAATGAACTTGCTAATATCTACTAATCTCTGCAAAGGAAGAGTAAGCAGCAGATATGATAGAAAGGTAAGGTGCAAGTACCTGAAGGGAACTTGCTAATATCTGCTAATCTCTGTAAAAGAAGAGTAAGCAACAGATATGATAGAAAAGTAAGGTGCAAGTACCTGAAGGGAACTTGCTAATATCTGATAATCTCTGCAAAAGAAGAGTAAGCAGCAGATATGATAGAAAAGTAAGGTGCAAGTACCTGAAGCGAACTTGCTAATATCTGCTAATCTCTGCAAAAGAAGAGTAAGCAGTAGATATGATAGAAAGGTAAGGTGCAAGTACCTGAAGGGAACTTGCTAATATCTGCTAATCTCTGCAAAAGGAGAGTAAGCAACAGATATGATAGAAAAGTAAGGTGCAAGTACCTGAAGGGAACTTGCTAATATCTGCTAATCTCTGCAAAAGAAGAGTAAGCAACAGATATGATAGAAAAGTAAGGTGCAAGTACCTGAAGGGAACTTGCTAATATCTGCTAATCTCTGCAAAAGAAGAGTAAGCAGCAGATACGATTGAAAGGTAAGGTGCAAGTACCTGAAGGAAACTTGCTAATATCTGCTAATCTCTGCAAAAGAATAGTAAGCAACAGATATGATGGAAAACTAAATCGCAAGTACCTGGAGGGAACCTGCGAATGTCTGCTAATCTCTGCAAAAGAAGAGTTAGCAAACTGATGTGATGAAAAACTAAATCGCAAGTACCTGGAGGGAACCTGCGAATGTTGATTGTTGATAGGATAAGACATGATAGAAGAGATATCCGGCAAACTTTGCTATTAACTGAATAGAGATCGGAACACAACAATGATTGTCTCGCGTGATCAGATATAATGTCGACGTGAAATCCAGATCAGTAAGATTGAAACCATCTCAACTTAAAAATCGTAATTACATGGCTCGTCAGTTAAAGTGAACCAGATACTATGATCAATGATTTGTGTCAGAAATATCTGATAAGAGTAGTAGAGAATTTGTAGATCACCATCCGATAGCGCTTCATGTAAGCAATGTATATAAGATGATCATAAGCTAAAAGATATAGGGGGTCTCTTAGATAGGTTGGACTTAACCTGTTAACCTATAAGAAGACAAAAGTACAAAGGAGGGCTATACCCCGAGGATGAGCTAAAAAAGGTTGAATGCTGCCACAGGAGAGCACCCGTGGGCCTTATGCATCACTTGCCAAAAGATCATCCAGGGCGTAGTCCTACCTAAAGCGGGCTGGCCGCATTCCCTTGACAGAGCACAAAAGGGAAACATGCGCAAAAAATCCTAAGAAGGAAGCGACAGATACACTGCTCTCTTGCCCCGGGTTACAAACATTGTTGATCCGTTCTACCAGGTGCGCCAAATGGTCTACAGCATTGCTCGTCTTTGAAGGGATCAACAAAGTTGTGGGTCCCGCGAAAGCACGGATTGAGAGTACCAACGAGTGTTCGTCCGTTACAGTTGTGAGATGATCGAAGAGACAAGGCTACACTTGATCGCCATTGCTTGTCACGCAAAGATCATTGTAACTGTAACGTATCCTTAGCAAAGCACAGCAGAGCTAACACATAGGTCCTCCCTGGAAACGCGCTCTGTGTTAGATGCCGACTAGGATCCGAAGTCCCGTCACCCTCCGCACGAGAGTTGAGCGGCCCCCACTACACATATGAGAAACTCCTCATCATACATGGTCATTGTGGTTTTACGCCAGAGGACAATCTTGAGGGAGTACTGAGCAAGACTTGGCGATATCTCGGTGGTTCAGTGATCTCTTTGGCAAAGAGAAAAATATAGAAGAGAAGTATCACAAAAAGGGAACTGTGTCAGTATGAGATCTCTGACGTAAGCTTTATTGAATGAAAATGAAAGAGCACTTAGAATTGTTTTTAGAGAAAGGACGAATGTTTGAAGAGCATAAAGGAAGATATAACCGGCCCAGATTGTGAGGGGTTTTGAGGAGTTGCGATGCCCTCTTTGCTTTAGAATAACCTTCCAAGGGAACCCTCATCAATGACATCGGAGGTCTCGCCCATGAGATGGTCATGATACGTATTGATTTCATTCACTCCACTTGAGCTGCAAGGAAACTCCGCTATTTCTTTGCCTTTTGAGGTTGACGGGTCCGAGTGGCCATCTTTCGGGAACAGATCGCGCATCTTACCCTGCTTCAGCAATCTCTGCACAAGTTGACGAAGTGCTCGGCAACTTTCAGTTAGATGCCCACTTTCTTTATGAAATTCACAAAATGGGTCTGAATCTTTTGATTTTTGATTTGTCGGCTGGTAAGGCCTTTTGGAATTTGCTCTATCTTTCATAATTTGGCAGACTTCTAGCATGGCCTCATCGAGTCCAGAATATGATAAGTCATCATCTTGTGACTGATGTACCGAATCTGTTTGCAGAGATGGGGCTGGTGGTAGCAGTCGTTCTTGAGCCCGATCCTGTCCCGGGAAGAGGTGTTGATGATGATGCTGGAATCTTTTTGCTTTCGGAGAGTGGGATGAAAAATCTTTCCGAGGAGATCTCGGAAGTTGCTTGCAAGGTTGATTTCTCTCTGTTACGAGCCTGGAGACAAAGTTGGGGTTGCTCTTCTCACCGCGGATGTACGAGTTGGCTAAACTAATCAGCTCTTGATAAGTCCTTGGTGCTCGGACGTTAGCTTCAAACTTGAGTGGTCCTTCACATAGGCCGTGGATAAGAGCCACTCGATATAATTCTTGATCGACAATCTCAATGTCCAATATTTCCTTCTGAAAAAGATCCACAAAGTGGGACCAAGTCTCATTCTCTCGCTGCCTGATCTCAAAGAGGGCCTCTGGACCACCCTTCCTCCTTGTAGAGGTAGAAAATCTGAGAAGAAACTCTCTCCGCAAATCAGCGAAGGAAGAGATGGACTCAGCACGAAGTCCATAGAACCAATCCCTCACTTCCCCGTCGAATGTCATTACAAGGAGTTTGCATTTGGTAGCATCTGAGAGGGTCTTGAGAGCTACGGCTGATTCAAAGGCTTGAAGATGTTTGACTGGATCAGTCTCCCCAGTATAAGTAGGCAATCGTGGCTCTCTGAAGTTAACTGGAGTCGGTTCATGCTGAACATTCTTTGTAAATGGTGACTGCTCTTCTTGTTCTCCTGAAACATAAGGAAAAAGGGAGCATAAGTTGCAACTGCACAAGGAGCTGGAGGATGGAAAGGAAAAGTTGCTACGGGAGGAGCAAAGGCAGGAGCTGAAGAGTAGGGATGACTTCCCTGAAAATTCAGGAATCTTGCAGGACTTCCTCGAGCAGCTTCTTAAAAAAAAATTCTGACGAGCTGCGAATTTGTCATTTTGAGATCGCAAAGGGGCTGCAGGCCCTTGCGGAAAGGTTGGAGTGTAAGGAGGATAGATCGGTGGATAGGCCGGTGGGTAAACTTGAGGAATCTCGAATGCTGGCGCTGGATTGATAGGAGGAGCTGGTGCTGCTGAAGATTGTGCTTCCAATCGCTGAGCGATAGCATCTAGAGTACAAGTGATCGCTCGAAACTGTTGTGCAGTTTCTTCGTGAGAGAGCTCCAAGGCTTCCCAAAGGGAATCCTCACTATAACTTGGAGCAAGGCTCTCGGCTAGCTGACGGTCTGACATGAGTAACCGTTGATTTCGTTATCTGATCGAGATCTGAAGGTCGTGTGTTAACTGTTGGGGCGGGAAATGCGCCTTCTAGTTAACGGATTGTTTGGTCTCACAAGCTAGATGAATAAGGGGGTTGCGGGGAATAGAGGAGAAGGTTTGGCGAAGCAAGGGAGGAGTTTGATCGGGAACTGTCGATCAGACAGTTACTTTGGCGGTTAGCTCTGATGGTTAGACCGAGAGAAGAAAAGAGAAGAGGGGGCCGCTAGCAGCGGCAACAACATACTTCGCCCACCGCGGCTTGAATGCCACTCTTGCGGTAGGCTTTCCTTTGATTATAATCGAAATTACAGCTCGGGGTTACACCTTAACATTGAAAGCAGAAGAAAAGGTACAAGAGGGAAGCTGGCGGCTAGGGAGAGAAGAATGCCAGGAGGCCGCGCGGTTTGACCAATGAAGGTCGGCAGACCGCGCGGTCAACGATCGGGCAGCTCGCTAGAATAAGCCGAGCGGACTGCTCGATCAAGCAGAAGGCAGTCAGGTCGCGCGGACTGAGGATCCGAGTCCGCAGGAGATAAAGACGGGTCCTTGACCCCTCTCCCTTCTACCCTCCCGAATGAGAGGTCTGGGGGCCTATTTATAGGCTCGGGGAGGTGACGGTCTTGGTAACGTCCCCACTGGCGAGGCGGTAAGCTATGCGAGTAAAAACATTGAGTCCGCAGAGTCCGCACCGGGCCGCGTGGTCTGGGACTGCCTGGAGTCGGAGATGGTTGTCGCTGGTCGTTCGAGTACGAATGATGAGTCCACTGAGTCCACGCCGGGCCGCGCGGTTTGGGACTGCCTGGCTGTTGGGGGAGTGCTAAGCGAGTCAGCCTAGCCCGCTGTGGTTGAGGATGAACAGGTCGCCTCCTGCTGAAGGCTAGTCGCACTTGGTGACGGGCTGATGACCTGGCGGACTTAACACCGAATCCGCCACATTTTGAGCTTGTTGCTACCGAGCAGTCTAGGCGGATAGGAATGCGAGCCTGCGTTGGGCAATTTGCACCTGAAGAAGAATAAAACACCACACAGTTAACCGGTTTAACCGCGCTGCCTACAGGAGCGGACTGAGGAAGCAGTCGGCAGACCCTGCAGAGCATGCGGCTGCTGCACGATCTGGGAGGTCTTGCTAGAGAGACCCTCCTAGCCGCGCGGACTGAGCGGCCTGAGAGATCAGTCCGCGCGGCCTTTAGAAGAAAAGGCCGGCATGCTGCGACCTACCGGAGCAGGCCGCAACTTACAAGCTGTCTACCTTGGGAGGGATCACCGATTTCTGGGGGAACATGTTTCATGTTATGTAATAACTCTGTTGTGTGGAATGTGATGATTTATTCACTATGTTTCCGTCTTACATGCCGAGGTAGCCTAGGAGTGCTTATGCACGTTGACTTTTGATGTTATTGTATGAGTCTTGGACTCCTAATTATTGTAAGGCCATAAGGCCGTATTGATACTCATAGTTTAGTGGATAACTTCTAATCTTATTCTTTTGTTTCCGCTGTGTTTGATCTGTTTTTGGAGTGTGGTAGTTTATATCATCTTATAATACTTTATAACGCCCCTAGCCGATCCAACGTGATGATGTCACAGCTCCGCTCTAGGCAACGCTACCGAGCTGAAGCCCAAGCACCCTATATAACATCCCATTTCCAGCTAGACCCCTGTGAGTGGTTTTGTCATGACTAGGTCATGACAAAACCCTAAGAATCCTAAGAAGACCAAGTGAGCTGGGGAATGAAGGTGTCACCGCAAAGGGGCGGTTCTGGGCCTAAGACCCTGGTGTTTAAAAAAAATGGGGTCTTACAAGTGGTATTAGAGGAAACCTCGATCAAGAAAAGTAGCAGTCCACTCACCCTGGGTCACCCCCGCTCGAGTTTAGCTTGGGGACAAACTAAGCATCGGAAGCAGTGGTGTGCCTATAAGGGAAATCACATGTAAAAGTCCACTTCATCATTAAATGGAATTCTTCTTTGTAGCCTACGGTAAACCCTGCCCCCCGTAGGGAGCACCTCCGACTGCGAAGATCTCATCTTATAATTCTCTAACCAACGAGTTAGACTCAACCCACTAGGACTTACGAATAACCATGACGACTTATAGTATGCCCTAGTTCAAAATGGACCTTGGGTATGAACTAGTATGCTAATGATCTATTAGTAGAATGACAGAAGTCATTTTATCTCGACCCTCATACTAGTAACAAAATTACACGGAGGCAACCACCAAGACAAACATTGAGGGTCGGATAGGAATTCAAGTTCGAAAAAAACCATTTGGGATTGGGAACATTTTGACCCCGATAAGGTCGTCGTAAATGTGACGCATAGAGTTTAAAGTATGGACAATATTGACGAGTTTCAGGGTGGAACCCAAAGTCAAAGATTGATGCCCTAGGGATTGTGCACCCAGCTACGACTGATATTGCATTGTAATATCAAAGTTACTTAGCCCAACGACTTATAGTATGCCCAGTTTATTGTCCTTAGTTTATTGGGGACTTACGAATAACCATGACGACTTATAGTATGCCCTAGTTCAAAATGGACCTTGGTTAAGGAAAGGAGATACCCAAAGAGAATAAAGGAGGAGTTTAGATCGAGAATGACTACCTAAGACGTAAACTCAGGTGTCCATACTATTCCAATCATGGATTACTCAAACTGGTAGGACGACCTTAAGGAGAATTGAGGCTAATGATCTATTAGTAGAATGACAGAAGTCATTTTATCTCAACCCTCATACTAGTAACAAAATTACACGGAGGCAACCACCAAGACAAACATTGAGGGTCGGATAGGAATTCAAGTTCGAAAAAAACCCATTTGGGATTGGGAACATTTTGACCCCGATAAGGTCGTCGTAAATGTGACGCATAGAGTTTAAAGTATGGACAATATTGACGAGTTTCAGGGTGGAACCCAAAGTCAAAGATTGATGCCCTAGGGATTGTGCACCCAGGTAGGACTGATATTGCATGGTAATATCAAAGTTACTTAGCCCAAGGTAGGTAGGGGCTTTTCTTTTGTTTATTGGAGGCTTATCTTTTGTTTATTGGGGACTTGTCTTTAGTTTATTGGGCAAATTAGTATTGACTTGGGTTTCCTTAGACCTAAATTGGAGAATGCGGCGTAACAAACATAGTGAGGTTGAAGTCGATATAATTCGACGTTATTCGGGCGAAGATAAGATTTTGTAAAAACATGTTTGGAATGTTGACCTGTAGCATTACCAAGACAATGACATGGTAATAAGACGAAGTAATTTCAAGGATTAACTATTATCATGTAAAATTAGATGACAGATAACAAGATTAAGGATATTTGAGAAGGAAAAAAATTTAATCGCTATGTTTTATCATCAGAAATATGGTGTATCTCAGAACATGTACCCCCGGAGTGAATAAAGGTGTCATGGGTTTGGTGATGTATGGTAATGTACGTCAATTGATGTAGGCTATGTGAAAGTGTTTTTGGGGAACTATTACAGCCACTGCCCAAGTTGGAGTAGATGTTCGAGGGTATAATTAGGGATTTTTATACACAGGATTTCTCATCCCCACTCCGGGCATAATTATAAAGGGAACTTCGAGGATAGACTGGCCAAGGAAGCTAGGGTCACCCCGACCTGAAAGAAAACTCCCATGGTTATTTTTGAAGTTTGGGAGTAGAAGTCCGTTTTCATGGTATGCGTAAGGTGATCATGTCAAATCAGGATGGGTAGTGTACGTCCAAGGAGAAAATGTCAGTCCAGGCTTATCTGGACTCTCGTCCAACATTTAACACAGCTCTCCACCCTTGTACGGAGGTACAGGAACCACTATAATGGATCTAGGATGAGGATCCAAAGGCACTCGACTCAGAATTTATGAAGAACCCCAACACCTGGGTGTGACTAATTCACGATAGGATGCTGGAGGCCAAGAGGAGACCAGCGAAATATTACGATGCGCGACATTTCCATGTAGAGTCTCAAGATGGAGACCATGATTCCTGAATATACGTCTGGTGCAAGGAGTCTCGCTGGTACGTTGGCAGAAGAAGCTTAGTACATGGAATATGGGGTGTTACAGGATCCGAGAGCTGATCGACCCATTGGCTTACAGGATGGAGCTACCGCCGTAGTTAGCGAGTTTGCATGATGTATTCCACGTCTCCTTTCTCAGGATCGCTCTACTACGGCCGAAACATCAGGTTCTTGGCATAGATGGCTCGACAGATTTTGATCAATCGGTAATAAGATGAGCCGGTCAGGATAGATGACACAGTGGTGCGGGTCTTGCGGCACAAGAAGGTCCCACTAGTCAAGGTCTTGTAGACGAACCATGGTCAGGAGGAGCATACCTGAGAGCCACTGAATCTAATGCAGCAGAGGTACCCGGATCTCTCCGGGTAAAGTATACATTCAACTTCCTATGGGATTTTACAAGCAGTTACCCTCAGTAGAAACCCCGCAGGCCTAACTTGAATTTCGTGTACAAATTTTTTTTTGTTTATTGGAATTTGTAACATCCCATTTCCAGCTAGACCCCTGGGAGTGATTTTGTCATGACTAGGTCATGACAAAACCCTAAGAAGCCCAAGAAGACTAAGTGAGCTGGGGCATGAAGGTGTCACCGCAAAGGGGCGGTTCTGGGCCTAAGACCCCGGTGTTTAAAAAATAAATGGTCTTACACCCTAACTCTTCTCCCTCCACTGGCGGTTATTGGTGGCCACAACCTCCCTTTGATGAGTCAAACTCGATAATCAATTGCGCACCACGGGGAATTTCCAAGAGGTCACCCATCCCAGTACTACTCCAGCCCGAGCACGCTTAACTATGGCTTTTCCAACTTCTCATCACTAATTGAGCTGCACTTTTTATTATAACGACCCGGTATTTTGCCCATAGCCCCCCATGGTATCGCTACCGGGCTATAGCCCAAGCACCCTAACCCCTCTCCAGCCCACTAGCAGGTTGTTGGTGGCCAAAACCTCCCTTTAATGAGCGAACTCGACAGTTAAGTTGGGCCGTACGAGGACTTCCTAGGAGATCACCCATCCCAGTACTACTCTCTCCTAAGCACGCTTAACTATGGAGTTCCTTCACTTCTCATCACCAATTGAGCGATGCCATGCGGGGCTATGGACAAAATCCATGGTTGTTATAATAAAAAAATGTAACAACCCGACCCGTTAAATAACATATAATAGAAGGTCCGGTCGGGGCCCCACATTATATGCCACAAACAGATGACGAAGTCACAGTTTAATACCAAAATACCATCGCACCCTAACCCAGAGCATTCTAGCGGAAGTTTAAAGCTTTTAAGAACTCAACCATTGAATGTCCACTACTATATAAATATCATATTTGTATAAATAACCAGGAATTTATACAAGCACACCCCGCTCATGGCCTTAAGGCCTTACAAGTTTCTCTTTACAAATATGATTTCATACATCAGCACGCAGGCCGACGACACATGAAATCCAAAGCTTCGCACGGCCTTCAAGGGCCTACAAGCAACATCAACAAAAGCTTCAGCCCGCTCAATCCAATCAGCCCGCAACACTTGCAAATGAACGTCCACCCCAAGGGTGATCAATAAGGCAACGATCAGAATTCAGCTGACCAATTATAACGACCCTACCCCTTACCTGGGGTTGTGTTTCCTTCCCTACATGAAATACAATCACAACATATATATATATATCTACCACAATCACATAACACACGCTGGCCTTCGGGCCAGATGTTCCGTGCACTCAGGGCACGCTTATGTTGTACCGAAAACCTCTAGGTTCCACCACCGATTCGAGGTGATTAGCTTGTTAGCCAGGCATAAGTCTCCAAACCCCTGTTGAATACCTCACGCACCCAACTCACTAAGAGGCATTCACCTCACGACAACTAGTGAGCACTATAGGTCGATCTACCCTCGTAGTGTGACAAGCCTGTGAAACAACACATCTGCATTGCAACTAATCGACCACTCACAATGCAGGTACACAGTACCTCTAGATAAACTTCCCACCAGAGGGTAACAAGCCTGTGAAACCACACATCTTCATTAATACCAGTCAGTCTCTCATAACACCAGCACACAGTGTCGCTTTCCTCCAAATCCATCTCTCCGCACAAGCAAAGCATACAACCAAAGGAGATATGCAAAGCTTCCTTATCACAATTCAAGAGCGTTCTCACAATCTCCGCAAGCTACTCGTTATATACACGGATTCTTCTCCGGTTCGCAATATAAGCATCACCAATCCAGACTACCCGTCCAGGTGGGCTTCACACAATATGCCAATTCCGTACTACACACTTTCGGATCTAAATGCAGACTTAACCATTGGAATCGCTTATGCTTTCCACCTCTTGGTGGAGGATGCCATGCACATGCATAAAGTAGGACTTCACTTGTCCAAGAAGGAGATCATTACCCTTGACGATCTCTTCGGATCCATGAAGAAACTAGTCGGATGGTAATCACTGCGACGGACTTGACTCCACAACCCTGGCCTCGGATCTCGAGTCGAACCGTTGAAGATCCACCGGCGGCTGGAATCCTCTCCTACTTCCTCCTCCAAGCTCTCCCTTCTCTCTTGCTTAGAAAGAGAGTGATCTTAATCCAAATGAGAAATCCATCTCATTCCGCGGTCTTAATACTGCAGGGAGGAGCTTGGACCACACGATCCAAATAGAAGGAATTGGGCGGCCAGGATTTGTCCTGGAATCACTTTTCCTTGGCTAACACGACATGTGACACGCCCGTGTCACAGGCCGTGTTCCCCTAAGCGGCAAGGAACTTACTTATTCCAGACCAAAACATAGGCTATGGCATGCCCGTGTCAAGCCTTGACACACCCGTATCAGTAGGTACACGCCCGTGTTAAGGGGCGTGTTCCTCACTCAGTATAGGACAAACTCTCCCGAGAAGCACATGGCTAAAGAATATGCCCGTGTCCTTGGCCGTGTGCCAAACACGACCCTGTGACACACCCGTGTCACAGGCCGTGTTCTACACTAAATGCCACTCAATGCCATGGAAATCAAGCAGGACACGCCCTGGTTCACGCTTGTGTCCCAGGCCGTGTTGCTCCACTCAATGATCATCGACTGAAATTGTGTCGACACTTCAACACACACAGTGAAGGACACACCCTGGGACACGCCCTGGGACACGGTCGTGTCCCAGGCCGTGTGCCTCACTCCAGACACACTGGATGCCCACTCGAGTCCTACTTGAGACCCACTCGAGCAACCAAAGCTGTACACACCTATGTCCCAGGCCGTGATACCCAGCCTGAACTCCAAATTGGAATTTGGGGTGTTACAACCCTGCCCTCCTTACAAAAATTTCGTCCCAAAATTTAGTGCAACAAGGGATCTCTCCTTTTTTTCCCTTATTTTGATACTTCTTCTTGTCCTTAGATTCTTTTCTTTTATCAGGACAATAAGCTATGACATGTCCTGGCCTGTTGCAACAATAAAAAAAAAATTTAGAAGAAGTTTGTTTATTGGGATTAGAGCCATACCTGTTATCCTTATAAGTTTTCTTCTTCTTGTAATAGTAATCCTTAGAGAAAGATGAAGATGGTTTTTTTCTCAATTTATTCTTTTTCATGAACCTTTGAAACTTCCCTGTGAAGGCAACAAAGTCTTCATCATAGTTGTGTCTTTCTGAAGTGTTGATGTCAGTATTTTCTAGTTAAACTTCAGCAATTTTCCTAGGAGGAAAAGTGACTTTCTCCTACCCTTTCTTGTGGCTTCAGTCTTGAAGGCAACTGACTTTTCTTTGTATTCAAACCTATTAAATTTCTCCTCTTCCTTTCTGGTAGTGAGCTGCATCTCATATGATAACCGTTTTCTTAATAAGGTTTGTGGATGTGTATCAGCCAGCCTGACCACCTCTCTGATGGAATATATTTAAGTATCCCAGTCCTTGGTTAATGATCTGAGAAACTTGCCATTTAGTTCATATGTGCTAAAGAATCTTCCATAGGTCATTAGCTCATTTATAATTCTAAAGAATTTCTTATAACATTCAACTATGCTATCTGTCTTGGCTTGTCTAAAACTCTCATATTCTTGATTTAGCATAGACTTTCTATCCTCTCTTACTTCTTTTGTTCCCTCCATGTAGAAAATCAAAGTGCCCTACATCTACTTGGAGGTTTTGCAATGGACCAGATTATGGAATGTAGAATCATCTATGACAGTCACAATTATGTTCTGTGCCCTCTTGTCTAAGGTTGCTAGGATGATCTCTTCTTTAGTCATTTAAGAATAACTTTTTGGAGTCTTGAGATTTGCATCAAGAACTGATATGTTCATAGGAATGAATGGCCCTTCTAGAACTGTGATGTAAATTCTTGGATCAGATGCTTCCATGAACAATCTAACCCTCTCTTTCCATATGCCAAAATTTTCTTTCCTACAAATAGGAAGTTTCATGGATCCAAGTTCCTTATGATTTTCACCTGAACCCATTCTGGCTAACAGATAATTGCCTTGGAGATCAACTCAGACTGTTAGTCAAGATTTGAGTAAACCTCCCTCTGATACAACTTGAAAGGTTCGGTTTATAGATCCTAAACACCTAGAGGGGGGGTGAATAGGTTCAAATCCTTTTTAAAACTTAGGAAATTAAAATTTTATTCACAGCATAGTTATTTGATCCACATCTAACACAGCACAGAGTAAATCAAGCACAGAAAAATCACAGCCCAACACACAATGGTTTATAGTGGTTCCCCAATTCGTGGGTACGTCCACTATCCCACTTTACCTATCCAGTAGAGTGCTGGATTCAACCAAACTTCCTTCCACTAACTCAGATCCTCAGATCTTACAACTCAGAACCCAACTGGTTCCTACAACTTAGACTTCTTCAAGTCCTACAACTCAGATTCTTCCCAAGAATCCTACCTCAGGCAACAGCCCTACCTCAGCCTTATTCACCAGGCCTACAAATCAGATCACCAAGATCCTACCTCAGGCAGTCAGCCCTACCTAAGCCTTTATATATCTAGGCTTACAACTCATAGAGATAACTCTCCTACACTTAGATCTACAAAAGATCTTAAAGAAAAAATTGATTATTAAAGTGACAAATACTTCACCCAGGTAGAGAGAGAAAGGTATGAAGGATTCTTGATCAGTTCTTAATTGAACTGATTTCTTAAGATCCGATCTGTCTTTGCTTTCTTCAAAGCTTCTTGAATCGTAACAAAGTAAGATTGATCTTCTTTTGAAGTTGGAGATGATCCTCAGTCCATTTTCCTTCAATTAAGAAATAAATCTGAATCCTTCTTGCAAACTTCTTCAGAATCTGTCCTCTCTTAATGACTTGTAGATTTAAACTGTTAGAGGAATGTCAAGTCCTTCCTTCTTTATTATTTGTCGCTTTGATAGCACAGGTCTTTATATAGACCCATCTGGGGTTAGCAGTTGATCTGGTTCATAACGGCCTTTTGACAGTTCTGACAGATGCAACAACTTTGTTAGTTATGATAGCTGTCAAGTCATCAGTCTTGAAACTCGATGCCTCAATGTATTCTATCTCAGCAGAAAAGCATCGAGACCATACTCCAAATGTGTCAACACAAATAGACCATGTGTCGACACAAGTCTTGATGGTGTCGACACAGCTCCAACAATGTCGACACAGCCATTCTTCATCTTCTCGACACAGCTCCTGTTGGATGTGTCGACACAAGTCTTGTGTGTCGACACAATTGCTTCTAGTCTTGACATAGTTGGTGTCGACAGAATTCTTGAGTGTGTGTAGACACAAGTCCTGTGTGTCGACACAATTACTGTAGACTTAACTTCTGTGTGTCGACACAAGTCCTGTGTGTCGACACAATTGTTGTTGACAGAATTTCTGTGTGTCGACACAAGTCCTGTGTGTCAACAAAAACAGGCTTCTGGTGTCGACACATTTCCTTCATCAGTGTCGACACTTGTACTTAGAATATTTTCCTGCATTTCTTTAACCTGCACATTCAAACTCAACATTCCATCAAATACACATTGATGTATATCATTGAGTTTGGTGAGGCTTCTCCAAATCTGGTACACAGTTTTCAATGTACCCAAAACCCACTATCTAGTAGGGCTGGATGTCACTCAAGAGCATCTCCCAGGCCCCGAGTAGATCCCGCTTTCAAGCTCCCACTAGCTGGTAGGGCAAAATGTCACTCTGTGATGTTTGCCATGTCAGCCCTGAGATGTTTCCACTGACCGGGCTTTTACTAGCCGGTAGGGCAGGTAGACTTCTTGGAGGAAACTTCGATATGTCAAGTAGAAGCCCAACACCCACCGTCAGGCTCTCATCAAGCTGAAAAGGCCGGTAGGGGTACCCGATGATTGGCCAAAGTGAAGGACCGGTTGGCACTCATCTCACCCCCTCTCGCTCTTACCAGTTGATAGAAAGAATGGATGTATGGATTCCTGACAGATCGCTAGAAAAATAAGAATTGAAAGAAGCAAGTATCGCCAAAGGGCAAAGATCGTGGGCGTGTTGGATTCCACACTCCCGGCGCCCGCCCAACACGCAACCAGCCTGGCACCAGCAAGGAGACCAAGGTCGTGAGCACTCAGGCCGCGCCATGACCTCATAAGGCTTGGATCGCGCGAAGCCGAGCGCCCTGGACATTAGTCAAGGATGGTCGGTCCCTAGATCTAACGTGGGGCGTAGGAAAAGCTCTAGATAATGGGGCGGATTGCCACTCATGGGTCGAATACTTAAGATCCTGATATTCCCTAAGCTAAGTCCTTAAGGGACGCGCGATCTCACTAGCGAGACACAGGTTCGGAGGCAATGAGCAGGAAGACCAAGCCAGGTCGTGAGTACAAAAAGGGAAAGTGGAATAAGGGTAATATCATTTCAGAAAAGAACATATATTAATAATCGCAAAAAGTTACAAGTATGGGACTCAGCTTGAATTTACATTACAACAAAGTACATAGATCACAAAAAGAAAGGTTCGGCGCAGGGGTTCAGCGAGGCGAGATCTTTGACGGCGAGCTCTCATAAAGGGGTTGGAAGGACTCGCCACCCGGCTCCAGTACCGGAAGAAATAACTCTGGTACCACGTCTCTCGTTGAGAGCCCCGTGCCCTCGCGCGTCACTTAGCAAGATCGTTGCATGGTATGGTGGGTGTAAGTCGCAGCCTTGGCGGCATTCTTTTGCATCATCTCTTCCAGCTCTTGTGCCGAGTGGTGATCGAGTCGGCCACTACTACTAGAGGGTGGCGGAGGAGCTGTGACTTCTAGCTCTTGCACCCGCTCTCGCAATGCCTCATTCTCCTTCTCGAGGGTTACGATTTGAAGGCCAAGGTGCTGGGCCATCTCCGCATCCTTCGAAAAGAACCAAAAGGAACCTAAGAGAAGTGGAAGCAATCTTAAGGATTCTTGTTCGAGTTTCGGGACTTACCCCCCCCCCCCCCCCCCCCCCGCCCCAAGTATCTAGTGGGAACGGCGTCGGCCACATCCTCCCGCTTCTTCTGTTACTCCACTTCCCCCAAAGCGCGACAACGGGCCTCTTCCTTGTGGAGCGAGGTGGAATTCTGCACCATCTGCATGCAGCGGCGGCTCATCATGTGGGCCAACTCCAGGCTACAAAGCTGGGCCCATGCGCTCTCGTGGATGAGCACTTGTGTTGTCTCCTCGTCAAAGATCGCAGTGTCGGCCTGCATATACAGGCCAAAAGAGAAGGCATAGGCCTCCCTGCCAGTTGTGTCAACCTCTATCCAGCTCAGCATTAGGGTGGAGATCGAGGCCCTGTTCTCTCCCTGTTCCCATTAGAGAAGGGCTTGCCAAGATTGTCCAGGTGCCGCTCGTCGTAACCAAAGTTACGGTACCCTCTCGGTATGGCCTTAACGGCGGGCACCTATTCTCGCAACTTGGAGGTGTCAGCCTCCTCGATAGAAGGCTTGTTGGTCGAAGCACTCGGGATGGCAGATGCTTCGGTTTATTGGCCCGCTGGAGCTTTGCCTTTTTCCCGGGTTGTGGGAGGTATGCTGCCCTCGGTCTTTGGCTTCTTGGGCGACGACGATGGTAGAGGTTGTTTGCTGGTGGCCCGCTTCTGGGTAGTGACGGTCGGGGCCTCGCTATGCGTGGCAGCAGCCGTCTCGGCTTGGGTGAGCTCGCCAGAGGCGAATCATGCCCTCTCGTAAGGAGAATGCGGGGGGGGATGTCTCGCTCACCTACAGTAAGAGGGTGAAAGCAAAGAATAAAAAAAGAAGCTAAGTAAAAGGGTTCAAGTGCGAGTAGCTTACCTCCCCCGGGCGAGACGGGGGCGATGAAATCAATGATCCTGCGGAGGAATGCGACTTCGAAGTTCTTCCCTTGGAAGAACCCGCACAACTCAGCTTCATGGCCCCCTAGGCTAGGGGGTAGTAGCTCGCCTCGTTTAGTAATACCAGCGAGAAATGTATGTAGCCTAAGTCGCCTTTGACGAAGAAAAACTTCTGAATCCAATTGTGGCTCTTGTTCACCGTCTCCCGCACCTTGACATTTGTGTTAGAGAAATAGGGGGTGTGTAACGCCCCCGATTTTTTCTACGATTATTTAATTTCTCGTTTGGTGTTACGTCGACGCGTTTTCCTGGCTTGTGCCATCTGTGGAGTATGGTATTAACTCCTTAGAACTGGGTGCCCTATTTTGTAGACTGTTGGCAAGATCTCCATAGCAAGCTTAGTCGTTTTGGGTGACCCGGTGTGGCCTCTCGGGGATGCTTGTGTTTTGGCTTCAGGAGGGTATAACTCGAGTTCTTGTTTGTCGAAAGTTAGTTTTGACTTCGTCGTTGTGTTCGTAGCGTGGATATTTAGTTACGGTGCGAATTTTGTCAAATTCCGAGGTAGTTCAGTTTTCGCGTCGTTTTGGGTATGCCGTTAGTAAAACCTAATTAGAAAATCCTCTTATTTTAATAAGAGAGACGGCGGTTAGGCTTAAGTTATGCTGAACCGATGCTTTAAAGCTTGTATAAAAGCCTTATTAAGAAGTGGCGCTGCTTCTGTTCTTCTCCTCTCTTCTTCTCCCCAAGACCGAAACCGTTGCTTCTGTTCGCGGAAAACAGAGGAAACCGTCGGACCTGCTTCTCCTTCGGACGACGATTCTGGGAGTGTTCGTGGACGGATTTTGATTCTGAAAGCGGCGTTGTCTTGCTCTCGCTCAGATCTTCATTTCGACGGTAAGAGGTTTGTTTTTCGTGGAGTTTTAGGAGACTTGGATTTTCGGTTTCTTTTTGTTTCTTCCATTTAAGTGCGGGTTTGCTTGTTAGGTGCTGCTCCTTCTAGTGCAGAGTGAAGAGGAGGGAAAGCCGACCAAGTTTCGCCGGAAATCGAGGCAAGTGGTATTCTTTCCCTTGCCATTGTTGTTCTTTTGAATTCTGGAATGTTTCCCGGTTAGCCCTAGGGTAGAAACCAAACATATTCTCTTTTATCTTGTTAAATTTTAGGGCTTAGATTCTCCTATGAGCCCCCTCCTTGGGCTGTTTGCTCAACCTGCTAGTTGTGTTCACCATTTAGACTCAAAATTTGTAGTTCCAGTGGGTGCTTTTGCGGGTGGGGCCAGAGAGAGAGAGTGAGGGAGGAAGTTATGGTAGGGCTCTAGTTAGAACCAGTCTTGGTAGACTCTCGGGTTTTGGTGTTGAGTGTGGTGCACACACTCAAAGACAAAAGCCGCCCGGACTTGGCGTTGAGTGTGGTGGACACACTCAAAGCCATGGTTTGGTCTATTCCTTGCGGCTGAGTGGTGGGGTGATTGAGTGAGAATTTTCGTCTAAGTCAAAATCGACGGGAATCACGAAGTGATTCCCACCGATTTTGACGTGTATCGTCAGTGATTCCCACCGATCGGAGAGAATCATCCTTGTATTCCCGCCGATTCGGCGATAATCATCCTTGATTTCCGCCGATTCGGCGAGAATCATCCTGCATTCCCGCCGATTCGGCGAGAATCAGACGGCATTCCCGCCGACCTCCTCTTGTTGGTGATGGTTTAGGGTTTTCCTGCGGGAGTGAACTTTGGCAAAGAGTGAGTTGACCTCACCCAACGCCAAAGCTCCTTTGGCGTTGAGGGAGGTGTATTCACTCAACTCCACCGTTGGGTTTTGTTGTTTTGCTAAAGGCGCTGAGGGAGTGGACCTCACTCAACGCCATAGCTGTTTTGGCATTGAGTGAGGTTAGCTCACTCAACGCCGCTGCCTCTTTTGCTTAAGGCGTTGTGGGAGTTGACCTCACTCAACGCCATGGCTGTTTTGGCGTTGAGTGAGGATAGCTCACTCAACGCCAGAGCTGTTCTTGCGGAGGGCGTTGGGTGAGTGATTCTCACTGATGTCCAAGGCTGTTCTTGCGCTGAGTGAGACTGACTCACTCAACGCCAAGGTCTGGTTAGGCGTTGAGTGGGTTCCACTCAAAGCCAATCCGTGTTGAGTAACTTCAACAATGTTTCTCTTTCCTCGATTTTCGTTCCCGAGTGAATTCCTTGATTTTATTTTGAGTTTCCTTGTCGGCCATGTTTTTCTTTCCTAAAGGCCGAATCGTGGGTCGTGGTTAGTAGTGGTGGTTTGAAGCTCTTCATGGGGGAGGTGCTGTGTAATTTAGCCAAGACCACCCTTATTCTTCTATCTTGCTCAAGGTACGGGCTGGGAAAGGGGGTGGAAGGTCCCTTGTGCTTTCACATGTAGACCCTTGAGCTTGTTGGCTTGGAAATGGAGGTTGGGGGATTGAGTTTGCCTCCAACCCGGATCCATGTTATTATTTTTAGCTACTACCATCTCCCACAGCCTAGGGTGTTAGGTGTTTCTTCCTTGGTAGATTGCAGCATTTTTGGGCTCTTAGTAGCCTAGTAGACCCTGCAGGATGTAGGTTCTGGGCAGAGTTGGTGCTGTTTCCTCGCACATAGTGCATTCCTTATTGTCTTGCCTTGGGTAGTTGTGACTTTTTCTGCTGTGTGTTTTCCTCTTCTATTTATTCCCTGGTTGACACTTCCATGCAGTTTTTCCCTTGTTTTGCTTGTTGAGGTATTCTTTCTTCTTTTGAATGCCTCAGGTACTGTGCAGTAGCCAGTTTGGTGGCTAGGTTGCGGTGGTGTTGCTGGTGGTCTCTTAGACTTTGGAGATCCTGTTGCTTTGTTAGTGAGGTAGTTTTTCTGTACTTTTCTTACAGACATACATATTTGCCTGTGGGTTCGTGTCAGGTTGTTGGCGCGCACTGCTAGTTTTTACCTTTATAGTGGATATATTACTTTTGCTGCTACCATTTTCTGGAGATAGTCTACTTGCTCTGGCGAGGATTTATGCTAAGTTGCTAGTTATTTGAAAACTACAATTATTATTATTATAAGATTATTGCATGATCAGCATGTTTTATAAAGGTAAATCACTATTTTCCAAACAACGTATAAAGATCGTTTTCTTATATATAATATAAATTAAATGTAGAGTCTTGCATGTCAAAAGTGGTCCTCTTAGGGCTCTTATGCACTTCTTAGGATGTCAAACCTGAATAAAGTATTTTTCCGCAGAGATTAAGTATAGTTTTATCTATGGACTAGGTGATCCACCGAGTCGAGGGATACGGCCTCTAAATTATAACTGATTTTCTAATCATTAAACTCATAAATTTCTTTCATAAAGTGTAGTAGATGGTTTTGTCTGAGCGTCAGCAGTTATCCCCTGCTTGACGTGAAATCATGACGCGTGTTTTCTCATACTCTGATAATTCATTAATTCGGAGAAAATGCGGGTTGCGATAGTTGGTATCAGAGGGAGGTTGCTTGACAAGTTAGTCGGGCAACCTTCCTTTGATTGCTATAGTAGTTCAGCATCATGTCATTCACACACCAATATATCATCAGCACGTCTTGGCAAAAGCACGAACACTACACTCATAGCATAACATAAAGTGTATGGGGCATATTATGTAGTATGGGATGCATAATATGTGTTCGTATATGGATCCACCATAGGGGAAACATGTGAGGGTTATGTAGTATGGGATGCATAACCTCACCACATGGTTGCGACTAACACGTTTTCTTTTTCGTTGCATGTGAATGTTATGTAGTATGGGATGCATAACATTTTCATGCGTACGCCGCTCATAACATGTATTAGGGCCTTTGTAGAATGCATAGCACAAACATGCATAACATAACATTGCATAAGCACAACGTGCCAAGCTAAAGACTGGCAGGATGACATATGTACACACATAAGTTTTCGAGTCAAAAATAATATAAAGTCATGCATTCCCTATCTAGGCACAAAATTAGTATGGTGGTGGTTAACCATGCTAGGTTAGGGCATAACATCAATTTTTTTGTAAAAATAAAAATAAAAAATAAAATAAACTCCCAGAGCAAGTTTAGAAGCTTTAAGTTCATATCTATATATGTATTGTCTGTACTTGTAGTTGGGTCTAGCCGTTGTACTAAGATCTAACTAGTGTAGCTTGACTTTAGGATGGCGAGACGTCCTCCGACTAGATCGACTCCCCTGTCTGAGGGTGAGTCATCTGGAGCTCAGAATGATGCGGTAATCGACAGATTGCGGCAGAGTAGCGATTCCTTAACCAGGCATTTGGTGGAGGTGCGAGCCCAAATCCAGTCTTTGGTGGCAGTTATGGAAGGTCAGACTCAGGGATTGCAAGGCCCTGTAAGGGGGATTACTGTTCCTCCCCCTCCTGCACCCTTAAGACTTCCAGTGGTGGTGCCAGCGGAGATGGCCTTCATCTCGCTGTTTCAGAGGCTGGGCCCTCCCACTTATGACGGGAAGGCAGATTTCATGGTGATAGGCGACTGGCTGATCTCCATGGAGGATATGTTCACGTACTAAGGGATTGCAGACGATCAGAGGGTGATGATAGCCGCCTATCAGATTAAAGGTTTGGCTAAGAGTTGGTGGCTGAGAGAGAAGGAGAGCTTGCTAGCTGGATGCTCTTGGGAGGTTTTCAAGGAGATGCTATTGAGGAAGTTCTTACCCTCGGTCGAGCGTGACCGCCTCATGAATGACTTCCTCCATCTGAAGCAAAGGAAACTCACGGTGGGTGAGTATGAGATAGAGTTCAGCAAGCTGAGCCGTTTTGCCTCTGGATTGGTCAGCATTGAGGCTGATCGAGTTAAGCAATTTCTCGGTGGTTTGAGGAGTGAGGTGCAGCAGTTGACCAGTGCTTATGGGTCAGAGACTTATGTAGGAGTAGTGGAGGCTTCTCTGAAGGTGGAGGCTATTGAGACCGCGAAGAGCAGAGGACAGCAAAGTAGGAAGGATAAGAGGAAGTTTGTGGAGGAAAAGAAACCCCAGGTACCCAGTGCGGTTCCTGGAAAGAAGAGCAAAGTGGTGTGCAGTTTCTGTGGCTGGTCAGGCCACCCTGTCGAGAGATGTTTCAAGAGGGCAGCAGCTCAGAGGAAGGAGCAGGTTCATGCGATTCAGGGTGCTCCTAGGAGAGATGTCTCCTGTTCTGTTTGCAAGCAACCCGGGCATGATGCTGCCCCGTGCTGGTCCAAGGATAAGGTATGTTTTCAGTGTGGGCAGAAGGGACACATTAAGTCTAGGTGTCCTCAGGTCCAGCCTGCTCTTCATGCAGTTCCTCTTCAGGTATTACCTCCACCTCAGCGTGTGGACAAAGGAAAGGGAAAGCTGAACGTGATCTCTTCCGAGGAGGCTGAAGCTTCGACTCAGGTCATCTCAGGTTAGTTGTCTTTCCAGCCTGAATATTTGTTCTTGTCTTGATAGAATGTTTGTAGTATTGTTGTGGTTGTTCCTTAGCTATATATGTTCCTATAGGGAAGTTTAAGGTGAAGAACCACTTGGCGCGTGTTCTGTTTGACTCTGGCGCTACGCACTCGTTCGTGGCTAGAGCCTTTGTAGAGCGACATCAGTTGACTTTAGATCGAGTTCGGGATACCTTTCGTGTCAAGTTCCCCTCTGGTGAATCTGTGATGTCAGATTTGGGCATGTTAGATTGCCCTGTTTTGTTGGGGGACTTCCTTGCGAAGGCAGACCTGAAGATGATTGATTTGGAGGAATTTGATGTTTTTTCTGGCATGGACTGGCTGTCTAAGTATGATGCAGTCATTCAGTGCAAAGGGAAGCGCTTGGACTTCATCAGGGACGACAGTCAGCCCAGAAGCATGTATGCAGATCTGAGCCAGGATTCTCCTGTCATCTTTGCGGTATGTGCTCAGAAGTTTTTTCTTTCGAATTGTTTTGCTTGTTTGGTCTCGGTTGTTGGGACCACTGTTAGTGTACCGCACTTAGAGGAGATTCCAGTTGTTCGTGATTTCGCCGATGTTTTTCCTGATGAGCTTCCTGGTCTTCCTCCCGAGCGGGATGTTGAGTTTGTGATCGATTTGGAGCTGGGTACACGTCCTATTGCTAAGGTGCCATACCGGATGGCCCCTCGAGAGCTAGAGGAGTTGCGAGTCCAGTTATATGAGTGGTTGGCGAAAGGGTTTATCAGGCAGAGTTCGTCGCCTTGGGGTGCTCCTGTTCTATTTGTGAAGAAGAAAGATGGGTCAACGCGGCTTTGCATCGACTATAGGTAGTTGAACAAAGTCACAATTAAGAACAGGTACCCTTTGCCGAGGATCGATGATTTATTTGACCAGTTGCGCGGTAGCACGGTCTTCTCCAAGATTGACCTTCGTTCAGGCTATCATCAGCTTAGGATCCGTGAGGCAGATATTCCACGGAATGCGTTTAGATTGAGGCATGGACATTTTGATTTCTTAGTGATGTCGTTTGGATTGACCAACGCTCCATCAGCGTTAATGGATATGATGAACCGGGTGTTCAAGGATTTCCTTGATAAGTTTGTGGTGGTCTTCATCGATGATGTGTTGGTTTATTATCGTAGTGCTGAGGAGCATGCGCAACATCAGCGCTTGGTTCTATCGGAGTTTAGGAACCATAAGTTATTCGCCAAGTTAAGCAAGTGCGAATTTTGGTTGCCTTAGGTCTCGTTTCTAGGCCACGTGGTGAATAAGAATGGGATCTCGGTTGACCCGGAAAAGATCGCAGCAGTGATGGATTGGAGTAGGCCGGGCACGCCCAAGGAGATCAGGAGCTTTCTAGGATTGGCTGGCTACTACAGGAGGTTTGTGGAGGGTTTCTCTACCCTAGCTGCACCTTTGACTAAGCTGACTCAAAAGAACGTGGCTTTTGTTTGGAGCGAGAAGTGCGAAGAAGCCTTCCTGGAGTTAAAGAAGAGATTGTGCACTGCTCCCGTTCTGACCCTACCTGCTGAGGGTGTTGATTATGATGTATACGTGGATGCTTCGCATGTAGGTCTGGGATGCGTATTAATGCAGGTTAGTAAGGTGATTTGCCTCTGGGTCAAGGCAACTGAAGACTCATGAGAAGAATTATCTTACGCATGACCTCGAGTTCGCAGCGGTTATTTATGCGTTGAAACTGTAGAGACACCTACTTTATGGGGCTCAGTGCAAGATCTTTGATGATCATTTTCACAAAGCCTAACCTTGATGCGGAGTCATTCTACGTTTTATCGTAACTATGTAGATGGGCATAAGCTAGATTGAATTATCTTTCAGGCAAGTGCACCTATCAATCATAGTATAAGAAAAGATTACATCTCGTATCGTATTCCACAGGGTCCGTTGAACTACTTGTACTCACTCTCACTCTGTTATCATACCTACATTTAAAATTTCGTTCTAACATAGATTAATCCTAACTATGACTACTTGGATAAAAATTATATTGGAGAGTTACAAAAATAATTTCAAGCCGAAAGTTAAAGGCGTTCAATGAACATCATCATTTTATGTAATCATGAGATAACAAAACTATCAAATTCATTGTATTGTAAAAAGTTAAACTGATTATCAAAATCTCTCTCGAGCAATTTGAAATTTAAATCTAAGTTAAGTAAATCTTCTCTCGAACAATTTATAATACTCAAATTTGCATTGAATGAAATACCCTATCTACTACCTAGATTCATGGAACTTTATCTCTAAAATACCATAATTCCATCATTTCGTATTCTAATTTTCCAAGAAACATATCTCTCGATCATGAATTTTAGATTACAAAGAGAAATAACACATAAATATGAAGATTTAACAATCATCCAAAGAATCCAATTTCCAAATCTAGACATTTGGAATTCATGTAAAAGTAAATAATCATTCATAACAAGGATAATCCTCAATGTTTGCAAACCCATATACGAACAAAATACCATGAAATTGATTAAAACAAGAAGATACATGATTACTAATTTGTTCAAACACATTGTTCATGAAAATTAAAAGATAAATAAAGTTGGATTACCAAGAGAGATACAAGATTAAATGAGATAAATTGAAGAATAAATGCATACGAATATCTCTTTCAAGCCTTCCTTCTCTTGGGTGCTCCACTTTCGTACTCCAGAAAATCTCCAAACAAAATTGATCCAAAAGTCCAGAATACAATTTTTCTCCAGATTTTTATAGTCTCATAGCAAACATGGTCGAACACGGGTTCCGACACGGCCGTGTTGCAGGCCGTGTCGGAGTTCCAAGGCAGTTCCACACGAGCAGACGTGTTTGGTCATGGGCTGTGTTGGATGACACGGGTACTGACACGGCCGTGTTGGAGAACACGGCCGTGTTGTTCTTCATGTTCTTCGGACACGGGTAGGCCGGATTTAATTCTTCAATTTGTCCCGAGAAGGACACGGTCTGGACACACGGGCGTGTTCAGACCTGTGTGAACAAATAGTTCCAGCTAGGATAGAACACGGGTAGGCACACGGGCGTGTTCCTACCCGTGTTCGACCAATTCTTCTGCTTTGATCAGCCCTCCTGGTCCCGTCAACTCCCCTGTTTGCACCAAGACTTTTAGTTCCACTGATTAGTCGTACCTGCATTAGAAAAATGACGTAGTAAGTGGGGAGTTCAATACATAAAATAGTAAAGACTCTAACCTATGCTCTACTATTCATGACAATACCAATTCTCAACTATTTTGTGCAATTACTTGAGTAAAGAGGTAGAAAACAGTGGACATGATTACAATTATGATAGTCAGAATCTATCATAATTGTACTCATCAAATACCCCCAGACTTGAGTGTTTGCTTGTCCCTAAGCAAACTAATTCAAACAATTGAGTTACCGATACATAATTCTACTTCCGCACACTGATTGTTTTGAATTCAAATAGAAATTTGATGTTGTAATTGTATAGGAAATAGTATAGCAGACTTTTCTAAATATAACTTTTTCTTAAAAATTCCTCCAATACATATCTTAACTATTTTTCGCACTTTCTTAGAATTAGGATTATAGTTATCCATTACTATTGTAAGGAGAAAAGAATAATCTTAATAACATATGCATTAGTCTTTCAAAACTTAAACATACCCCTATTGATAATCATACACTTTCCTTTACACACCCTCTCCACAGCACTAATGAGAATTAGTAAAGTTGGATCCTAAGGACTTGTATGGTGGTGTAACCTTTTTGGCTTAGGATAGGTAATGATAGGTGGGGTAAGCAACTAAAAAAAAATAACTCGACGGGTTTTTTTTCTTTGCACACCTAGATCACAATTGAGCCCTTGGTATGGTCAATACCTTAACAAACATTGATATTCTACGAGCACCCCCAGACTTTGCACATATTATACTTCCCATATTTTTTTTTCTTTGTTTCTTAACCAAAGGTCCATAGTAGGGATCATTCTGAATGGGTGCAAAGTCACACTCACTCAGGCCACATATCACTATGTTTTTGTTTTTAGGGACTTCATAGTAGGGATCATTCCGAATGGGTGCAAGTGTACACGCACTCAGGCCACATATCACTATGAAAATTCATTTCATGACGAACTCAATGATAGGTGTGCTACTAGGTGAGGATTTGCCTTGGTGAATTTTAGAGTTGGAATATCACAAAAATATAGGGATAAGGTCCAAATTGGGTGAGCAAGGGTATAATGTTTAAGATTTTGGGATGTGAACGGCTCAAGCTATCCAAAAGGAGGCCTAAGTCATTTCCACCTTTACTAATTAACATGTGCAAAATGTTTGAGGATCGTTGGTTAGTTCTAGACACCAATAGAGAAGAGTTTTGTTATTTTATTTTGATCTCCTAATACACAATTATCAAAATATTGCATTCATCGACTCACTTTAGTATAGATAAATATATTTTCTAAAATGGAGTGATTATTAGTTAATAATATAAAGGACAATATTTTTAAACCAAATTTTATGGAGAAAAGTAGGCTAATGAATTTCTATACGTAGTTACTAATCAACAAATTTGAACACAAATTCGGTTTAATCAGCGTGCGAAAGTAAATTAGATAGTTATATTCTCAATGAGTGAAGTACGGAAAGCATAAAGAAAAGTAATAGAATGTTGTGATAGAGAAAGAGAGTACTATGATAGAGATAATATCAGTAACTGTAATCATGCACCCCACTGTCAACACCAATACCCCCAGACTTGTGTTGCAATGTCCTCATTGCAAAAAAAATTTAAAAAAAATTGAGGTTATTATTGCACCAGGATAGAGAGAACTGATGATCATGAATATAAAGGAGCACAGAACAAAACAATGAGCAAAAAAAAAAATATACTTCTAGATATACTGTATATGCTAATACAAGATCATGATAATATCAATAAAAAGGATACAACGCTACAAAGCCAGATATACGGGGATATAAAATCAAAAATACATAGGTGTATCATTCTTGTCTGCCGGATCATCCTGAGTGCGAGATCGATGAGGAGCTGCTCGTGGTGGGCTAGTAATCCCTAAGTGTTGCCTGCTCTGATATATGACCTCCTCAGTCCGCTGCTGCGTCTCCTCGATACGCTGAAGGCACGGCGATAGCTGAGTGTCATAGAAGCGCTGGATCTCCTGTGCATATCGAGACTGCCGCGGAGGCTGGGCAGAAGAGGACTTCCCCTGAGTATACGTCGAGCGGGGTGGGGGAATGAGAGGCTCATCGAGGTCTGGATCTACCTCCTCGTCGTCGTCGTGGACATGACGTCCACGACTCGCAATGGTGTAAGTAATCCCACCCCGGCCTTGACGTGCTGAAACGAGGCGGATGGATCGAAGACTTGCCATGGTGATGGGCATAGTCTTTGCTACCACCGTCATCGGGGGAAGAGGTAAGAATATGCCCATATTCCTTGCCAAGCGCGTAATGTAAGGGGCTACACAAATGGACCCGACGCAGGAGTTCTCTGCCTGATGAAGAATGAAGTGAGCAAGCATATAACCTAAGTGGATGGGGTAACGGGCTGTCACGCTTTGCAGATAAAGGATGTCCTGTCGGCTAACTACGCCGGAGCTTTCGCCCCGGCCGCTCAGAGTATGGCTAAGCAGATGATGAATGTAATGTACGGCGGGGGAAACCAGCTTTGAGGCCTTAGACCTCTTGGCTTCGTAGGGCTCAGTGTCAAAGAGAGACGGCGCCAAATATCGCCCGCCTGGTCGCAACTTGGGAGACTAAAATTCAGATCAGAGTAGGCATCACTAAAGAGGAATGCCTCTTCGTACACTCCTAAATGTTGTGTAAATTGGATGAGAGATAGCGTGTAGAAGGTGCCTCCTACCCGAAAGGAGATATTCCCCTCGGTTGGTATTCCATTATCGGTCATAGAGGGTCGAAGGTTTAAATAGAAGGTGGACAAAAACTCGAGCGTGAGTTCGCGGAAACCTAACTCTTCTATTTCAAAAAAACCTTGCCACCCTATTACAGAAATTAATTCCTTAACATTGGCAGTAAGACCGATGGCTTCCAAGACGTCCCAGTCGATCATTCGTATGTCCTGAAATTTCTTGGCTTGCAGGAGGTTATAGCGGTTAGTATGCACTGCATCCGTGAAAACTAAGGGCTGAATGACGTCGCGTCTCTCAGTAGACAACGCTTGTAGTTCCGGTCTACGTCGGCGACCGCCTTGGCTACGTGAAGATGACTTGATCTGAAAATAAAGGAACAAAATATTCTAAAGCGAATGAAGATGAAAAAAAAATCAAATACATAAGAAGAGATTTGATGGATAAAAACCCAGGAATTTTACCGACGATGTAAATAGCGAAACGACGAGGCGATTGCACGAAATTGGGGGAGCTCCGGCTGTACTGGTTGTAGGAAGAAAAGGGGAGAAAGTGGAACTGATGGAATGAACTCCAAGAAATTTGCCCCTATAAAAAGAAGTCGAACACGGGTGTACGCACGGCCGTGTGTGCACCCGTGTTAGGGAATCGACGTGGGAGGGAAACACGGTCTCCAAGGAGATGTGTGGTCATTTCGCGGGAACTGCTCGTGTCAGTTGGACACGGTCAACAACACGGCCGTGTCCACAACCCGTGTGGTCAATCTGACAAGTGGTTGGATCGGACACGGTCCACAACACGGGTGTGTGTGGACTCGTATCCTTCTCTGCATGAAATCGCTTTAATTGGCCTTATCGACACGGGTGTGCACATGGTTGGGTTAATAGCCGTGTACATTAAAACACGGCCACAAACACGGTTGTGTGGAGACCCGTGTTATGCGCTAGCGTAACATTGAAATGGCGATGAATGACACGGCAACGCACACGGGCGTGTATTTGCCCGTGTGGTGCTCTGTAAATTTCGGCCTTTCCTGGTTTAAATAGGGTGCACGGCTGGGTGACTGTGCGTGTGCTCGACACGGCCAAGCACACGACCGTGTGCTTGGCCGTGTACTCTTCTTAAATAATGATTTCTCCTAAGTACTTTATTTTATTTTATTTTATTTTTCGGGGTAGAAATTTAAATAAAGTTTTCATTAAAATTTTTATAAACCATTTAGACAAGTTACTATTGAATTATATATATAGTTTCTTAGTCTAGATGAAGGCAGGATTCTAGGCGAGCAGAAGCTTGGGGAAGTGCACTATAATAAAGTTTTAACCGGTGCCCGTTGACTTTAAAATCTCCTTTTTCAGGGTGAGTTAGTTCGACGGTGCCATAGGGGAAAACTTTTTTAACTTGGAAGGGTCCGGATCACTTATACCTAAGCTTCCCTGGGAATAGACGCAGCCTAGAATTAAAAAGGAGAACCTGGTCACCCTCGTTGAATGTTTTGGTTTTTCGGAGGTGACGGTCATGAAATAATTTGGTTCTCTCCTTATAAATTCTGGAGTTCTCATATGCCATAGTCCTCCATTCGCCTAGTTTGTTAAGTTGAAGTTTGCATTTTTCCCCTATATAATTAGTATCAAAATTTAGAGATCGTATTGCCCAATATGACTTGTGCACTAATTCTATAGGTAAGTGACAGGATTTACCATAGACTAATCTAAAGGGGGTGGTTCCTATAGGTGTTTTAAATGCGGTCCTATAAGCCCATAAACAATCGTTTAGTTTCCTAGACCATTGTTTTCTTTTCCCTTCTATAGATTTTTCTAGGATACGTTTAAGTTCTCTATTGGATACCTCAACTTGACCACTAGTCTGCGGATGATATGGTGTAGCTGTCCTATGTACGACTCCATATTTCTGCAATACCTTATCTAGCTGTAGATTGCAAAAGTGAGAACTCCTATCGCTAATAAGTGTACGTGGTGTGCCAAATCGCGCAAATAGAGATTTCAGGAATTGAATTACTACTTTACTATCATTAGTAGGTAAAGCTTGCGCCTCAACCCACTTTGATATGTAATCTACGGCTACCAAGATAAATTTATTCCCGAATGAAACTGGAAATGGACCCATAAAATCTATTCCCCACACATCAAATACTTCACATTCAAGAATAAAGTTTTGCGGCATTTCATGTAATTTAGAAATATTACCTGTTTTCTGACAAGAATCACATGAAAGCACATACCTTTGGGCATCCCTGAATAGAAGGGGCTAATAAAAACCCGAATCAAGAACCTTTTTCGCAGAGCGATTTGCTCCATAGTGACCACCAGTAGGACCTGAATGGCACTGCTCCAGGATTTTCCACCCTTCCTCGGCTTATACACACCTTCGGATCACGGAATCTGCACATATCCGAAAAAGAAAAGGGTCCTCCCAAAAGTAATATTTCAAGTCGGAGAAAAATTTCTTTTTCTACTGATATGAAAAATCCTGTGGGAGGACCTTAGCCACAAGATAGTTTGCATAATCTGCAAACCATGGATAATTATTGTTTACTTTCGAAGATAAGGCAAATAACGATTCCTCAGGGAATGCATCAGAAATTTCAGATTCTTCTAACATTGCTCGTAATGGATTTTCTAAACGTGAAAGATGGTCTGCCGCTAAGTTTTCTGCTCCTCGTTTATCCCTAATTTCCAAATCAAATTCTTGCAATAGAAGAACCCAACGGATTAAACGAGGCTTTGCGTCCGCTTTGGCTAGCAAATATTTAAGTGCAGAGTGATCTGTGTAAACTACTACCTTGGACAATGTTAAATAGGATCTAAATTTATCAAAGGCAAAAACTACTGCTAGAAGTTCTTTTTCACTAGTAGTATAATTCTCTTGTGCATTATTAAGTGTTTTACTAGCATAAAATATAGGATGAAAATGTTTGTTTCGGCGTTGTCCTAGAACAGCCCCTATCGCAAAACTGCTAGCATCACACATGATTTCAAAAGGCTGAGTAAAATCAGGCGCTATCATAAAAGGAGAATTAATTAATCTCTCTTTTAAGAACTCAAAAGAATGTAGACACTCTTGATTAAAGAGAAAAGGTGTGTCCTTTTCTAAAAGTCTCGTAAGTGGTTTAGCAATTTTGGAAAAGTCTTTAATAAACCGACGGTAAAATCCGGCGTGGCCTAAAAAACTTCTCACTGCCTTAACGGATGTGGGTGGTGGTAACTTTTCTATTGTCTCTATCTTCGCTCTATCTACTTGAATTCCATGATTGGAGATTTTATGACCAAGTACTAACCCTTCTTGTACCATAAAATGGCACTTCTCCCAGCTAAGTACTAAGTTTGTTTCCTCACACCTCCTCAAAACTTTTCCTAAATTATTCAAACATAAATCAAAGGAATCTCCAAAGACGGAGAAGTCATCCATAAACACTTCCATGATATCTTCAACATACTCATTGAAGATGGCCAACATGCATCGTTGGAAAGTAGTGGGGGCATTACATAGACTGAAAGGCATACGCCTATAGGCAAAGGTGCCGAATGGGCACGTGAACGTTGTTTTCTCTTGGTCTTCTGGGGCTATTGGGATTTGGAAATACCCAGAAAGTCCATCTAGAAAACAATAATATGCATGCCCTGACAAGCGTTCTAATATTTGGTCGATAAAGGGTAAAGGGAAGTGGTCCTTCCTAGTGGCATCGTTTAGCTTCCTATAGTCTATACAGACACGCCAACCTGTTATTGTTCGCGTTGGAATTAATTCATTTTTATCGTTTGCTACCACAGTTAAACCACCCTTCTTAGGAACGACTTGGACAGGACTAACCCATGAACTATCGGAGATAGGGTATATCATACCAGCATCTAACAATTTAACAATTTCAGCCTTAACTACCTCTTTCATATTAGGATTAAACCTACGTTGCGGTTGAATAGATGACTTATAGTTTTCTTCCAAAAGGATTTTATGAGTGCAAAAACTAGGATTAATACCTTTTATATCAGATATTTGCCAGGCTATTGCACCTTTACATTTTTTCAACACAGTTAGTAATTTGGTTTTTTCAATCTCAGAAAGATGAGAAGAAATGATAACTGGGTAAGACGAATTAGTTCCTAAGAATGCATACTCAAGATGATCCAGTAAATTTTTTAATTCAACTACAGGTGGATTCGTAGTATTATTCTTAAGAACTTCATGTTTTCCTTCTGTAAGTAAGTTATATTCAGTATTTCCATTCATCGAAACAGAGCTATCTAGAAAAAATAAATGATCAACAATGTCTTCAGTAGTTTCATCTTCTAGAAAGCAATTAGTAATGCAAATTTCTAAAGGGTCTTTATAATAAAAATTAGAATCAATAGAAGTCATTAAATCATCAACACCATGAGAAAAGTAGCAATAATCATCACTATCCAAAGATTGTTTCATAGTATTGCCAATTTGAAAAGTGACTTCATCCTCCCCTACTCTCAAAACTAATTTACCATCAAAAACATCAATAAGAGCTCTAGAAGTGGCTAGAAATGGATGACCAAGTATAAGTGGTACTTCTATATTTTCGTCCATATCTAAAATAACAAAATCGGCAGGAAATATAAATTTGTCTACCTTAACTAATACATCCTCCACTATACCTCTTGGGTACTTAACCGAACTATCTGTCAACTGGATGCTCATCCTAGTCGGGCTAAGTTCCACTAGGCCTAGTTTCAAATATAATTTATAAGGCATCAAATTTATACTAGCTCCTAAATCCGCTAAAGCTTTATTAACTTGCAAATCACCGATTAAACATGGAATTGAAAAAGAACCGGGATCCTTAAGTTTTTGTGGTAATTTATTTTGTAAAATAGCAGAGAATTCTTCACTGAGTGTAACTAAAGATAATTCTTCTATTTTCCTTTTATTAGAAATTAAATCCTTCAAAAATTTTGCATACTTGGGCATTTGAATAATATCAGAAAAAGGTAAATTAACATGCAATTCTTTAATCATAGATAAAAATTTACCATATTGCGCATCCATGCGCTCCTTGTTTATCTTTGCTGAATATGGTACGGCTGGTTGATATTCCATTAGTGTCACGTTCGGTGCTTCTCCACTGGACTCCTCTTGAGGTGCATCTGTGCAAGCCTTGGGTCTTGTAATTCCTTCCCGCTCCTTAACTGAATTGCTCTTGCATGCTCCTTTGGATTTGTCTCAGTATTTCCTGGAAGTGTCCCTTGTTGTCTCTCTGATACCATCCTTGCCAACTGCCCAATCTGATTCTCCAAATTTTGAATAGAACCCTCTTGATTACGGAAGGCAACATCGGTAGTTTGCATGAACTTTGCAAGGAAATCTTCCAATGTTGGTTTCCTTGGCTCCAATTGTTGTTGTTTTTGTCCAAACATGGGTTGTTTGCCTTGGTTGCCTTGCCCTCCCCAAGAGAAATTGGGGTGTTTCCTCCATCCTTGGTTGTATGTAAAACTATATGGGTTGTTTGCAGGATTGAAAGGTGGTCTGGGATTATTACCAATGTAGTCTACATGTTCTTGCACTTGAGGTTCACCAGTAGGTATTCCAACAAGGGAAGGGTCCCATTGTTGAGGTACCATGGGGGGCGTAGCTAAAGAAAGGTTGTCCATCTTTTGATGGAACTTCTCCACTTGAATTGCTAAGGCTGTTACGACATCCACTTCATATATTCCGGCAGGCTTAGTAGACTTTGGCCGTACGGTAGTCCATTGGTAGCTATTCATTGCCATTTCTTCTATCAACTGCTGGGCGGCCTCAGGTGTCTTATTGTTCAAGGTGCCTCCACTAGCCACATCAATCATCTGTCTGGTGGCTGGATTTAGACCATTGTAGAAGGTATGAATCTGAAGCCAAGAAGGTAAGGCTTGATGGGGGCATCTCCTTAATAATTCTTTGAATCGTTCCCAAGTATCGTACAATGATTCAGCCTCCAATTGAACATACGTAGAGATGTCGTTTCTTAACTTTGCGGTCTTTGCCGGTGGAAAATACTTCATCAAAAACTTCTCAACCATTATGTCCCAAGTAGTAATGGAACCTCGAGGTAACGAATTGAGCCACTGCTTTGCCTTATGCCTTAATGAGAATGGGAACAATCTCAATCTAATGGCATCGTTGGAGACACCATTAATCTTAAAAGTATCACATATCTCTAAGAATCCGGCTAAGTGTGTATTGGGGTCCTCGTCTTGTAAGCCATCATATTGAACATATTGTTGCACCATTTGTATCACGTTCAGCTTCAGTTCGAAATTATTGGTTGGAATGGGAGGTCGAACAATGCTTGACCCAGTTCCTTGAGATTAGGTCTAGCAAAGTCAGACATGGTTTGCTCATTTTGGTTTGCCATGATATCAAAATCCTCAGGATGGTGTTCTCCTTGATTCACTGTTTCTTCTTCTGACAGTTCGGTTACAATATCTGTGGTGTTAATACCCACATCTCTTTGATTGGTGTTATGAATAAGTCGTTCTGGATCAGATTGAAATGGTTCTAGCCCAGAATTTCTTGCCCTGGTCATAGACTAACAGATTACAAAACAGAGATTAAATAATATAATTATACTATAAACTATATTACATATATTTAATAGTAAACAAAAATGGTAGATTAATAGAGTTAAAGCTTTCAAAATATTAAAAAGGGGTCCCCGGCAACGGCGCCAAAAACTTGATGATCATTTTCACAAAGCCTAACCTTGATGCGGAGTCATTCTACGTTTTATCGTAACTATGTAGATGGGCATAAGCTAGATTGAATTATCTTTCAGGCAAGTGCACCTATCAATCATAGTATAAGAGAAGCTTACATCTCGTATCGTATTCCACAGGGTCCTTTCAACTACTTGTACTCACTCTCACTCTGTTATCATACCTACATTTAAAATTTTGTTCTAACATAGATTAATCCTAACTATGACTACTTGGATAAAAATTATATTGGAGAGTTACAAAAATAATTTCAAGCCGAAAGTTAAAGGCGTTCAATGAACATCATCATTTTTTGTAATCATGAGATAACAAAACTATCAAATTCATTGTATTGTAAAAGGTTAAACTGATTATCAAATTGTCTCTCGAGCAATTTGAAATTTAAATCTAAGTTAAGTAAATCTTCTCTCGAACAATTTACAATACTCAAATTTGCATTGAATGAAATACCCTATCTACTACCTAGATTCATGAAACTTTATCTCTAAAATACCATAATTCCATAATTTCGTATTCTAATTTTCCAAGAAACATATCTCTCGATCATGAATTTTAGATTACAAAGAGAAATAACACATAAATATGAAGATTTAACCATCATCCAAAGAATCCAATTTCTCAATCTAGACATTTGGAATTCATGTAAAAGTAAATAATCATTCATAACAAGGATAATCCTCAATGTTTGCAAACCCATATACGAACAAAATACCATGAAATTGATTAAAACAAGAAGATACATGATTACTAATTTGTTCAAACACATTGTTCATGAAAATTAAAAGATAAATAAAGTTGGATTACCAAGAGAGATACAAGATTAAATGAGATAAATTGAAGAATAAATGCATACGAATATCTCTTTCAAGCCTTCCTTCTCTTGGGTGCTCCACTTTCGTACTCCAGAAAATCTCCAAACAAAATTGATTCAAAAGTCCAGAATACAATTTTTCTCCAGGTTTTTATAGTCTCATAGCAAACATGGTCGAACACGGGTTCCGACACGGCCGTGTTGCAGGCCGTGTCGGCAGTTCCAAGGCAGTTCCACACGAGCAGACGTGTTTGGTCATGGGCCGTGTTGGATGACACGGGTACTGACACGGCCGTGTTGGAGAACACGGCCGTGTTGTTCTTCATGTTCTTCGGACACGGGTAGGCCGGATTTAATTCTTCAATTTGTCCCGAGAAGGACACGGTCTGGACACACGGGCGTGTTCAGACCCGTGTGAACAAATAGTTCCAGCTAGGATAGAACACGGGTAGGCACACGGGCGTGTTCCTACCCGTGTTCGACCAATTCTTCTGCTTTGATCAGCCCTCCTGGTCCCGTCAACTCCCCTGTTTGCTCCAAGACTTTTAGTTCCACTGATTAGTCGTACCTGCATTAGAAAAATGACGTAGTAAGTGGGGAGTTCAATACATAAAATAGTAAAGACTCTAACCTATGCTCTACTATTCATGACAATACCAATTCTCAACTATTTTGCGCAATTACTTGAGTAAAGAGGTAGAAAACAGTGGACATGATTACAATTATGATAGTCAGAATCTATCATAATTGTACTCATCAATCTTCACCGACCATAAGAGCCTGAAGTACGTGTTCACAGAGAAGGAGTTAAATCTGCGCCAGCGTCGGTGGCTAGAGTATGTGGCCGATTATGATGTAGAGATCCAGTATCATCCAGGCAAGGCCAATGGGGTGGCCGACACCCTGAGCCGTAAGATGGGAAAGATCTTTAATCTCACTGATGAGTCCATATTTTATACTTAATTCCGGACTCATCTAGGCTTATTTTCTTATCTTTGCACACCGTTTAGCGTCATTTGCACTCCTTTTGGTTCGCTACGGTTTTCCATGTCTTGTGCACCCTTTTTAGCCTATTTTTGTGTGTCTGTGTATTTCATTCTCGCTATGATTATTATTGTTTGCTGTGGCTGCCACGATCGATGTCTCGTGCAGTTTTCCTGCAGGTTTGGGGATCGTGAGGGCATTCGGGACAGGCGTTTCACTATTTTTTGGCAAAGGAGTCAGTGGTTGTGCGTTTTTACCCACGCACGACCATCGATCTCTTGGCGCACGATCACTGATCGTGCGCAGCCCGGCCTCATTTGTGAAATCTCTGTCCTGAACCTTCAGCACGATCACTTGCCATACCGCGCACGACCACTGCTCGTGCGCCGCCGATCGTGCGCAGTCATGGCTCTTTTTATAAAGTTCTGCCTGGCTATTTCCGCACGATCATCAGCATTGCCTCGCACGATCACTGATCGTGCGTTGCTGATCGTGCGCGACCATTGATTTTCTGATGCAGGTCTACTGGTTGCTGGCGCACGGGCGCTGACCTTGGTCGCGCACGACTACTGGTCGTGCGCCAGTGGTCGTACGCGCTGTTTATTCTGCTTTCTATAAATACGCAGGTTCCGCCCTAATTTCGGGAGATCGCCAAAGTTCGCCTTTTTCCGCCATTTTCGACTCCAAGGAGGGTTTCCGCCGCCCGTCATCATCCTCCACTATAGGGAGTTGCTCCGGGCAAGCCTTCAACGCCAAATCAAAGCCGGAGCATCCCCTCGACCTCCTCCTTTATCCCCAAGCTTCAAGCGGAGTTTTGACCGAGCTTTCTCCATCAAGTTAGGAGGAGCTGGAGCCGCAATCTACTGGGTAATTTCAACGAAGAAGACGGGTCCATTGGGAGTGAGTGACAGCCTCATCTGCCCCGGACGCAGTTGAGGACCGAGCTTGGACTCGGATTGACAACCCGGGATTCCAACCGTGAACCCTCAATAAGGCTTCGGATTTGGTCGATTCGCACACCTCTTCCTCTTGTTGTTGTTAGCTTAGTTAATTTCTATGTATTGATGAAGTATTTTTTATTGATTAGCATTTTCACTTATTCATGTCTATGTGAGTTATTGTGATTTTGTTATTATTGCTTGAGGTGCGCCATATTCCATCCACCCTTGCCGCACTAGCAATTGCTAGTGGCGTGCGTAGTGAAGAGGTGCTTACGACCCTCATTCCGCCGTTCTCTCCACCTCATCTGCTAGCCTACTCGCCCATCCGCCTAGCGATTCGGTGCATAGCGGTCCGACTAGTTTCCATCCCGCCTGGCGAAGCTTTGCATAGCGGCATTGCATAGGAATAATTTGTAGCATTTATTTTCTGTTTCCGCAACCATCAAAACCCCCCCTTTTTGAGCCGACCCGAGGACTTCAATCTCAAGTCCTCCTCGACATTAACTCATCCCTTACTGTGTTCCTCAAGAGACCGACACTCGGGGATTTATTCCCAAACTTTATTACTTGTGCGACCGGTGCGCTTGCCGTATTTTCCACGCATCAAGTTTTTGGCGCCGTTGCCGGGAATCACAGTCGTTTGAGTTTTTGGAGAGGAATATTTAAGATATTTGCCCTTTCCATTTGTATATTTCATGTTTTATTTTTGTTTTGGTTTTTAGTTGTTGTTTTTTTTATTTTATTCCCTTTCTAGTATTTATTTTGCTATAGCAGGCTGTTCCACTCTTTATTTTGCTTGCGAGTATTTAATTTCTGCTTAGAAAATTTCTTGCGGTGATTTCTTTTCTTTTGCACCATGTATTCAAATTGGTATATCAAGTGCCATTGGTGCGGGGATTATGGGCATGGTAGTGATGAGTGCCCCACTGACGGTACTGAGTATAATTCTCATGGTCCCGTGTATGCAGCGCCGCTGTCTCACGGAACTCCATACACGGTACCACAGTCTTATGGTCACTACTCGTCTCCGCCTCCACCTTTTTCATATTCCTCCCCGGTCCCTTCTGGACCGAGGGGTAATGGAAAACAGTGTTTGCATTGTCATAGCACCGACCATGTGTTGAAAGATTGCGCAGAATTTCAGTGCCAGATGGAGGAGGATGATGAACCGGATATCCGGATCGTCTCATCCACCTCTCAAATGGCCGCTCCTTCTGATTCTGATGACAGTACCACCTTGTTTATGGGGGACTGCTGTGGATACACCCATCAGACCTTCCACTAGTTAGTGCGACGACATTGCGGCACCTTCTCTCCTTGTGCCTTCTTCCCCTATTTTTGATTCACCCCCGGAGGAACCTGCGCATATTATGTCTGATGATGTTGCTCCTCCGCTTTCTTTGCATGAATTACCTACTCCCCTTTCTAGTGAGTCGGTCGATGATGTTGTGCCCTATAGGAATCGGGAACATGTGGATGCGCCATGGTGTGACGAGGACATTATTCTCATCAATGGTGAGTACTATGTCTTGGAACACCGTGACGTACCGAGGTGTGATGAGGAAATCCTTGCCGGTGAGGAGGTTTCTACTTCCTTGTTGGATGAGGAGGTCCAAACCACCACCAAGGACCTCATGGTCTCAGTTTCCCCTCGCCATGACTCACATGACACCGATAGTGATCTATGTTTGGATCCTGCTGAGAGTGATTCCGGGATCACTCTCCCTATTTCCGCTTCTTTTAGTTTTTCTTCTCCTTTATTCCTTGACCCCCCTTCTCCTTCTGCGCCTGTGCGGGTTGACTCCCTGCAGGTGAGTTGGGTTGACATTGAGCCTTGCGCTAAGGTTGTCGGCGAGTGCCTCAGCTTGCATGAGGATTTTCCTACTCCTTTTGCAGTTGAAGCCTCTACCTTCACCTTCGCCCCCAACGAGCTTGTGGTGGACGATTCCTTGCTAGGCAAGGATTTGTTTTGTGGTGAGATGAGTGAGGACCAGTGCTCCTCCTCATCTTACTTCCTATTTCCTCTACCTGTGCGTCGCAGGTATTATTACTCAGGTGGAGGGGTAACTGTTCTATCACCGTATCGGTACCCGTTACCGACATGGATATTAGGACAGTTGCCTGTGCATTTTCTATTTCATAGGCCCATTAGCTAGAACTGTTTAGAATTTAATAAGTCGTGCTGGGATGACAGTAACCCCAGTAGTTATCTTATTTGCTGCATTTTCATTTTCATGTCTATTTTAATTCTAGTATTTCTTTTTGTATATCTTTCTTTTGTTTTTGCGGAGCTCACCCCTGCAGGTATCCTTGGAAACTACGCATTGGCGGGGTTGTGATTCTTCGTTTGGCAGGCCTGCTGCTACTTTCCACACATCTTCTAGTATGCTCACTAGCTGAGCATTGGGTAACCTCTTCCCTTAGCTCATTCTGATTTTAATTTCTCTATCATTTGATGTGTTGTTTAGTTTAAGTCTGGGGGAGAGCATGTTTACCTTTTGCACGTGCACATTTCTTTTGCATACTAGAAGCTTTTCGTATTTTATTTTGTTTATGTTCATTGCATCGTACACCACTGCACCCACATGAGCGCGAGCTTAGCTGTTAGCGTGCCACGAGTTGAACTTGTATCTTTGTTAGATTTGGAAAATTTCTGTGCTAGTTTAGAATTGTGCGACGGAGTAAAATGTTGGCCTTGCTGTGTTTCTAGTCAACTGCTCTCGTTTTGTATAGAAATTTGTGTAGATTTAATTTTTTTCGTATGCTTATAGTTCTATATTTTTCAATTTGCGTACATATTTCTTATTCTACTCAAAAGTTGGTGAATCCGGTGTGAATCAAACGGTAGCGTAGGAATGTGTGCAGCCGCCACTAGACTCGTATTGCTTGAGTCGGGAGGAAGGATTATCTTTCTCGGTTGCTAAGAACTTGCCCCAAGCTATTCTTGAAGCATTGGTACACGGTTAGTCTAGCGTGAGAGTGATGTAGGCCACCTTTTGGCCCGGTTGAGCTTTGTACCCATTCCTAACATCGCCCTTTCTAGCCCCTTTGTGCCTACCCTTCCTTTTGATTCAGCTCCACTATATTCGCCAAAGCCTCATAGCCGATCCTAGTCGCACACCCAATTCGAGCTTTAGTAGTTTACATTGTATGTTGGGTTGTGATGTGGTGATTCGTATTTGTGATATGTGGTTGTGCCCAAAAGAAAAATGTGTTGATTTTGTAAAAAGAAAAAGAAAATATTTAAAAGAAAATTATTTGAAAAAGGGAAAAAGAGAAAAGAAAAAGAGAAAGAAAAAGTTTGATTGAAAATCTTTATTTGAGATGATTTGGATTTGGAGTAGGCGGTGCACACACCCATTTAGTAAAAGTTAAGTCTGGGGGTGTGGTGCACCCGTGTTTATTTTGTGGGCAGCGGGTGCTAGTTTTGTACGTTACCTCATTTGGGTTAGGTGCATACCCTTCATGTTTATCCTTGTTTTCCTCACCGTAACCCAAGCCCCATTATTACCCGAAGTCCTACGGACTTGCGCTTGAGTTGACTAGTGCCGTGGAGAGAGTGCGAACGGGCAAGCTTATGGTTTCCGACATTGGTGGATTCCTTTGGCGGTAATCTTAAACCCCGGTCTTCGGCAATGCTCACCTTAGTGGCCTGCCTACTTTCTTCCTGCGTAGGACCAGATGATTCACCGTGATTCCACTTTTGAGTAATAATAAATTTTTGATACGCATTGTGAAAAATATAAAATATTTTGTATACTTAAAAATTTCCTCTACTTTATTTTTATGCACGCGAGCATGCGACTTCGCATGGTACTCCGTTTTGCAATTTCTTTGTTAGCTAGTTCATTTTCCCCGTCTGCTTAAGTTTTGTTTGCTTGGGACGCGCAAACGGTTAAGTCTGGGGGTGTGATGAGTCCATATTTTATACTTAATTCCGGACTCATCTAGGCTTATTTTCTTGTCTATGCACACCGTTTAGCGTCATTTGCACTCCTTTTGGTTCGCTACGGTTTTCCATGTCTTGTGCACACTTTTTAGCCTATTTCAGTGTGTGTGTGTATTTCATTCTCGCTATGATTATTATTGTTTGCTGTGGCTGCCACGATCGATGTCCCGTGCAGTTTTCCTGCAGGTTTGGGGATCGTGAGGGCATTCGGGACAGGCGTTTCACTATTTTTTGGCAAAGGAGTCGGTGGTCGTGCGTTTTTACCCACGCACGACCATCGACCTCTTGGCGCACGATCACTGATCGTGCGCAGCCCGGCCTCATTTGTGAAATCTCTGTCCTGAACCTTCCGCACGATCACTTGCCATACCGCGCACGACCACTGCTCGTGCGCCGCCGATCGTGCGCAGTCATGGCCCTTTTTACAAAGTTCTGCCTGGCTATTTCCGCACGATCATCAGCATTGCCTCGCATGATCACTGATCGTGCGCTGCTGATCGTGCGCGACCATTGATTTTTGATGCAGGTCTACTGGTTGCTGGCGCACGGGCGCTGACATTGGTCGCGCACGACCACTGGTCGTGCGCCAGTGGTCGTGCACACTGTTTATTCTGCTTTCTATAAATACGCAGGTTCCGCCCTAATTTCGGGAGATCGCCAAAGTCCGACGTTTTTCCGCCATTTTCGTCTCCAAGGAGGGTTTCCGCCGCCCTCCATCATCCTCCAACATAGGGAGTTGCTCCGGGCAAGCCTTCAACGCCAAATCAAAGCCGGAGCATCCCCTCGGCCTCCTCCTTCATCCCCAAGCTTCAGGCGGAGTTTTGACCGAGCTTTCTCCATCAAGTTAGGAGGAGCTGGAGCCACAATCTACCGGGTCATTTCAACGAAGAAGACGGGTCCATTGGGAGTGAGTGACAGCCTCATCTACCCCAGACGCAGTTGAGGACCGAGCTTGGACTCGGATTGACAACCCGGGATTCCAACCGTGAACCCTTAATAAGGCTTCGGATTCGGTCGATTCGCACACCTCTTCCTCTTGTTGTTGTTAGCTTTGTTAATTTCTATGTATTGATGAAGTATTTTTATTGATTAGCATTTTCACTTATTCATGTCTATGTGAGTTATTGTGATTTTATTATTATTGCTTGAGGTGCGCCATATTCCATCCACCCTTGTCGCACTAGCAATTGGTAGTGGCGTGCGTAGCGAAGAGGTGCTTACGACCCTCATTCCGCCGTTCTCTCCACCTCATCCGCTAGCCTACTCGCCCATCCGCCTAGCGATTCGGTGCATAGCGGCCCGACTAGTTTCCATCCCGCCTGGCGAAGCTTTGCATAGCGGCATTGCATAGGAGTAATTTGTAGCATTTATTTTCTGTTTCCGCAACCATCAAAACCCCCCTTTTTGAGCCAAACCGAGGACTTCAATCTCAAGTCCTCCTCGAAATTAACTCATCCCTTACTGTGTTCCTCAAGAGACCGACACTCGGGAATTTATTCCCAAACTTTATTACATGTGCGACCGGTGCGCTTGCCGTATTTTCCACGCATCACTCACCGCCGTTCGTTTAGTGGAGGAGTTCCTCCTTATGGATATATTAGTGGGATGCTGTGGCCTGCAGAGTAGTTTGTCAGTGGTAGAGCCGTCTTGGATTTATTTGACAAGACTTCACCAGAAGGACGACCCGGATATTCTACACTTATACTCCAGGGCAGACGGAGCGGGTGAATCAGATAGTTGAGGATATGATCCGATGCTACATTTTAGACCACGGTGGAGCGTGGGACGAGTGGCTGCGAATTATGGAATTTGAATACAACAATAGTTATAAGGAGAGCTTGCAGATGGATCCGTTCGAAGCCTTGTATGGGAGGCACTGCAGAACTCCGTTGTTTTGGGCTGAGGCTGGTGAGCGGCCATTGTTGGGTCCTGATGCGCTCGAGGAAATGGAAGTCGCAGTGAAGCTTATTCGAGAGAAGCTTCGTATAGCTCAGGAGAGGTACGAGAAGAACGCCAATCGGCGTAGGTTTGCCTTGGATTTTTCTGTAGGGGACTTTGTATTTCTTAAGGTTTTCCCGATGGTTGGTGTAAAGAGGTTTTGTAAGAATCAGAAATTGGACCCGAGGTATGTGGGCCCGTTTAAGATTTTGGAGCGGATTGGCGTGTCAGCTTACAGGTTGGATTTTCCAGCAAACATCCCAGGTGCTCATAATGTTTTCCATGTTAGTCAATTACGGAAGTGCGTGCGCAGCAGTGGGCAAGTCTTGGACGTTGTGCCCCAGTTGGAGCCCAACCTCTCTTTTGTTGAAGTGTCGGTCCGTATTTTGGATACTCAGGAGAGGGTGCTGCGAAAGAAGTCTATTCCGATGGTGAAAGTTCTTTGGAGGAATCAGGATTTGGAGAGCGCGACTTGGGAGTTAGAGTCGGCTATGAGGGAGGCCTACCCTCAGCTGTTTCCCTGATTAGTTTGGTTTGTCTTTCTTCTTGTGATGTTTGGATTATTACTTTTCCTTCTTTAGTAGTAGTGATGTGCGTAAAGTTTCGGGACGAAACTTTCTTTTAGGGGGGGTGACTGTAACGCCCCCGATTTTTTCTGCGATTATTTAAATTCTCGTTTGGCGTTACGTCGATGCGTTTTCCTAGCTTGTGCCATCTGTGGAGTATGGTCTTAACTCCTTAGAACTGAGTGCCCTATTATGTAGCCTGTTGGCAAGATCTCCCTAGCAAGCCGAGTCATTTTGGGTGACCCGGTGTGGCCTCTCGGGGGATACTTGTGTTTTGGCTTCGGGAGGGTATAACTCGAGTTCTGTTTGTCGAAAGTTAGTTTCGACTTCGCCGTTGTGTTCGTAGAGTTGATATTTAGCTACGGTGCGAATTTCGTCAAATTATGAGGTAGTTCAGTTTTCGCGTCGTTTTGGGTGTGCCATTTGTTGATGCACGAAAAGCGACGGGGAAGACGAGCACCACCAGCTAACCGTTCGAGCACTGGAGGAAGAAATGGGGAAAAGACTGTCGGCCAGTCGGTTACTAGCGGCTAGGAATGGCGGATAAAACCGGGCAGAGAAAAGAGAGAAAGGGCCGCTACCAGCGGCAACACCAGAGTTCGCCCGCCGCGGCCTGAATGCCTCTCCTGCGGCGGGCTTTCCTTTTATAATAAAATAAGCGGTTACACTTAGCGAAGAAGAAAGCAAGGAGGAAACCGGCCGGACAATAGACCGCAAAGGATTAGAATCGAGGCCGCAGCTCTTAACAAGCGAGCTCTTGGACTCGAGTCAGCGTGCTTTGGGTGTACTCCCGCCCCCTATTTATAGGCTTGGGGGCCTGCCCAAACGGGCAGGGCTAAAATTACCAGCTGCCCGGGGTACAAGAGAATCGGGCAGCGGTGATGGGAATCGAGAGGAAGAAGAAAAACCAAGAGACAGGCCGCGCGGACTGGCGATCTTCTTCTGCCGAGCTGCAGGACTCGGCCACTGGGCGGGCTGGTCTGGACCTCTTCTGACGAGGACCTGGGACATAGGTCGCGCCCCTTGGGCTAGGATAGGCCGACCCCTAGATGACGGCTGGACTGGAGCTGGAGGCTGTCCGATGCAGAGGCCGCCCGGCTTGTCTGACGATAAGCCGGCTAGCTGATAACGGCGGCTAGAATGCACAAGCCGCCCGGACTTGAAAACCTGGAGAACTAGTCGCGGATTCGGGTTAACATAATCCCCGCACATTTTTAAGTTTTATAAAAAACTTCGAAAATGTAGAACTAAGCCGGAGACCGCGACTGCCATTAATGCTTCTGTGTCTATAAAATGCCGAGGGCCCTGCCATTTCTTCAAGATTTCTGCCAAGCCACGGGTCACTACTCGCCACTTGCGGTCAGAATCCTCCAAGCCGACAGAGACTTCTACAAGATGGACGTCATGTCCTCGATGCTAGAACGCGAAAAGAAGTCGTCTGGATCGAAAAAGAGGAGCAGAAAAGCGGACAGTTCCGACCAACCGCCTGAGAAGAAAATCGAGAAGCCGATCGCACCGACGGCTTCTGATTCTGGAAAGAAACCGATGGAAGTCGTTGCAGAATCCTCGCAGGCCGCGACAAAAGTTGAAGCGGTTTCCAAATCTGCTCTCCCGGAAGCTGGTGCCACCAAATCCTTCGACATTACCTACTCGCCATCGGGTGAACCTCTTTTGAAGATCGCCGGTACGGAGGAGAAGAGTGTCGACTCTTCTAAGCCGCGCGAGTTGCCCACATCTGCTGACTTGATCATTATTGAAGAGGACGAGTCGAAGAAGCCACTGGAAGCCGAGCGGTCTCTGACTGAGAAGAGGAAACGGACAGAGACAATAGTCGGCCACTTGAAGCGACGTAAGAAAAAGGCCGAGACCCTTGAGGAAAGGATGGAGAAGAAGGCGAGGAAGATGCGGGTTGATAACCGCAATGTTTCTGTGAAGACCGGAGCGGCTAGTGTGCAATTTAAGCCGCGGGAAAAAGACGTATCTGAGGGTCTGTCGAATCCGTCTTCCAAGTCGGACGAGCTAGAGAGTACGCCTCCGGCTAGCGAATCCCTGAGCGATATCCTGAAGGGCATGGACAAATTTCAGCAGCTGGACAAGTTACTGGCAACTCCGCCGGCTTCTGCGGAGGTCGCCAACACCGATATCGAAGTTACAGGAGAGAAGCTCGGCGAACCGGCTCCTGCGGTTTCAGAAGGAGCTGAAAAATTAAAACTCAGAGAGAAGATAGAGGAGATGAAAAAGTTAATCGCCGGGAAGCAGGTGGCGACTACATTTCCTGCCCTGCAAGGTAAACACGAAGAAGTTAAGCGTTTTGTAAAATTCTACAAGCCGCGGTCACGGAAGAAGGGAGCGGATACAATTTTCAATCCGCCGGCGAGCTTCTTCCTGACCACGGCTGAGCTGAAAAGCAAAGCTAAGGAGACCGCGCGGCTATGGAAAGAAAAGCTAAAGCGAATAGATTCAGAAAGGTTTAGGCGACCAGCGGCTAGACTTGATACTGCGGCTTTCGAAGGAGAGATAACCACGAGCTGCGGTCTCGTCCTAACGAGATCTTCTACCAGATGCCGGTCATGTCACTGAATCTAACCGCCTGTTTATTTGCTGCAGGTGCACATGAAACTGCCATGAAGCCGGGCGATCTGTCGACTTTCTTACCTCCACTGATGCCGCCGCTACCTCCAAGTGTCCGCGACCAGAGGGCAGCCGAATTCCAGGAGGAGGTCGCCGCCTTGCAGGCTAGGATCAGGGAGCATGCCGAGGCCCTTCGAGCCAAGGAAGAAGAGTGGCGGCTTCAAGAAGAAAATCAGCGGTCTATGCTGGAGGCCGCTGAAAGGAGAACTCAAGAAGTACTGGAGGACTTGGAGCAGGAGAGGGGAATGATGCGGTCTGAGTTGGAGGCCGCTGAAAAAAGGACGCAGGAAGCCTTGGTCAGCTTGGAGTTGGAGAGAGCGGCGATGCGGATTACGCAGGAGACCGCTAACAAAAGGGTGCAGGAGGCACTGGCCAGCGCGGACATGGAGAAAGCGGCGAAGCGGACTGCACTGGAGGCCGTTGACGAAAGGATGCAGGAGTCCCTGGCCAGTTGGGAGGAGGAGAAGACAACGATGCGGACTGCACTTGAGGCCGCTGAACAAAGGACTCTTGAGGCGCTGGCCCACCTGGAGCAGGAGAAAAAAGAGAAACTAGATCTGCAGGCTTTAGTGCTGATGCTCGGCCGGATTGAAAGGGAAAGGGCGGACACCGCTCGACTTGACGAGGAAAGGGATAAGGATCGACCAGAGGAGGCCGGCAGAGGCTTGTGACCTGCTGGGACGACTGCTGAACAGCAGCAACAACCAAATCGCCCGGCTTCCGGAGAGACTTCGTACTCACCAGTAGTCGCGGCGGTTAGGCAGGTCGCTGCTTCTGGCGACCCGGGAGATCGCGCTCTGTCGCTGGTTCCATTTACCCGCGTAGAGCGTGATACCTCGCGAGTTCACCGGACTCTGCACAATATCCACAACCTCGTTAGTCAAGTGTATGTCCAGCTGGTACAGGCCGGCGATCAAGTCGCGCGGGTTGGGCGAGAGGCTCCAGAGAGTGGAGAGAGATAATTAAGAGAACTTTTATTTGGCTTTGTAATAAGCATCAACTCGTGATGCCGGACGGTTTGATTCCTGTGGACAATTGTTGTATGTTTGATTGTATATTACTCCGAATTGCATGCGGCTTTGTACGGTTTGATTACTTCTAGTCGCTGTCTTTTCTTCTTTGGAAATTTTGCCAAGTACTGGAATTTTAATCGCTCGACCTGCCGAACTAGAATGCGGTTAGAATACTTTACCTTGCAGGTTGAGCCGTGCGGCCTGATATCTAACCGCGATTTGACAACCACTACTGTAGCTGCATAGGAAATCTATAAATTGAGATGACCCCGAAGATTTCGGCACAGAAGATCAGAATGCGAGCTAAAGCAAAGGCGATGCGGTCTGACAAAGCTCCAGCCGTTAGGACCGATGCGGCTTCTACGTTTCACTCCGCAGACCACAAGGAAGGCCGGCTTACCCAAGCCGAGCTAGATAGCTTTGTGGAGAAGTACATGAAAGATAGCCCGCTGCTCGCGCGGCTTCCGCTTGCTCACGAGCGGATTAACTCCTCCACCGCCAACCAAATCGCAATCCCTGTCGACCACTTCGACTGCGGCTTTCGGTTCCCTGTACTGATGGAAGCCGTAGCGGTCTTCGACCACTACGGAGTAGTGCCGGGGCAGCTGCCCCCGAACTCGATAGCGGCGATTTACAGCTTCTTCTCTTACCTGAGGTCGGAGCGAGTTCGGTTCTCGATAAGGCTGTTCAGAGAATGCTTCTCTGTGCGGTCTATCCCGGATTCGGGAACGAAGATCTTCAGAGGCCATCTTTACTTCGGCTGCCGCGGCCTGAAAGTTGTAAACCTGGCGAATAAAATCGCGAATTGGTCAGAAAGATACCTTATCTTCGAGGGTAACCTCGGACTCCTGCCGGTCCATCCGCAAGTTCGCGACGAAGCCGCTTTTGGCAGCAGCGGACTGGACGGCATGGAGAAGGAGATCTTTAACTTCTTCAAGGGGGAGCGGCTCGACGTCACCCACTACCTCCCGCTGCTCCCGACTTTGGAGGACGTTCATGCGGAGGACAGTAAGTATCACTCGGCCGAACTGCTATGCTAGCCGCGCGGCTTACCAACTGACTTTTTAACTTCGCCTTGCAGCTGCTGTCGCGGTACCGCTGAACAAGCCGCTCACTCCAGGCGGCCTAACCCTCACACAAAGGGAGAAAAGGGCGAAGAGGGCCAGGCCGGAGCGGGCTGCGGAGGAGGAAGAGTCGGACTCCTCCAGCGGCTTCATACTGCATGGTATGGGTAGCCGCTTGAAAGATCTCCACGGCAACCCCACCATGCAGTGGAGTGCCGACGGGGAGTCGGTAAAGGTTTCCACCGCCCTCCCGAACTGGGGGAAGGAAACTGTAAGCAGCCATGCCTCCGTGGCTGGCGCGGCTTTGTATGGCAGGCGCAACTTGAAAGCGCTGGAGAAGATACCTGCAGAAGACTTCTCGCGGTTTGCCGCGCAGGTCGGCGCGAGAAGCTTTGTTGCCAACCACTATATGGGCCTAGCCCATAGGCGGTTAGTTACAATTGAAGGCGACCTGCAGCGGCAACTCGCCGAGAAAGATGAAGAAGTCGCACGGCTGAAGGAGTCGCATGCGGTAAGACATTACCTGATTTTTGCGGCTTAATTCATCAAGCCGCCCAAACTAACCTTTTTCTTTCCTTTGCAGAAAGTGTACGATCCAGCGAACTCAGCCTTTCAAGACGCGGTCTTTCCCCAGCTTGTCCAGGGGATTGACGGAGCGCTGAAACGCCTTCGAGATCAGGGCGGCCTCGCCCCGGGATTCACCGACTTCACCTGCGCCGACCTGTATCCACCCTTGAAGAAAAGGGTGGCTGCGGTTTATCGCGCGCTGAAAGGCAAGGAGAAGATTGGCGGAGAGGGCGAGGCAGAAGAGGAAGGGGAGGACAGCAGGAGCGAGAGTGCTTCTTCAAAGACCGGCGGTCAAGCGTCTGAGACCGCGCGGGTTGATGCCAGCTCGTCGGAGACCAGGGGCACTGGTAGTTCGCGTTCATCCTCGTCGGACAGCGGCGATTACTCGCCTTCTGAGATCGATATTGACGGTGAACCGGACTCCGGTACTCCTGCGTCCAAAAGATAGAGGCCGAATAGCTAGAATAGTTTACTTGTAAAAGTTTTTACATTTTTTGAGACCGCCGGTAAGATTTTGTAAACCGCGCGGTCTACCCCTTATACTTGACATTAGAAATGAAAACGTTTTACCTTTTGTGAGAATCTATTGTAATTTTACTTGCTTGTTTGAATATGCGGTTTAATCATTCTTATTCGTTTCCGACTTTGAGAAATCTTATTTATGACTTCACCGAATAATAACTAACTTGCTGCGGTTAAACTCGAGTAGAATACCATTAACCAGATATACTAGTCTGCGAAATTATAATAATCCGATCATCCTTGAGCGTATATAGAGCAATAAGCCGGGCGGTTAGGAGACTATCTGCCAAGAAGATAAGGCAGTTCAAATGGCGATCGACAAGCCGCTCGGCTAAGGAGATAAACCGGATTGATATTGTAAAAACCAAGCCGAATGTGGCGGCCTGTCCGAGCTTTAATACGAAACTGGCTTCCAATAGGGAAAACTACTTAGCGATAGAGATAAACATATTGCGACTTCTTTACATTGCAAGCCGCGAATTGATTTGAATGAATACCATAAGCCGGCGGACTGAGCGGATAGGATAACTGGAAAAGTTGATATGCTATGATACTCCTTTGATCCGGCGGCATGATCTTTGTAAGCCGCGCGGATAATACACTTTGCAATTTCTGACAATATAAAAATGATACTGTTTGATTTTGCTGAATATGCTTTATTCGCTCGGTATTGTATTTCTATTCGATCGATTATAATAATATGCCATGAGATATCTGGACAATACACAAGCAGAATGGATGTGGAGATAAGAATAACTCGCGCGAATATATCTGATAAGTGATTTATGCATAACTCGCATGAATAATACTGATATCCGCTATAGTGAACTGAAGAAAACCAACAAGCTCGCATGATTAATAATGATGTCTGCTGTATTGAGCTGAAGATAGCCAAATAACTCGCCCGATTAATAACGATATCCGCGCGGTAAGAATAAATATTGGCAACTTCAAATATGAGACCAATTTAAGAAAACCAATTGGTCACAGAGATAACCGAGCGGTAAGAATAAATATTGGCAACTTCAAATATGAGACCAATTTAAGAAAACCAATTGGTCACAGAGATAACCGAGCGGTAAGAATAATAATATCCGCAACTTGCTGTTGGATAACTTCTATTCAGCCTTATAATATCAAATTACCCGGGCGGATACTCTCTTTAGCCAGGATATGATAACCGCGCGGTCTGAATTCTGACCGCCGACTAGGCTTCTGCTTGAAGAAAAGAATACACTGCTCTCTTGCCTGGAGTACAGTTCAAGTCGATCTTCCGGGCAGGTGCGGCCGGAGTCACATTGCTTTCCTCAGAGATCGACAAGACTGTGGGTCTCCTGCAGGCACTGCTTGAGAGTATCAAAGAGTATTCGAGGGTCGCATGCTAAGACGATCTGCGGGGCATGCGTGTATCGCTTCCCGCACAGACGCATCATAGTTGCAACGATATCCCTTACATGGCGTGGTAGAGCTGACCACCACTCCGCTCCTCCATAATGCAGAAGTGGGGTTAGGTACTAGCCGGGATCCGCAATCTAGAACTCCACCGCATCAAGGCCGGTAAGCTCCCACTACACGGTGCGAAATCTCCCCGCAACACGTGGTCCTCGTGGTGTTACGCTAATGACAACGGCTCTAAAGGGGGATGTAGCTAGACTCGGCGATATCTCTTGATTCAGTGATCTTTTAACTTTTTGGGTTGCAAACCCATAAGAATGATGACTTGCCAGGTGAGAGTACCGATATAGAATCTCTGAAACAAAATATAACAATGAGTCATAATCCTTCTTAATAGAGCATAATGAGAAGAAACAAAAGACAGAAAAACATATTGGGTTAAGGGATTGATTTAAGATCGCTTTTGTCGTTGATGTTGACGCGTCTGCCAGCCTATGAATGAGATGTCTTTTTTAGATCATGCTACGGGATTCCTTTGATTTCTGCATTTTCACAATTAATTTGAGAGCTCTACAATCTTCTGTTAGATGACCTCTTTCCTTGTGATATTCGCAATATTGATCCATGCACCTGACTTGCCCGCGCGCTGCTCGAGCGGGTTTCTTGTGACTTGGCTCTTCCTCCCGTTGTTCGATCTGGGGGAGGTCTGACGAACTTTTTTGTCCTTTTTCCGAAACACGGGGCTTCTTCGAAACTGGAGGCCGAGTTGCCGAATACTCGGGCGGCCAGGCCGGGTAGGAGGTCGAATAGCTCGGCGAATAGCCCGGGAAGGTAGGCGAGTAGGCCGGCGGATCGACCTGCTTGCTGTCCGCTGGGGTCTGGTTGGCTGGCGTAACCGGAATGATTGCGGACTGCAAGTCTAACCGCTTATTGATTGCGGCTAGATTACAATTGATCGCGGCGAGCTGCCGGATCATCTCTTGGCGGGTTTGATTTTCTTCCCGGCGGGACTGCAGAAGAGCTTCCAAGAGCAGAACTTCGCTGGGGCTGGGGTTGTTCTGAACAGGCTGCCGGTCTGACATTGTATGGCCGCTGAACTTCAGCGACTAACCGAGATCTGAAGGTCGCGTGTTAACTGTTGATGCACTAAAAGCGACGGGGAAGACGAGCACCACCAGCTAACCGTTCGAGCACTGGAGGAAGAAATGGGGAAAAGACTGTCGGCCAGTCGGTTACTAGCGGCTAGGAATGGCGGATAAAACCGGGCAGAGAAAAGAGAGAAAGGGCCGCTACCAGCGGCAACACCAGAGTTCGCCCGCCGCGGCCTGAATGCCTCTCCTGCGGCGGGCTTTCCTTTTATAATAAAATAAGCGGTTACACTTAGCGAAGAAGAAAGCAAGGAGGAAACCGGCCGGACAATAGACCGCAAAGGACTAGAATCGAGGCCGCAGCTCTTAACAAGCGAGCTCTTGGACTCGAGTCAGCGTGCTTTGGGTGTACTCCCGCCCCCTATTTATAGGCTTGGGGGCCTGCCCAAACGGGCAGGGCTAAAATTACCAGCTGCCCGGGGTACAAGAGAATCGGGCAGCGGTGATGGGAATCGAGAGGAAGAAGAAAAACCAAGAGACAGGCCGCGCGGACTGGCGATCTTCTTCTGCCGAGCTGCAGGACTCGGCCACTGGGCGGGCTGGTCTGGACCTCTTCTGACGAGGACCTGGGACATAGGTCGCGCCCCTTGGGCTAGGATAGGCCGACCCCTAGATGACGGCTGGACTGGAGCTGGAGGCTGTCCGATGCAGAGGCCGCCCGGCTTGTCTGACGATAAGCCGGCTAGCTGATAACGGCGGCTAGAATGCACAAGCCGCCCGGACTTGAAAACCTGGAGAACTAGTCGCGGATTCCGGGTTAACACCATTAGTAAAACCTAATTAGAAAATCCTCTTATTTTAATAAGAGTGCCGACGGTTAGGCTTCAGTTATGCTGAACCGATGCTTTAAAGCTTGTATAAAAGCCTTATTAAGAAGTGGCGGGCCCACTTCTCCTCTCTTCTTCTCCCCAAGACCGAAACCGCTGCTTCAGTTCGCGGAAAACAGAGGAAACCGCCGGACCTGCTTCTCCTTCGGACGGCGATTCCGGGAGTGTTCGTGGACGGATTTCGATTCCAAAAGCGGCGTTGTCTTGCTCTCGCTCAGATCTTCGTTTCGACGGTAAGAGGTTTGTTTTTCGTGGAGTTTTAGGAGACTTGGATTTTTGGTTTCTTGTGGTTTCCGCCATTTAAGTGCGGGTTTGCTTGTTAGGTGCTGCTCCTTCTAGTGCAAAGTGAAGAGGAGGGAAAGCCGACCAAGTTTCGCCGGAAATCGAGGCAAGTGGTATTCATGCCCTTGCAATTGTTGTTCTTTTGAATTCTGGAATGTTTCCCGGTTAGCCCTAGGGTAGAAACCAAGCATATTCTCTTTTATCTTGCTAAATTTTAGGGCTTAGATTCTCCTATGAGCCCCCTCCTTGGGATGTTTGCTCAACCTGCTAGTTGTGTTCACCATTTAGACTCCAGATTTGTAGTTCCAGTTGGGTGCTTTAGCGGGTGGGGCTGAGAGAGAGAGAGTGAGGGAGGAAGTTATGGTAGGGCTCTTGTTAGAACCAGTCTTGGTAGACTCTCGGGTTTTGGTGTTGAGTGTGGTGCACACACTCAAATACAAAAGCCGCACGGACTTGGCATTGAGTGTGGTGGACACATTCAAAGCCATGGTTTGGTCTGTTCCTTGCGGCTGAGTGGTTGAGTTATTGAGTGAGAATTTTCGTCTAAGTCAAAATCGACGGGAATCACCAAGTGATTCCCGCCGATTTCGACGTGTATTGTCAGTGATTCCCACCGATCGGCGAGAATCATCCTTGATTCCCGCCGATTCGACGAGAATCATCCTGCATTCCCGCCGATTCGGCGAGAATCATACGGCATTCCCGCCGGCCTCCTCTTGTTGGCAATAGTTTAGGGTTTTCCTGCCGGAGTGAACTTTAGCGTAGAGTGAGTTGACCTCACCAAACGCGAAAGCTGCTTTGGCGTTGAGGGAGGTGGACTCACTCAACGCCACCGTTGGGTTTTGTGGTTTTGCTAAAGGCGTTGAGGGAGTGGACCTCACTAAACGCCATAGCTATTTTGGCGTTGAGTGAGGTTAGCTCACTCAACGCCGTTGCCTCTTTTGCTGAAAGCGTTGAGGGAGTCGACCTCACTCAACGCCACGGCTATTTTGGCGTTGAGTGAGGATAGCTCACTCAACGCCAGAGCTGTTCTTGCGGAGGGAGTTGGGTGAGTGATTCTCACTCAACGCCATGGCTGTTCTGGCGCTGAGTGAGGCTGACTCACTCAATGCCAAGGTCTAGTTAGGCGTTGAGTGGGTTCCACTCAAAGCCAAGCCGTGTTGAGTAACTTCAAAACTGTTTCTCTTTCCTCAATTTTCGTTCCCGAGTGAATTCCTTGATTTTATTTTGAGTTTCCTTGTCGGCCATGTTTTTCTTTCCTAAAGGCCGAATCGTGGGTCGTTGTAAGTAGTGGTGGTTTGAAGCTCTTCATGGGGGAGGTGCTGTGTAATTTAGCCAAGGCCACCCTTATTCTTCTATCTTGCTTCAGGTACGGGCTGGTCAAGGGGGTGGAAGGTCCCTTGTGCTTTCACATGCAGACCCTTGATCTTGTTTGCTTCGAAATGGTGGTTGGGGGACTGAGTTTGCCTCCAACCCGGATCCATGTTATTTGTTTTTGCTACTACCATCTCCCACAGCTTAGGTTGTTAGGTGTTTCTTTCTTGGTAGATTGCAGCATTTTTGGGATCTTAGTAGCCTAGTAGACCCTGCAGGATGTAGTTTCTGGGCAGAGTTGGTGTTGTTTCCTCGCATATAGTTCATTGCTTGTTGTCCTGCCTTGGGCAGTTGTGACTTTTTCTGCTGTGTGTTTTCCTCTTCTATTTATTCCCTGGTTTACACTTCCATGCAGTTTTCCCCTTTTTTTGCTTGCTGAGGTATTCTTTCTTCTTTTGAATGCCTCAGGTACTGAGCAGTAGCAAGTTTGGTGGCTAGGTTGCGGTGGTGTTGCTGGTGGTCTCTTGGACTTTGGAGATCCTGTTGCTTTGTTAGTGAGGTATTTTTTTGTACTTTTCTTACAGACACACATATTTGCCTGTGGGTTCGTGTCAGGTTGTTGGCGCCCACTTGTAGTTTTTACCTTTGTACTAGATATATTACTTTTGCTGCTACCATTTTCTAGAGATAGTCTACTTGCTCTGGGGAGGATTTAGGCTAGGTTGCTAGTTATTTGAAAACTACAATTATTATTATTATATGATTATTGCATGATCAGCATGTTTTATAAAGGTAAATCACTTTTTTCCAAACAACGTATAAAGATCGTTTTCTTATATATAATATAAATTAAATGTAGAGTCTTGCATGGCATAAGTGGTCCTCTTAGGGCTCTTATGCACTTCTTAGGATGTCAAACCTGAATAAAGTATTTTTCCGCAGCGTTTAAGTATAGTTTTAAACTATGGACTAGGTGATCCACCGAGCCGAGGGAAACGACCTCTAAAGTATAACTGATTTTCTAATCATTAAACTCATAAATTTCTTTCATAAAGTGTAGTAGATGGTTTTGCCTGAGCATCGGCAGTTATCCCCTGCTTGACGTGGCATCATGACGCGTGTTTTCTCATACTCTGATAGTTCGTTAATTCGGAAAAAATGCGGGTTGTGACAGGGTGCCATCCTATTTCACCATGAAGGAGAACAGCTTGAGGTAAACCGCAAGGTTGAACTCGATCTGCTCCTCCTGCAGGTAGCAGGCGAAGCCGACAATGGCGACCACCGAGTTAGAAGCCATCTGGCCGAGGACGACCCCAAAGTACATCAGTACCTGTCTGACCTTGGGCTATAGGGGAAGTCGGAGGCCCGCATCAAAATGAGTTATGGAAAGGTGAGCTCCCCGTCAGAAAGGTCATTAATATTCTCCTCCTTGTTGGGTTGCCTCGCCTCAAACCCTAGAGGGATGAAGTTGCCGACCACTTAAATGAACTCGGCTTCAGTAGTGGTGGTGAAGAAGAAGGAGTGGTCGGAGAAGGTCCAGGCACACTTTCTTAGCCCCTTAGCATCACCACCGCTACTGCCCATCTTGCAGACAGATAACTGAGTGGGACGTTGAATTTCTCGTAAAGAGAGCGGGTTGGAGTCACATGAAGTGAAGAAGGAGTGGAAGGTTTTAAATGTGGTAGGTAGGAAGAAAGGTAAGGGACTATTTATATGAAAAGAAAGGGCGGGAAAATGTCCCATCGGCGGAAAATGTACGGATATCAAAAATAGAACCTGACGCTTCGACTTCCAAGCCCGCCGCTAATTCCAGCCTAATCGACATAGTAGGAAAAGAAAGGACAGGAAAACATCCCATCGACGGAGATTATAGCGTCACTCCTCAAGGTCACCACGGTGCCACAATTCTTTAGTTAAAAATGGAGAAGTATCTTCTGCACGCATGTCGTCATCATCTTCAACATATTGGGGGTGGGAGTCTACATCACATACGGTCCGTAGAAGGGGGAGGTGAGTACTCCTCGCTTATGTCGGCATCAGAGGATGAGATTGCATTGAAGCCTATAGAAATAAGAAAGGTCAGAAAAAGTGAGCAGACGATCATAAACAAGCGAGCGCGCAAAACTCACCTGGTGTCGGCACATCGCCTGCGCCGACGCACGGCTAGGAGGTACTTGGCTGGCCCTGGAAGATTCCTCCTCCGAGAGCCACAAAGGGTTTTCCTAACCCGTGAGGGGTTGGCGATGAGAGAATCTGCAAAGACAGGTCGGCGGCCCGTGGGGGGTAAAATCAGCAGCAAGGGATCAGGTAAAGAGAGAGCAAGAAATAAAGTAGGAAAGGAGTCAGAGACTCACTAGTAGCCGCGAGATGAACGGTCGGGACCTCGGGAAGGGCAGGTCCCGTAGCCAAGGGACTGGCGACTCGCTCGGACACGCGTGGGGAGGAATGCCTCGGTTCCACTCTCCCGCCTCCATCTTCGCGTGGCTCCTCCTATTAGGAAGGTACGATCAGAATTGGAGTAACATACAAATCAGGAAACCGACTCATATACCTCATGGGTGGCCCTTGTACTGGCCACCAAGCTAGACATGGTGGGAACATTCTAGGGAGACCACCGAACCATCTTTGCCTTCTTCGGTTTGAAGACAGGATCGTGTGATCCGCGTGTCAGCCAAGGAGCGTCCTCGTCGAACTACTCCCGCGTCACCTCCCTCGCTGCCGCTAGGCGTGATCGCATCTCTTCTGATATAGGCATCGCTCAGCTATAATAGTTCACAAGAGAAGAAGAGCAGAAGGACGGGGGGGGGGGGGGGGGGGGGTTTCCTTGGGCTTGGTGGTGTATTTATAAAACGTTGGTGGAACCAACCAAAATATTCCCTCATGCTCAGCAGGCACCCACCGAACACGTGGGGTTGGATGATTCTTTTTGAGCTTTGCAAAGCTTAGAAAGAGAGGGGATTGTGTACAACCCAGTGTTCGCCGAGTGGGTCCACCAGGCAAAAGCGCAAGTCGTGCAGTTGGCCCACTTTTGCAAACCGGGGCGAGTGAGCCACGCGACCATTTTTATCTTGGCCTCGAGTGAATCTTATTTTGTCGATGCTTCTAGACTTGGACTGATTTCTTCAGGGACTGCCAGGCAGGCGAGCGGGGCGGGGGAGCTGGCCTGCTTCCGCCAAGTGGGGTGAGTGAGCCGTGTTAACTAGCATGACTAGCCCGTGCTCTCCTAAGTGGCCATCCGGCTCTCGCGCGAGCCAGCTCACCTAAGATCGCCAGACCGCCTCTGCGCGATAGGCAGGCGAGCCGTAGAAGTCCGGCTCTCGCTCGCCTAAATAGAGAGGCGGGCTGCGGGAGCCGGGCCACATCCGCCCAGGGGAGTGGCGAGTTGGTCCTGATTTACCCCCATGTGTGGGGTGCAGGTATCATGTGGTTTGCTTAATTGGGCCATCTTAGAGGTGATTAGGTCTTCTTTTAGCCTACCAAAATAGTGGAGTATGGCTATTGACAGACCACTTTTTGCTGCATATAACAATTCAGAATAGTGTTGCATTATTTTAATGCCAAGCTTTTAAATCTATAAATAGGCCCAAGCGGGTACCTCAGAAGGGAGGTTTTTTCCAATTCTACTACTCTCTTGTCTTATTTTGCTTTCTGAGGTGCCCTTAGCTCAACACAGGCTAAGGAGGGGAAGCCCTCTAACATCATCCGGGTGTCTGGTGGAACCTCCGTATTGGAGCCTTAGGTTAGTTATAAGTTCTAATTCCTCGGTCAGCTAAGTTTGCTGGGCAAATAAAGTGTGCGATCACCCCTTCCCAAAGGGTTTAGACTCCACAAGAAGTCGGTTCCCGGTTTTAATGGTGCATTTGAAATTTATAAACTAATTTGCATGTTGAGTGGGTTTCTCTGCTAAGATCTCTGCATGCATAGGCATAATACTTCGCATTTTACCCCTTAGGTTCATTATTCATTTATAGTTTTAAACAAATTTCTACTTCCTATGAAAGGTTGATTACTCCGGACTAGCAAACGAGTAAGTATAAGGGTATTTGATAGAACATTATTTATAACTATTTTAATATAGTTTTTATTTAATAAATAATCACTTTTTATTTAGTTTTATATTACTGAATGAATAAATCATTTTTGTTTCTAATTTCAAATATAATTAGGTTTTAAATAGCAATTTTGATCTCATGGCCATGATCTGAAAACATTTTAACATTTTTGACTACAGATAGCTGAACTTCAATTGGTCATAACTTTCAAACTAAGAAGAGTTACGGGATGTGCAAGCAGTCAACAAAAAGAGGATGATGTCCCATACAAATCTAGAGAAGTTTCACAAGTACACGATGTTGGAACCCCAGGTTTGATTTTGGCAAGGATCACTATTAGGATTCTTAGAGTGACCCAACATGTATAGTCTAGGGTCATAGGATTTTCCAGGGTTTTGCCTTAGAAGATTTCAAAGTTCAGGAATTCAGTTCAACGAAAGTTGAACTCAGCTCGACGAAATTCAAGCTTAGCTCGACGAATTCAGAGTTCCAACTATGAGTTGAGCTCGACGAAAGCTGAGCTCCGGTCGAAGAAATTTGTCCTCAACTCTGCAATCTCAGCTCGACGATTGCCCAGCTCAGCTCGACGAACTTGGAGCTCAGGTCGAAAAATATGAAGAATCAGCTCGACGAATTCCAGGCTCAGGACGACGATTTATTTGCTGAGTTCGACTATCTTTCTCTGTAGTTATCTTAAGCAATTTTATTGGCAGAAGCAGAATAAATTTTCAGGCTTAATTTTAGGCTATTCATTCTGAAGGCAGAATATTCTAATGGGATTAATTTCAGGGAGTTATGACCCTGACATTTAATGCAATATATTCCAATGAATATAGTCGTTTAGAGGAAGCATTAAATGTGGATAGTATCACAGAGTTTATTGCTGAATATTCCCAAGGGCAGTTTCCTTTCTCAAGGAATGCTCCAACTGTATCTTAGTTAATGATTTTAAATATTTTAAATCTGTTCAGCATTCAATATATTCTGAGAAGTTTTTTTATCTCAAGGTTACAGAGTTATACACACAGACACTTACAGTCTTACAAAACAATAAACTGTCATTCAGACTTTTTTGCTTCAGTTTTTCTTCAAGCAAACAATCTTCATTCTGAGATCAACTTCACAATCACTCAGATATATATACTGGAAGTAGAAGTTTTCAAAAAGGCCTACACGCTGAGAAGAAAGGACTCCCTCACCTCATCACAAACTCCATACCATCAGTGGGAGATTTCTTCTTAAACATCAATCCACCAGTCTTCTCTCAGATTATTTACAAAGAAGAACATCTTCAACCTTTTGTTTATTTCATTCAACTGTGTACATGGTTTTTTTAACTCCCTTCAAAAGTTATACTTTTGGTTTTTAACTCTCCTGATCAAAAGACTTAGTTTTGTTTTTAGTCACTTGATCAAAAGCTTAAAGGGTTTCTAGGTATCCCTTAGAAAATAGATCTTGTGGTTGCAGGGCACCTGATCAAAAATCTGTAGTGGATTCCTACCATGGTAGTAGAAGAGTGGATGTACCCAGGTTTATTGGGGAACAACTATAATCCTTGTGTCTTCTGTGTTTGTTTATTTTTGTGCTTGTGTTCTGTGATATTCTCTATTTATACTTATATATATATCATCATATTTTAATTTGTTATAAAAACAAATTAATAACTTTTAATACTCTATTCCCCCCCTCTAGATTTAACTTAAGTCTATCCCTCACTTTTAATTGGTATCAAAGCTTCTGTTTTCTTGGTTTCACAAGCTAACACCTGAACTAAAAGATATGATAGTCTTTATTTTACTTTAGATTTTATCATGGCAATTTTCAAGCACTAGACCTCCATTATGTATCTTAAAAAAGTTTGCACTTAGGAAGGCAAGGACAAGGCTCTACATGAATTCCATTGATGAAGATATTTATAATTCTTACACCAACTACAACAACAAGCACAAGTGCAGTACCACCTCCTGAGTGGACAAAAGCTCAGAAGAAGTTGAAGATAGCTGATGCAAAAGCTATGAACATCTTAGCTCAGACCATGTATGATGACATATTTTAGAGAGTTGTTGAATGCTCCTCTGCAAAGAACATCTGAGATTCCTTAAATAGAATGGTTGCTGGTTTAGCAGATGAAAGAAAGGACAGAATGTCCCACTTGATTTCTCAATATGAGAATTTTAAGAAAGGTGAATCTGAATCAGTTACTGAGATGTACACCAAACTCAGTCTCATCATCAATGAATTGAAAACCCTTGAAAAGGACATCACATTGACATAAGTCATTAATAAGATCCTTATGTGCTTCCCTAGCATATGGGACTCAAGGACCTGGCCAATCAAAGAAGCCAGAAGCTTAAATGATATTTCAACTGAAACCCTGTTGGGCAAGCTCAAGTCTTATGAGCAGATCATCAAGTCAAGGGAAGTAGAGCAAAAGGCTTCATTTTTACCTATGAAAGAAAAGAGCATTGCTTTCCAAGCTATAGATGAAGTAGAAGGTTTTCCAGGAAATGAAGTCCTCATGAGTTTTCTGGCCAAGAGATTCTAAAAATGGCCAAAAAGTACTTCAGGAGATGGTCTTCCAAAAATGAAGATAAACCAAGGTATTATAAAACCCCTACTAAAGAGATAGTCTGTTATGGATGTAGGAAACTAGGACATATCCTTCCAGAATGTCCTGAAAATTAAAAGAAAGATAAGCTGAAGGAAAAGGACTCCAGGAAGCACTCCAACAAATTCTCTTCCAACAAATACAAGAAGAAGGAGAGAGGTTTTGTTGCTGAGACATGGAGTCACTCAGATTCAAATTCTTCATCTAGTTCTAGTGAAGATGAAGAAGAAGCAAAAGCAAAAGAGATCTGTTTGATGACAATCAATGCCTCATACAGTAATTCTAAGGAAGAGTCAGAATCTGAAGAAGATCAGGTAATATCTACTTTTGATTTTACCTCAAATCAATTCAAAATAGACTTTAAATTACTTTGCAAAGATCTAATTCAATCTGAGAATGAAATAAAACTACTCAGAGAAAAATTAAATGATTTAGACAACCTATCTTCAAAACATACAAAACTTAAAGAAGATTTAAAAACTGCAAATGAACAAATATTTTCTTTAGAATATAAACTAAATGAGGCTAAGGTATTTGAAGAATCCCTTAATGGGAGAAGCATAAAATTGATGGGCATCATAAGCACAGTTAATGTCAGACTTAATGACCAACTAGGCTTTGGATGTTCATCAAGTCAGCCTCCTATTCTTCAGAAAAATATTTTATCAAACCCCATAAAATTCATCTCTGCTAAAGGATTAGAAAAAGAAGTTTTACAACTCACATACAAAGATACTAAAGTTTTACCAAAGACTAAATCAAAACAAAATAAAAATTCATAGAAAAACAATGTTCAACAAAATTCGGCGAACTCAGATCGACGAAAACAGTATTATTCGTCGAACGGAAATCGACGCTCTATGAACCCAGAATTTGGGTATAATTACTCATCTGTAGGTGCTCGATGAAATCATTATGGTTCCTCGAACAGAGATCGATGATCGTGGAATGCAGAAAATAAACTCTATCATTCAGTGAACCGAGATCGACAAAATCAATACCTTTCGTTGAACTCAGATCGACGAACTCAATTAAAATCGTCGAACTCATTTTCTCAAAACAAAAACATTAACTCATATAAAAATAATAATCAAAGACAACAATTTGTTAATCCTTTTACTCAATGGATAATTCCTCCTAGGAGATATCACCCATTGGGTTATAAGGATCAACCAGATTGTTCTTATATTTCTAGTTATTCTTATGAAAGGAATCAAGGACCCAAGGTAACCTGGGTCAAAAATACCTAACTTGCTTTCTTGCAGGTAAAAAACTATCCTACCACAGAGGAATAGTGGTATTTGGATAATGGTTGCTCAAAACACATGACAGGTTTAAAGGTCAATCTCAGTGATTTTAAGGCAAAGCTTGGACCCAAAGTTATCTTTGGAGACTCCAACTATGGACAAACTGAAGGCTATAGAAATGTCAAGGTTGGAGCTGTGACATTCAAGAAAGTTGCTTATGTAAATGGTCTGAAGCATAACCTCATATACATAAGTCAGTTTTGTGATGAAGGTTATCAGGTAACCTTTAACAAGTCCTTATGCATTATCTCTTCTAGTTTAAACAAAACTGTTTTAACTGGTATTAGACAAGGTAACATTTATCTAGTTAAATTTAATTCTGCAAAATTTGAAATTTGTTTATTTAATCAGATTAGTAAAGCTAGTGAATTATGGCATAAGAGATTAGGACATATAAACCTTATCAGAGGACTACCTTCTGGCTCCTACAAGAAGGAAGGCCTTTGTAGGGCTTATTAATTAGGCAAGCAACTAAAAATAGTTTTAAATCCATCTCTAAGAGTGATTCACCCAGAAAATTGTATTTGTTATATATGGACCTTTTTGAACTTATTGCAGTACAAAGCTTGGGAGGGATGTCATATACCTTAGTTATTGTTGATGATTTTTCTAGATTCACTTGGGTTTTCTTTCTGAAATACAAGTTAGATAACTTTAAAGTTCTTAAAGATTTTCTTAAAAGCATCCAGATCGAGAATTCTACTCTAATTGCATTAATCAGAAGTGATCATGGCGCTGAGTTTGAATCTCTTCTCATGCAAGAATTCTATGAGAAAGAAGGTATCAGGCATTATTTTTCTGCTCCAAGAACACCTCAACAAAAAGAGATAGCTGAAATAAAATAGAACCCTGATTGAATATGCAGGGATATTACTTGCAGATGCTCACTTGCCCCTATCCTTTTGGGAAGAGGCAGTAAGCATAGAAAATTAGGTTCTGAATAGATGTCTAATTCATAAACTTAAGGGAAAGACCCCCTATGAATTACTTAAATCAAAGAAACCTAAAATAAACTATTTTAAAGTATTTGGTTGTATATGTTATATTTACAATAATGATAAAAATATCTTAGAAAGTTTGAAGCCAAAGCTGCAGAGAGAATTTTTCTTGGATATTCCCAAGTTAGCATGGCTTATACGGTTTATAATAAATCAACTCTTTAAATGGAAGAATAGATTCATGTAACTTTTGATGAAATTAACATATTTTATAAGGAGAGAGAAATCTCTACCATAGAAAATTTGCAGGTACCCAATCTTTGTGAGAGATTGGATGACTTAATCCTAACTCAAGAGGATATATCACATCCCCCTAAACAGATTGATGATATGATAGTGAGGAAGTATTTTAAGGAACACACCAAAATTCTTTAAGTGCAGGATTGGATGAAATTTCTTTAAGTGGGGGAGGATTATAACACCCCAATATTCTGTTTGGTGTCTGCACAATTTCATACGGCCTGTGACACGAGTGTGTTAAGGGTCGTGTCCTGCTTTGTGTAATCGAGTGCGGCGCAAGGCGGTCTCGAGTGTTGTGCAAGGCAGTGTCGAGTGTGGCACACGGCATGTGACACGGGCGTGTCACAAGCCATGTCCTTCTCTGTGTGTTGGCCGGTCTGTGAAGACAGATGAACACAGGCTGGACACGGGCATGTCTGCAGCCGTGTCTGGCCCACGGCCTGTGATACGGGCATGTCACATGGCTGTGTCCTGGTCTAGCAGAGTCAGTTTCTTTGCCGCTTAAGGCACACGGCCTGTGACACAAGCGTATCACAGGCTTTGTTCGACCGAGGAAGATGCTTTTCAGGGCAATTCGTGGTCGTTCATTTCCTTCAATATGGATCCGACGATCTAGAGATCTCCCTGCTATTATAAGTCTTGGAGTTGAGGGGTAAACTCTTATTTATCTTAATTCTTTCTCTTTCTAAATTGTTAGAGAGTGGGGAGAGTAAGGAAGGAGGAATTCGGCTGCCGGTGAAGCTTTAGAGCCACAAATCACGAGCTGAGTCAAGATTTGTTGAGGCAAGGCCGTTGCGGTGCTTTTCATTCGGCAAGTTTTCGATGGATCCAAAGAGATCGTCCAGGGTAATGATCTCCTTCATGGACAAGTGAAGTCCTCCTTTATGCATGTGCATGGAATCCTCCACCAAGAGATGGAAAGCATAAGTGATTCTAGTGGGTTGATAGTTGATATCCACGATTTGGAGTACCACCCCTTGCATACCTCATATAGCTTTGGATGGTTTGCGTTTAGTAAAACTGCAAGAAGCTGAACTAGAGTGGGTGATGAACTTGGGAGATGGAATTTTGGTAGTTTGCTGGTTTGGATAGGGTAAGTTAAATCAAGTTCATTATTGGAAGTCAGGATGAGTAGGGTGTGAGATTGACTAGAGTTAAGTGGCATCTGGGATCGACGAAAGATCGTCCTCCCCGGTAGGAGAGGAAGAGTCTTAATACTGTAGAGATAGATGTAAAGTAATTTAAAAGGGATCGGGTAATGGGTATCAACCAATAACAATAAGTTCCTTGCGAAAGGGAACGGTGGGCTTCAGCTACCATCATAGTTCCTAGTGCCCTTTGAGAGCCCTTCACGGGGAATATCGGGGGCAGTCCTGGGCTAACGTAAACCATAGGAATGATAAGCTAAAAGAGCAACTAGTATAACTAGGGTTGCACTTTCACACACCCCGATAGATAGGGAGGTAGAATAAGTTGGTTTGGTTGACATTCAGACGGTAGCTCTGAAGACAGATGCACGGACACGACTATCCAGGGAGCCGGGGGCTCGAGGGTTTTGAGTAAAGAATAAGGTGGTGGGCCTTCGATATTTGATTGTCGTTCACACCGACATCGGTACGTCGACTCGGCGGTGTGGGACACTTAGCCAATGAAAGCCTGGTGGATATAGCCAGCACTAGTACACGGATACTCTAGGTTGTGTTCTTTTAGGGGAGTACGGAAGGGATAGGCCCGGTAGTGTGGATACCCGCCTAGGAGTGGGGGCCCGACCCACTGTCTCCGTTTGCCACTACGGAGGTTCCTGGGAGTGAAGCTAGCTGCCCGAACAGGGGGAACTAAAGGTCTGTGCGCATAGAGTCATGTGCGTGAGTTGCACTTGCATGAGTCATGACATAGCATATCACTACACTCATATTTGCATACAACCGACACCCCAATGTATAAATCGGTATGAGACTTTTTATACGATGGGAGCCTTGCAGAAGACCCCTTAACTTATAAGTTTGTATGGGCATTCATATAAGTTAAGGTTACTTACTTATTTACTTACTTGCTTTCTATTTGTCTTCTTTTGTTATACTACTTACCACATGTCTACCTTACTGCTCACTACCATAGAATTGCTAGATATATTTTATTCTAGATAGTTGTTTATACACCATAATAGTTGTTAGACTAGCTCCATTGTCATCTGCTTGATTATTCTCCACCATTGTTGCTTTCCTTTCCTCCTCTCCGCTCGGTGATTAGGATCCATGGGGGGAGGGGTAGGGGATGATAGGGCTTAGTCTTTATGAGTAATGGTTTTTGAACCACAACATTATAGGAGCTCTGGATGGGAGACAGGGACCAGCAGCCCAGGGACCAGCACCAGCAGAGTACGGTGCGCATGGAGGTGTGCCAGTCTAGTACTGGAGAACCTGTGACCAGCTCCGTGAGTGTTTAGTATTTTTATAGCTTCCGCGATGAGTGATTTGTAGTGAGGACTCTGATGTACCGGGCTCGAGCCCGTTTCTTTATATTTCTTTTGAACTGATCTTTGCAATACTTCTATTTGATATTACATATTGACTGGATGTGATTTCATTTTATATGTGTGTTTTTGTGGACCTGCTTACATCTTATGTATACTTACTTCTCTCTCCTTGTGATCGAAAAGGACTGGCAGAATTGGCGTTTTGTAGTGGCGGCCTCCCATGGGTCAGAGCCACCACAAAGCGGCAATTCTGGGCTAAGACCCCGGTGTTCGAAAAATAAAAAAAAGGGTGTCTTACACTATATCTGTCCCGAGATATAAGCAATTAATTCCATGGAGGATGTTAGCAATCAATGCTGCCAATAACGGCTATATTCAGAGAATATAAGTGCATTGATTTACAAGGTAATTAATAGCCTATAATAGTTAAAATGATGAGACAGAAAGAGAAGGAATAAATAACAAAATGTCTTACAGTTTTCATCGACCTGAGATCAGCTTTCGTCGACCTCTAATCAGCTTTCGTCGACCTCTAACCTGCTTTCGTCGACCTAAGATTTCGTCGACCTCGGATCAGCTTTCGTCGAACTAAGATCAACATTCGTCGAACTGAGATCAGCTTTTGTCGACCTGAGCTTTGTGAATCAACTGCTGTGCATAAACTGACTAATTTTGCGCTCTATGTTTGTCGACCTGAGACTGTGAAGTTAGTCGACCTAAGAACTTGGTCAATCTGTTGGTGTTGAGTGAATAACACATCTGGCATCGAGTGTTCTTTATCTCTGAGTCAGCCTTGTCTTTGAGTGAATTATGGCGCTGAGTGTTGAAGAGTTAGTCGATCTTAGAACGGAGTTCGTCGAGCTCAGCTTTGAGATTTTAGCTCTGAGTTAGTCGAGCTGAGCACGACTATCATCGACCTGAGATCGACGAACGTAGATCTCTTTCTCTAAATCTTGATTTCTCTAAGTCTTGAGTCTTTCGCAGTGTTGTTGGTTGGTCCGTTGATCTATTGACTCTAAGAACATTGCCTAGACTTAAGAAACTCATAAAATTTGACCCTTCTATACAACATGTGTCACATTCTAAGAAGAAAACCTAGCCCAAATCACCTAGGGGTTCCAACACACGTTCTTTAGGATGATGACTCACGTCTTCCAATCATTTATGGGGAAGTTCATAGCAGTGTACTTTGATGATGTAACATCCCATTTTCGGCTAGACCCCTAGGAGTCGGTTGGTCGTGACAGAACCTTAGGAAGCCCAAAAATTGAAATACATCGACCGAGATTTCGGGTCACGGGTTGGTCACGCCCGTGACCGACCCGTCACGCCAGTGACCTAGGGCGTGACTCCTTCGACGATCGTCGATCTCAGGGAGGCGATCGTCGGGCGCAGAATTTTTCAACCCGAGCCTGTCACGCCCGTGACCTATATGTCACGCATGTGACCTAGGGAGTGACACCTTCGACGATCGTCGATCTCAGCGGGACGATCGTCGAAGCGAAGAATTTGCGTCATGGCCCTGTCACGCCCGTGACCCAGGTGTCACGCCCGTGACCAAGGGCGTGACCCCCTTCGGCGATCGTCGATCTGAGCGAGACGATCGCCGAGCGCAGAATTTTCCTGATGACCCTATCACGCCCATGACCTATTTGTCACGCCCGTGACCTAGGGCGTGACCACCCTTTGACGATCGTCGATCTCAGTTCGACGATCGTCGAACTGAGAATTGGCCACCTGAGCCTGTCACGCCCGTGACCTATGTGTCATGCCCGTGACCAAGGCCGAAATGTCAGCCGGACTGGAAATTTCGGTAACCAACGTCGTAATCAATTCTGATTATGGGAAGTTATACCAGGAGTATTTATGGGCCGTTTCCTACTCTAATTATTTAATAAAATAAGGAAATGTTGGTCCAATAGGAAATCGCCACCTGGCAAACACCTCTTCGTTTCCAGCGTTTCAACTGCCTCTACCATAACCGAAACGTTATTAGGAGAAATATTAATGGCCATGAATGTTCATCCTTTACCCTCCCCACTTTCTGATCTATAAAAGACTCCTAAGAGCAAGAGGAGAAGGTTACACGCTCGATCAAATGGATTCAGATTCCTCCCCTTGCTGTTGAAGAATTTCTGGCGATACCACCACCACGCAAATGGCTTCCCGACGGTCTGCACGCCTCCAGCCTGCGAACAAGGTCCTCCCCTCCCTCTTCTTCTGCGGATAGATCTTAGAAATCATTAGGAGAGATATCGGGCTTAAAAGAGCCGGATCGGGTGAGCGTTTCCATGGTATTTCGAAAATTTCATGGTGGCGGGTTCGCCGGAAACCGCCTCTTTGGAGGCCGTGCCGCCGCCCGACGGTAGACCTCACCTCAACAGAGGTGGTTGTGGTTGTGGCCGGCCAGGGAGATGGCTGGGTGGCAAGGAGATGGCTTTAGAAAAGCTACAGGTTTCAAGCTTTTTTTTTTGGTTGCTGGTTCGGGCTAAAGAAGGAGATGAACAGTAACATTTTATTATCCGTAGGTGCTGAAACATAAAAAGTGGTCAACATAGAAAATGTAGCCCTTGAAGTCTAGTTTAATTCAAAATTGATTTCACTCGATTTAGAGTCCTGGTTAGACCACGGAACACTTTTTGGTGAGATCTATCCATAGGGCTGTCTTGACCCTAGAAAAATTCCCCACTCCAATCCAGTCATCAAAATGACTTGAAATTTTGGGTGTGACCTAATCTTATCTATATCTAGATGCTGTCCAAAAATTAGGATTTTTGGGAAATATTTTTCTATAGTTTTTAGAAAAATTTAATAATTCTACCATAATTTAATTAGATGGCTAAAAGACTTCCAAACCCTCCCAAATTTTGGTGAGTGGTCCCTGGGTTTATCATAGGGTTTTGGTAAAAATTTCATCTCATTTGGAGATGTTGTGGTTAGGTTTGCGTCCAACCCTAGGTTGATCCTTATAGGATAATTTAGGATCAAATACCCCCTTGGTATTTGAGTAGCCATATCGCCTCAACAGTGGCTGATATTTTGGTCATTGACTTTTTAGGGCATGACACACCCTCCAAGGGAGTTTGGAGTGGTTTGGTGTATGGTAGCCTTAGAACCCTAGGGAAAATCCCTTAATGGTGGTTTTGAGGGTTGTGAAGGTCATGGGGTCAAATGACCTTGGACTGACTTAAAATTTGGATGGAGAGAACCATAGGACAAGTATAGTTCCCTGAACAAAATTTTAGGGTATTTGGAGACAGCTAGGCCACCTAAAATCCTAACCCTAGTTTAGGTCACCAACTTTAATTTTAATTGTTAAGCTATCTAATGAACTTCAAATCAGGTAAAATTTGGGCAAAGGGATTTTCTGGTCAAAATAGCCACGATATAATTTTGTTGAGATTTTTAGGTTAATTTATACAGTACTTCATTTACAATTCTAATTGTGCCCTAGATATTTATTTTGATGATTATGGAATTTCTGTTCACTGGAATAATATGAAATCTTGGATTAGAGCATCTTATAGCCTGTTATACCTTCTGTATTTTTCTTGGAAATTTTAACAGATTATTTATGGTACATATTTCTTTAACTTACTAGTCGTGACATGGAGTAAAAAATACAAATTATGTCCAATTACTATTTGGAAAATTATGAAATTGGGTCAGTGGGTTTTTCAAAAAAGATGGTAGTCACCCTGTAAATTTTCTCTGGAATTTTAGATGACTAAAAACAGTACCTCCTTCATTAAGTTAAGAAAATTAGTACCTTGCATTAAAATAAATTCAGAGTTCAAATGTCGGGGAAAAATTATGGTACTTGGTTTATGATGGTTTTAGGTTACTATATAGCTTCTATAATTTTCTTGGAATTTTTGGATATATATTTACAGTACTTCCTTCATAATATAGTAAAAGTGGCCTAAAATGGTAAATTAGGAAATGTAGGCCTAAACACCTCTGAAGTTTCTCAAAACTTGGAATTGCTGTTTAAATATCTCATATGATTTTTAGTGATTTTATGATGATTTCTTGTTGACTCATTAGTGCACTTCATGTTCATACTAGGGCATTCAGAATCTTAGAATAAATAAATTAAATGCCCGATAAATAGGAAAATTTGGAAATCTTTGTCTTAGCTATATTATATCACGATAGACCTCCAGTAAATATTATAGGAGATTTGGAAGACAAATTGGAGTACCTCCCCTTATACTTCTCATGTACCTTAGGATGGTCTGCATATAGTAAAACTACGGAAACTGAACTAGAGTAATAATGAACTTGGGAAATGGAATTTTGGTAGTTGCTGGTTGGTTAGGGCAAGCTAAGACTAAGTCCATTATTGGGGTCGGGATAGGTAGAGTGTGAGACTGGCTAAGGTTAAGTGGCGTACGGGAACGACAAAAGATTGTCCGCCCCGAGTAGCAGTGGAAGAGTCTTAATACACTAGGGATAGATCTAAAGTAACTTAAAGGGGATCGGGTTAAGGGAGATCAACTAATAACAATAAGTGCCTTGCGAAAGGGAACTTCGGGCCGTAATGCCACCGTCTTGGTTCCTAGTGCCCTTTGAGAGCCCTTCACGGGGTATACCGGGGGCAGTCCTGGGCTAACGTAAACCATAGGAATAATAAATTAAAAGAGCAACTAGTATAACTAGGGTTGCACATACACGCACATCGGTAGCTAGGAAGGTAGAATAATTGGTATGGTTGCCATTCAGACGGTAGCTCTGAAGGTTGATGCACGGACGGGACAGTCCGAGGAGCCGAGGGCTCGAGGGTTGAAGTATAGAATAAAGGTGGTGGGTCTTCGATATCTGATTGTCATTCACACCGACATCGGTATATTGACTCGGCGGTGTGGGACACTTAGCCAAAGAAAGTTTGGTGGGTACAACCAGTAGTAGTACGCGGATACTCTAGGTTGTGTTCTTCTAGGGGCGTACGGAAGGGCTAGGCCCGGTAGTGTGGATACCCGCCTAGGAGTGGGGGGCCTGACCCACTGTCTTCGTTTGCCACTATGGAGGTTCCTGGGAGTGAAGCTAGCTACCCGAACAGGGTGAACTAAAGGTCTGTGCGCATAGAGTCGTGTGCGTGTGTTGCACTTGCATGAATCATGGCATAGCATATCACTACACTCATATTTGCATACAACCGACACCCCAACGTATAAATCGGTATGAGACTTTTTATACGATGGGAGCCTTGCAGAAGACCCCTTAACTTATAAGTTTGTATGGGCATTCATATAAGTTAAGGTTACTTACTAATTTACTTGCTTATTTACTTACTGTTCTCTAGCTGCCTTTTATACAATTGCTACTTATTAATTGTCCTCCTTATTACTTACTGTCGTAGGATTGTTAGACCTACTTTATTCTATATAATTGTTAGATTAGCTCCCTTGTCATCTGCTTGATTATTCTCCACTTTTGAAGCTTCCCTTTCCTCCTCTCCGCCCGATGCTTAGGAGCCGTGGGGGGAAGGGGTAGGGGATGATAGGGCTTAGTCTTTATGACTAATGGTTTTCGAACCACAACATTACAGGAGCTCCGGATGGGAGACACGGACCAGCAGTCCAGGGACCAGCACCAGCGGAGTACGGTGCGGATGGAGGTGGGTCAGTCTAGCACCGATGCACCTGCGACCAGCTCCGTGAGTGATTAGTATTTTTATAGCTTCCGCGATGAGTGATTTGTAGTGAGGACTCTGATGTACCGGGCTCGAGCCCATTTATCTATTTCCAGTTATTATCTACTGATGGACTGGATGTGATTTCACTTCTGTTTACATGTTTCTGTGGACTTGTTTACATTTTATGTTTAATTACTTCTCTCTCTTGTGATCGAAAAGGGCCGGCAGAATTGGCGTTTTGTAGTGGTGGCCTTCCCGTGAGTGCCACCGCAAAGCGGCAATTCAGGGCTAAGACCCCGGTGGTTTAAAAAGAAAAAAAGGGGTCTTACAGATGATATCCTAGTTTTTAGCACCTTTACGATCGATCACGAGACACATTTTAAGTTTATCCTTACCACGTTGAGGTAAGAGAAATTATTCGTCAATATTAAGAAGTGTACTTTTAATGTGTCGTCTGTCGAGTTCCATGGATATATTGTGAGTTCAGAGGGCATACATGTAGACCCCAAGAAGGTCCAAGCTATTAAGGATTTGCCAGAGCCTTCCAATATTCGAGATGTTCAGAGTTTTTACGGCCTAGCTATGTTTTATCGCTAATTTATTAGAGATTTTAGTAGCCTCATGGCCCCCATCACTGAGTGCATGAAAAAGGGTGATTTTACTTGGACGACGTCGGCCGCTAAAGCATTTAACATAATTAAATCACGCATGTCAGAAGCTCCTCTATTGAGATTACCAAATTTTAATAAGGTTTTTGAGTTATCATGTGATGCGTCTGGAGTGGGAATTGGTGGTGTATTGAGTCAGGAAGGCCATCCTATTGGGTACTTCAGTGAGAAACTCGCGGGGCCTAAATTGAACTATTCTAATTATGAACGAGAGTTTTACGCAGTCATTAGGTTCCTCCTAAATTAGCGGTACTACTTACTCCCTAAGGAATTTGTCATCTTATCCAATCATGAAGCGTTGAGATTTATTAACACTCAAACAAAGGTTAGTCTAAGGCATGTCAAATGGGTCTCATATCTTCAGGAGTACACATTCATCATCAAACACCTTAAGGGTACTCTCAACCGCATAGCCGAAGCTATAAGTCGTGTATCCTTATTATTATCTATGCTAGAAGTTAAGGTGATCGACTTCGATAGAATTAAGGATGAATATGTCCACTGTCCGGATTTCAAGGATATCTACTTAGCCACTCAAGACAACTCGCCTACGACCATTATGTCTTTTTATATTCGTGACGACTACTTATTCAACCATTTTAAACTATGTATTCCACGTTCCTCCCTATGTCACTTCATTGTTTGGGAATTGAATAGTGGTGGGTTAGGTGGACATTTTGGCCATGACAAGACAATCACATTAGTAGAAGACAAGTTTTATTGGCCCAGTCTTAAGACAATGGTTAATAAGATCGTGGGAAGTTGTCGAGCATGCAAATTGGATAAGGGTAACAAAACAAATGCTGGACTTTATACCCCTCCTCTAATTCCTTCCATTCCCTGGGAAGATGTTAGTATGGACTTTATTCTAGGCCTACCTGTCACGTTTAGACGTCACGATTCTATTTTTGTCATCGTAGATCGATTTTACAAAATGGCCTATTTTATTGTGTGCAATAAAACCCGGATGCGTCACATGTTGTACAATTATATTTTAAAGAAGTAGTTGGACATCCGGGCGTTCCAAAATCGATAGTTACCGATAGAGATGTGAAATTTACTAGTTATTTTTGGAAAACCTTGTGGAGGATTATGGGCACCAAACTTTTGTTTTCTTCAGCCTAACCTTTGTAGACGGATGGGCAAACAGAAGTGGTAAATAGAAGTTTAGGTAGTTTGCTACGATGCCATGTGGGAGACCACAAGGGTACATGGGACCTTATCCTTCCTCATGCTCAGTTAGCGTATAATAATTCCAAAAATAGGTCCACTGGTTTGTCTCTGAATGAGATCGTGCACGAATATAAAGCACCGGTGCCACTTGACTTGATTCCTTTACCATCATCTTTGAAGTCAAGTCAATTTGCACTAGATTTTTCCTCTCATATTCATAATCTGCATAAGCACATAAAGGAAATGCTGTGTGGCCTACGAGAACCTTAAGAAAGTTAGCGGATCGGCGAGCGGGATCTTTTTGGATTTTAAAGAAATTAGGAGATAATGCATTTCTTTTGGAATTACCAATTGATTGGGGGTATTTTCCCTGTTTTTAATGTTTCGGATTTAACGGCATATATTGCTCCTCCAGTTGAATTATCTTCCTCTCTGTTTAGCTCCACTACAGGTTCTAATGGGCTTGGGGTTGAGTGTGTTACTAGATCGCTCCCTCCATCGGTCTCCAATGGAGGTACGTTGAATGTTGATGAAAAATATTTTCCGCCTTTGTTGCCTATTGCTTTTCCCAGGTTTCCCAGGACACACTTTTTGCCAGACAGGATTTTACAGGATGAAGTGCTTCCATCTCCAGATGGCAATTTGCACCGCTAGTTGATTCGATGGCGCGGTCGTCCCACCTCCAATGACTCTTGGCTCCCGGAATCGGAGGTAGCTCTATTTGATGACGTTCTTCTTCGACGGTACCTTCAAGACAACTCATCGGCGATGAGTCCTTTCGAGTGGGGGAGGATTAATGGAGACGTCGTCCCCCAACTTATTAAAGAAGATGGCATGCTCGCGGAAGAACCTCCTTAGTCGCCTTCAAAAGACTTGCGTCATCCTGGTGATCGTGTTGAGCGACGATACAACCTCCGCCCTCGACGCAAGACCTCATCATAATATCTAGTTGATTACTATCAATTTTATTTGGGTGAATTTATTTCGTTATTTGCTTAAGCTTGTTTAATTATTTCCTTTATGATTTAAACTTTAGAGTGCATGTTTATTTAAATGGGTTACATGTTGCCTAACCATTGTTGTAAGCCTATATAAGGCCTAAGATATTTCATTATGAGGTTAATTTGAATGAGAAATTGAAAACCCTAAGCTTCCCTCTTGAATTCTTCTTTTCCCTCTCTCTAAGTTTCAGCCAAGCCTAATTCTCCTCCCTCCCATCCAAGCTGCCAACACCACCACCATCTTTCCCCCCTCAACCTCTCGGCCTCCAACGCTCAACCACTCCAAGCCACCGCCAACGTCAAGCCTTCCTCCACTCCAAGCCGCCGACCACCTCCCTCCTTGCCCCACCCCCTCTCTCGGCCACCTCCTTCTTCCAGCCCTAGCAACCGCCAACACCCCTCCCCATCACCCTTGCCCCCAACCGTCCCCCACCACCTTTTCTCTCATAAATATTAACTCACGTTCTCTCCTCCACCTTCAACCACAAAACTGACCACCCCTTCTCAAGTCTACATCTGACCACCCAAGCGTGACGCGACGACGGCGGAAGAACTTTTCTCCATCCAGCATAACTCCGGCGGAACCGTTGGCGGGCGTTCCATTTAGATAGTCGGAATCATCCATTCCAACTTGGGTTACAAAACTTCTACTCCCGTGTGTTTCCCTCTTTGATATTCTTATGACGGCCAATTGTTGCGTTGGATTTCGAAACTTTGAAAATAAATTGCTGTTTTTTTTGATTGATTTGTGTTCTTCTTAATTGATTTATTTTTCGACAGATTTGGCGAACCTCGTAACTTTTGTTGGGAGAGATTTACCGTTTTCCGGATCGTAATTTTTTGGTAGATCTCTTTTGGTACAACCCGCTCGGTTGGATATAATATTGATGCTTTTAGCGGGAACGGATATTGGACTATAGCCTCTATTCGGTCCAAAATGGTTTGGCTACCCGTGCATTAGAATAAGCGTGATAAAATTTCTTGGAGTGTGTGATGCAGGAATTTCTGTGTGAGTGTCGCATTCAAATCATTAAGAGGCGATTGTAATAATCCGTTGTTGAAGCCAAAAATGACCCCAACGAATGTTCACAAACTAAAGTGCAGCCGACGCCTACTTCTCTCTTACCTCGACCCTTGACTGGCTGCTAAGGTCGAAAGACTGACCCAAAGCCTCAGCTGGGAGGTCCCACCACACACCCGGAAGATCTCTGAGAGCTTCCCCTCCAAAGCCAAATACTGGGCTGGGAGCTCCTCAGAAGGCACTAGAGTTGGAGAATAATGAAAGCCTTGCCTTCCAAAGAGCCCCTATGGGTTTTATAGTCTTCCTTTGACCTAAAAATACTGAAATACCCCTGAGGGGTCTGCCAATAGTCAAATCCCGCTGTCATCCCAAGGGCATTTGGATAATTTTACCTCGGGATAATATATTATAAAATAATCCCCTTTACGAGCGCCGAGCCCTACCACGTGGGCCCACTTGGCGAGAACCCTGGCCGTGAAGGCTCTCGCCGGACCCCCACCTGGGCCAACCCTGGCGAGACCCCTTGCCAGGGAGGTTCGCGCCCTTCACGGTCTTGAAACTACCGCGACTGAAGGCCTACTTGGGGCCTTCTCGCCTCCCCTGGGCGGGAGCTTGCCCTAAGGCGGAAGCTTCCGTGGTCGACGATCTCTCCTACCGAGAGCTCGAGTATCTGCTTTGGTCGGTCGACGATCTCTCCTGCCGAGAGCTCGACTATCTGCCTTGGTCGGTCGACGATCTCTCCTGCCGAAAGCTCGACTATCTGCCTTGGTCGGTCGACGATCTCTCCTGCCGAGAGCTCGACTATCTGCCTTGGTCGGTCGACGATCTCTCCAGCCGAGAGCTGCCCTTGGCGGGAGCTCCCACGGGACGAGAACTCCACAAGTATGACTTAGGGTTAACCCAAGGCTAACCTGAGGCTAGCCCAATTCCTCAGTGGTGTCTCCGGGTCCCACCCAGCGAATATGGGGTTGTACACAATCCCCGCTCTTTTCGAGCTAGCCCTGCGCTCGACAAGACAAGTCCAACCCCCGAAATATTCGCTGGACACGTGCCCGCCTACCGAGGGAATCTTTTAGGGGGCCCCACTGCGGCTATAAATATGCACTGATAGGCGTCCATACGCCCTGCCCTTGAAGTACGGTTTTCCAGCTGAGCTCTCGCCTCAGGGATTTTTGCGCGAGCTTACCATGCATCCCAAACGTGCTGCCAAACCACTTCCGCAAGACCTCCAAGACCGGTTGGCCGCTGCCCAAGCGCGGGCCTTGGCTAACTGTGCGGCGGTGGCTCCATGGTTAGCGAGAAAGACTTCAACCGCCGGGCCTTCTGAGCCGAAGAAGAAGGAAAAGAAAAGGGCGAAGGTGGTCCGGCGGGACCTTTCTCGCGAGAACAGGGATCCTCCTTCCCCCACTCCCAATCCTGCGGGGGATCCTTCTCCGCAGAAGGTAAGCCTTTCAACCGTTCCTATCGAGCTGATTGTGCCCTAGATCCGACGGTTAAAGTAAGCTTTCGCAGGAATCCGCTCCTAACGATGACGCCGAGATCCCGCCGAGTTCTTCGAACTTGCCCGCTCATTCACCCAAGGACCAAACGCGGGTCTCGGAGAGGGTTCCTCCGTCCGAAACCGGAACGATAGGTACATTTTCCCTTGTCAACATTTCAACCCGACCCCTTTTTTTTTCTGAACCGTCTTCTCGCAGTGCCAACTCCCGCCGACCCGGGTCTAACCACCCGGGAAGATGAAGCGAGAACCGTTGAAGTGCCTCCTGCGGTGGCCACTCCTATCCTGCAGGCGGGAGGGGCGGCTTCTGAACCTTCCGCTACTCTCAAGGATGCTGATCGTCCCCTGAGGAGAGACAACTCCCCTCGTGCTTCAGGCCAGGCCGGGATCATCGTGCGCGAGCCCTTCCGCCCGGGGCTGGGCAAGCCTCTTCACCTCCTTTATGGAACCAACGGAGGGGCCGGGCCTTCTCGTCCAACTTTGGTCGACGGTTCTCGCCCAGCCGCAGGTATGCGAAAACTTTTCTGGACTGTTGATTGTCATGCCTTGACCAAAATTCTCGTGCGTTTCTCTCGCAGGTGATCCTGGCTTGCGGTCGGGAGTCAACGAGGAAGGAGAAGAAGAAGAAGAGGAAGAAGAGGATGAAGAGTCCCCCCTCCCTTCGTCTGGCGAGATAGAAGAAACCTTGAACAGCGCTGGGAGCGCGAAGGGGAGAAGGAGGAAGATCTCGGTCATTTTGGCCAAGCTTGTCCGGCGAGACCGTGCCCATACTGCCGCGGCGAAAGCATTCCGCGAATCCGTGGAGCAAAGGCTGGAGGCTCTGGAGCGGGATTTCTTCTTGGGCGAGACTGATTGCCCGGGAGGGCCTTCTGCCGGGTCTTCGCCGGGGAGGTGCATCTCGCAGATCCGGGATCACGCCAGGCGGATCAACCTTGGGTGCACCACCCTATCGTCTTACTTCAACCCGTTGGCGCCCCCAAGAACTAGGCGGCGAGAACGAGGACGATGGAGCTGGAAGCCCTATTAGCCCTCCCGCTTTGAATCTCAATGTATCTCTTTTATCAATGTATCTGTAATAAACATTATTGTTAATTAAGTTTTCCAGCTTTCGCTGGCGGGAACCTCACTGCTACCCATGTCTCTCTTTTCTTTTCTTTCTATTGTTCTGCGAGGCTTTTAAATTAGGACGCTTACACCAATCTAGGATGCTTGTGCCAATCTAGGAGGCTTGCGCCAGTCTAGGAGGCTTGCGCCAATCCAGATAGTTGCGTCGAAACCAGGAACGACCGTTGACCGCTGCCATCCCGAGGGGGAAAATCGAGGCGCCGTTAGCCCGGATTCTGACAGCTGTACTCCGCTGTCACTTTCTCTCTCTGTCGGATGGATTCATGATGATTACGATTCTCTATAAATAGGGAAGTCCACCAACCGCATTTACTTCTTCGATCCGGAACCTCAGCCTCCCTTCCTTGTTCTCGCGTTCTTGCTTCCGCTTCGACCTCTTTTCAGCTCTCGCTCTCACTCGCAAACCCACCATGCCTGGCGAGAACAAGGGTCGCGCCCACTGCGCGGAAGCTTTCCAAAAACATCTCTTCCCTTCCTGCAAGCTCACCCTCGACGAATATAACATGATCGTTGACCGCTACATCCCCGCCGGCTTCTCGGCGCGAAACCCGGGAAACCACGATAAGGTGAACACTCCGGAGCCGGGAGAACTCGCCATCCCCCTCGAGCATTTCGAGGTGGGCTTCCGCCTTCCCCTTTGGCCGGAGGTTCGGCTTGCTCTTCGCTATTATGGGGTGGTTCCCGCCCAACTGAACCCGAACTCGGTCGCGATCCTTATAGCATTCATATGCTATATGCGATCTGAGAGGATCGAGTTCAGTTTGCCCATCTTCCGGAAGCTATTCAACTTCTGCGCCAAGGGAGGGGTGGTTTTCTTCTCCGGGCAACTGCTCGAGGTTACCGGTCTCGCCAACAAGCACCACCACTGGGGCGAGAAATTCGTTTACGTTAGCGGGGACTTCGGTAACGTCCCGCTTCAGCCCGTTCAGTACGAGGACGCTGCCTACAAGCCGCCTACTCTGGGATCGCGCGAGAGCGCAATCCTGGAATTCTTTGGGACCAAGGAGTTCGATGTTCCCTACCTCAGGCGAGACGTCGACTCCCTCCCACTCGTTCACTCGGGCGAAGGTATGGTCTCGCCTCGGATTCCCTCTTTTATCGAAGATCTTCTCGCGCTGAAGCGTTTTAACTTTGCAGGAGAGCGGGAGGTCCCTCTGCGCTAACCCTTCGCAGAAGGCCGGAGCGTCGAGGGTCTGGCCGCGGGAGGCTCCCTTGCGCTCACGGAAGCTAGCGCCAGCGCTTGCCGAAACGATCCAGCCCCCCTTTGCCGCCACCAGCCAAGAAGCGAAAGGTCACCCTTCCTCCTCTCCGAACGCTGAAGAGGACAAAACCTTCTGCCCTCGAGAAGGGGAAGGCCCCGGCCATCTCGCCTATCCAACCCCTTCCCGCAGGCAGCTCCTTCGAAGCGATCCTCCAGAGGGCCAGCGAGATGGATGCCGCCACCAAGAGCCGCGCCGAGGCTTCCACTGGGAACCCACCGGCCGCAAGCGAGGCTGGGGGAGGAGTGCTTGCCGCCGAAACCTCCGCCCGAGCTCCGCCCCGGGAGGTGCCGAAAGGGCACAGGAACTTTGGCTTCGGCGTGAAGTACGTCGACGCGAAGGGGAAGCCTCAGATGGAATGGGACCCCGAGTCGAACTTAATCAAGGTTACGACGCTCCTTCCCAGCTGGGCGGAGGGGGAAGATGTGACTGGCGAGGCCTTCTCGCTTGGATACGGCCTTTACAGCCGGGAGGATGCCAGCGTGTTTGACCAGATGTCCACCCGCCTTATAGCCTTCGATGCCATCCGGGCTCTATTGCGCGGGTTCGAGCTTGCGCATATGTGTGCGCGCCGAAGCATCACCCTTGACAAGAATTTCACCGATATGCGCAAGGCGAGGGAGGACACGATGGCTCGAGCGCACACCGCGGGAGAAGAACTCGCGAAAGCTCAACAAGAGCTTGCGGATGCTCGACTGGCGCTGTCTCTACGCCCCGCGACTGAGGTAAGCGAGACCCTCCTGAACCCTTGCTTTCGTTTTTCAAAGTTACGATGGTGCGATGTTTCCAGACTGAACTCTTTTTTCACAGGATTCTGCCCAAGTCAAGGAGCTTCGCGCAGAGCTGGCCAACGCGCGCTGCGAGAGCGTCCTCTTGAGGGAACAGCTTCGCGCAGAGCTGGCGAAGGTCCCGCCTCCGGAGCAAGATGCGAGGCTGCGGAGTCGTTACCTCTCGGAGTACGACGTTGATAAGCTGCTGCAAGCCAACGCTCAGGCAACCGTCAAGCTGACGCTCGAGACGCTGCGAGACGTCAAGCTGCTTCGGGAGGACGGCGCGACCATCGACGCTCGCCAACTTCTTCCTTGGCTCTATGATCCAGTTCCCAAACCTCCGGGCGCGCCGGACTCGCCTCCCTCAGACATCCCGAGGACTTCTACCGCCGCTGGCGAGACATCTGAAGAGAGCTCTGGCGATGGTTCAAGCGAGAGCACCAGCGGGAGTTACAGCGCGTCCCCCTAAGCTTCTTCTTTCTTTTTGTTTCTTTTGTAATGAGCGAGAGGCTCCAAGTTTTTGTAATTAATTTTATGTAAAGTAATGTTTCATCTTTCATTTTCAGTGTGTGCTTGAAAGTATATTGTTCTGCCGAATGGCTTCCGCGCGAGCTTCCGCCGAGAACCTTAGTCTCTTTAGGATAACCTCTTAGAAATCCGTTAGGCGGGAACCTCGCGTCGTCAATTAAGTTGTCCTGCTCAGGTCCGTCGGGAGCCTCCTTTTGCGAGAACCCCCCTTTGACCGAGGCCTTTACTGGCCGAGACCTTTGAGCCGAGACCTTTGAGGCGAGACCTTTGAGCCGAGACCTTTGAGCCGAGACCTTTGAGCCGAGACCTTTGAGCTGAGACCTTTGAGCCGAGACACTTACTGGCCGAGACCTCCAAATCGAGGCCTTTACTGGCTGAGACCTCTGAGCCAAGGCCTTTGGGGTTTTGCCTCCGGTCTAGGTCAGGGCCCTGCCCGCATATTTTCTCCAACCAATTAAACCCCCACCCCACCGGCGAGCCGTCGGACCTGCTAGCCTATATGAGAGCCTGCGCAGCGGATCTACTAGGGTTCGAGCCGAGCTCGTGGTGTCGTAGAAACGGCTAAGAACAAAATATCACAAGAGCCAACCTTTCCCCCACAGGCGAGCCTTTGGACCTGTCAGCTTGATGAGAGCCTGCGCAGCGGGTCTACCTGGGGCCGAGCCGAGTTCGGGGTGTTGATGAATTGGCTAAGAACAAAGTATCGCAAGAGCCAACCTTTCCCCCACAGGCGAGCCTTCGGACCTGCCAGCTTGATGGGAGCCTGCGCAGCGGGTCTACCTGGGGTCGAGCCGAGCTCGGGGTGTCGATGAAGTGGCTAAGAACAAAGTATCACAGGAGCCAACCTTTCCCCCACAGGCGAGCCTTCGGACCTGCCAGCTTGATGAGAGCCTGCGCAGCGGGTCTACCTGGGGCCGAGCCGAGCTCGGGGTGTCGATGAAGCGGCTAAGAACAAAGTATCACCGGAGCCAACCTTTCCCCCACAGGCGAGCCTTCGGACCTGCCAGCTTGATGAGAGCCTGCGCAGCGGGTCTACCTGGGGCCGAGCCGAGCTCGGGGTGTCGATGAAGTGGCTAAGAACAAAGTATCACAGGAGCCAACCTTTCCCCCACAGGCGAGCCTTCGGACCTGCCAGCTTGATGAGAGCCTGCGCAGCGGGTCTACCTGGGGCCGAGCCGAGCTCGGGGTGTCGATGAAGTGGCTAAGAACAAAGTATCACAGGAGCCAACCTTTCCCCCACAGGCGAGCCTTCGGACCTGTCAGCTTGATGAGAGCCTGCACAGTGGGTCTACCTGGTGCCGAGCCGAGCTCGGAGTGTCGATGAAGTGGCTAAGAACAAAGTATCACAGGAGCCAACCTTTCCCCCACAGGCGAGCCTTCGGACCTGCCAGCTTGATGAGAGCCTGCGCAGCGGGTCTACCTGGGGCCGAGCCGAGCTCGGGGTGTCGATGAAGATTCCTTCAACCAGGCCTATTCTATCATTGAGATGAGGAGTCATAGCCGGTTAAAACAAAGAACATAAAGATTGCCTACTCAGAGATAGTCAATATTCTGAAATAAACTTATTGAAAATGCAATAGTTATTTACAACATTACAATCTTTCTTCCCCTCTTACGGGTAGAAGCGCTTCAGATCGTCACCACTCCAGGTGTGACTCAAGGTCCTTCCCTCCGCATCCTGGAGATAGTAGCCTCCGTTAACCAGAGCCTTCTCTACTATATAAGGCCTTTCCCAGCTTGGGTTGAGCTTACCAACCGCGGCCGACCTTCCTGCAGCGTCGACCTTTTTCAGTACTAGATCCCCCTCGGCGAATTGCTTGACTCTGATGTGCTTATCGAAGTACCGAGCCATTCGCCGTTTTACTTCCTCTTGCCTGATGGCGGCAACCTCCTGCAGCTCTTCCACCATATCTAATGAGAGGCGCAACCCTTCCTCATTCTCCAACCTCCAAGCTTCGCTTCCCTCAGCCGCGGCCGCAACCCTTGGGGACCGAACCTCGAATTCCACCGGGAGGACAGCCTCACACCCATGAGAGAGCTTGAATGGGGTCTCCCCTGTGGCCGTGTTCGGAGTCGTTCGCAAGGCCCACAGAACGGAAGGGAGCTGTTCCACCTAGTTACCCTTCAGGTTCTCCACCTTCTTTTTGAGCAAGCTGACAATGATCTTATTGGCCTCCTCCACCTGGCCATTGCTCTGAGGATGATGGACAGAGGCGAACCTGAGGTCAATCCCCAATTGGGTGCAAAAACTAATGAATTCTTCACTGGCAAACTGAGGACCGTTGTCTGTCACTATCGCTTGGGGAAATCCGTGCCTGCAAATGATTTCCCCCCAAATGAAGTTCCTGATGACCTGGGAGGTTACCTTGGCTAACGGCTTGATCTCCAACCACTTGGAGAAGTAGTCAATCATAACTAGGAGGAATCTCCTCTGCCCGCTAGCTGGAGGAAAGGGTCCAACCAGGTCCATTCCCCAAATGGCGAAGGGCCATGGCGCCGTGATGTTTCGAAGCCTTTGGGCGGGCAAGAGCTGGAGGGGAGCATGTACTTGGCACTTCCGACACCTCCTTGCGAACTCAGCTGTATCCTTCCTCAAAGTCCGCTAGAAATATCCTTGCCTTATCACCCTTGCTTCCAATGTCCTTCCCCCTGAATGACTGCCGCATTCTCCAGAATGCACCTCTTCCAGGATCCCTGGGACTTCCTCCTCGGTCACGCATCTCGCGAGGAGTCCTGACAACATCTTCCGATGCAAGCTCCCTTCCAGCATCAGGTAATGAGCCGCCTTATGCCTGAAGCTCTTGGCATCCTTGACTTCTTCCGACAGTTCTCCTGTGGTCAAGAAGGTCACCAACGGATCTACCAATGAGGACCGCCGATTCACCTCCATCACCTCCCCCTCTTCAATGGCTGGCCGAAATAGGTCGGTTAGGGTACCTCCACCCCGAGGCCCGAACTTTGCTAATCGGTCAGCGGCCATGCTTTCCTCCCTGGGAACATGTTGAATAGAAAAAGAACGGAAACCTCCAATAATAGTTCTTACCTTTGATAGATATCTTGCGAGTGTAGGCTCCCGGGCCTCGAACTCCCCTCGGATCTGCGATGCCACCACCATTGAGTCTGTGAAGGCCTCCACATCCTGAATTTCCAACTCCTTTGCCAGTCGGAGACCGGCTATCACGGCTTCGTACTCCGCCTGATTATTGGTTACAGGGAAGTGGAAAGCCACTGCTTGTTCTATGGTAACCCCTTGGGGACTTACCAGTACCATACCTCCTCCCAGGGAGTGCCTTCCTGAGGCTCCATCGACTATCATCTTCCATGCCTCTGACGGCCTCGGCTCCTCTTCCTCGGCCTCAGTGACATAATCCGCCAAAAAGTCCGCCACGGCTTGGGCTTTGATGGAGAGCCTTGGGACGAAAGAAATGTCAAACTCGCTTAGCTCGATGGACCACTTTGCCCACCTTACTGAATGCTCCACCCCCTCAAAGACCTTGCGAAGAGGATGGTCGGTTACCACCCTAATCGAGTGCGCCTGAAAGTAAGGGCGAAGCTTCCTAGCTGAGATGACCAAAGCACACGCTAGCTTCTCCAGGATGGGGTATCGGATCTCCGCCTTTTTTAAGATTTGGCTTACATAATAGACGGGCAACTGTTTCTTCCCCTCCTCCCTAACCAAGACGGAGCTCACTGCCTCTACCCCCACTCCGAGATACAAGGCTAGGTCTTCCCCTTCCTTCGGGCTTTGAAGTAACGGAGCTTGGGAGAGTTGCCTCTTCAGCCCCTGGAATGCATCTTCACATTCGGCCGTCCATTCAAACACTTGGTTACCACGAAGTACTTTAAAGAAAGTGGAACACCTATCCCCTGACCGAGAGAGGAACCTGCTTAGCCCGGCCAACTTCCCGGTCAAGCGCTGGACTTCCTTGGCACTGCGAGGTGATTCCAGGTCTAGAATAGCCTTAACCTTATCGGGGTTAGGTTCTACCCCCGCGGGAGTCAAGAGGTGTCCGAGGAATTTCCCGCGACTAGCCCCGAAGACGCACTTCAAGGGATTCAGCCTCATCTTGAACCTTCGCAGGGTGGCAAACGTTTCCTCCAAGTCCCGTAAGTGGGAATCAACACACTTGCTCTTGACCATGAGGTCGTCCACATAGACCTCCAGGTTCCTTCCCCTTTGATCTCGAAAGACTCGATCCATCATGCGCTGGTACGTTGCCCCTGCGTTCCTCAACCCGAAGGGCATCATCTTATAGCTGAAGCATCCCTCTCTTGTGATGAAGGAAACATCCTTGACATCAGGAGGGTGCATCCGGATCTGGTGGTAACCTGAAAATGCATCTAAAAAACTCATAAGAGAAAAACCGACGGCTGAGTCAACCAGCGCGTCGATTCGAGGCAAGGGGTAGCAATCCTTGGGACATGATTTATTTAATAAAGAAAAATCAATACACATGCGTCATTTTCCTCCTCCCTTCTTCACCATTACCACGTTGGAGATCCAGCCTGGATACTGGATCTCTGAGATGAAGCCTGCGTCCAGGAGCTTTTTGACCTCCTCTCGGATGGGGGCTTCTAGCTTGGTGGCGATGGCCCTCATCTTTTGGCGTATGGGGCGGGCTCTGGGATCCAGTTTCAAGCGATGACAGGCCACGTCCGCGTCAATGCGCTGCATGTCTGCCGCGTTCCAAGCGAAGACGTCGACGTTGCCTTGGATGCAGGCTCGCATCCGCTCCTGATCCTCGAGGCTCAAGCCTCCGCTGATCCGAACCCTTTGCACCTCCCCCGCTCTTGTAAGCACCTCCATCTCCACCACTTCTTCGGCCGGTTCCAGCCCCGACCGCTCCCAACTTACCCTTGCCTCTTCCTGCTCAAACTCGAGCTCCTCTCCCCCAACCTCAACAACTTCCATTGCCTCCTCCAGGCTCCCCTCCTGACTCTGCTCTTCTTCATCCATCACTACTCTCGCCTCTTCTAGGCTGATCTCCTCCACCTCTGCCAACTTCTCAACAACCTCCATCGCCTCTCCCAGGCTTATCTCCCCTTTCTCAACCCCTTCCTGCTCAGCCATCTCCTTCTCCAACTCCTCTGCCTCCGCCATCCACGACACGGTATTAACCGCCTTCACATAGCATTGCCTTGCCATCTTCGGATCCCCCCTGATCCTAACCTGCACCCCTCCATTGTTGAACTTGAGGCATTGGTGGTATGAGGAGGGTACGCAGCGAAAGGCGCTGATGAGGGGACGTCCAAAGATGGCATTGTAACTACTCGGGGCGTCCACGATCACGAACCGACAGTTCCGTGAGACGCCCCCAAGCCTCACATGCAGGCCCACTCCCCCTTCCAGTTCTTTCCTTTCTCCGGAGAAGCCAAAAAGCGGTCCATCAGAAGCCAGGACCCTTTTTCCTTCCACCCTCATCTCATCGAAGGCCTTCTTGAAGATCACATTCACCAGGCTCCCATTGTCCACCAGTATCCGGGAGACGATGTAGTTTTCTATCGCTGTCTGGATCACAAGCGCGTCGCAGAACGGATCCTCGTAGTCTGGCATATCCGCGGATGAGAAGGTGATCTTCTCCTCTGGGGGGGGAGCCAGGGAGGTTGAGGCGACCCCTCGGCGGAACATGGTTTGAAGGCTCCCCTTGCGGGTTGCCTCAATCCCCACTCCCCCATGGATCACTCCGATCCCTCCTCGGGTCCCCACGTCTACCCTGTCTTCACACTTGTCCTCAGCCTCTTCTCGCTGTACTTCGACGATCCTTACAGGCGGGTCTTGCCTTCCGGCCACTCTGGCCCCTCTTATCTCTAGAAACTCTGGGCAGGTGGCCGTTGCGTGACCTTCCTCCTGATGGAAGTCACAATAGGGCAACGCCACCCTGCCCCCTCTTCCTTCTCCTCCTCCCCTTCTTCCGGCTCCCCGAATTCTTCCTCCTCTTCCTCTTCCCACCTCCATAGCCTCCTGCGGCGGTGGGAGATGACCCCTTGGTCCTTGTCGCCATCCTCCCTGCTCCAGCCTTCTTTGCTCCCGGAAGTTATCTCTTCCCTGAAGTCCTCCTTGGCCCTGGGGGCGACCCTCTTGAGGCCTCCAACCCAGTCGGTTGTTCGGCTCCCTGGCCCCCCCATGCTGCTGTCCCTACCCTCGGGGCTCTTCTCTTCTCCTATCTTCCCTCGGCTCCCTCTGCTCCCTCTGCTCCCTCTGCTCTCTCTGCCTTCCCACTACCGGCTCCCTCACATCATCCTCGGCCAACCTGGCCAGCTTCCTCGCAAACGCAGGGTTTGCCCTTTCAAAGTCTATCTCCTTCGCCGCCCTCTCCATGAGCTCCTCAAAAGAGAGAGGGGGCACCCTCTTCAACTCCATGCTGAAAAACCGTGGTCTCAGCCCCAGGGTGAAGGCAAGCATCAGCGCATACCCCGGGACCTCCTGGACCAGGAGAATCTCCTCTTGGAACCGGTCGACATAGTGACCCAGCGTCTCCTCCGGCCCTTGCCTCACTACAAACAGGCATTCAGCCTCCTTCTTCCTTTTCTTCGAAGTTGAGAACCTCAATAGAAAACCCCTGCGCAGATCCTCAAAGCTGTAGATGGAACTCGCCGGCAACTGGTGGAACCAGTCCCTGGCCTTCTCTTTCAGAGTGATGGCAAAAAGCCTACACTTGAAGGCATCCGACATTTGTCTGATGGACACCAAGTCCTCAAACCATTGCACGTGCTGAACCGGGTCATCCTTCCCGGTGTAGTAGGTCATGTCCGGCTCCCGGAACCCCTCCGGCACTGGAGCCGAGACAATGAGCTCACTAAAGGGGGTCTCGCCTCCTGCCTGGCGAGAAGGCACATCTCGCGACCTCGGTTGGCTGGACCGATCCGCGAGACCATGCCCAGGGAAGAGTTCCCGCACCGTCGCCTCCTTCTCGCCCAGATCCGCCGGAAGCTCCTTCTCGGGACGCTGGCCTGGGAAAAGCTCCCGCGCGGCTACGTCCCTCTCGCCTGCCTCCACCGGGACTTCCTTCCCGGGGCGCTGCCCTGGAGCGTTCTCGCCTAACAGCGGAACCACCTCCACCGGAACCTGCGGCGTCTCCCACTCATTCCTTGCCGAGAAGGCCAAGCTGATCGTCTGCATGACTTCTCGCCTGAAGTCCTCAAACATCTTCTTCGTCGCATCGTCCACCCGGGTGGGGGATCCTCCTGCGCCTGATCCTTCACCTTCGCCTCCTGCCATGGGACTTAACTCGAGATTTTCTTACACCGACTGCTTCCACGCTCACCGCACCAGAACTGTTGAAGCCAAAAATGACCCTAACGAATGTTCACAAACCAAAGTGCAGCCGACGCCTACTTCTCTCTTACCTCGACCCTTGACTGGCTGCTAAGGTCGAAAGACTGACCCAAAGCCTCAGCTGGGAGGTCCCACCACACACCCGGAAGATCTCTGAGAGCTTCCCCTCCAAAGCCAAATGCTGGGCTGGGAGCTCCTCAGAAGGCACTAGAGTTGGAGAATAATGAAAGCCTTGCCTTCCAAAGAGCCCCTATGGATCTTTTTATAGTCTTCCTTTGACCTGAAAATACTGAAATACCCCTGAGGGGTCTGCCAATAGCCAAATCCCGCTGTCATCCCAAGGGCATTTGGATAATTTTACCTCGGGATAATATATTATAAAATAATCCCCTTTACGAGCGCCGGGCCCTACCACGTGGGCCCACTTGGCGAGAACCCTGGCCGTGAAGGCTCTCGCCGGACCCCCACCTGGGCCAACCCTGGCGAGCCCCCTTGCCAGGGAGGTTCGCGCCCTTCACGGTCTTGAAACTACCGCGACTGAAGGCCTACTTGGGGCCTTCTCGCCTCCCCTGGGCGGGAGCTTGCCCTAAGGCGGAAGCTTCCGTGGTCGACGATCTCTCCTACCGAGAGCTCGAGTATCTGCTTTGGTCGGTCGACGATCTCTCCTGCCGAAAGCTCGACTATCTGCCTTGGTCGGTCGACGATCTCTCCTGCCGAGAGCTCGACTATCTGCCTTGGTCGGTCGACGATCTCTCCTGCCGAGAGCTCGACTATCTGCCTTGGTCGGTCGACGATCTCTCCAGCCGAGAGCTGCCCTTGGCGGGAGCTCCCACGGGACGAGAACTCCACAAGTATGCCTTAGGGTTAACCCAAGGCTAACCTGAGGCTAGCCCAATTCCTCAGTGGTGTCTCCGGGTCCCACCCAGCGAATATGGGGTTGTACATCCGTAGATTTCTCGGTGCCAACGCGTAGGCCTACATCAGGTCTTTCCAAGTATATCTACAAACAGTTTGCTCTCTGCATTAAGGTTTGGGTAGCGAATGGTGCAAGCACCAGCAGATATACCCCATAATCTGATGGCACGATCGTAATCTGCCTCCTTTAGGTCATCTTCTTCATCAATAATCGGCAATCGAAGAAGCTTAGAGACTATAGGAGTAGTTAGCTTGACCTTGATTCCACGAACTTTGGATTTGAGAATCTTGCTATTCCTCTTCAATTTGGTATATGTGTTTGTGAAAAAACTTGTGGTTGTGCGATGCCATTGTGAGAGACAAGCTACGGCATCTGAGCTGTAACCCCGGATCATTTTGGTTAATAGTGCATCGATTGCATTATTGTGTTGGTATCTACGTTGCGCTAAATTTCGGGACGAAATTTCTCTAAGGAGGGGAGGATTGTAACACCCCAAAAACCCTAAGTCCCAAAATGGGGTCAGGCTGGGTGATACGGCATGGGACACGGGCATGTCTCCGAGCGTGTATGGTGTATACGGCATAGTTCACAGGCATGTCCTAGGGCGTATCATTTGCGGTGTGCGTCGAGTTGAGTTATCGAGATGCACGGTCGACGATCGTCGAGAGGTGACACGGCCTGTGATACGGGCATGTTCCAGGGCGTGTCCTTCTCGGGTGGGTAACCAGGCGGTGTTGAGTAGCGTTGAGTGTGGAACACGGCCTGTGACACAAGCGTGTCACAATGGCGTGTTGGGCACACGGCCAAGAACAAGGGCATGTGCCTTAGCCGTATTCTTCTCGGGTGTTTTGGTCTTGTGTTAATGGGGTGACACGACCAGTCACACGGTCGTATAATGGTTAATACGGTCATGTCAGGTAGTGACACAGACATGTCGTAGCCCGTGTTCTCATTCTGATTGAGTCAGTTCTGTAACCGCTCAAGGAACACGGCCTATGACACGGGAGTGTCACAGGCCATGTAAGCTCTGTATAGATGCTTTTCAAAGCAGATCGAGGCCGTTCGTCCCTTTCTATATGGATCCTGTTATCCAAGTTCATCCCTGCTATTATAAGGCCGAGAATGGAGATGAATATCTCATTCTTATGTTGGACATTCTCTTTCTAAAGAGAAGAGAGAGAGAGGAGAGCAAGGGAGAAAGAAGGAGAAGCTTTACTGCCGCCGGTAGAGCGTCAGCGGTCCGAATCGAGAGCCGAGTTTAGCATTGCGGAGGCAAGGCCGCTGCGGTGATTTCCATCTGGCTAGTTCTTTCATGGCGCCGAAGCGATCGTCAAGGGTAATGGTCTTTCTTCCTTGGGCATGTGAAGCCCTTTTGTTTATGCATGTATATCATTGGAATCCTCCATCAAAATATTGAAGAGCATAAGTGATTCTAGTTGTTGAGTCTGCATTTAGATCCGGATGTGTGTAGTACGGAATAGGCATGCTTTGTGAAGCCCATCTGGACGTATAGTCTGGATTGGTGATGCTGCGATCCGGTGAAGACTCCGTATATACATCGAATAGATTGCGGAGCGTGTGAGGACTATTGTGAAGTGTTGTAAGGAAGCTTTGCATAGCTCCTTAGGTTGTATGCTCGGTGATGACTAGTTTTAGTCATCCTTTTTTGGTGTAATTAAGTAGTCAAAATTCCTAAGTTTTATTATAATTTTGTGTTTTGTATGCTTGTTATGATGTTATTATAGTCATTTTATGTTTTGATATTAAAATCTATATAGTCTTATTATATGTATTATGTTACTATATATTATGTTTTGTTTAGTAATTATAATTAATATTAGTTTATATCTTAATGTTTTTATCTTAATGTATTTATGTTCTTGAAATTTTGTTTTTATTTTAATGTTCTTGATGTTTTAATGTGGTTTTAACTTTGTTTATAACATAACTAATCAATTTTTTGTCTTTCTTTTGTAGGATCAAGCCCACATTTGAGACCAAGTGCAGCCTCTACAACTTGGAGCAGCTCACATACCTACCCGAGCCCATGGTTCACCTCATGAAGCAGCCCTCCATGCTACCAAGCCTACATGAAGCCAACTTGAGACTAATGCATGTAGCTCGACCCATCTTTGGTACAACCCCTCCATTGCATGCAGCCCGAGCCCATGTACAGCCGCCCACTTCAACATGTGGTCGGCCCTCTACAACTTGGAGCAGCCCCTATCCTACCTGAGCCGACTAACAAGCCCATGAAGAAGCCCCCTATACATGTGGACGGCCACCTTCCTCACCTTCCCCACCACATTCATTCTCTCTCTCTCTCCTCATTATTACATGCATACATTCATCCCCCTACATGGCCGAACCCCCCTCTCTTTCTCTCTTCTTTATTCCATATTCACTCCCCCTCTCTACTTTACATTCCCTTTGAGCATCTCCATAAATGTTATACATGCATCCTCCCATTTTCTCTTCCCTTCATTAAACGCATGCATGAATCCTTCCCATCATGTGGCCGCCCCCCCCCCCCCCCCCCCCCCCCGTGTGCCCCTTCTCCTCCTCTTCATTCTAGAATCTTCCCTCCCCATCTATAAAAGGAGCCCATAGTCTCATATTTTGGAAGTTGGATTTTGGAAAGAGAGCAAGTGGAGAGTACAAGTCAAGAGAGTTTTCTTATTGTAATTTTATTTTCTAGTTTCTCTTGTTGTATTCTCATTTTGTTTTAGTATTATCATTTTGTTTTAAGCATTGTGTATTTTTTTTCCTTTTAGTATAAAAAAAAGAAATCTTCTTCTCTTATTGTTGTTGTTCTCTTTTCCAATATGCGTAGCTAATTTCCTTGTAACATTCGATCGTGAGGATCCATGAAGTGAGATGAGAGTTTATTTTCTTTCTTAGTTTTATTTTTGTTATTTCATGCTCGATCCTTCTTTGATTTATTTTATGCCGACTCCGTATTTCCGGTATATGGTAGTAGGCTTTGGATCTCATATTTAAGTAGCCGAAAGGCTCGTGAATGTGAAAGATCACTCAAAAAAGGAAGGAGTTGCACGCAACCCTAGAGATAGGATGACGTAAATCCTCCGGATTGGAGTCAAATCCAATAGTGTGGGTCACTTCGGTAATGCGACTTTAGGCCATTTTGACTTGAAAGAGATTTTTGTCAGAACGTCTATAAGTCAGGGGATTTAATTCTCTAACGAGATTATTTCCTAATATTGGATCCGTCACGTTTGAGTATGATTTGCAAAATTAAAACTATGCCTTTTTATTTCTCTTATTTCATTTCATGGTGATTCACTCATCGGGTGCTATCTTTTTATTATAAGTTCTTCGTCTAAAAATTTATCTTCCATCTTACTTTTAAAATTCTCAAATCACCAACAGTTTTCTGGTAGGATAATAGTTCGAGCATGAGTAGCAGTACTTGACATCCCCGAGTGTTAAATACGACCTTGATACTACGATTCGACAGGTACACTTGCCTGTTCAGTTTTTAGCCAATCAAGTTTTCGGCGCCGTTGCCGGGGACTTTCTTCGTCAATATTTATAAAACGCTTTCGCTATTACTTCTGCAAAAATTTAAAAAAATATATTTATTTTATTTTTATAATTAACTAACATCATCTTATTTCTACCCAACCTAAATTCTCTCGAAAAGGGTAAGGGGCTTTAAGCGCCATCATTTTACCTAGTACCTTGCGAACCCTTCACCGGGTTGCCCTTGGGAAGTTCGAGAGCCAATCCATAAAAAAAAATTCAAAAAATAATCCTTTCTTCTCCTTTTCTTTTTTCAAGTTTTCGTTTCCATTCTCCTTCATTTTCTTTTTTAGTGCATGACCCGAGCGAATCCGTCGCTACTTGTTAATTTGGACCCAGAAATCGAACGCTCCTTTCGGATACAACTACGATTCGGGACTTCCACTTCTCAAACAGCGGTTGAGGATTTCTACGGCGAATGCAATTTTAATTCTGAAATGGGAGACCCTAACCCAGAAATGGCTCAGCAAAGGACCATGTCCGATTATGCTCGACCCAATCTGGAGGGGACTAAAACAAGTATTGTTCGACCTGCGATTGCGAAGAATAACTTCGAGCATAAGCCTAGCATCATACAAATGGTGCAGCAATATGTACAGTTCGACGGATTACAAGATGAAGATCCGAACTTACATATTGTTAGTTTTCTGGAAATCTGTGACACCTTTAAAATCAATGGTGTCTCAGACGATGCTGTAAGGCTAAGACTCTTCCCTTTCTCTTTAAGAACCAAAGCCAAATAGTGGTTGAGTTCTCTTCCAAGAGGATCAATCACTACTTGGAACATATTAGTTGAAAAATTTCTTGCAAGATATTCCCCCCCCCCCACGCAACAACTGCTAAGCTAAGAAATGATATAACTTCATACTCTCAAATTGCTTCTGAGACCCTCTATGACACTTGGGAGAGGTACAAAGAACTTTTGAGAAGATGCCTACATCATGCTCTACCTGTATGGATACAGGTCCAGACATTTTACAATGGGCTAAATCACGAAACTAAGCAAATGATAGATGTCGCTTCGCTGGTTCTTTGGACAACAAAACTTCGAAAGCCGCTCTTGAGCTTATCAAGGACATGGCGATGAACACTTATAAGTGGAATTCGTCTATGACTCACCCATCTAAACCTGCAGGTATCTATGAAGTGGATTCAGTGTCGCAACTGGCGCTGCAAGTGGAAATTCTTAACAAGAAGATTTCGGAGATGACTGCTGCCTCCGCTGCTAAGGTATTTGAAAATGTGAATGTTGTTGCCCCTGCCGAGAAGGTGGATTATCTGGGAAACATACCCAGGCCTGCTTAAAATAATTCTGCAAACAATTTTTCAGCTTTTTCGAATTTTTATTCTCCTCCTGGTTTTAATGCTGCTACGAATTCTTATCACCCTGGATGGCGTAACCATCCTAATTTTTCCTGGAGTAATAATGCTAATGTCGTACGCCCACCGCACGATTTTACACCACCACCACCACAACAAAACCAAAAATTTCAAAAACTTTCCCCTTTGGAAGAGATCCTTTCTAAATATATAAGTTCGAACGAAGCCAATATTATAAGTCTAACTGGGTCCGTGAAAAGTTTGGAAAACCAGGTCGGGCAACTTGCCAAGGTTTTTTTCGAGAGACCACCTGGAACTCTTCCCTCGAACACTAAACCTAACCCAAGGGAGCATGCAAATGCGATTTCCCTTCGGAGCGGTAAGGTTGTTAACAAGCCCACCACAAGGGAAGAGCTAAAGGTGATTGTCCCTCCTATTTTTGAAACAATTATCCCTATGGAAAATGAAAAATCTACTTTTGAAAAAAAAAGATATCTCTGTTTTTTCTGATTTTTAAAAAGAAAAAGATGACGTTCAAAATGATGCCCCGGTTATTATAAAGTTATTTCCGCCACCTCCTTATCCGGCTCGACTTAGGAAAGAAAAACTAGACGATAAGTACCAACGCTTCCTTGAAATGTTCAAACAAATTCATATTAATTTGCCATTTCATGGAGCAATTAGTCAAATGCCGAAGTATGCAAAATACCTTAAGGATTTATTAACGAACAAGAAGAAATTAGAAAATCTCTCTCATGTGACGTTAAATGAAGAGTCGGTGATCATTAAAAACTCAAATCTTCCAAAAAAAAATAAATGACCCGGGTAGTTTCTCAATTCCTTGTGTTTTTGGCTACCTTTTTGTTAAACATGCGTTAGCGGATCTTGGAGCGAGCAACAATTTGATGCCCTTTTCTTTATTCAAAAAGCTAGGATTGGGCACTCTTTGCCCTACAAGAAGGAGTATACAGTTAGCCGATCGATCGATTAAGTATCCGTTAGGTATCGTTGAGGATGTGCTAGTGAAGGTCGACAAATTCATCTTCCCGGTGGATTTTGTCATTCTCGATATTGAAGAGGACATCGAGGTCCCTCTTATCCTTGGTCTTCCCTTCCTAGCCACCTCTCGTGCGGTCATCGATGTGTGTAACGGAAAACTTTTTCTTCGCGTGGGAGATGACGAGTTGCATTTTCAATAAACCAATCCATGAAAAATTCTTTAAAAAATGACGATTCATGTTTTTTCCTCGATGTTTTAAATGAAGACTCCTCTCTTTTTCTTTCAAATATTTCTTCCAATTATTTTTCTTCCTCTTTTTCTGATTTTTCTACAAATGTTTTTGAAGACACGGCTGTTTCCGCACAAGCCAACTTTGCAAATGAACCAGTATTTAGACAATAAAATTATGAAAATATTGTTTTTGAAAATGAAAAAGTTTTAAAGAACTCTTACGATGAACCACCCAACTTAGAACTCAAACCCCTTCCCGAACATCACAAATATGCCTTTCTTGAACAAAATTTTAAATTGACCGTTATAATCTTGGCTTTGCTTTCTCAATCCGAAAATGATCAATTTATCGAACTACTACAAAAGCATAGCCGAGATATAGCATGACAAATTTCTGATATTCCTGGCATTAGCCCTTCCTTTTTCACCCACAAAATATACTTTGAAAATAACTCTAAGGGAGTAGTCCAACCTCAACGTCATCTTAATCCTAATATGAAAGAGGTTGTGAAGGGCGAGGTTCTTAAGTTATTAGATGTGGGGAAAATTTATCTTATTTCCGATAGTCCGTGGGTAAGTCCGGTTCAGGTTGTACCTAAGAAGGGTGGGATCACGGTAGTAACAAATAACAACAATGATTTAATTCCAACAAGGACGGTAACGGGATGGAGGATGTGCATCGATTACCGCAGATTAAATGATGCCACTCGTAAAGATCACTTCCCCCTACCCTTTATCGATCAAATTTTAGAACGCTTATCCGGGCATAGTTTTTATTGTTCTCTCGACGGTCTTTCGGGATACTTCCAAATCCCTATCGCACCCGAGGACCAAGAGAAGACAACATTCACTTGCCCTTTCGGAATCTTTGCCTACCGTAGGATGCATTTCGGGCTATGCAACGCACCAGCTACCTTTCAGTGGTGTATGCTAGCCATCTTTGATAAATATGTAGAAAACATTATGGAAGTGTCTATGGACGACTTCTCAATTTTTGGCGACTCGTTTGAATTATGTTTAAAGAATTTAGGAAAAGTTTTAAAACGCTGGGAAGAAACGAATCTAGTTTTAAATTGGGAGAAGTGCCACTTTATGGTACGTGAAGGCTTAGTCCTTGGCCACAAAATTTCCGCTAGGGGAATTGAAGTGGACAAGGCAAAAATTGAAGTAATTGAAAAGTTACCGCCACCTACAAATATTAAAGCAATTATAAGTTTTTTAGGGCATGCGGGATTTTATCGAAGATTTATTAAAGACTTTTCAAAAATTACTAAGCCTCTCACTCACCTTCTCGAAAAAGATGCTCCTTTTGTTTTTGACGATTCTTATTTAGCGGCATTCGACTTAATTAAATCCAAACTTATAAATGCTCCGATTATGATCGCCCCAGTTTGGGATTTACCTTTTGAAATTATGTGTGGCGCAAGAAGTTTTGCGGTCGGTGCGGTACTAGGACAACGTATAGCTAAGAATTTCCACCCAATTTATTACGCCAGCAAAACACTTAATTCTGCGCAAGAGAATTACACTACAACCGAAAAGGAACTCTTAGCTATCATTTTTGCTTTTGATAAATTCCGACCCTACATCACTCTTTCTAAGGTTATCGTTTTTACGGATCATTCCGCTTTGAAGTACCTCCTTTTTAAACCTGATACCAAGCCGTGTCTTATTCATTGGATCCTATTACTTCAAGAATTCGACTTGGAGATCCAGGATAAGAAAGGAGTGGAAAATTTAGCGGCTGATCATCTTTCACGCCTAGAAAATCCTGGAATTGATAGTTTTGATGAAAATTTACCTATTGATTCTTTTCCGGATGAAAAAATTTTAAACGTTTCTTCTTCGACCCCCTGGTTTGCCGATTTCGCCAATTATCTGGTGGCCCGCGTCCTCCCAATGGAATACTCATCTCAGCAAAAGAAGAAATTATTTTCTGAGTTGAAGTATTACTTTTGGGAGGATCCATTTTTATTTCGCATTTGTGCTGACCAGGTGGTAATAAGATGTGTTTCCCGGGAAGAAGGTCAACAAATTTTAAAACTTGTTCATGAAGGTCCGACTGGCGGGCACTTTCAAGGAAACCGCACCACACACAAAGTACTTAGTGCTGGCTTCTATTGGCCAAGCTTATTTAAAGATGCACAAATCTTTGTGGGTGGATGCGATCGATGCCAACAGACTAGAAATATCTCTAATAAAATTGAAATGGAACAAAACTATTTTCTCAAGTGCGAAGTTTTTGATTTGTGGGGCATCGACTTTGTCGGCCCATTTCCCTCAAGTTTAGGAAATAAATATATTTTAGTCGCCATAGATTACGTCTCTAGGTTGGCGGAAGCCCAGTCTTTACCAAGTAATGACGCTCGCGTAGTCATAAATTTCTTTAAAAAATTATTCTCTCGTTTTGGTTTTCCTCGAGCGATCGTTAGTGATAGGGGGAGCCACTTTTGTAACGCCCAACTAACTAAGGTTTTAACTAAATATGGCGTTACGCATAAATTATCCACCGCTTATCACCCTCAAACAAACGGTCAGGTGGAGTTAGTCAATCGAGAAATAAAATAGAATTTTTGAAAAAACTATTTCTACTTCTCATAAAGACTGGTCCCTAAAATTAGACGATGCTCTTTGGGCCTATCGGACAGCGTACAAGACCGCCATCGGTTGTACTCCTTTCCGATTGGTCTATGGAAAATCGTGTCATCTTCCGATAGAAGTAGAACACCGTGCGTATTGGGCGTTAAAGTTTTTTAATTTTGATCCGCACTCGGTGGGTGAGCATAGAAAAAACCAACTAAATGAACTCGATGAATGGAGAGCGTACGCTTACGAAAATAATAAAATTTATAAAGAACGCACGAAATTGTATCACGATAAGAACCTGCGCCATCCTAAAATGTTTAAACATGGCGATCAGGTTCTTCTTTTTAATTCGCGTTTACGTCTCTTCCCTGGAAAACTTAAATCTAGATGGTCTGGACCGTTTACGGTCAAGGACGTTTTTTCTTATGGAACTGTGCTTCTCTCGCACCCGGATAAGGGTGACTTTAAAGTAAATGGGAATAAACTTAAATTATATTTTTCTAATTATTCTGTGACTCCTGCAAAGGAGAATCTTATTCTGGACTCTTGAATGTTTATTTTCATATGGAACTTTTATTTTTATTTTTGGACTTCTCTAAATAATTATGAAAACTTTTAAATTTATTCGGACTTTAAATTGTTGTAATAAAGAACAATTTTGGGCACCTGCCCACAGACTCTATTTTTCTGCTTTTATTTTGCTCTTCCTCCCGGTGGCTCAATTACAAGTTCGTGATCGCCGCTCCAACACTGCTGATATCAAGATGGATCCAATCAAACCTGTTGATGATCAAGTGCACTGCAAAGCAAGCATGGGGGAGCGACATCCGCCTTCATCTCACAAACCCGGGGAAGTCCAGTTTTTTTTATTTACTTTACTTTCTGCATTTTCTTTTTTCTCTCCTTCTCAGTCTCCTTCTTTTTTTTCCTTCATTGAGGACAATGAAAAATCTTAGCATGTAGGAGGGTTTAGTTTCTTTCTTTCTTCTTTCCTTTCTTTAAAAAATGTTTTTTAAAAGAAAAAGTTTTTTACATTGCCAAAAATTAGTATAGTTATTCTTAAATTTTTATTTTATTTTAATAGTATTACTTTTTATTTAACTTCATCAAAAATACAAAAAAAATTATAAAATACAAAACCCAAAAAAAAATTAGAAAAACAAAAAAAAAATGTGCTAAAATCCATTTGAAAAACAAAAACTAAATTTTTTTTCTATCTTCATTTTTATATTTCTTCTAGTGATGTGTAGGTCCGTGCGGTTCCTTAGTTCTATTTAGATTTCTTTGAAACGGTTTTTCTGAACTTATCATTTTAACATAGCTTAGTTTTACTAGTTTCATATTCTTAAATATAGGCATCCGTTTTTTACGTTATAAGTTAGCAATTTGTAGTTATGTCTTTTTATTCGGCCAAGTTGCTTACGAATGGTTGCTAGGTAATATTAGCTCTTTTTCATTTGTGGGGTAGTCTTTCTTGTGTCTAGAACTTGTCCCAAGCAACTCTCGAAACATTTGCGTCATTTTTACGTACTTTAGAAATGATTTAGGCCTCCATTTGACTAATTTGAGCTTTTTTTGCCCACCAAAAAATTACCATTGCAAAACAATTTTGGGCCCTTTCCATGTTTTTTTTTTATTTAGCTCCACCTTGCTTTTCATTATTTTCACCAAAGCCAAAAATGCCTTTCCTATTATTCACAATAAATCTTGAGCTTAAAAATCTTTTTTGGTGAAGGGGTATTATTTTTGAAATGAAAAGGAAATTTTAAAGCCTATTTTTGGAGTTCTCCTTTATGAAAAATTTTTAGTATCAAGATGTTATCAAAGGAAAAAAAGAAGAATAAGAAAAAAAGAGAGAGAAAAAGTTTATTTGTGGCCAAATTATTAAAGTAAAAATTTATGGCCTTTTGTTGTTTAAAGTACTTATCATTTCTCTTCATGTTTTATATTTTTGAGATCAACCTTGGTTTAGTGTTTAAGCCCTCATGTTTATCCTTGTTTTCATTTCCTAATCATTTACCTTAGCCAAGTCTTAACACCTATTTTAAGTCCTATTGATCTTTAGAACGTAAATTCGCGTAGTGGAGAAAGTGTGAACGAACAAGCCTATGGCCACCATCATTGATGGATTTCTTTGGAGGTTACCTTGAGGTGTTTTAGGGTTAATTTTTATCTAGCAACCTAGTAGTTTGTTAATGCGCCGTTTATTTAGAACCTCTACTTTTGTTTTCCTTATTCTCATTTATTTTGGATGCCTTGTTTTAAGATTTAGAAATGTGTAAACTTTTCTTATGTTTTAATGAGATTTTTCGGCCTCAACTTTCAAGTTTTCTATTGTGCACTTCTCACCCCACTAGTTGATAACATGGAAATTAGGATAGTTTAATTTTTCATGTTTTTTGTTTTCTTAACTATGGAACCTAAAAAAAATATATATCTTTTGCTCTCTTTTTGTTTTTCCTAGTTTTCTATTTCTATTTGCTTGAGGGCAAGCAAATGTCTAAGCAAGGGGAAATTTGATGACTAGTTTTAGTCATCCTTTTTTGGGGTAATTAAGTAGTCAAAATTTCTAAGTTTTATTATAATTTTGTGTTTTGTATGCTTGTTATGATGTTATTATAGTCATTTTATGTTTTGATATTAAAATCTATATAGTCTTATTATATGTATTATGTTACTATATATTATGTTATGTTTAGTAATTATAATTAATATTAGTTTATATCTTTATGTTTTTATCTTAATGTTTTTATGTTCTTGATATTTTGTTTTTATTTTAATGTTCTTGATGTTTTAATGTTGTTTTAACTTTGTTTATAACATAACTAATCTATGTTTTGTCTTTTTTTTGTAGGATCAAGCCCACATTTGAGACCAAGTGCAGCCTCTACAACTTGGAGCAGCTTGTTGGAGTTACCATGGTGATCTAGAAGTGGTCAAACATGTAATCTCACTGCCAACGCGATATGAGCTTGCAGGGTCGAACATAAGAGCCAGTGGAGAAGTTGGAACATTGACTGTGCTGGTAAGGGTTACAAATCACCATTCAGAATGGGGTCGGGCAAACGTTTCCAATAGAGGTTCGTCAAGAGTCGTCGAGTATGACTCGTCGACTAAGGAAAAGTCGTCGAGTATGACTCATCGACTAAGGCTGAGTCGTCGAGTATGACTCGTCGACTAAGGCAAAGTCGTCGAGATTCGTCGAGAGTCGTCGAGTATGACTCGTCAACTAAGGCTGAGTCGTCGAGTATGACTCGTCGACTAAGGCTGAGTCGTCGAGTATGACTCGTCGACTAAGACAAAGTCATCGGGAGTCAAACTGCTGATTCTCGCCGATTCTTCCTGCTGATTCTCGCCGATTCTTCCTACTGATTCTCGCCGATTCTGCCTGCTGATTCTCGCCGAATCTAGGTCTGATTCTCGCCGACTGATTCTAGCCGAACCTGGAGTTGATTCTCGGCGAATCATTCTGAAACCCAATTTTGCTGTGGTCTGCGGATAGCGATTTTACCTAGGTTTATTTATGCTTTGGGTATAAATAGACACTTAGGTTTTTTGGAGGATTAGAGGAAGAAATTTCCCCGACCCGGCGGAAGAGTTCCGCCGATTTCGCTGACGGAAGTGTTCCGCCAACGGAAGAGTTCCGCCTCCACCGATTGCTCGCTCTGCCGACCTCCTCCTCTCCAGTGACTGTCGCCGGTGTTGCTACTCCTAGAACGGACCTAGCAGTCCGTGGAAGTGAAAGGTGCGGTTGATCTCCTACCTGACCCTTCGTGCGACGAAGCTCGTTGTTCTCCCGCTCGTGTGGATTTCTGCAGAGACGTGCACATTATTCCATGTTGAACTCGCCACCGACAAGTACTCAAAGCTTGGAGCATCTCCGTTGAGTTGTGACTCAACGCTGCTAAGGTAATTTTTGCCTAGTTGTTTGTTAACTTCTTGATTCAATTTTCATGGCCCGATCCCATCTCTTTTGGGTTGTTCTTGATGTTTTATTCCTTCCACTACGTGCACAAGCGTTGTGCCATCCTTATAGAGAAACCCAACAGTGGTATCAGAGGGAGGTTTCGGCCTTGATTATTGTATTGGAAGTTAGGTTATTCCAGTGCGTGTAAACCTAGGGATTTAGAAGCGTTCCAAATGTCAAGATTTAATCCTGGTACATCAATTGTTGATGGTTTTTCAAAGGGAGATCGGTGGGCCCATAACCCACAGGTTAGGGGCTCTGCCCCTTTGAACCCCGTCAGAAACGTTTGGGATTTCGTGGTAATTTCTAATTGTTAGAAATTGTTGTCTCCTTAGCAGTAACCGTCCCTCGAGTGGTTAATGAACCAGTGTATTGTTTTGGATTTTGAATCCAACAATGAGAGACGAGCTTGTCTACTTCTTTAAGTCGAGTTGCCTTTGCCTTTGTCCAATGCATTTACATCTGAAGATTTAGAAGAGTCCGGATGTTCAGATTTAGCCCATCCTTCTATCAAGTTTTGATAGTGCCAGGTTGTGCACATAAGGGATGCTTGTGGCTTTTAGAAATTGTTTTTCTGTGGTTATTCACAATGATCAAATGTTGATCATGGTTAATTATAAACCTATAATGAAAAATCCCTTAATATAATATTAAGTGTTCAGATGCCTTCCGATGGAATACACTCTTCCTGCCTCGATCGATGAAGTGTGGGCTTGCCAAAGCAAGGTGCATTAATCTATCTTGGTAAGGGTGCGAGCGGATAATTGTGATATCCCACTGTCGACATCGTGTATAACTTAACTAGGTGACCTCAAAGGTTGAGTGCCTAGAGGCATAGGGTTTGCATGCACCATATGATGGATGCGAATAAGGAGTTATTTCACCAACTATACAAGAATTGCATGAGGATGCAATTGGCAAGCGTTGCCTACCTAAATAACCGCATCGTGAGAGAAAAGCCAAAGCTGACTCATTGTGTTTGTGAAATATGGATCTTGTCCACTAAGAGAGTAGCTCGCATGAACTCTCTGAATTGATAGTGAGGGCTATTATTTAGAATAAAATAGTGGGTGTTTTAATTGAAGTCCGTATTAAAATAATAATTTGTATTTTGAAATTTTGGTACTGTTATTATTCTGTATGAATTCTTGTAGAATTCCATGGCAAGTGGTTCACACTCCACTCTTTCTCTATGAGCCATCCTAGAGAAGGATAAGCTCAGTGAGACTAACTACATGGACTGGTACAGGAACTTGAGAATTGTTCTCAGGCAAGAGCGAAAGCTCTATGTCTTGGAAGAAGAAGCCCCTGAGGTGCCGGCCGGGAATTCTTCCCGTGCTGATAATGATACTTATAAGAAGTATATTGATGACGCCTTAGACGTCGAATGCCTTATGCTTGCCACCATGAACTCTTAGCTTCAGAAGTAACATGAGAACATGGGGTGCAAGGAGATTGACGAGCATCTCAAGAAAATGTTTCAAGGGCAAGCTCGTCAAGAGAGGTTTGACGTCACAAAAGCGTTGTTTCAGTGCAAGATAGGAGTTTGAGACTCAGTAGGGACTCACATACTCAAGATGATTGGGTATATAGAGAACCTTAAAAGGCTGGGTTTTCCTCTAGGTCAAGAGTTGGCCACAGATCTGATCCTGCAATCGTTGCCAGATGTTTATGAGCAGTTTGTCTTTAACTACAACATGAATGAAATAGACAAGACACTACCCGAGCTCCTAGGCATGTTGAGAACTGCTGATATTAATATGAAGAAGGCCAAGCCTGCCTGCCCCATATTGATGGTGTATAAGGGCAAGGGCAAGGCCAAGGGCTCTAAGAAGACGAAGGTGGGACCTAAGTCACATCTAGAGCCCAAGTCTTCTGCACTGAAGAAAAAGAAGAGCACGATGAAGGAGGGGAAATGCCACCACTGTGGCAAGGCTTGTCATTGGAGGAGGAACTGTCCTTCTTACATTGAGGGTCTTAAGAAAATGAAGGGAGGTATGACTTCCGCTTCGAATATTTACGTTATAGAAATAAACCTCTCTGCTCCTTCATCTTGGGTATTGGATACTGGATGTGGTTCTCACATTTGTACAAATATACAGGAACTGGGAAGGAGAAGATTGCTGAGTAAAGGGGAGGTGGACCTGCGTGTCGGCAATGGAGCAAGAGTTACTGTTGTGGCCGTAGGGGTTTACCGTCTTTCTTTGCCCAGTGGGCTTGTAATAGAACTAGATAATTGTTATTTTGTTCCGGCCATAACTAAAAACATTATATCCATTTCATGCTTGGACATGATTGGATTTTCTTTTATAATTAAGAACAACTATTGTTCTACATTTAAGAATGATGTTTGTTATGCTGTAGCCCAATTGTTTAATGGTCTTTATGTTTTGAATTTGGACCATCTGATCTATAATGTAGAAAATAATAAAATACTAAGAACAAATGACTCAAACCATACATATCTCTGGCATTGTCGTTTGGGCCATATAAATGAGAAGCGCATATCCAAGCTCCATAAAGAAGGACTTTTGGACTCATTTAATTATGAATCATTTGAGCGATGCGAATCTTGTTTGTTAGGCAAGATGACTAAAGACCCTTTCACTGGTTATACTGAGAGGGCTGAGGATCTCTTGGGTGTTGTACATAGTGATGTATGCGGACCCATGAGCTCTATGGCTAGAGGTGGGTATTTCTACTTCGTTACATTTACTGATGATTTCAGTAGATACGGATATGTGTATCTTATGAAGTGCAAATCCGAGACCTTTGAAAAGTTCAAAGAGTTCAAGAATGAAGTAGAAAACAAGTTGGGTAAAAGGGTTAAAGCACTCCGATCTGATCGAGGCTGCAAATACCTGAGTCATGAGTTCCGTGATCATCTGAAGGAGTGTTGTATTGTATCACAGCTCACTCCACCTAGAACACCACAGAATAATGGTGTGTCTGAGAGGAGAAATCGTACTTTGTTAGACATGGTACGTTCGATGATGAGTCATGAAGACTTGCCTGTTTCCTTTTGGGGTTTTTCTTTAGAGACTGCTGTGATGGCACTGAATCGCGTTCCAACAAAAACGGTTCTGAAGACACTATATGAGATATGGACTGGGAAATGTCCTAGTATGTCGTTCAGTAAAATTTGGGGCTCTGAGGCATACGTCCGACGTCAAATGCCTGACAAGCTGGAACCCAAATTGAATAAATGTTATCTGGTGGGATATCCTAAGGAAATGAAAGGGTATTACTTTTACCTACCATCCGAGGGCAAAGTGTTTGTCGCAAGGACTGGCGTCTTCATGGAGAAAGAATTCTTATCAAGAAAGACATAAAAGGTAGAACCTTAAGAAGTTCAAGAACCACAAGTAGTGAATGAACTGGAATTGGATTCTGAGACAGGACTACTAGATGTTATAGCTAGAGAACCTGCTCAAGAAACACAGGTCCTACGTAGATCTGGTAGACCTAGATTTGAGCCTAAGAGATATGGATTTTTCATGTCTCAAATAGGTAATGTGTTGCTTATGGATCATGATGATGAACCAGCAACCTACCAAGAGGCTATGAATGGACCGGACTCCGACAAACGGCTTGAGGCTATGAAATCTAAAATGGACTCCATGTATGCAAACAAAGTTTGGAACTTGGTGGAACCACCCGAAGGGGTACGACCCATAGGGTGCAAGTGGGTCTTCAAGAAGAAGGCCGACATGGATTGGAATGTACAGACATTCAAAGGGCGACTGGTGGCTAAGGGTTTCAAGCAAATTCAAGGTATTTACTATGATGAGACAATTTCCCCTGTTGCCATGGTAAAGTCCATAAGGATACTGTTTGCTATTGCTGCGTATTATGACTATGAGATCTGGCATATGGATGTCAAAACGGATTTACTTAATGGAAACCTCCTTGAGGAAGTGTACATAACACAACCCGAGAGTTTTGTATCCCCAAATGAAGTCACTAAAGTATGCAAGCTTAATAGGTCGATCTATGGACTTAAGCAGGCCTCTCGAAGTTGGAATCTTCATTTTGATGAGAAAATCAAAGAGTTTGGTTTCATCAAGAATGAAGATGAGCCTTGTATTTACAAGCGAATCAGTGGGAGCATTGTAGTCTTCCTTATATTGTATGTAGATGACATATTATTGATTGGGAATAACATTCCTACCCTGAAAGTTGTTAAGAACAACCTAGGGAACTGCTTTTCTATGAAGGACTTGGGTTAAGCGACTTACATACTCGGTATTAAGATCTATAGAGATAGATCGAAGAAGTTGCTGGGTTTGACCCAGAGTACATACATCGAGAAGGTGTTGAAGCGGTTCAACATGCTTGAGTCCAAGAAAGGATTTTTACCTATGTCTCATGGTGTGAATCTCTCTAAGGACCAGTGTCCAAAATCTTGTGAAGATAAGGAGCACATGAAGTTGATTCCATATGCTTCAGCAATTGGATCAATCATGTATGCAATGTTATATACTCGACCGATGTGTCCTTTGCTTTGAGCATGACTAGCAGGTATCAGTCATACCCCGATGAGTGTCACTGGATTGTAGTCAAGAATATCCTGAAGTACTTGAGAAGGACAATGGATGTGTTCTTGGTGTATGGTTGAGAGGAAGAGCTCGTTGTAAATGGTTACATGGGGTCTAGCTTCCAAACTGATAGGGACAACTCAAAGTCTCAGTCAGGTTTTGTGTTTTGCCTTAATGGAGGAGCTGTGAGCTTGAAGAGTTCCAAGCAAGAGACAGTTGCTGATTCTACAACAGAGGCCGAGTATATCGCTGTAGCTAACGCAGAGAAGGAGGCTGTATGGATTAGGAAATTCATCGGCGAGCTTGATGTAGTTCCTAGCATTGTTGGTCCCATAGTTCTCTACTGTGATAACAATGGTGCAATTGCACAATCTAAGGAACCTAGATCCCATCAGCGCTCCAAGAACATACTTCGGTGGTTCCATCTTATTCATGAGATTGTCGAACGAGGAGATGTGAACATTTGAAGAGTGCCGACTGAGGAGAATATTGCGGATCCACTGACAAAGCCTCTCGCGCAGAGAAAGCATGATGGTCATACTAGATCAATGGGTATACGATACCTAAATGATCAACTCTAGTGAGAGCCTTGTGGGTTGCATGTAAACATATATTCTGTTGGCTGTTTATTATTTATTCATATGATAAATTGTGTACCAATGTTTTTCTTTTACAATTAATGACAAGTTCTTTTATTATGGTTTCTCTATACGATAGTTAAATTTTAACATAATAAATACCCTTAGAATGTTTGCTTCCATAGGACATCAAGTACGAGACTTGAATGTGAGAGTCTATGATTTATTTGAAGCTTCATTCTTAAAAGGTCCCTGGTCGTTGTATCATCATAGAAATTAAGGGTGATGATGATACATTAAGACTAGCACGTGTGTTGACTGATGACCAGTTCTCATAGGTCATGATATTATGATATCAAGTCATCACGTGGGTACTTGTTAATGAACAAGTTGTACTGGACAGACCCAACCTGAGACTACTTTGTGGATTGTTACCTAATCGTGTCATGAGTAGGTCTCAATTGACAATGGTGTTGTGGTCCTTTGACCTGAAGTCACAGCATTCATCAAGTTAGGAAGAGCATGCTTTGATGCAATCTAAAGTCTTCCTTGAGAAAGGTTGATGATAAGGGTGGTTGTTGGGCACGTTACGAATCATTTGGGTGTTTGTGTGTGAGCAGATATGGGATTTGTCCTCCTATATGACAGGAGTTGCATCCATGGGCCCCTTGATGGAACTGGACTGAGAAATGCATGGTCATGTTTTGTTGAGTCAATATGTGATATTGGACTCACCATTCTCTGGAGTCCGTTCTAGATCAAGAAACTTGGATTGAGCTATTATGAGGGTGACACGGTCCATGCCTATAGTTCTTTCCGGATGTAAGGGACAAAGGGACAAAAACAACGCTGGGACATTGTTCATAAAGGCTTATGAATTATGAACTCTTATTGCTTGGGTAGCAATGATGCATTACTAGATGCCGCTCATTATTTGTGAGGTTTTTTGTTTGATACTTTTAAGATCAAGTGGGAGACTGTTGGAGTTACCATGGTGATCTAGAAGTGGACAAACATGTAATCTCACTGCCAACGCGATATGAGCCTGTAGGGTCGCACATAAGAGCCAGTGGAGAAGTTGGAACATTGAGTGTGTTGGTAAGGGTTACCAATCACCATTCAAGATGGGTTCGGGCAAACGTTGCCAAAAGAGGTTCGTCAAGAGTCATCGAGTATGACTCGTAGACTAAGGCAAAGTCGTCGAGAGTCGTCGAGTATGACTCGTCGACTAAGGCTGAGTCGTCGAGTATGACTCGTCGACTAAGGCAAAGTCGTCGAGATTCGTCGAGAGTCGTCGAGTATGAATCGCCGACTAAGGATGAGTCGTCGAGTATGACTCGTCGACTAAGGCAAAGTCGTCAGGAGTCAAACTGCTGATTCTCGCCAATTCTGCCTGCTGATTCTCGCCGATTCTGCCTGCTGATTCTCGCCGATTCTGCCTGCTGATTCTCGCCGAATCTAGGTCTTATTTTCGCCGACTGATTCTCGCCGAACCTGGAGTTGATTCTCGGCGAATCATTCTGAAACCTCATTTTGCTGTGGTCTGCGGATAGCGATTTTACCGAGGTTTATTTATGCTTTGGGTATAAATAGTGTTGGTACCCTAGTTTTGATTTGAGTTTAGTCCTCTCCTTTGTGCCCCTTGACCCAAGAAATATCTATGGTCAATGGTTAGGAGTCTAGCTGTAGAGTCCTCACTTTTCCAAATTGAGAATTTGGTTAAGTAGTTTTTTTCGTTCGACTATAGTCGAACGCCGCTCGACTATCGTCTATCGGCTGATCGACGATCGTCTATCAGTTGGTCGACGCTTTGTCTGCGTTGATAGTTCGACTATCTGTTGATAGGTCGACTATCTGTTTTGCGTTGATAGTTCGACTATCTGTTGATAGTTCGACTATCTGCTTGGCGAGGTAGTTCGACTATCTGTTCTGATAGATCGACTATCTGATAGTTCGACTATCTGTTCCGCTTTGATAGTTCGACTATCTGTTGATAGTTCGACTATCTGTTGTCTTTGATAGTTCGACTATCTGTCCTGATAGTTTGACTATCTGATAGTTCGACTATCTGCTGATAGATCGACTATCTGGTTTGGTTTGATAGTTCGACTATCTGTTGATAGATCGACTATCTGTTTTCTGAGGTAGGTCGACTATCTGCTTGATAGTTCGACTATCTCTGTGCGCTTGATAGTTCGACTATCTGTCCCAGATAGATCGACTATCTGATAGTTCGACTATCTGCTCTGATAGTTCGACTATCTGCCCGGGTAGTTCGACTATCTTCTTCGATAGCTCGACTATCTGGATCGTTCGACTATCTGCCCGATAGCTCGACGATCTTCGTGCGTCGTTCGACGATCTTCGAGGGTCGTTCGACGTTTTCTGTCTGCCTTTGTATTTTGTATTTATTTATTATATTTAATTAATTAATACATTTTCTGGCACATTATTTTAAGCTGTATGATAAAATAACCAGGCAATATTTGCTCTATTCTTTTTGCCTGAGTCAAATCTTTTAAAGATAAAGTTGTTTGTCTTATTAGCTGTCATTATAAACTACTTTATCTATTGTCAGCCCTTTATAGCCGTTAGACTGAAAAGTCTTCTTTTTGCTATAAAGAGATTATTTCTGATGTGACTTTATTTAGTCCTTCTGTTATTTGATTTAAGCCTGCAGCTTCTTAGAAAGAGGTTTATTCCTTTTATAGAATGTTTTGCTGCAGAGATATTTCTGTCTTCTTGATATTTACAGCCCAGGTCTCAAGGCTCAGAAGAAGACAAATAATTCAAATGGAAGAGAGCCGTTGATTGCTGATGATTATAAAAAGGACCCTTTGAAGAAGGATTCAAGCTAGTGTTACACATATTCTCAAGCACTCAAGCCTTCATCAAGTTCAAGCTTCCTGCTCTCAGCAATTTCCATCTAACTGAGAAGTGTTAAGATCTTCATCTCTTCTTCACCTGAGTTCTCCTGCTTTCAGGAAGTTCGACTCAGAGTTCCTTTGAAGAAGAAGAAGAAGAAGATAGCTGCTTGAAGATCTTTGATTTTATTATTTACTTTCTTCCTGTAGCTTTTCCTTCAGAACTTTCTGAAGAGTTTTCTGCACTGAAGCAAGACTTCACCTGGACATCTTTGAGCCAGGGGGAGCCTTGATTCTTTAGAGCATTCTAGCTCAGTGCAAGCTTTTGTGCTTCTCTAATCTTTGTAAAATAGAGAAGACATCTTAACCTTCTTCCCCCTCCTGTACAGGGTTATTACTCCCTTCAAAAGTATCCCTTGGTGGCAGGGCACCTGATCAAAAACCTGTGCTTGGTTTTTAGACACCTGATCAAAAGTCTAAAGGGTTTCTGGATCTACCTGAAGCAGATCCTGTTGGTGGCAGTGCACCTGATCAAAAACCTGAGTGGATTCCTACCGTGTGGGTAGAAGAGTGGACGTACCCAAGTTGTTTGGGGAACCACTATAAATTTCCTTGTGTCGTCTGGATTCCATTGTTTAATTCCTGCATTGTGGCTGTGATTAGATATAACTAGGTTGCTAGTTGCTGATTAGGTTTTCCAAGCCTTAACTGTAATTACAGTTAGCTTGTGTTTGTACACATCACTTGTGTTAGGCTTTAAGGTTAAATCAATATCTATAATCTTTTCATTCCGCACTTCACTCCAAGGGAGTTGGGTAGACTATTAAGTTTTGTCTGTGCAAAATTTGATAACTCTATTCACCCCCCCTCTAGAGTAGTATCTATCCCTTCACTTTCAAATAGACACTTAGGTTTTTGAGCGGATTAGAGGAAGAAATTTCCCCGACCCGACGGAAGAGTTCCGCCGATTTCGCCGACGGAAGTGTTCCGCCGATGGAAGATTTCCGCCTCCGCCGATCGCTCGCTCCGCCGACCTCCTCCTCTCTGGTGACTTTCGCCGGTGTTGCTCCTCCTGGAACGGACCTAGCAGTCCGTGGAAGTGCAAGGTGCGGTTGATCTCCTACCCGACCCTTCGTACGATGAAGCTCGGTGTTCTCCCGCTCGTGTACATTTCTGCAGAGACGTGGACATAATTCAACGTAGAACTCGCCACCGACAAGGACTCAAAGCTTGGAGCATCTCCGTTAAGTTGTGACTCAACGCCGCTAAGGTAATTTTTGCCTAGTTGTTTGTTAACTTCTTGATTCAATTTTCATGGCCAGATCCCATCTCTTTTGGGTTATTCTTGATGTTTTATTCCTTTTGCTGCGTGCACAAGCGTTGTGCCATCCTCATAGAGAAACCCAATAAAGCTTACATACCTACCCGAGCCCATGGTTCACCTCAAGAAGCAGCCCTCCATGCTACCAAGCCTATATGAAGCCAACCCGAGCCTAATGCATGCAGCCCGACCCTTCTTTGGTGCAGCCCCTCCATTGCATGCAGCCCGAGCCCATGTGAAGCCAGCCAACTTCAACATGTGTCCGACCCTCTACAACTTGGAGCAGCCCCTAGCCTACCCGAGCCCACTAACAAGCCCATGAAGAAGCCCCCTATACATGTGGTCGGCCACCTTTCTCACCTTCCCCTCCACATTCATTTTCTCTCCATCTCTCCTCATTATTACATGCATACATTCATCCCCCTACATGGCCGAAACCCCCTCTCTTTCTCTCTTCTTTATTCCATATTCACTCCCCCTCTCTACTTTACATTCCCTTTGAGCATCTCCATAAATGTTATACTTGCATCCTCCTCCCATTTTCTCTTCCCTTCATTAAATACATGCATGAATCATTCCCATCATGTGGCTGGCCCCCCTTGTGTCCCTTCTCCTCCTCTTCATTCTAGAATCTTCCCTCCCCATCTATAAAAGGAGCCCATGGTCTCATATTTTGGAAGTTGGCTTTTGGAGAGAGAGCAAGTGGAGAGTACAAGTCAAGAGAGTTTTCTTATTGTAATTTTATTTTCTAGTTTCCCTTGTTGTATTCTCATTTTGTTTTAGTATTATCATTTCGTTTAAAGCATTGTGTATTTTTTTTCCTTTTATTATATAAAAAATGAAATCTTCTTCTTTTATTGTTATCGTTCTCTTTTCCAATATGCGTAGCTAATTTCCTTGTAGCATTCGATCGTGAGGATCCATGAAGTGAGATGAGAGTTTATTTTCTTTCTTAGTTTTATTTTTGTTATTTCATGCTCGATCCTTCTTTGATTTATTTTATGCCGACTCCGTATTTCTGGTATACGGTAGTAGGCTTTGGATCTCAAGCCCTTAGATGAACAGAAGCATCTGTTCTTTTTGGTTCAACTAGGCATGATTAATGGAAGAGACTAAGTGTGAAGTCTGCCTTGTTAAACTTGTTTGAAGATAGTTGAACGACGTTCGAAGATAGTCGATCGGATCAAGCCTATCGTCGACCTATGGTTGAAGATAGCTTATCTGTTTGAAGATCGTCGACCGGCGTTCGAAGATAGTCGAACAGGTCGAGCCTATCGACGATCTATGGTTGACGACAGCTTGTTGTTTGTGAAGACAGAAATAGTCGAACGATTGATCGACTACTCTGCTTCAGGACCGATCGTCGAACGACCGTTCGACTATCGTCTCCAGTATCTTTTAAATAGATCGACGATCGTTGTTTTAATATAAAGCCGATGGTCGACCTAGGTTAAGAGATAGTTGCTTTTATCGTCGACGGAGAGCGTCTTTTCGCATTCCGTCTTCCCGCTTGCTCTTTGTCTTGCGCTCCGTCCTCGCCATCTCTCTCTCGTCTTCTCCAGCTTTTTCGATGGCGATTGCTCTAGAGCTCCTTGCATTAGTGAAGTTTGATGCAGGATTCAGCGTAGATTTCGACGCCTTCAGCTGTTGCGAACCAGGAATAGTGGAAATTCTAAATCTGTGCAAAGATCAAGGGTTAGAGTAACTCATGTCCTCTAGAATAAAGATAAACACTCAAGAGATCAAAGAGTGGGCTTTCACTTCATCTTCAACTGATGACTCGATGACTGGAACCATTAGCGGAGAAGAGGTAATATTGACTCCCGCTATTTTGACTGAAATATTTGGATTGATTAATGGGGAAGAAGAGTATGAGCAAGATACTCCTGAGTTTGGAAGGATGTTAACAGAGCTGGGACATGCCGAAGGCATTCTCTCTAAGCTGCTCAAAGTAAATTTTCCGTTTAAGATCAAGTTTCTTGCTGAAATAGTTGGAAAACTGCTACTGGGAAAGCACTCCGCCCACGATAATATTACAAGGCAGCAATTTGCACTAATGTGTGCAATTGTAAATAAGAAGCAGATCAATTGGGCAGGCGTTCTTTTTGATTTGATCAGGAAAAAGAATGGCAAGAAAGAAGTTACCCTGGGAAGGGTAGTTGGGATTTTTCTGAAGGAGAAATACCCCCATCTGCTAGTGTCAGCCGCCACCTCCATCAACGCAAGCAAGAAGATGGATCCATCGCTGTTTGCAAAGTGGAAAAGGACCTTCCTAAAGCCCGCTCCTGCAGGGGTTGCTCCAGTTACATCTGAGAGCACCAGGACTGTCTCAGTCACTCCCCCCCTTCTAGCAGCTGGCTCAGCAAATCCATCCCTTCCATCTTCTTCATCTGCTATGCCGTCTACTTCAGTTGAAGTTCCCTCAACTTCAATTGAAGTACGACATTCTGCTTCTCTTCTTGCATCTCCTCCTGCATCTCCTCTCCCGACTCATCTTACTGGGATCTCTCATCCCAGTTTTGATTTGTTGGTGTCTGAGATTTCTACTCCTCTTCATTCTCCAATTCCCTCTTCTGATCACATTGATCACTCTGCATCCACTCATACATCTCCAGTTCCATCTCCAGTTCATCCTCCAGCTCATCATGCATATACCATCCCTGCTGATCTTCCATCCTCTGAAATTACCCCACCATCATCATCATCATCCTTTGAAATAACTCGAGCATTTATCTCTAGCATTGTGGAGTTAATCACCCCCTCAATCAAAATTATGATTGAAGAGGTGATTGCTCCCCTTGCTTCCTCTATCTCCTCTCTGACTGCTTCCATTCAGAAACTCTCAAAGTCTGCTGAGCCCTCTTCTTCTAGGGGCCTGGTTTCATTATCTACTGAAATCAGGCAGGGGGAGATGCTTGATGAAGATGTCTCTGAGCAGCCCTTGGCCTCCCCTCCAGCAGTCCATCATGCAGTGGCAGAGAAAGCAATAGAAGATTCAGCTCCTCCTTCTTTATCTGAAAAAGAAATTTATGATGCTTTGTTGAAATCTGAATTCATTGTTAAAGCTTGTTTAGAAGAATGTTCTACTCCCTTGGTTGCCCTGTACCTAGAAGGAATTATCACTTCCTTTCTAGATGAATTATGGGAGTTAGGACACGCTGTGGTCGATTCTGAAGGTATTCCCTTAACTTACTTTTTAGACTTGATAACTGATATGATAGTTTGGGAATATCTGGAAGGTATGATTAGATGTCATTTAGAAAATTTTTATTCATAATACTACAGATAAATTGGAAGAAATTCTAGATGTTCAAGAGCCTGTTATCCAACCTGCTCCAGAAGTTCAACCAGAACCAGCCGTTCAAATTTCTGAAGTTGCTCAGCCAGAAGTGCAAGCAGAACTGGTCACTATGACAGTTTCTGATCTTCAAGAAAAAGCTGCAGATGCCCAAATTGAAAAATCTACTGTATGGGATGATTCCCCGGGCTTGGATTTAGATGCTCTATTGGCATAGGATGCCATAGAAGAAGAACTAGAGAATGCTGCTTTAAAGGAAAAGGAAAGGGCTATGCAAGATGCATTTGATCCCTATGATATGCCCATCTCTTCTAATTCGGAAGATGAAATTGATTCTGATGAGTTTGCTGAGTCTAAAAGAAAAAGAATTGCTAAAAAGAAAAGAAAAGCTGTAGCTCCTCCTCCTGCTAATCCAGATAATGATACACCTTATTATATACTGAAAGGAATTGATCCTAAGTCAAAAGACTTCCAGCATTGGATGTTATTTTCTAAGAACCAGCAAAAGCAAAAGAAAAAGTCAAAGAGGTATGACTCTCCTGTCCCTAGATGGAATCCTAGAGGTCCTCCTCCTCCACCTCCCAGTGCAGGAGCCTCAGGAAACTTATCTTCAAAACCTGCTGCTCAGTCCGAAAGATCAAATCCATCTCAGTCTGCTCAAAGGAGAAGTTCACGAGGATACCAAGGTAAAAGTCAAAATGGCTATCAAAGACCTGATGCTGTTAAGGAACAGGTAAAGGAGGTAGTGTATCAAAGACCAACATTTTCTCCTCCTCAGTCCAAAGAACTTAAAAGCTCTACCTTTCCTAAGCCAGATCACTCTGAGAAGGATGGTTCAAAAGGTAAGCAAATTATTTTAACTAAAAATTCTAGCAAGATATTTGCTAAGTCTGCTCCCCTTTCTTATCTAGTTATTCAGGATAAAGAACCAGCTGATATATCTTCTGAGATTGTTTATGAAAGCCCAGAGCTTGATCCTAATTTTAGGATGGCTTGTTTTCTTGAACTCGTTGGAGCAGCGCAAATTAAGAAAGCAAAAGCAGAAGGAAAGGACACTGCAGGATTGACCACAATATCTAAATTCAGAATGAAGGAGATCGACAAGTTCCAGGTTAGACCTGAGATATTTGATCCTTCAAAGTATATGGAAAAGCATCCTGAGGCAGTGGTCCCAAGAACAACAGAATTGAAAATTATTGGAGAACAAGACCTGAAGCTATCAAGAAAAGAAGCTCTAGATCCCTCAAAAAAGATTACTTTTGTTTCTAGCTCTTCTGATCCTAAGCCTAACTCTGAAGCACCTTAATTTTTCATTGATTGACAGTTAATTTCTTATCTGTTTGATTGATGATATCTGCTTAGTCATTTCTCTTTATACATTTTATTTTACTTTCTGTAATTAGTTTTGTATGTTTTAATTATTGAGAGACTTAACTCAAATAGGGGGAGATTGTTGGAACCCTAGGTTTTGATTTGAGTTCAGTCCTCTCTTTCTGTCTCTTGACCCAAGATTTATCTATGGTCAAAGGTTAGTTGATAGGTTAGATTCTCTAGTTGTGTAGAATTACTTTTCTAGATGAATATTTGGTTAAGTAGTTTTTCGTTCGACTATGGTCGAACGTCGCTCGACTATCGTCTATCGGCTGATCGACGATCGTCTATCAGTTGGTCGACGTTCTGTCTGCATTGATAGCTCGACTATATGTTGATAGGTCGACTATCTGTTTGCTTTGGTAGTTCGACTATCTGTCCTGATAGTTCAACTATCTGATAGCTCGACTATCTGTTGATAGGTCGACTATATGTTGTCTTTGATAGTTCGACTATCTGTCCTGTTAGTTCAACTATCTGATAGCTCGACTATCTGTTGATAGGTCGACTATCTGTCCGCTTTGATAGTTCGACTATCTGTTGATAGGTCGACTATCTGTGTTTCTTTGATAGTTCGACTATCTGTTGATAGGTCGACTATCTGTGTTGCTTTGATAGTTCGACTATCTGCTTCGATAGTTCAACTATCTGATAGTTCGACTATCTGTTGATAGGTCGACTATCTGTTTTGTTTGATAGCTCGACTATCTGTTGATAGGTCGACTATCTGTTTTTCTGTGATATGTCGACTATCTGTTTGATAGGTCGACTATCTGTTTTGATTGGTAGTTCGACTATCTGTCTTGATAGATCGACTATCTGATAGCTCGACTATCTGTTCTGATAGATCGACTATCTGCTGAGGTAGTTCGACTATCTTCTTTGATAGTTCGACTATCTGGATCGTTCGACTATCTGTCTGATAGGTCGACGATCTCCGTGCTTCGGTCGACGATCTCCGAGGGTCATTCGACGTTTTACTGTATGTATTGAGTAGTTTTGTTGTCTTCTATGATGTGACTAATTTCATACTTATTTTGGCATATTTTATTAAAGATTATCTGAATAAATTGTGATATTATTTCCATGCAATATCAGTTCCATTACTTATGCATGAGCTAATCTTTTTCTGACAAAGTTGTTTGTCTTATAGCTGAGATATGTTTTCTGCTTTATCTGCCAGGCTGTCCTTTATAGCCGTTAGACTCAAAAAGTCTTCCTTGGCTGTAAAGAGTCTTTTCTGATGTGACTTTCTCTAGTTTTATTTCATCAGAATTATTTGCAGCTTCTTAGAAAGCTTTATCCTCTTATAGGATATTTGTCTGCAGTATTTGTTTTGCTTTATGCTTTTTGCAGCCCAGCTTGCAGAGTTCAGTAAAAGACAAGATTCAAACTCAAGTTAGAGCCGTTGCTGCTGCTGCTATATAAAGACTTCTTTGAAGAAAGAAACCAACTAGTTCTCACATATTAAAAAAGCTAACTGCAGCATTCAAACAAAAAGCTTACAGTTTCCAACTACTCTCAGCTCATTCACATCTAACTGAGAAGAAGTTTTAGTTCTTCACTCTTCTTCAACCTGAGTTCTCCTGCTTACAGGAAGATCTTCACTCAGAGCCTTTTGAAGAAGAAGAAGAAGAAGATAGCTGCCTAAAGAAGAAATCTTATTTCATATCATTTATCTTCTTGTAGCTTTTTTCCTTCAGTAATTTCTGAAGTGTTTCTGCACTGAAGCAAGACCTCACCTGGACGTTCTTTTAGCCAGGGGGAGCCTTGATTCTTTTAGAGCTTTCTAGCTCAGTGCAAGTTATTGTGCTTCTCTAATCTATTGTAAAATAGAGAAGACACCTTAATCACCTTCCCCCTCCTATAAAGGGTTATTACTCCCTTCAAAAGTATCCCTTGGTGGCGGGGCACCTGATCAAAAACCTGTGTTGGTTTTTAGACACCTGATCAAAAGTCTAAAGGGTTTCTGGATCTACCTGAAGCAGATCTTGTTGGTGGCAGGGCACCTGATCAAAAACCTGAGTGGATTCCTACCTTGTTGGTAGAAGAGTGGACGTACCCAAGTTGTTTGGGGAACCACTATAAATTCCTTGTGTCGTCTGGATTGCGTTAATTAATTACTTGCATTGTGGCTGTGATTAGATTTTAACTAGGTTTGCTAGTTGCTGTTTAGGATTCCAAGCCTTAACTGTAATTACAGTTGGCTGCTTTTTGTGCACATCACTTGTGTTAGGCTTTAGGGTTTAATCTCAAATATCTATAATCTTCATTCCGCAATTAACTCCAAGGGAGTTGAGTAGACAGTCAACTTTGCTAGTGCAATTTTTGATTACTCTATTCACCCCCCTCTAGAGTAGTATCTATCCCCTTTTCTTTCAACTTGGCGCTAGAAAACTGAGGTCCATTGTCCGTAACGGTGGCCTGGGGCAACCCGTGTCGGCAGATGATCTCCCCCCAAATAAAGTTCATGATGACTTGGGAGGTCACCTTGGCCAAAGCCTTGACTTCCATCCACTTGGAAAAATTGTCGATAATGACTAGCAAGAATCTTCTTTGGCCGCTGGCCTGGGAAAAGGGTCTGACCAAATCCATTCCCCAGATTGCAAATGGCCAGGGTGCTGTGATACTCCTGAGGCGTTGTGTCGGTTTCAGCTAAAGGGGGGCGAATAGTTGGCACTTATGACACTCCTTTGTGAACTTTGCCGCATCGTGGCTCAGGGTAGGCCAAAAGTAACCTTGCCTGAAAATTCTCCCTTCCAGCGTCTGACTCCCAGAGTGGCTTCAACACTCCCTGGAGTGTACCTCCTACAATATCCTCGGAACCTCCCCCTCGGCCACACAACGTGCCAACATCCCCGGGAGGGTCTTTCGGTATAGCTTCCCATCGCGCATGAGTTAGTATGATGATTTGTGCTTGAGATTCTTCATGTCCAACCCCTCAGGATACTCTCCCGTGGACATGAATGTTGTGAATGGGTCCATCCACGAGGGGTTCTGCTCCACCTCCATCAGCTCTCCCTCCTTAATGGAGGAGTGGAACAAGTCGGTGATGGTACCCCCCCCCCACCCGGGGACAATGCTTTGTCAGTCGATCTACCTGCTCATTTTCCTCCCTAGGCACGTGCCGGATAGAGAAAGTCTGGAACTAGCTGATGACCCCCTTCACCTTCGCCAAGTACAGCTGCAGAGTTGGATCCCTAGCCTCGAACACTCCGTTAATCTAGGAGTCCACCACCATGGAGTCAGTGAGGACCTCCACATCGCACACCCCTAGCTCCCTGTCAAGGCGAAGGCCTACAATCACAGCCTCATACTCGGCCTTATTGTTGGAAATGGGAAAATACACCACTACTATTTGCTCAATCTTCGTCCCATGCGGACTCTCCAAGATCGCCCCCACTCCCAGGGAATGTCTTCCTGACGTGCCGTCCACCATCAACTTCCAAGGGACTGGGTGGGGGAGTTCCGCCTCCGCCACTTCCACCACAAAGTCTACCAGGAAGTCAGTTATCTCTTGTGCCTTGATCGAAAGGAGAGGGACAAAAGAAATGTCGAATTCGCTTAACTTTATCGGCCAATTGGCCAGCCGGCCTGAGTGTTCCACCCCCTCGAAGATGTGGCAGAGGGGGTGGTCAGTTACCACTCTGATCTAGTGTGCCTAGGAGTACGGCCGGAGCCTCCGAGCTGAAATGATGAGAGCAAAGGCCAGCTTCTCCAGGATAGGATACTGAAGTTCTGCCTTCCTCAAGACCCGACTAACATAGTAAATCAGGAGTTTTTTCTTCCCCTCTTCCTTAACCAAAATGGAGCTCAGGGCCTCCGCTCCAACCCCTATATACAATAATAAGTTCTCCCCATCCTTTTACCTTGGAGTAGGGGGCCTGAGAAAGCTGCCTCTTCAAGGCCTGAAATGCCTCCTCGCATTCTGAGGTCCACTCGAACTTTCGACCTTCCCTCAAAGTGTTGAAGAAGGGAGAGCACTTCTCCCCGGCCCGGGAGAGGAACCGGCTCAACCCTGCTAACTTCCCCGTCAACCGCTACACTTCCTTGGCGTTCCGTGGTGACCCCAACTCCATAGACGCCCTCAACTTATCAGGGTTGGACTATACACTGGCAGGGGTGTATAAATGCCCCAGGAATTTCCCCCTGCTCGCCCCAAAAATGCACTTAAAGGGGTTTAGTCTCATTTTATACTTGCAGAGAGTGGAAAAAGTCTCTTCCACGTCCCGGAGGTGAGATTCGGCGTCTTGGATTTTGATCATGAGGTCTTCTACATACACATCCATGTTCCGTCCCTTCTGCTCTCGGAAGACCCTGTCCATCATTTTTTGATAGGTTGCCCCTACATTTTTTAGCCCGAACGACATCATTTTATAACAATTACATCCATCCCCTGTGATGAAGGAGACATCCTTGATGTTAGGGGGTGCATCCTGATCTGATGATAACCTGAAAAAAAATCTAGGAAACTCATTATAGGGAAACCGACGGCAGAGTCAACCATCGCATTGATCCGAGGCAAGGGGTAACAATCCTTGGGGCATGATTTATTAAGTAAAGAAAAATCGATACACATTCTCCACCGGTCGTCCCCTTTTTAACCATAATAACGTTGGAAACCCATCCAGGGTATTTGACATCGAATACAAAACCGGCTTTGAGGAGCTTTGCCACTGTTAACCCCAGAATCCGCATCATCTCCAGCCAAGCAATTCACCCCCCTTTCTGCCGGACTCAAGAGTCTCAGTCCGCCCAGGTCGCCGATTTTACACCAGGTGCTCGAGCCGACGAGCTGCGAGCCAGTTCGCCCAGGTCGCCCAGGTCGCCCTAGGTCTAATTGGCGCTCAAAATGACCAAAGTCCCAGCCCGCAAGCTCAGTCCGCCAGCCTCGCGGACTGCCCGTTCTTTCTCCTCTGTGCCCCGGGCAGTCGGTTATTTTTGCCCTGCCCGTTCGGGCAAGCTCCCAAATCTATAAATAGGGGGAGGTGGTGCATTCAAAGCAAGCTGACGGGGACCCAAAGATTTATTGGGTAAAGGCTGCGGACTCAAATCTCAGGCGTTCGCGGTCTCGATCCTGCACTGCCTCCCTTTTCCCCTCGGTCCGTTAGTAAGCGGTTGCTTGCAGTCCCTTTCTCTCTTCTTCCTTTCTTGCAGGAACTTGAGGGCGCATTTTCTGCATCAACATCAACACGCGACCTTCAGATTGAAGCTATCGCTGAAGTTCTCGGACCAAGATGTCGGATCGTCGATCGACCCATTATCATGCCCGCTCAGGTCGCTCAAGTTCCTCAAGCGACCTGTGGGATGCGCTCGACCGTTCCAGGAGAGAAGCCGAGCAGTCCCGGAGGGAGACCGATCAGCGCCTTGACGCGATCAGCCAGGCTTTGATCGCGATCACTCAGCGACTCGATCAACCTAGGGCGGCCGTTGAGCAGGAGCCAGTCCGCAATTCTCCAGTCAGCAATACCCCAGTCCGCCAAGCGCGAACTGCGACGCCACCACTCGCAGGCTCGTCCGTCCAGCCCGCAGTCCTACCAAAGCCTCAAACCGACGAGCTCGCTGCACTCATGGACTTTTTCCGCGAAGCGGCCCAGGGAAGTCCAGCCCGCCGACTTAATTTTGCGGAAGATAATCAGGCCGTGCGACCTCCTGCGACTTCGGCTACAGCCCAATTCGGGGAGTCTCCTTTTGTTGATAAGATCCGTCAAGAGCAAGCTCCTAGCAACTTCAGGGAACCTCGCATTCCATTTTACACTGGGGACACGGATCCCGTCGCACATCTCCAGGCTTTTGAGGATGCAGTAGCGATGAGGTGTTTGACAGATGGTTTAAAATGCAAGTTCTTGGTAACTACTTTCGATGGCCAGGCCCGAGAATGGTTTCATGAACTGTATCCCGGATCCATCGCCAGTTTTGCTGAGTTGCGGCAAGAGCTCCTGTTGAGGTTTGCCACTTCCAGGAAGAGGAAGAGTGGGCCGGCTACCCTCTTTAAGATCAAACAAGCAGACAATGAGTCGGTGGCGCAGTTCGTGGATCGCTTCCAGAGAGAAAAACTGGGAGTCAGGAATGTAGACCCCGAGTTTTATAAGATTGCTCTAATTAACGGACTCAAGGAGGGACCGTTGAAGTTTGAGGCAACCACCAAGGATCCGGCCACATTCCAAGATCTAATAGCCTTAGCCAACACCTTCATAGAAGGGGAGAGCGCTAACCCTTCATATGTATCCAATTTAACTGCAAAGGCGGAAAAAAGAGACGTCACCAATTCCCATACAGCCAATCGATCATCCAAGCCTCCCTTACCAGAGTATCAGCCTCCCGCGCATAGGGGAAGAAATTTCCGACACAAACGGCCTTATCAAAATCATCAACATTTTCATGAGCAAAAGCCACCGCTGGCCGCTCCCCCTGTCCCAATTGCTCCTCAAATCTTGCCTGTCCTTCAAATTCGAGATAGCTCATCTTCAGATGACCAACAGAACCGTGAACCCTTGGAAGAGCTTGTTGCCATGGGCTTGACAATAGATGAAGTTCTCCAGGTCCTGCAAAAGAAAGCTGAACCAAAGAAGGATTTCCAAAAAGTAGAGGGAAAGACTCGAAACACAGACCTTTTCTGCGCATTCCATAAAGAAAAGGGGCATCCAACTGAAGATTGCAGAGCTCTCCGACAGCTCGTGGAGAGACTGCTTGCTGCGGGAAAGATGAAGGGCCTCGGAGCGAAGGAGGCCTCATTGAGGCCATCTACCTCTAAGGGCAAAGAAGTAGTCGAAGTCTCTTGGGAAGACGGAGATTTTGGGAGAACGGGATACTATGGCAATATCAAGATAGGAGAGAACGTCGATGCGAACGACGTAGGTGCCCTCGGGGATCTCTTTTGCATCCATGGAGGAGCAGGTGCGGAGTCAAGCCGAAAGTCTTCCTTGGCAAGGATCTCACGGCACGAGGTGGCCATGAATTCTACAGCTCCCCCGGCGGAAGTTGTTGTTTTTGGTCCAGATGACCTCCCAAAGGTAGCCAACCCGTTCAACGACGCAGTCGTGATCAAGGCAATCATTGAGAACTATACGGTCCCAAGAATTTTGGTCGACACGGGGAGTTCAGTCAACCTTATATTCAAAAACGCTTATGAGGCACTAAGGTCCGAAAAGACTTTACTCTCCACCGAAGGACCGCTGTATGGCTTCGCAGGTGAGAAGAAAGAGGTTGAAGGAAGTGTCAAGCTCTCAGTAACGCTCGGTGGAGTATCAAAACTCATCACATTCGTGATAGTTGACGCAGCAAGCAGTTATTGTGCCATCTTTGGGAGACCTCTTCTTAACGAATACCGCGCAATAGTTTCCACCTATCACTTGGCGATAAAATTTTCGGCAGGAGGGAAACAGTACCGGGTTAGAAGCAACCCAAGAGAGGCGCGAGAATGCTACGTCAAAGCAGTCAACGCAATTGAACAAACGCTTCCCCGAGCGACTCTAGTCGCTGCCTCAGAAGAGAAAGCCCTCCAAGAAGAGGTTGAAGGACAGAAGGAAGCCCCGGAAGGAGTTCATCTAGAGCCTGCTCAAGCAACCCAAGGGGTCCCAATTGGAGTGGGCGAAGTAAGAGAGCTTACAATCAACTCGGAGCTCTCCGAAGGCGAAAAAAGAAGGCTGATCGCATGCTTGTTGAAGAACCTGGATGTTTTTGCTTGGGCTGCAGAAGACATGCCGGGAGTGGACCCTGATATAGCTTGCCATCACCTCAATATCGCCCCCAGTTTCAAACCTGTTCAACAGAAGAAGCGGGAGGTGGCCACGAAGCTAGCCGAGCCAATCAGGGAAGAGGTCGCTAAGCTTCTGAAAGCCAATTTCATTCGTGAAATCCAGTACCCAGATTGGGTGTCAAACGTTGTAATGGTAAAAAAACCAGGAGGAAAGTGGAGGATGTGCGTTGATTTTACCAAGTTAAATAAAGCATGCCCAAAAGATTGTTACCCGCTGCCTCGAATAGATGCATTAGTAGATTCTGCGGTTGGATATTCTTTTATGAGTTTTTTAGATGCGTTTTCTGGTTATCACCAGATTAGAATGCATAAGCCTGACATCCCCCATACATCCTTTATCACAAACGATGGCTGTTATTGTTATCTGGTAATGCCCTTTGGGTTAAAAAATGCAGGCGCTACCTACCAACGCATGATGGACTCGGTATTTAGAGAGCAAAAAGGGAAAAATCTTGAAGTATACGTCGACGATCTTCTCATTAAAAGCAAAACCTTCGCCTTGCACTTACAAGACCTTACAGAAACATTCTCTACTTTGCGAAAATATAGCATGAAGTTGAATCCGTTAAAATGTGTCTTTGGGGCAAATAAAGGAAAATTCCTCGGTCATCTTCTTACCCCTGGGGGGCTTGCTCCTAATCCAGATAAAATTAAGGCAATTCTCAATATGCCATCACCTCGTTCCCCAAGAGAAGTCCAGCAATTAGGGGGAAGGCTTGCAGGTCTTGGGAGATTTATCTCCAGAGTAGGAGACAAGAGTGCCTCGTTTTTCAAGACTCTTCGCGGAGGGTCTAAGTTTGAATGGACCAAAGAATGCATAGAAGCTTTTGAACAGCTTAAAAAGCAACTCATTTCCACCCCTTTGCTTCAGAGCCCTCGCGCGGGAGAAATGCTATTCATATATCTAGGAGTGGGCTTGGAAGCCATAAGTTCGGTTCTTGTCAGAGAAGAAGGAAGGAAGCAATATCCGGTGTATTATGTCAGCCACATATTGAAGGATGCTGAAACCCGGTACTCGATTCTTGAGAAGCTTGCGTTGGCATTGGTAATGTCTGCCAGAAGGCTCCGCCCATACTTCCAAGCACATTCAATCAGAGTGATTACAGATCAGCCATTAAAGAACATTCTTGAGAAAACGGAGCATTCCGGGAGACTGGCCAAATGGGCAATTGAACTCAGTGAGTTCGATATTTCATATATGCCTCGAACAGCTATCAAGGCACAAGTACTGGCAGATTTCTTGATAGACACGACTGAGTCAAATACTGATCAAGCTGGTCGATCTCCGCTAACATGGACAATCTATGTAGATGGAGCTTCGGGCAAAAACTCTTCAGGAGCAGGGGTAGTTCTCATTAATCCCAACGGGGTCAAATTAAAACAGGCCGTGAAGCTCTCTTTCCCAGCCACCAATAATCAAGCGGAGTATGAAGCACTCCTAGCAGGCCTGCGATTCGCAAAAGAATTGGGAATAGACTATGCGCATGTTAAAACCGACTCATTAGTAATGGCGTCTCAAGTATTGGGGAATTTCGAAACCAAAGAGCCCACCCTAAAGAAGTACTTAATGTTGGTAAAGGCAGAGATTGGGAGATTCAGAAGCTTCACCATTGAGTATGTCTCAAGAGTGCACAATGCTGAAGCAGATGAGCTAGCAAAGTTTGGCCTCTCTTCCGGGGAAATAACGTCAGAACTTTTCTATCCGGCTATAGAAGAAGGAGAATTGATGCAAATAGAGCAGCGACCCTCTTGGATGGACCCATTCAGATCATATCTTTCGACAGGGGAATGGCCGCAGGCTTTGAAAGATAGGAGAAGATTTAGGATGAAGGCGGCAAATTACAAGCTTATCTCCGGAGTCCTCTATAGAAAGACTTTTCTCTCCCCAATGGCAAGGTGTGTGGCTGAAGAAGAAGTTCCCACAGTACTCCAAGAGATTCACTCTGGGGAGTGTGGCAGCCATTCAGGGGCTAGAACTTTAGAGAAAAGAATATTGCGACAAGGGTATTTCTGGCCCACGATGAGGCAAGATTCTGAGTTATACGCAAGGAAGTGTGTCCAATGTCAGAAATTTGCTCCTCTGCAACTCCAACCCTCGCAGCGACTTTTGTCAATTTCCACACCATGGCCTTTTGCGGTATGGGGGATGGATCTCCTCGGACCATTTCCCATGGCAAGTGGGCAGCGACGCTTTATTTTAGTCATGATTGATTATTTTAGCAAGTGGATCGAGGCAAAGGCGCTAGCGAAAACGACAACCCAGGTGGTAAAAAATTTTTTATGGGGGGAGATAATATGCAGACACGGCATCCCAATGGCAATAATTACAGATAACGGACCACAATTCAACAATGAAGAAATGAAGAACTTTTGTAAGCAAATCGGCATAGAACTGAGATTTTCATCAGTTCACCATCCAAGGAGTAATGGCCAAGTGGAAGCTGCAAACAAACAGATACATAATTTGCTGAAGAAGAAAGTACAAAATCTGAGAGGGAACTGGGCAGAAGAACTTCCTTCGGTTCTATGGACCCTCAGGACGACCCCTTCCACAGCTACCGGGGAAACTCCTTTCAAGTTGTCTCATGGTTCGGAAGCTCTCATCCCAGTAGAATTTGAGGTTCCATCTCCGAGGGTATTATTGGCCAGACAAAGCTGGGAAGATTGGCTTGAAATTAACGATGAGAATGTAAAACTTAGCCTGGATCAAATTGAAGAGCTGCGGGATGAAGCCATCGTCAGACAAGAGGAAGTCAAGCGAAGAATGGCAAGATATTTTGACAAAAATATCAGGGTCAAACATTTCTCAGTGGGTGATCTCGTCCTTAAAAAGGTAGATGCAGCAGCCAGAACTGGCTCCGTAGGCAAACTAAACCCAAATTGGAGTGGACCATTTATCATTAAGAAAGTTCTGAGAAATGGGGCATACCAACTACACACCTTTGACGGAGAAGATGTACCTCATACTTGGAATGGCAATGATCTGAAGCGCTTTTATGCTTAAGCAAACTTGTTGATCATTTCTGGCAATTATATTCATAAAGAAATTCTGGCTCCATGATCTTTTCTATATGGCATAATTATTCTCCTTTGTCTAAAATTCATCAAAAATCACCAAACCAAGAGACATCGCCAAGTCCAGCTTGGATCCCCCCAAGAGTTGTTGTCATTAGCGTAACACCACGATGACCACGTGTTGCGGGGAGATTTCGCACCGTGTAGTGGGGGCTTGCCGACTCTTGCGCGGCGGGTTACTGGATTTTGGATCCCGGCTAGTACCTGACTCCACCACTGCATTTTTGGAGGGGCGGGGTGGTTGACAGCTCTACTAAGCTTCGTGGGATAGCGTGCACCTTGATGGTCTCATTAGGGAAAGCAATGTCACCTGACACCTGCCCATAGATCATCAAGGATCGTACCTTCGAACACTCTTTGGTACTCTCAAGCGGTGCCTGCAGGGAGCTCATGATCTAGTTGATCCATTGAGGAAAGCAATGCATCCCGCATGCACCTGCCCAATTGATCAAATCGGTCTAAATCCCAGGCAAGAGAGCGGTGTGCCCTTTTTTACCAATAAAACTAATATTTTCAACCGCCAACAAAGCAATGCGGTATGCGGTGTTCCCAGGCAAAGGCTTGATGATCTTGTCAACTTGTGGTCAGCAAAGTGCGGACTCCGCTTATTATATCCGCTCAGTCCGCCGATGGTTGATTTCCATAGTTTATAATCCTGTGAGGGAAGCAATGCAGCTCCGGCCGCACCTACCCACTTGATTATAAATTACAGGTTATTTCTAATATTGCTGAAGTGCGGACTCCGCTTATTATATCCGCTCAGTCCGCCGATGGTTGATTTCCATAGTTTATAATCCTGTGAGGGAAGCAATGCAGCTCCGGCCGCACCTACCCACTTGATTATAAATTACAGGTTATTTCTAATATTGCTGAAGTGCGGACTCCGCTTATTATATCCGCTCAGTCCGCCGATGGTAGATTCCGGTAATGATCCTATCAGGGAAGCAATGCAGCTCCGGCCGCACCTACCCACTTGATTATAAATTACAGGTTATTTCTAATATTGCTGAAGTGCGGACTCCGCTTATTATATCCGCTCAGTCCGCCGATGGTTGATTTCCATAGTTTATAATCCTGTGAGGGAAGCAATGCAGCTCCGGCCGCACCTACCCACTTGATTATAAATTACAGGTTATTTCTAATATTGCTGAAGTGCGGACTCCGCTTATTATATCCGCTCAGTCCGCCGATGGTTGATTTCCATAGTTTATAATCCTGTGAGGGAAGCAATGCAGCTCCGGCCGCACCTACCCACTTGATTATAAATTACAGGTTATTTCTAATATTGCTGAAGTGCGGACTCCGCTTATTATATCCGCTCAGTCCGCCGATGGTAGATTCCGGTAATGATCCTATCAGGGAAGCAATACTGCTCCGGTCGCACCTACCCGCTTGGTTGTGAACCACAGGTCATTTCTGTTATTATTCATTAATGAAGTGCGGACTTCAGTCGTATTATCCGCTCAGTCCGCCGTCCCTTGATTAGGTCATTTCTGATGTTGCTGGCTGAGGCAGTGCGGGTTTCGGTTTTCTAATTCGCCTAGTCCGCAGAATTCATTCGATGCATACAATGTACTTAGAAGAAATTCAAGCGTGCATACCTGCGGACGGTAACCCTGGTCCGTCCAGTTCGCTTATTCATGATGTTTGGGTTAGCAAATTATAGTTTTTTCGATATCTTAGTTCTCGCAAAAACTGGCAAAAGTTCTGAGAAATGCGGGTTGAGAACTGAACTCATCCAAGCCCGCATCAATCGTCTCTTTCCCAAGGAACACATTCCATTCATATTGTAACAAGGTTATGGTAGTAAAATTTCAGCTAGCAATGATATAAGTGCGACCTCTAAAGTATCAGCAAGAAACAAGCAGAAAATCTCAGAAGACATCAAAAGTATCCTTTTTTATATATATCCATTCAAAAATTACATGTCCTGGCGGACTCGCGTAAAGTCCGCCCCTCCCCCCTTACATTAAAGAAAACCAAAAGATTACAATGTATATATCCCTATTCTATCCTCTGCTTCTTGTCCGCAGGCTTCTCAGGGCTTGACCCGTCCACATCCACAATAGGCGAGTAGCCGCCTGAGTCACTGTCGCTGCTGTCGTCAGAGCGAGAAGCGGCTGAAGGTTCTGTTCGCGAGCTACTCTCACCAGAGCTGGAGTTAGCGGACTGATCCGATTGGCCTCCTTGCTGTTGGCTTGAGGCCACTTCCTCGTCAGCAGGCTCCTCCTCGTCATCCTCGGCAACTGCTTTTCCCTTATCGGCTTGCTCGAACTCGGCGACTTTATCCTTTAGCTCCGGGAAGAGCTTCAGGAAGGGAATAGAGTCTACCCCGGCCTTCACGTACCCATCGCTGATAACGCGCTCAAGCGCGACCTCGACGCTTTCCCTCACAAAAGGAAACATGGCCTTTTGAAAGTCGGGGTTGGTTACCTCATAAGCGGTCTGCAAAAGTTTTCAAAACATCAGTCCGCGGAAGATAAGCAAAATTAATGGCAGTTAACTAAGCACTCACGGCCTTGTCTTCTTTATATTGGTTAACTTTTGCGCCAAGCCGCTTATTCCTCTCTTTCAGCGAATCGCTTTCTTTCCTGTGCCGCGCATTGTCCCTAAGCAGCTCGCGCGTGAGCCTGCCTAAGAAATGATTGGTGACGGCAGCGTTCGCACTGGCCTGCGCAGCGAGAAGAGGGAGGTCATCAGGGGCCACACCTTGCAGATCGCGAAGGTTCTGCTTCCCATACAAAGCGGACAGGGCGACGTGGGCATGGCGAGACGGGCGCGGGCTCCTCCAAGAAGGAAGAGCCGTTGATAGGCGGACATACTTTTTCTTTTCATGCCAGTGGATCATGGGGTTGCCCCTCAGATCCTTCTGCTTCTCGCCGAAGCCCGCAATGTCGAAGCTACCATCAGAAGAATAACCCGCGGCGGGGTCTCCGTCTTCCCTCCTCTTTTTTGCGATTTCTTTTCTCCTTTCCCCTTGCGTAGGAGTCCGTCCGGCAGGCGCAACGGGTAGATTTGCGGGCACCGCCAAGGTCGCTGCAAGAGAGAAAGTTAGCTAAAATTCCTAAGTGGTTGCGGGTACAAACAAAGGTCGCAAGACTTACTCTCTTGGCGGCTAACAGTATATAGCCCAGGCAGCAGCGGGATGTAATAGTCAACATCCAGCCTCGCTCCGTCAAGAAACTTGACGATGGCGGTCTCGGCGTCGTTCAGCCGCACGCTCTTGAAGTCAGCGTCTACGCGCAGCTGCGGACTGGTATGGAGGAACCCCAGGTCGCCTTCGAAGATGAGATACCTAGAGGTCCAGTTGTGGATTTTATTCGGCAAGCCCACAACTTTCATTCCCCTGCAGTAAAAGTAGATGATGCCTTTGTATTCAGGGTGTCCCGTCGGGGTAATAGAGCGAACAGAGAAAATCTTCCTGAAAACCTTCAAGGAAAATTCAATCTTCTCAGCCCGCAGATAGGCGATGAAACTGCAGATCGCAACCATACTGTTCGGGGCAAGCTGGCCCGGAACCACCCCGTAGTGCTCGAAGATCTCCGCGATCTCCCAGAGTAGGGGAAATTTGAACCCACAGTCAAAATGGTCTATTGGAATTGCGAGCTGGGTAGCGGTTGAAAAATTCAGACGTTCGTGGTGATCAGGGAGCCGCGCGAGCACGGGCGAGTCCGCCATGTGAACTCTTAAGAACGCTTCCAGATCAGCTTCGGTTAGTCTACTCCTTTTATGATCAGCAGCATGGAAGGCGGCTGCGGCTTCAGTGCGTGCGGATACCATGTTTTCAGGCCGCAAGTCTTCAGCTCCCACCGTTTTCTACACAAACGAAGAGTGACAACCCTATTTATATAAAAATCGTCTGACATGACAGCCGTCTATCCGCTCAGATCGCTAAGCCAATCCGCTCAGCTCGCCTCTTCCCTGTTTTCCCTGCAAAATCAGATATTTCTCAAGGCTTTGCGGATTCAAAGCCAATCCGCCCAGCTCGCCTCTTCCCTGTTTTCCCTGCAAAATCAGATATTTCTCAAGGCTTTGCGGATTCAAAGCCAATCCGCCCAGCTCGCCTCTTCCCTGTCCTCCCTGCAAATAATTGCGAACTCACAGGAAGCCCACAGGGATTGCAATTTTCTAGTAAACAAGATAAGCAAGCATAAAACGACAGCCCACATAATTTACATTCCGCAACGGGATAATCCAAAAATAATAGTATGCGACGAGCAAAGTATCACAGCACAGATATAATCATACAAAAAAGAGTTTCAGCAACAACATTATACAACAACTTAAAGGATAATGGAAAATAAATGTTTGGGCCTTAACGCCTTCCGCGGTCTCTCTGAGCAGGTCGCACCTCCTCCTCCATTCCAACATGTGCAGCCAGGTCACTTCCTCGCAGGATCTCGCAGTAGAGTTGGGAAACCAGATGGTGCATGTTATTAAAGGTGCGGTGCATATGAGCCATGTCTTTGGCTACCCGCGGAAATGGAATCATTTGAACCGCCAGGGCTGGATCCGCGACCGCCGCGGGCTGTCCGCTTGCCGCAGGGGCCGATCCCTCCCCTACAGCAGGCTGAGGCGCTTGCGATCTCACCCCAGCGGCTTCGCTTACTTGCTTCTTTCCTTCCCTCGCCAAGGCCAAATATTTGCCCCTATAATGGCGGACATCTCCGCTCAGACGATTTTTCTCCTTGTTCGCACTTTCCAATGCGGCTGAAAGGCTGGCGACCTCGCTTTCCAGGATTTTTTCCCGCGCTCTGCTTTTCTTTAGAGCAGTCCGAAGCTCGCATAACTCTTCCTCACTATTCTTCGCTAACAATACACTGTCTTCTTTAGCAGGCAGCTCCTCCTGTGCGAATCCATCAGCAGTCCGCGTCGCGGCCTCCGGCGCATTTGGCGGCGTAGGCACGATCTCGCCAACCTCGATAGAATCAGGCGTGGATTTCTGAACTGCAACAAAGAAAGTGAAGACACCTCAGTATCCAGGCCGCAATGGCTCCAGAAGAAAAAAGAGAAAAGGGAAAAGGTTTTTTATCCACTTTTGGCTATCTTCGCGGCGATCTGACGACTATCAAGGATAGGTCGCCTCACCCGCTCCGGATCAAAAGCCTCTAGGCGACGCCTCCATTCACGGCGGACTAGTGCTCTTGTCTCGGCCAGCGATCTGCTCGAAGTAACTATGTCATCAGTTTCGGTAAGGATCTTGACTGGCCGCGACTTTCGAGGAGGGGATTTGTACAACCAAGAGCTCTGAAACCGCTTGGTCGCCGGCTGCAACTTACCAGATCGCATCAGCTCGGCAGCAATCTGAAGATCCTCAGTCCGCTTATCCACCACGAGCTTCTCCGAGGCCGCTTCAACCTTCGCCTTCATTATTGCGAGTTGATCCTCGTTTTTCTTCCTCTCTTCAGCTGGAAAAAAAGAAGAAGGGTCGTCAAGATTTTCTCCTCCAGTTGCGGTATCGGGCTGCAGCACCTCCAGTAGAGAGCGATTTATACTCGCAAGCTGATCGTTATCTATAGAGTCGAGTATCTCAGTGGTTGATAAGCTGAGCGTGGAAGGGGGATCACCTCCTGCGAGCAGAGGATCGGGGGTGACGAGATCATCTTGGACTTCTTTTTCTCGCGGCCTATGCTGCAAGCTCGCAGCTCCAGTCCGCTTGGAGATATTTTTCTCTTTTCGAACTTTCAACTTCTTCTCTACCCGCTCGGCGGCGTTACCATCTCTTTTCCTCTTCTTCTTCTCCTCAGGAGTCTTCTCTAAATCGATGACAACCTGCTTGGGTTCGGGAGCTGAGTTTGGAGCGACAACTTGCTTTTCAATGGAACTGTGGGTCGCGTTTTCAGCGGACTCCTTATCTCGTTCCTCGGCAACCTTCTCTCCCCGCTCCACTATCGTCTCACCAGCAGGAAGCCTCTCCTCGGTCCTTTGCTGCTGGACTTTCGGCGATGAAACTTCCTTTTCCGTTTCTATCCGCAACATGATGGTCCCCGAAGGAGAGCGATGCACCTCCATGCTGGAGGAGTTCGCAGGGTTTTGGTCAGAAACGGAGGGCGGATTCGGTTTCTCCCGTAGAGGACTTGGGGGAGCACTCGCAGTCTTCACAGTATCGCGGACTGGATCCTGCGTCGCCTGGTCCGAACTCTCCCCCTGATGGCGGGCAGGCGCATCTTTTCGATGGCTCGATTTCTTGGGCCGAGAACTCGCTTTCGGCTTCTCATTTGGAGCAGCCATGCTGCCAAAGAACGACCCCAGCCTCGCCATGCCGGACTGGAAAGTCGAGACCGCAAGTGGTGAGTAGCGACCCGTCGCGCAGACAGTTCTGACAGAAGACAGCGCTTCCGGGAGTATTTATAGCACAAATAGCATTAATGATAGTTGCGGGCTCAGCGGTTAAGGAGACATTTTCGGAATTTTCTAAAAACTCAAAAATGTGCGGGGATTATGTTAACCCCAGAATCCGCATCATCTCCAGCCAAGCAATTCACCCCCCTTTCTGCCGGACTCAAGAGTCTCAGTCCGCCCAGGTCGCCGATTTTACACCAGGTGCTCGAGCCGACGAGCTGCGAGCCAGTTCGCCCAGGTCGCCCTAGGTCTAATTGGCGCTCAAAATGACCAAAGTCCCAGCCCGCAAGCTCAGTCCGCCAGCCTCGCGGACTGCCCGTTCTTTCTCCTCTGTGCCCCGGGCAGTCGGTTATTTTTGCCCTGCCCGTTCGGGCAAGCTCCCAAATCTATAAATAGGGGGAGGTGGTGCATTCAAAGCAAGCTGACGGGGACCCAAAGATTTATTGGGTAAAGGCTGCGGACTCAAATCTCAGGCGTTCGCGGTCTCGATCCTGCACTGCCTCCCTTTTCCCCTCGGTCCGTTAGTAAGCGGTTGCTTGCAGTCCCTTTCTCTCTTCTTCCTTTCTTGCAGGAACTTGAGGGCGCATTTTCTGCATCAACAGCCACCTCCTCCCGAATTGGCTCGGCCAACTTGTCCGTCGTGGACCACTTTTTCTGTTGGATGGGATGAGCCTCTGGATCTAGGTTGAGGCAATGGCAGGATATGTCCGCATCGATCCCTGGCATCTCCGTGGCAATCCAGGAGAAGACATCCACTGTCTTCCGGATGCACTCCAGCATCCTTCCCTGAGCCTCCGGGGTCATCCCCCCGCTGACGCAGACCTTCTCCATCCTGGCTTCGAGTGTGAGAACCTCCATATCCACCACCTCTTCCGCCGCCTCCAGAAGAGACTGCTCCCCCCACTCTTCAGCATCCCCCCTCCGGGGGCGAATACCTCTTTCCCGGCTTCCTCCACGGCCATTGCCTTGGCCGGCTCCTAGACTTCCTCCATCTCCTCCTCCTGAGGGTCTGTCACCTCCACCTCCATATCCTCTCGGCCAGCCTCCTGCTCTGCCACCTCCATCCTTCGCCCCATCTCCTCAGCACCCCCTACTAAGAGATGGATTTTACGACTGTGACGTAGCACTCCCTTGCTATCTTGGGGTCTCCACGGACCTAGACCTGGACCCCCTCGATGTTAAACTTCAAGCTTTGGTGGAAGTATGTGGGGACGCAGCGAGGGTCGCTAATGAGGGGCCTATCGAAGATGGTAGTGGAGCTGTTAGGGGCATCCACAATAATGAACTTGCAGGTGCGGGACTGCCCCCCCTGTGTAACATGGAGTCCCACTCCTCCTTCTACCTCCTTCCTCTCCCCCGAGAACCCGAACAAGGGTCTGTCTATGGCAAGCACCCTCTTCGCCTCCAACATCATCGCGTCGAACACCTTCTTAAATATGACGTTGTCCGAGATTCCATTGTCGACGAGGATCCGGGCGATGGTAAAGTTCTCGATGGCTATATGTATGACCAGCGCATCACAAAATGGATCCTCGTGATCCGGCATATCCTTCTTTGAGAAGGTGATCTTCTCCTCCTGGGGTGAGGTCTGGGATGTGGAGGCAACGATCCTTTGGTACATGATATGGAGGCTCGCCTTGCGAGAAGGCTCGGCACCTAACCCTCCATGGATCATCTCGATCCTTCCCCGGGTCCCCACATCCGCCCGGTCCTCGCACCGATCGTCATCCGGGAGCGGCATGACCTCTTTGATCCGCACCTCCTGACGCTCCTGCTGCCTTTGTTGCTCCCTATTTCCTCGCAATTCGAGGAACTCTGGGCACGTGGTCGTGGTGTGCCCTTCCTCTTGGTGGAAGTCGCAATAGGGAAGCTCCATCTTGACATTCCTTCTACTTCTCCTTTCTGCCCTCCTTCTCTCCCCCATGGCTATTGCCATAGCCTACTCCTAGTCGGGAAGAGGAGGCCTCTGGGCCTGCCATCCTCCCGGAGGATTTAACTGGTCTTGGCCACTCTGGCGACGGTCCCCTCAATGGAACCCACTTCTCACCCCATGATCTTGCCATTCTGGCCTCAACCCTAGCCAGTGATTCGGCTCCTGACGCCCCCACCTGGGCTATTGCTGTGGCTGCTACTGCTCCCTCTACCGGGGTTAAGCTCTCCTTTCCTCCTGACCTCTGTCTCCTGTGGGCCTCTCCTCCTCCGTAGACCACCAGGCTTGCCTCCGGGCGATCTCCGGGTTCGACACCTCCCCGTCGACTTCTCTCGCTGCCCTCTCTATCAACTCCTCATAGGAGAGGGGCGAGATCCTCTTCAACTCCATCCGAAAGGAACCCTGCTGTAGTCCTTAGGTGAAGGCCATCATCAGGGTATGCCCCGACATCTCCTTAACGTGGGTGACCTCCTCCTGGAAGCAATCGACGTAACTCCCAAGGGTCTCGTTCAACCCCTTCTTGATTCGGAACAGGGACTACGATTCCCTCTTCCTCCTCTTCGAGGTTGTGAACCTCAATATGATCCCCCAACATAGGTCCTCAAAGCAGAAGATAGAACTGGCTGGCAGCTGATGGAACCACTCCCTTGCCTTCTCCTTCAGGGTGATGGCAAAGAGTCTACACATAAAGCCATTCGACATCTGTCGGATCGAGACCACGTCCTCAAACCAATAGACCGGCTGGACTGGGTCCCACTTCCTGGTGTAGTAGGACATCTCGGGCTCCCTAAACCCATCTGGGACTGGTGTAGAGTACACCAACTCGCTGAAGGGGCTATCTCCGCCCCCGGGAGAGATAGAGGGTCTCGTTCCCCCAAATCGACGAACAGGTCGCCGCTCCCCGAGTCTGGGAAGAGCACTCACTCGGGGTGCTCGACACCCCGATCTTCCTCGGCGACCTCTTTCCCGGCTTGCCTGGCAGGAGCAACCTCACGAGTGCTGGATCCACGAGGACCGGAATCACCGGATTTGAGCTCTCGACATTCACGCCGAGCGCAAATCGAACCATGCCGAGCACCTCTTTCCAGAAATCCTCGAGCATCCCCAGTGTGGTGAGAGGGGGAGTTGGTGGCGAGTCGGTCCTATTTTATCCTTACCATTCTCCTCGAGTCATTGAGCTCACTGAAGTTTTTTTTGTGCTGACCACTCTCCACGCTCACCGCACCAAAATGTTGAAACCGAAAATCGGTCTCTTGTGGAGTTCACCCTTGAGGAAGGGGTGGTCACGCACCTACTTCGCTCCTGCAATAAAAACAACAAGGAAAAGGGAGAAAAGGACTAGACCAAGGGCCCGACGTAGAGGTCCCACCAAACAACCGAAAGATCACTGAGCGCTTCCCCTCCTAAGCCAAATGTCGGGCTAAGGTACCTCAAAAGTCGTTAGAAGACTGGGAGACAAGTAAGCATGCCCTCTGAGGTACCTTTTGGGTCCTATTTATAGATTTCTGAAAACGGTCTGCAAATAACAAACCTCTGCCGGCCTGAAATTACTGAAAACCCCTTGGGCTGGCCTTCAAACAGCCAAACTCCATTGTTTTGAAAAGCTATATGCAGCCCACCCGGGTCTGCCAACAGCGAGACTCCGCTGTTCCAACCGGCTATGGGCTGGCTAGTGGGGGTAAAATGGTTAAAACACCTCACGGACATCTGGGCGAGTAGCCCTCTACAATCTCTGCTCAGCAAGGACGGCGAGTGCTTGACGAGGTTGGAACTCGCCGCTTTTACTCGGTCTTTGGAGAGAACAGGACCGGCAGGCCCTATCCACCTACTATTTGATGAATGCGAGAGTGGAGAAGCATCACTCAACGCCAAAGCATAGGCTCGGCCTGCCCTGACCGCATGTTGCGAGTTCGCTAAAAGGTCAAATCTCGACGAACGGGGTTTGGCGAGTACAAGCTCGCCCCTCAAAAACATCCAACCCCGCCCGGGCGAGTCAGAGCTACTGCCGAGCTCTTTATGGTGGGTGTAAGCCGGCATTGAGCAAACTCGCCTCACTAGATGCCGAGACAAGGAGTTGAGGGAGCTCGCCTCACTCGACGCCAAGGCAGAAGACTTTGAGGGAGCTCGCCTCACTCAACGCCAAGGCAGAAGTCATTTAGGGAGCTCGCCTCACTCGATGCCAAGGCAGAAGGCGTTTAGGGAGATCGCTTCACTTAATTCTAAGGCAGAAGGCGTTGAGGGAGCTCGCCTCACTCGATGCCAAGGAAGAATGCGTTGAGGGAGCTCGCCTCACTCGACACCAAGGCAAAAGGTGTTGAGGGAGCTCTCCTCACTCGACGCCAAGGCAGAAGGCATCGAGGGAGCTCGTCTCACTCGATGCCAAGATAGAAGGTGCTGAGGGAGCTCGCCTCAGTCGACGCCAAGACAGAAGGCGTTGAGTGAGCTTGCCTCACTCGACGACACGATAGAAGACGTGGAGTGAGCTCACCTCACTCTCACTCACCTCACTCGATGCCACGGGCCTGGCTCTCCTGGGTCTTGGGATGGACTTGGCCAATCTGGCTCATGCCGACCCCACTCGCCGGATATGGAGTCTTACAGAGGGGTTGAAACGATGAAATAGAAAAACACTCGATCGAGAATCACCTCAGCAAAAGTTGATTAAAAATGCGATAATAAACCCCAACATAATATGGTAAAGGTACTTGACTATGGAGGTTCCTAAAGCATGGACACGGTCTCTCAAAGACGCGCCCAACTGAGTTTAGGAAGGTCCGACTGAACTCTCGTCCAAATCGGAGACCTAAAGCTCGCTTTACGTGGTGAACACCGGTTTTGGATTTCACTACAATCCAAGAGATTTAACATCTGCCTCTCTCGAGGGGTGCGTGAAACTCTATTTACGCTTGATTGTTCACTTCAAACTATGAGCCTCTCGGCTAGCTAAGAGTGAAAACAAATATGGAAATTATATATCGATGATATAACTCCAAGCCTGAATTTTCAAGACTAAATCAATGGCCTAAACCCTAAAAATAAAATATATACTTAAAGCATCATAACTTAATCAACTCGAATCTCGGATCATCAAGATCGAGTACAAGGAGGATTAGTTAATCATGGAGAACTGGAGGAAGAGAGATGGGTAGAAGAATATTATGAAAACAAAGTTAAAGGGCACTTTATATTATTGCTAAAAGAGAGCTACAACATTGAAATAAAAGATTACAAGTGCATGGAAATGAAACCTAAATTAGCATTAACATTAAGCTACTAAAGAAATTACAAGAGCTATTACAAAAGGGTACACTAAGCTAGAATTATGAAAAGCTTAAAATGAGAAAGAGAGAGAGGAAAAACTCGAAAGGAAAGACATGAAAAACTCCAAGAAATAAATGGGCAACACCTCCCCTCTCAACCCATAACTCCCAAGGACACAAGGGGGGCTACTGAATTTATAGAATTTTTCTGGGCCGGTCACACCCCCTAGCACGCACAAGGTGGGCATGTTAGGGGGGCGTTTTTGGTATAGGGTTGACCTCAGGTGCTGGATTCTGGCGGGAATGATGATTGCTTCTGTATATTGGTGGACACGCCCTGGGACACGCCCATGTAGGGGGGGTGTAAGACACGTCACGTGAAAATCAATGGTCGGAAATCTGTTAGTCGTCAGAAAAAGTGATACATTCCCCAGGGATACGCCCGTATAGGGGGCGTATCACGTACGGGTTGACGTGCAGCAACAGAAAATATTTAATGGCACCCTGCAGGATTCGGGATCAGGGTAACACGCATAGGGACATGCCCAGGGAGGGCGTGTCAGGGGGGTGTGTCAGTTGTTTTTTCACGGGATTTGGTTTTTGGTAGAAAACTTCCTCAGGATCGGTTAAATGCCATATGACACACCCAGGGAGGGCGTGTTAGGGGGGCGTGTCAGGTTATTTTGGCTGAAAGCTGTGAAAACCTGCAAAAAGAAGAGAACACATTAGTGGCATTAATATATACAAAAGGAGATCAACATATAAGCTTAGAAGACATGATTTGTGTATTAAAAACCTGAAAATACCCTAATATTTTAGAATACAAAATGTACTATCAACATGACAACATTAATGAAACTCCCAGAGCAAGTTAGCGGCTTGAGCAAGTATTTGTGCATGTATTGTCTGAACTAAGTTGTGTAGTTCTAGTCGTAAGCTAGGTTTTGATTAGTTGCTTGTTGTGTTATTAGAATGCCGCCAAAGCTTCCGATGACAAGGTCGACTCCCAATTTTGAGGGCGAGTCGTCTGGGGCGTAGAGTGAGTGGTGTCAGCTAATCATGAAGAGAATAAAAAACCGAACTAGCAATCCAACTAGGCAAGTATACCTATCAAACTATTCCTAGGGGACACAAGTGTCGTATAAAATCCGGGAACCGTTTAGTAATCTTACTCACACGAAAACTATTATCTTATTGAAGGATTGATTTAGGGTATGTTAAAAAAAAACTTTATGTGATTAAGAAAGGAAATATAGCACTAAAAAGAGAAATATTTGTAGTTAAATAAGTACTACTAAAATGATTACACAAAGGGGTTGAAACGATGAAATAGAAAAGTACTCGAACGAGAATCACCTCGGAAAAAGTTGATTAAAAAATGTTATAATAAACCCTAAGTTAATAGGGTAAAGAACCTTGATTGTGGAGGTTCCTAAAGCTTAAACACGCTTCTGTCAAAGTCGGATCAAACAGAGTTTAGGAAGGTCCGACCGAACTCTCGTCCAAATCGGATACCTAAAACTCACTTTACTCGGTGAACCCCACTATTGGATTTCACTTAATCCGAGAGATTTAACGTCTGCCTCTCTCGAGGGGTGCGTGCAACTCTCTTTACTCTTGAGTGTTCACTTCAAACTATGAGCCTCTCATCTAGCTAAGAGTGAAAACAAAGATGGAAATTATATATCGATTGTATAACTCCAAACATGAATAATCAAGAGTAAATCGAAGGCCTAAACCCTAAAAATAAAAAGTAAATTTAAAGCATCATAACTTAATCAACTCGAACCTCGTATCATCAAGATCGAGTACAAGGAGAATTAGTTAATCATAGAGAAGTGGAGGAGGAGGAGAGATGAGTAGAAGAACATTAAGAACACAATGAAAAAGGGCACTTTATATTAATATTAAAAGAGACCTACAACTTGGAGTAAAGAGTTACACTTGAAATGAAATAAAAATCTATGCTAGCATTAACACTAGGCTACAAATGAAGTTACAAAAACTACAATAAAAGGAGTAAACTAAGCTAGGGACAAGAAAAACATAAAATGAGAAAGAGAGAGAGAGAGCATTCAACACTAAGAAACAAAGGGGCAACACCTTCCCTCTCATCCTAAAACAACCTGCTGGACACAAGGGAGAGGCCTGAATTTATAGACTTTCTTACGGGTTGGTCATGCCCTCTTTCACGCCTAGGGAGGGCTTGTAGGGGGCGTGTCATGTACGGAGTTGACCTCGGGCTCTAGAATCTGGAAGGAATGATGATTGCTTCTGTACAATGGTTGATACGCCCTGGGCAACGCCTGTGTAGGAGGGGCATGTAAGGCACATCAAGTCTCAATCATTGGTCGGAAATCCGTCAGTCATCAAAAAAAGGTGAAACACGCTCTGGGGCCACACCCGTATAGGGGCATGTCAGTACTGTTGACGTGCAGCAATAGAAAATCATTAAATACGGCAGTAGGATTCGGGATGAGGGTGACACGCCCAGAGACATGCCCAGGGAGTGAGTGTTAGGGGGCGTGTCAGGTGATTTTCTCGGGATTTGGGCTCTGGCAGCAGTCTACCTCGGGATCAGGTTACATGCCTAGTGACACGCCCAGGGTGGACGTATCAGGGGGGCGTGTCAGGTCTTTTTTGCCGAAAACTGAGAAATTCTGCAGAAGGATGAGAAAACATTAGTGGAAATAAAATATACAAAAGGAGGTCAATATATAGGCTTACAAGACAGGATTTGTGTATTAAAAACCTAAAAATATCCTAATAGTTTAGAGTACAAAATGTATTATAAAATTCCCCCAAGCTTAAGCTTTGCTTGTACCCAAACAAAGATATAAAAACTAGTTAACATAAAAAGTGACTAATCAAAAAGTTCTAATTATACTTACACAAGTACTATGCGAAATTCTAAGTAGGGAGAACGTGAAACGTAAACCTAAAACAATTACTTAAATATGGTTTAACAATTTATAAACTTTACTAATGAAAATAAATCATCCAAAATTTTAACAAAATCCTTTAAATAAATTTAAGCAAGACAACGAAATGAAAAAATGCATTTAGTTGTTATTAGATCCAAGAGACACATTATAACTATATCAATCAAATAACAAAAATCTAAATTTAAATCAAAAACTTTACTATTTTAGTTTTCTTCTTTACTTAGCTTATAAATAAAATTCAAAAACATGAATCAAAAGGGCTTATTACGATCGAAACGTTTGGTTTAGGATTATGATTAAGAGTGGAATTCAAAGATAAACAAGGAGGCTCAAAAATCATACTAAGCCAAAATAAAAAGTTTAAAAAATAAACTATTTTTCTTTTTCTTTTCTATTTTTTTTTCTATCCTTTTTTTTCTTTTCAAAAAAAGGTCAAAAATAATTTTTCTTTTCATTTTAAAATTGGGAAAACAAAAGTAAACACTTATTTTTAGCATACTTTTTCAAAAAGTTCTCCAAAAATATCACAAAATAACCCTATCATAATCATGAAATTTTTTTTTATAAAACTCAAAAGGTAAGTGTGATTAGATAGGTTGGAAAATTTTAGCTTTGGTGAACATAAAATGATAAGCGGAGCTATCAATTGAAATCAGAAAAAGGCACAAAAGCGGCTAACTAGGGATAAAAATTTTTATGGGGAGGGAATGCTCAAACGAAAACAAAAATGTCCTAAATCATTTTCATGTTTTTAAATTTATCTACATCATAAGCTTTGAAAATTTTCAAAAAACAAATCCTAGAAAATAAAAAAAGACTAATGAAATTATCTTGAAAATAGAAATAATAGGCGACTTGGATCGTTCACATCTACTATGCTTAATCAAAAGTTGACATTACAATAATTATCCAAAAATGAGAAGGTAAATAGTGGATTAAAGATTTTCAAGAAAATAAAGAACGAAAACCATAATAAAAATGCGAGTTTTAGAAAAACGTTTCACGTTAACATGCTACCGTGAATTAGAAACACAGAATGGACAATATTTTACTTTTGAAACATAATTAAAAATAATGATTAGAAAGATTATAATTACCTAAATCGTTATAAAGAATTTTGAGAAAAACAAAACAAAAACAAGGGGTACTATTGAAATACAAAAATTAGCATAATAAATTATTTTTTTATTTTGAAATATTATATTTTTTTGGATTTTTAAAGATATTATCTTTTTTTGACATTTTTCTTTAAGAAGAAAAAGGAGAAAGCAAAAGATTTTTTTTTGATTTTTTGATTGATTTTTACAAGGAAACAAAAATAAAGAAAAGAGAAAGAGGAAATCGTCCCCCAAGCTTAAAATGGACATTGTCCTCAATGGAGAAAAGAGGGGAATGAGAGAGAAAAATTAAAATAGAAATAAATGTACAAAATTGAAAACAGGTACATCCACAGATTTATGTGCCGCGAAAGTTGATTGATGTCATTCCCCCATGCTAGTACTTTGGAACTTCATGAAATGTCTTCTTTGGACTCTGTGATGGATTTAGCAGCATTGGAGCAGGCGACCGCAGAGGCTTCAGCTTGTCGGAGCCGTCCGAGGCAAAAAAGTGTAAAATAAAGAAAACAGAAAAATAACTTGTGTTCCCTCCCAAGAGAGCTCTTTATTTAAAACATCGTTAAAGATCGATGCAATAAAATAATATATTGTCCAAAAGATTATTGTCCAAAATAATAATTAAAGTTTTTAACAAAAATAAATAGTCTCAAGTTAGTTTAAAGTTCATGCATAAGAAACTTAACAATGTTCTGACTGACATCATCATCACCAGAAAAATAGTGTTTAAGACGCTGCCCATTCACTTTGAAATCGCCGTTATAAGGGTGTGAAATTAAAACAGTTCCATATGGAAAAAATTCTTTAACAGATAACGACCCAGACCAACGAGACTTTAACTTTCCCAGAAATAAACGTAAACGTGAATTATATAAAAGAACTTGGTCCCCCGAATTGAAGGTTTTTGGCTACCTTTGGTGTTTGTCATGAATTTGTTTCGTCCGCTCTTTATAAAAATTTTTATTCTTGTATGCGTAAGAGTGGCACTCGTCGAGCTCGTTAATTTGAAATTTTTTAAGGTCGCCGACAGAGTGGAGATCGAAATTTAAAAATCGTAATGCCTAAAAAGCGATGTGTTTTAATTCTACGGGTAAATGGCACGATTTTCCATAAACAAACCGATACGGCGTTCATCCGATGGCGATTTTGTACGTTGTTCGGTAAGACCATAGAGCATCATCTAATTTTGTTGACCAGTCATTTCTAGAAGTAGAAACAGTCTTTTCTAAAATTCTTTTTATCTCCGGCTAATGATGTAACGCTGTATTTAATAAGAATTTTTGAAAACTCCGCATTCCAAAAGTGTGAACCCCTATCGCTAATGATGTCTCGTGGCGTGCCGAATCGAGAAAATAATTTTTTTTAAGAAAGTAATTATGATTCGGGCATCGTTACTAGGAAGAGCTTAGGCTTCAGCCCAATATGAAACATAATTGATGACAACTAAGATGTATTTGTTTCTGAAGCAAGAAGGAAGAGGGACAACAAAATAAATTCCCTAGAAGTTAAAAACTTCGCACTCGAGCAAATAATTTTCCGGCATTTAATTTTTATTGGAAATATTTCCCCACCGTTGGCAACTATCACACCTACTCAAAAAATCTTGCACGTCTTTAAACAGGCTAAGCCAGTAAAACCGGCGCAAAGCACTTTATGAGCGATGCGAGCAGCTTGATAGTGACCACCAGTCAGTCCTTTATGCAAATGTTTTAAAATATCTAATCCTTCTTCAAAAGAAACACATCTCCTTATCACCTGGTCCGCACAAACTCAAAAAAGATACGGGTCCTCCTAAAAATTGTTCTTTAACTCAGAAAAGAATTTCTTCTTTTGTTGAGATGAAAACTCTTTTGGGAGCACACGAGCCACTAAATAGTTGGCTATGTGTGCAAACTAAGGAGAGGGGAATGTGTTAATTGAAAGCAGCTTCTCACTAGGAAAATAATCATTAAATGATTTTTCATATAAATTTTTTATATATAGATTATCTAATCGTGAGCGATGGTCGGCGACCAAATTCTCGACTCCTCACTTATCATGGATTTCTAAGTCAAACTCCTGGAGGAGTATGACACTGTGAATCAGGCGCAGCTTAGCATCTGTATTAGCAAGAAGATACTTGAGGGCTGAGTGGTCCGTAAAAAATATAATTTTTGAACGCATAATATAAGGACGGAACTTATCAAAAGCGAAAACAATAGCGAGGAGCTCCTTCTCGGTAGTGGTATAATTCTCTTATGCCGATGTAAGTGTTTTACTTGCATAATAGATGGGGTGGAAATTTTTTTATATTCGTTGACCTAATACGGCTCCAACCGCGCAACTACTCGCATCACACATAATCTCAAAGGGAAGGTCCCATATCGGAGCTATCATAGTAGGGGCATTAATTAACTTTTCTTTAATTGTTTCAAAGGCAGATAGGCAAGGTTTGTCAAATAATGAATGTGGCATCTTTTTCTAAGAGTTGAGTAAGGGGTTTGGTAATTTTGGAGAAGTCTTTTATGAAGCGGTGGTTGAAACTAGCATTTCCTAAGAAACTTGTTATAGCATTGACGTTCGTAGGCCGCGACAACTTCTTCGATAACTTCTATCTTAGCAATGTCTACTTCAATTCCTCTCGCAGAAATCTTATGACCCAAAACTAACCCTTCCCTCACAATAAAATGGCATTTTCCCAATTTAGGGAAAGGTTAGTTTCTTCGTATCATTCTAAAACTTTCCTAGGTTTTCTAAGCAACTATCAAACGCATCGCCGAACACAGATAAATCATCCATAAATACCTCCATAATGCTTTCTACGTATTGTAGCTAGGGGACACAAGTGTCGTATTAAAATCCGGGAACTGTTTAGTAATATTACTCATACGAAAACTATTATCTTATCGAAGGATTATTTTAGGGTTTGTTAAAAGAAAACGAATTGCGATTAAGAAAGGAAATATAGCGCTTAAAAGAGAACTACTTGCAATTAAATAAGAACTACTAAAACGATTACACAAAGGGGTTGAAACGATGAGATAGAAAAGTACTCAATCGAGAATCACCTCGACAAAAGTTGATTAAAAATGTGATAATAAACCCTAACTTAATAAGGTAAAAGACCTTTACAGTGGAGGTTCATAAAGCTTGAGCACGCTTCTCTCGAAGTCGAACCTAACTGAGTTTAGGAAGGTCTGACCGAACTCTCGTCCAAATCGGAGACCAAAAGCTCGCTTTACGCGGTGAACCCAACAATTATATTTCACTCTAATCCGGGAGATTTAACGTCTGCCTCTCTCGAGGGGTGCGTGCAACTCTCTTTAATCTTGAGGGTTCACTTCAAACTACGAGCCTCTTAGCTAGCTAAGAGTGAAAATGAAGATGGAAATTATATATCGTTCATATAACTCCAAACATGAATAATCAAGAGTAAATTGACGGCCTTAACCCTAAAACGAAAAAGTCAATTTAAAGCATCATAACTTAATCAACTCTAACTTCGGATCATCAAGATCGAGTACAAGGAGGATTAGTTAATCATGGAGAAGTGGAGGAGGAGAGATGAGTAGAAGAACATTAATAACACAAAGCAAAAGGGCACTTTATATTAATATTAAAAGAGAGCTACAACTTGGAGTAAAGGTTACACTTGCAATGAAATAAAAACCTATGCTAGCATTAACTCTTGGCTACAAAAAAAGTTACAAAAAATACAACAAAAGGAGTACACTAAGCTAGGGACAAGAAAAGCATAAAATGAGAATGAGAGAGAGAGAGAGCATAAAAAAACAAAGAAACAAAGGGGCAACACCTCCCCTCTCATCCTAGAACTACTTGCTGGACACAAGGGGAGGTCTTAATTTATAGGCTTTCTCATGGGTTGGTTACCCCCTCTATCATGCCTAAGGAGGGCATGTTAAGGGATCGTGTCATATACGGAGTTGACCTCGGGCTCTGGATTTTTGCAGGAATGTTGATTTCTTTTGTACAATGGTGGACATGCCCTAGGCCACGCCCGTGTAGGAGGGGAGTTGAAGGCATGTCAAGTATCAATCATTGGTCAGAAATCCGTCAGTCAAAGAAAAAGGTGGAACATGCCCCAGGGCCTTGCCCGTGTAGGGGGGAGTGTCAGTACTATTGACATACAACAATGAAAAATATTTAAAGGCGACAGCAGGCTTTGGGATGAGGGTGACACGCCCAGAGACATGCCAAGGGAGGGCATTTTAGGGGGCATGTCAGGTGATTTTCTCGGGATTTGGGCTCTGACAGTAGTCTTCCTCGGGATCAGGTTAAACGCCCAGGGAGGGCATATCAGGGGGGCGTGTCAGGTCATTTGGGCCGAAAACTGAGAAAATATTCAGATGGAAGAGAAATCATTAGTGGCAATAAAATATACAAAAGGAGTTAAATATATAAGCTTACAAGACACGATTTGTGTATTAAAAACCTAAAAATACTCCAATAGTTTAGACTACAAAATGTATTATCAGTGAAGTAGTGATCGAAGGACGATGTCAAAGCAATGAGGCTCTATCCAGGCAAATGATGGAGATGTAGTCGTAGATCTAGGCCTTGTTGTTTGTTGTGTCTGGTAGCCGATTAGAGTGCAATACCCTGTTCTGGGTCAAGCTATTCCTATTCCCCCCACTCCCCTAGTGCCCCCAGCTGTGTTGTTACTAGAGATGAACTTTATCTCGCATTTTCAGCAATTAGGACCCCCTATCTACGATGGTGGAGCGGACATTATGTCTTTGGATGACTAGATTATAGTGATCAAGGAGATTTTCTCAAACTCACGGATTTTTACGGACCAAAGAGTGATGGTCGCTGCTTACTAGCTGAAGGGTTTTGCAAAGAGCTGGTGGTTAAGAGAAAAGGAGAACCTTAAGGATGGATGTTCATGGGAAGCCTTCAAGGAGTTATTGCTGAGGAAGTTCCAGCCATCGGTCAAGCAAGACCGCTTGATGAATAATTTTCTGTACCTAAAGACAAGGCAACTCACGGTTAGTGAGTACAAGGTGGAGTTTAGTAATTTGAGCCAGTTTGCCCTGGATCGGGTATCCTTAGAATCTAGCAGAGTTAAGTGTTTTCTGGGTGGTCTGAGGAATGAAATCCACCAGATGGCCAGTACTTATGGATCTGGAAGTTATGCTGAAGTTGTAGAAGCCACCATAAAGGTCAAAGCAATTGATAATGCGAAGAATCAAGGACAGCAAATGAGGAAAGATAAGAGGAAGTCTAATGAGGGTAAGAACTCTAAGGATTCTGGTCCTACTTCAAGAAAGAGAAGCAAAGAGGTGTGTAGTTTTTGTGGTCGGTTGGGCAACCCGTTTGACAAATGTTTTAATAGATTGGGAGCTCAAAAGCATGAGTTGGTGCATGCGACTCATAGTGCTCCCAAAGGGAAACTTGTTTGTACATTATGCAAACGAAAGGGGCACGATGCAACCCATTGTTGTAGTAAGGATAGAGTCTTCTTTCAGTACAGACAAAAAGAACATTTCAAGTCCAAGTGCCTGCATTCTCAGCCCACACTGCAGCCAGTTCAACTTCAGGCTTTGTCTCCACCGCAACATTTGGACAAAAGGAAAGGGCAAGTTAAACGTGGTGACCTTGGAGGAAGCACAGATGTCTACCCAAGTGATTTCAAATTAGATCCTAACCTAGATTATTTTTAGCTCATAATTATAGTTATCGATGTTGCTCGGTTAGTTATGTATGTGATTTTAATGGGAAGTTTATTGTAAAGAATTGTTGGGCACGTGTTCTTTTCGATTTTGGTGCTACCCACTCGTTGGTGTCTAGGGCCTTTGTTGAGCGGCATCGTTTGACTCTTGATCAAGTTGGCAATTCGTTTCGTATCAAGTTTCCCTCTAGTGATTCGGTGGTGTCGGACAAGGGTATCATGGGTTGTCTGATTCTTTTAGGCAATTTCCTAGTTATTGATGATCTGAAGGTGAGAGACTAGGAGGACTTCGATGTGATCTTGGGCATTGACTGGTTGTCCAGGTATGATGCGGTTATCAAATTCAAGGTCAAGCATTTGAACATCAAGATGGACAACGATCAACCCAGGATTATTTATAGTAATTCGCGCCAGGATTCCCAGATTATTTCTTCGGTATGTGCTCGGAAACTTTTAGATTCTTGTAGTTTTGATTACTTGGTTTCCATTTTGGGAATCGTTAGTGGTTTGCCGTATGTCGAGGCGGTTCCGGTGGTGCATGAGTTTTCAGATGTTTTCCCTGATAGTTTTCCTAGTATAGCACCTGAGAGGGATGTAGAGTTTATTATATACCTTGAGTCGGGTACTCGTCCTATTTCTAAGGCACCGTAACTTATGGCCCCTCGTGAGCTGGATGAGTTGTGTACCAAGTTGGACGAGTTGTTGCTGAATGGATTTACTAGACTAAGTTCATCATTTTTGGGTGCTCCCAGGTTGTTTATGAAGGAAAAGGATGGCTCTATGAGGCTGTGCATAGATTATAGAGAATTGAACAAGGTAACTATCAAGAACAAGTATCCTTTGCCACGAATAGATGATTTGTTTGATCAGTTGCGTGGTAGAATGGTGTTTTAGAAGATTGACCTTCATTCAGGCTACCATTAGTTGAGGATTCGTGAGACGAATATTCTACGGACCGCTTTCTGTTCTCGGCATGGACATTTTGAGTTCTTGGTAATGTCCTTTGGTTTTACAAATGCACCCTCTACCTTCATGGACATGATGAACAGAGTGTTCAAGGATTTTCTTGACCGTTTCGTGGTCATGTTTTCTTCTTGAGTCATGTGGTTGATGACCCGCAAACAGAGTCTTATTTAGGTGGTTGGTTCAATGAGTCGAACGTTACAGACTTCCTAAAAAGCGAGTTTTTAATGAAAGGAGGCAAGTGCACCTATCGCATGTAGTACTCGATATTCGGGGGAATATCGAGGTCGTACTATTCTCAGGGTCGGGTTGATTATCCCTACTGCTCTAGAAGTAACTATTATTTTACTAAAAATATGATGGGGATTTTAATTAACTAAGGCGGATAAAATAAAGTCGTGAAAAGGATTTATAAAATTCGATGAAGGGTTAACGCTCGACACAAAATTGGATTAAGACTAAAATAACTCTTAATAACTAGAGAACAAAAATTTCAAATTATTAAAAGGCAACTTGGCTGTGGAGATTCCACAAACATGAGCTCACCAATCTCTACGAATATTGCTCACATGAACATTAAGACTATTCGACCGAAATCTAGTCCGACGAAGGATTCATCTTAATGCCCGCATTACGCTATGAACCCCGCTATTGGGTAGGGAACCCAATACGGTAGAGTTATTCTTCTCCTCTCTCGAGGGTATGCACGCAACTCTATTTACCCAAGGGTTATTGGTCTATACGTACGGCCTCTCGGCAATCAAGAGTATGGACAACAGAAATAGGGCCAACACATCGATATGTTGTCCTACACGTCGTAATCCAGGGGCAAACCTTAAGTCCTTAAATTAAAGTTAGAAAAATAAACTTTAATTAATTCGAGTTATTTTACTTGATCCAATGCTCTTTGATGCTGAGGGCTAATGACAATTAGCCACTCATCGTTATGGGGATGACTTATGATTTTTATGAGGCGTGAGTTCGTAACTAAGCGCTAAAGGGTTATAAGAAGAAGACAAAAATAATAACAAAAAGTTTTGAAAAATTGAAAAGCTAAATTAAGGCGAGAACTCACACACTCAATGAAACCATAAGTAAAATGGCAAGTCCTACTCGAATGAGTAGGAGGGAAATAAATGCTAGTACAAGTCCTACTCAACGAGTAGGTGGGAAATGACGAGTCCTACTCAAACGAGTAGGCGGGAAATATAGCGAGTCCTACTCAACTGAGTAGGCGGAAAATAAATGCATACGCATGTACACACTCTTCATAATTGAAAGAAAGCTGTAAAGATTATCTCATAAACGCCCGCACTCTACGAAACTGAAGAAAGCCATAAAGAAAATGATAAAAACTACCTCATACACTCACACACACTTCATCAAATTTGAAAAAGACAAAATAAAAATATAACCTATACACTCACACACTATAATTAAAGAGAAAATCAAAGTTATTCAAAAATAAAAATAACAATATTCCTACTCCTAAAGCATACCAAAAACACATAAAAAGAATAAATAAAAATAAAAAGAGCAAAAGGTTTTCAAAACAAAGCAAAAACTAAAGTCCTTTAAAAATTAAAATTCCTAATGTTTCATTTTAGGGTTCATAAAAGTGATTAAAAAGTTGAAATAAAATTAAAAGGACAAAAAGTTTTACAATCCTTAAAAAAATTACGTATAAAAAATCAAAAACACGTTTTAAAACCTCTTTAACAAACCCATAAAAATGAAAATAAAACACCTTTAAAAAGACATGAAAGCTAAAGAGAACAAAAAAAGCTATCATAACCACATTCTAGTTAGAAAGAAGACTAGAACAGAGCCTATTATAATGAAAAATGTAACACATAAACATAATAATTTTCTTTTTCATAAAAACACACTCACATCATAAAGAGAAAAATAAGGAAAAACAAAGGATATAAGAGGAATAAATTGGGACGCCCAGATGCATTTCATGACAATATAAGGAGAGTAAAACTAACATATTTTATTAATGAAAAAAACTATTACAAAGCTAAAACAAACAATAAAGGAGAGGGGGAAAAAGTTTCCTTATATAGTATGGAAATACACTAAGGCAGCCCACTAACACACAAAATTGGCCCAAAAGTTTGTACCCTTGGACCATTCTTAAATTTTTGATTTATAGACAAAAAAGAGGTGACACGCCCTCTGGTCACGAGCGTGTTTGGGGGTGGGTAGGGCTGGGGTGAAGGAGAAGCCAAAATCTTGTCAGCTGGAGACATTCCAGAAGCTTCTGGAGCGGGACACACATTAGTCACGAGCGTATGGTGCTAGACACGGGCGTGTCAAGAAAATTTTAATGGTGAAGGCGTCGAGCATTGAGCTGGGGTCGACGAACGCTGAACGTCAAACGTCGAGTTGGATTTATACGAGCGTGTCCAATATGATGCGGGCGTGTCATGGCGTTGAGTGTTGCTAGAAGCGTCGAGCGTCGAGCTCGGGTTGACGAACGTCGAGCTCGGGTCGACGAACATTGAGCTAGGCTGGACATGGGCATGTCATTTTGGGACATGGGTGTGTCCAGCAGGTTTTGACGAAGGTCGATCATGGAACGTCGAGCTGGGTTCGATGAAGGTTGAAAGTCGAGGGCGTGACAAGTGCGTGTCGGGCATGGGACACGGGCCTGTCTTTTGATTTTTTAGCTTTTTCTAAAAAAATTCTAAAAAACAAAATAAAGCTAAGTTAGAACAATAATTACAAAAATGAAACATTTTATTGAAGAAAAAAAACTAAAAACAACGAAAATAAACTAAAATGATCTAATAAAAGTACTAAAAAATACGTACATTTACAACTTATAAAATACCCCCATACTTAAGCTTTTGATATTCCAGAGCAAAAGTTGGAGATGAACTTATAGGGAATTAAAAGAAATCCTTAATTTACTAACGCATAAATTAATTGAAAGAGAGATCTAGATAACCATCTAGGGTATAAGATTTAAGTCCTAATCCATGAAAATAATTTAAATAAAGGAAAAGTTTTGGCCAAAAGACTTCTTGAAGTAACCAAATAGCAAGCATAAATTGTATATCGTTAACTAACAAAAATAGATTGGAATTATAAGAACTTTAGCTTACAAGAGTTTTAAAGGAAATAATGCAATTTAGAATATGCTCACAAAAGATTTTAAATTAATTCTATAATCAAGTAAATTGGCTAAAGGAGTTGTTTGGGTTTATGAAGAGGGCTTAGGCTTGGAGGCGAGGTAATTTTTTTCTCGAACCTTAGATGAATATTTTTTTGGATGTTTTAGGAAAATGAAATCTTATTTTCCTAACATATATTTATTTTGAACAACTTCAATATAACTCAATATATATGTATAGGAGTAATGAATTTTATCCTCTTACTCCGTAACATATAATCTTTTAAAATATTGGATGCCTAAGTTTACGGAATGAAATCTTATTCCACATGACATAAGTTTTTTTAAGGATAGAAATTTTATCATGTCAAGTAAAACATGATAAATATGGGTAGATATGGTTTATTTTTTCAAGAAGAATACTAGCTTTTAATAAAAAAAAATTAGAGCAACTTTGATAAATTGAACATTCATGTATTTCAAGAAGCTTGAAGTGGAAATAATTGAAGTCTGTAGTAGTTTTTTTCTAACATAATACACGTGCCTCTATTTTAGATAAATTAGAAGTAGTGCCTAAAACAAGTACGCTATATTAAGAAAGAAAAACATAAGGTATTCTTTAAAACTTTACCCCGCTATTTTAATATATCAATCTTTAATTAACAAATGAATAGTAGATAAAGAATTAATGAAATTCACATATAAATATACTCACAACGATATTTTTGGAGAGCAAAAATGATTAAGAATGGAATATTCGATTTATTTGTTTTATAATTTTTGAATTTTTAAACTTATCAGCTTTTTTTGTATTTTCTATTTATGTCTTTAATATATAAATATACATACTAAAAATGCGAAAAAGATGTATATATTTTTTTGAAATGTTTCATGTATGTTTTAAATTTTTTTGTATTTTTAAGATTTTTTAAGAAAATATTTACAAAAGAGGAAAGAGAGTGAAGTTATTTACAAAGAGGACGAGGAAAGGAAGTGAGGAGAGAGAACATAATATTTACAAAAAAATATTTACAAAGAAAAATATTGACAAAGTAATTCTAAATATATTTTTTGTTGATTTTTTGTTTTGTAATTTTTTGAATTTTTTGATGATAAAATAAACAACAAAAAAATATTTTTTTTACTTTTCATTTTATAATATTTTTTTTGTTAGTTTTGTTTTTTTGTTGTCATTTTTGTATTTTAAATTTTAAAATATTTTTGTTCAAGTGCGGAAAATGGAAGTGCGAAAAGGAAAGCACAAAAAACACTCCCATACATAAATCCAACATTATCCCCAATGTTGTAGCGTAAGTATGCGGAACAAAAATGAAAAAAAAATGCAATATTTACAAAAAAATAAAAAGGGAGGGTAGGAACTTCCCTGGAACGTGTTCGAGGAGGCCCATTTAGTAACCCTGCATTATTAAAAAGAGTAGCAAACAAAATAAGGAAAGAGAGAAAAAGGTAGATGTGGGGTGCCTCCCAAGAGCGCTTTGTTTATATTCGTGTAGCTTGACTATTTTGGCAGGGTTATAATGTCGAGGAAAGTTATTATTTTGTTATTACCGATCACTGGATCGCCCTCCATGTATAACTTTAACAGATGATCGTTTACTTTAAACGACCCTCTTTCTGGGTAGGATACGAGTACGCACCCATATGGCCAAACCACTTCAACTTTGAAGGGGCCGGACCATCGTGATTTTAGTTTACCCGAAAAAAGCCTATGACGTGAATTGTAAAGAAGGACAAGATCGCCCGGAGAAAAAAAATTGGGGTATTGATTTTTCGATCGTGATAGGACATAGAACACTCCTTATAGAACCTATTGCTCTCGTAAGCGTTTGCACGCCATTCATCAAGCTCGTTTAGTTGCAGTTTTCTATTTTGAGCGGCTAAGTTAGCGTCGATGTATACGAGTTTTAAAGCCCAAAGAGCGTGATGCTCTAGTTCTGCGGGGAGATGACACACTTTGCCATAGATGAACCAAAACGGCATAAAACCCATTACGGTTTTGTATGTCGTCGATATGCCAACAACGCATCGTCGAGTTTGACGGACCATTCTTTCTTATTAAGTGAAACAATTTTTTTCTAATATACGCTTAATCTCTCGGTTTACTACCTTGACTTGGCCACTTGTTTGCGGGTGATAGGATGTGGCAAGTTTGTGTATGACTCCGTATTTAGCTAATGTCTTAGCCATTTGGGCGTGTTTAGAAATACGTTCACCTATCACTTATAATAGCGCAAGGTGTGCCGAAGCGAGAAAATAGTTTTTTAAGGAAGGTAACGAGGACTCACACAACGTTGGTGGGGAGAGCATGTGCTTCCGCCCACCTTGATACATAGTCGACTGCCACTAAAATATAAATATTTTTAAAAGAAGGAGGTAGGGGGCACACAAAATTGATGGCCCTTAAATCGAAGACTTCACACTCTAAAAGTATGTTTTGGGGCATCTCATCACGATGAGAGATATCTACCCAACCGCTGGAAGCTATCACAGGAGCACACTAAATTGTGCGCATATTTGAAAAGAGTGGGCCAAAAGAAGCCCGCCTCCAGTGCCTTTCGTGCGGTCCGGTTAGCTTGATAAATCCCACCGGCCGGACCCTCATGGCAGTGCCTACGTATTTGCGTGCACTCGACTCCCGCGACGCATCTTCGGATCGTATGGTTCGCGCAGATACGAAATAGAAAAGGGTCCTCCCAAAAGAAATTTTCAAGTCAGAAAACAATTTCTTCTTTTGCTGGATCAAAAAATTCCTTTGGGAGCACCCGCGCAACTAAATAGTTCGTAAAATCTGCGAAACAAGGCGAAGAAGACGAAAATGTATTTATGTCTAGGAGGCGTTCCTCAGGGAATCTGTCATTTATGTCTGATTCGACGAGCGCTTTTGCACCCGAATTTTCTAAATGGGAGAGGTGATCTGCGGCTAAATTTTTAATGCCCTTCTTATCCCAGATCTCCAAATCAAATTCTTGAAGGGGGAGAACCCATTTAAGAAGGCGGGGCTTGGCATCGGTTTTAGCGAGTAAATATTTAAGGGCGGAGTCGTCGGTAAATACGATAACTTTAGATAGCGTTATATACAAGTGAAACTTATCAAAAGCGAAAACGACGGCTAAGAGTTCCTTTTCCGTTGTTGTGTAATTTACTTGTGGAGAAGTGAGCGTCTTGCCAGCGTAACAAATTGGATGAAAGTGTTTGTCTACGCGTTGGCCAATAACGGCACCTAACGCAATATCACTAGTGTCACACATAATCTCAAATGGAAGTGACCAATCAGGCGTCACTACAATGGGTGAATTGATAAGTTTTTGTTTTATAAAATTAAATGCAGACTCGCATTCGCTACTAAAGACAAAATTTGATTCCTTTTCCAAGAGGCGAGTAAGCGGCTTTGATATTTTTGAAATTTTTTGAATGAAACGTCTATAATAGCCCGCGTGGCCTAAGAAACTCCTAATGGATTTTACGTTGGTTGGCGGCAGAAGTTTTTCTATAATTTCTACCTTGGCCTTATTTACCTCCATCCCCTTAGACTAAATCATATGGACGAGAACCAAACCTTCTTGAACCATGAAGTTACACTTTTCATAATTTAAAATGAGATGCGTGTCCTCGCATCGCTGTACGACACGATCTAGATTTCGAAGACAAGATGGGAAAGAGCGTCCGAAAATAGAAAAGTCATCCATAAAGACTTCAATAATCTCTCCTCCAAGCTCGCCAAAGATTTCCAGCATACATCTTTGGAATGTAGTCGACGTATTACAGAGGCTAAAGGGCATTCCTCGGTAGGCGAAGGTGCCAAATGGGCAGGTAAAATTTGTTTTCTCTTGATCATTGGGGGAAATGGGCATTTGGAAAAACCCTAATAAACCATCAAGAAAACAATAAAATGGATTACCGAATAAATGCTCCAGAACATGGTCTAAAAATTGAAGTGGAAAATGGTCCTTACAGGTGGCATCATTTAGTTTTCTATAATCAATGCACACTCGTTAACCCATTATAGTATGAGTTGGGGAGAGTTCATTATGCTCATTTTCCATTACAGTTAGACCACCCTTCTTGGGCACGACATGAACGAGACTTACCCACGCTCTATCAGAAATGGGATAAATAATCCCCACATCTAATAATTTAATTATCTCGGCTTTAATGATGTCTTTCAAGTTTGGGTTAAGATTTCACTGCGGCTGAATGGTTTTGCGACAATTATCATTGAGGAAAATCTTATGAGTGCAAAAAAAGGGGTTAATCCCCTTAAGATCAGAAATTTGCAGTGCAATTGCGTGGCGATGTTTGAGAAAAACTTCAAATAAATCGGAAGTCTCTGAATCACTCAAATGGGAAGAAATGATAATGGGAAGGGTATCATTTTTTCACAAAAAAGTGTATTTGAGAGATTCGGGTAGGGGTTTGAGGTCTAGGATGGGAGGTTCTTCTAGCGAGGTTTTGATTCTAATATCTTTCGAACCAATTTGTTCGAAAGGCAAGGCTATAGAATTATCCTCGTCGGAATAAAAATTTTCGAGCGCAAAAATATCATCGTTAAGAAAAATTGACTCGAAAAAAGGCGAAGAATGATCTCCAAAAAAAGAATATAAAGAATAGCAAAAATCGTCGCTCGATGACGAGTCTTCCATCGAGGGATTAATAGAGAGAGTAACTTCATCATTTCCTACCCAAAGGAGGAGACGACCGTTACTCAGATCTATTAGAGCGCGGGAGGTGGAGAGAAAAGGGAGACCGATTATTATTAGTACATCGGCGTCCTCCTCGATGTCCAAGATGACGAAGTCTACCAAAAAGATAAACTTGTCAACTCGAACAAGTACGTCCTCCACTACCCCAATGGGGAATTAAACCGAGCTATCCAGTAACTGGATGTGCATATTAGTAGGTGATGGAGTGACACAACCTAATTTTTTAAAGAGCGAGAACGACATTAAATTAATGCTCGCGTCAAAATTTGCAAGAGCGTATTTTACTAATATATTGCCAAAAAGGCACGGGATGGAAAATCATCCCGGTTCATTTTGTTTTGGGGGAAATTTATTAGTAAGAGCCTCCGAGCAGTCTGCATTGAGCTCTGATATGCAAAATATTTTCTAATTTTTGTTTATTAGAAAGAAGCTCTTCCAGATATTTTGCATACTTAGGCATCTGCGAGATCGCCTCGCAGAAAGGAATATTAATATGAATTTGTTTTAATAGTAAAATAAATTTTTTGTATTGCGCATCCTTATGCTCATTATCTAACCTATGCGGATACTACAGGGCCTTGTTTAAAAACATTTTTCGTTTAAAATTGATAAAGGCGGCGCAATTGAAGAAGGGGAAAAGGGGTCGGAGGGGAAATATGTACCTACGGATCGGTCCACTTTGGATCGACCACCTCCTTACCACTACGTAAGGTTATAGTATTGGCGTTCTCCCGAGGGTTGAGCTCCGTATTTCCCGGCAGTGCCCCGAGCGCGTGCTCGGACATCATTCTCGCCAGTTGTCCAACCTGTTGTTCAAGGGTTTTTAGCGATCTGGTGATGTTCCGAATATTTGATTCGTTGGAAGCTATGTATTTATAAAAATTTTCCTCAACCGGAGAAGGTTTCAGAGGAGGAGGCGGGAAAAATGTGGGCGCAAAATAATTAGGGGGACGCTGCGCATTGTTCGGGTTGCTCCAAGAGAAATTGGGGTGATTCCTCCAACCCGTGTTATAGTTATTACTATAGGGGTTGTTGTTGGGGTTGAAGGAAGGATGACCCGAATTTCCTATGAAGTCCACGAACTCTTCAGCCACACATATGTTAGGGGGAAAAAAATAAGGCGGTGTGGAGGAGGAATTAGTCATCTCTGCCACCTGCTTTTTTAACCTTTCAACTTGAAGGGTTAACAGAGCAGTGGCATCCACATCAAAAATGCCGACCGCCTGCTTTGGGTGTCCCAACGGGACGTTCCTCTGATAGGCATTCATAGCCATCTCTTCGAATAAATCATGGGCGGCCTCGGGGGTTTTGTTGTTTAATTTTCCCACGGCAGCCGCGTCAATCATTTGACGCGTCTGAAAAATTAAGACCATTATAATAAATTTGTTCCTGCAACCACGTTGGCAGCACGTGGTGCGGTCACCGGTGAAGGAACTCCTTAAATCGTTCCCATGTCTCATATAGAAACTATGGATCATTTTGCACAAACGAAGAAATGTCCGCCCGCAACTTTGCAGTTTTTGCAGGCAGAAAGTACTTCGTCACGAACCGCTCCATCAACTCAGCACAGGTGGTGATACATCCTCGCGGGAGGGAATTTAACAATGCCTTAGCTTTGAATTTAAGGGGAAAAGGAAATAGGTGCAAGCGAATGGCATTATCAGTGACGCCATAAATCTTGAACATGTCGCATATTTCCAAAAAAATGGACAAGTTGATATTCTGGTCCTCATCCGGCAGTCCATCAAACTGCACGACATTTTGGACCATTTGAATTACACTTGAGTTTATTTCGAAATTATTATTTACCACCGTAGGGCGAATAATACTAGTCCAGTATCATACATGTTAGGCCAGGCGTAATAAGACATAGTATGCTCGGCCGCTTGAGTAGGGTTAAGGTCGGCCATAACTACGGTAGAGGGTTCTCTGATATATTCGTCGGGGTCTAAAAAAGGAATTCGGCATTGAGATCGAATACGCGCAAGGGACCGTTCGATCTCAGGGTCGAAGTCAAAAATTTCAGACTCAGAGGTTTGTCCATGGGTCATAGACACTAAAATATAAACTAAATAATAAACTCCTTTTTTTTGTATTTTTAAATTGAGTTTTTAAGTTTTTTTTAAGTTTTTAGAAAATAAGTAAAAGTAATGGACTCCGGAATTCTAAATAACAACTCAAGAGAGTCCCCAGCAATGCGGCTAAAAACTTGATGGCCCGCGAACAGACTTTTATTTAGGTTGTTGGTTCGATGAGTCGAACGTCACGGACTTCCTAAAAAGCGAGTTTTTAACGAAAGGAGGAAGGTGCACCTATCACATGTAGTACTCGATATTCAGGGGAATACCAAGGTCGTATTATTCTCGGGGTCTGGTTAATTATCCCTAATTCTCCAGGAGTAACTATTTTTTTACTAAAAATACGATGGGGATTTTAATTAACTAAGGCGGATAAAATAATGGCACGAAAACGATTTAGAAAATTCGATGAAGGGTTAACGCTCGGCACCGAATCAGATTAAGACTAAAATAACTCTTAATAACTAGAGAACCAAAATTTCAAATTAATAAAAGGCAACTTGGCCGTGGAGGTTCAACAAACATGAGCTCACCTATCTCTAGGAATATCGCTCACCTGAACATTAAGTCTATTTGACCGAACGCTAGTCCGACGAAAGAATTCCTCTGAATGCCCGCATTACGCTAAGAACCCCGTTTTGGATGGGGAACCCAATCTGGTAGAGTTACGCTTCTCCTCTCTCGAGGGTATGCATGCAAATCTATTTACCCAACGGTGATAGGTCCATACGCATGGCATCTCGGCAAGCTAGCGTATGGAAATCAGAAATAGGTCCCAAACATCGATATTTGGTTCTACGCATCGTAAACCTGGGGCAAACCTTAAGTCCTTAAATTAAAGTGAGAAAAGGAACTTTAATTAATTCGAGTTATTTTATTTGTCCCAATACTCTTCGATGCTGAGGGATAAGGACGATTAGCCACAAATCGGTATGGGGACGGCTTATGATTTTTATGAGGCGTGAGTTCGTAACTAAGTGCTAAAGGGTTATAAGAAGAATACAAAAATTATAACCCAAAGTTTTGAAAAATTTCAAAGCAAAATTAAGGCGAGAACTCACACACTCAATGAAAGCATAAGTAAAATGACAAGTCCTACTCGAATGAGTAGGCGGGAAATAAATGCAAGTACAAGTCCTACTCAACGTGTAGGCGGGAAATGACGAGTCCTACTCAAACGAGTAGACGGGAAATAAATGCATATGCACATACACAGTCTTCATAATTGAAAGAAAGCTGTAAAGATTACCTCGTGAATGGACGCACTTTACGACATTGAAGAAAGCCATAAATACTACATGATACACTCACACACAATTCATCAAATTTTAAAAAGACAAAATAATAAGATAACTCGTACACTCACGCACTCTAATTAAAGGGAAAATCAAAGTTTTTCAAAAATAAAAATAACAACATTCCTACTCCTAATGCTTACCAAAAACACATAAAAAGAACAAATAAAAATAAAAAGAGCAAAAGCTTTTCAATACAAAGCAAAAAACTAAAGTCCTTTAAAAATTAAAATTACTACTTTTTCATTCTTAGGGGTTTATAAAAGTGATTAAAAAGTTGAAATTAAATTAAAAGGACAAAAAGTTTTACAATCCTAAAAAAAACTAAGTAAAAAAAATAGAAAACACTTTTTAAAACCTCTTTTACAAACCCATAAGAATGAAAATAAAACACATTTAAAAAGACATGAAAGCTAAAGAGATCAAAAGAAAACTATCATAACAACATTCTTGTTAGAAAAAAGACTAGAACAGAGCCTATTATAATGACAAATTGAACACATAAACATAATAATTTTCTTTTTCATAAAAACACACACACATCATAAAGAGAAAAACAAGGAAAAACAAAGGATAAAAGAGGAATAAAATTAGGACGCCCACATGCATTTAATGACAATATAAGGAGAGAAAAACTAACATATTTTATTAATAAAAAGGAACTATTACAAAGCTAAAACAGACACTAAAGCAGAGGGGGAGAAAGTATCCTTACATAATATGGGAATACACCAAGGCAGCCCACTAACAGATAAAATTGGCCCAAAAGTTTAAACCCTCTTACCATTCAGGAATTTTTTATTTATAGATAAAAAAAGAGGTGACACACCCTCTGGTTACGGGCATGTGGGGGGGGGGGGGGTGTATCGGGCTGCAGGAGAAGCCGAAATCTGGTCAGTTGGCGACATTCTAAAATCTTCTAGAGCAGGACATGCGTTGGTCACGGGCGTGTCGGCCTAGACACGGATGTGTTAAGAAGGTTTTACTGGTGAAGGCGTCGAGCATAGAGCTGGGGTCGACAAACGCTGAACGTCAAACGTCGAGCTAGATTGATACGGGTGTGTCCAATATTACACGGGCGTGTCATGGAGTTAACTTACATCATAATCCACACCCTCAGTAGGCAGGGTCAGAACGAGAGTCATGCACAATCTCTTCTTTAACTCCAGGAAGGCTTCTTCGCACTTCTCGCTCCAAACAAAAGCCACGTTCTTCTGAGTCGGCTTGGTCAAAGGTGCAGCTAGGAAAGAGAAACCCTCCACGAACCTCCTGTAGTAGCCAGCCAACCCTAGGAAGCTCCTGATCTCCTTAGGCGTATTCGGCCTACTCCAATCCATCACTGCTGCGATCTTTTCTGGATCGACCGAGATCTCCTACTTGTTCACCACGTGGCCTAAAAATGAAACCTGAGGCAACAAAAATTCGCACTTGCTCAGCTTGGCGAATAACTTGTGATTCCTCAACTTCGATAGAACCAAACACGGATGCTGCTCATACTCCTCAGCGCTGCGAGAATAAACCAACACGTCATCGATGAAAACCACCACGAACTTACCTAAGAAATCCTTGAACACCCGGTTCATCATATCCATGAAGGCTGATGGTGCGTTGGTCAAACCAAACGAAATCACCAAGAACTCAAAGTGTCCATGCCTCGATCTAAACGCAGACCGTAGAATATCAGCATCACGGATCCTGAGCTAATGATAGCCAGAACGAAGATCGATCTTGGAGAACACCATGCTACTGCGCAACTGGTCAAATAAATCATCGATCCTCGGCAGAGGGTACCTGTTCTTAATGGTGACTTTGTTCAACTCCCTATTGTCGATGCAAAGCCACATCGACCCATCTTTCTTCTTCACAAACAGCACAGGAGCACCCCAAGACGACGAACACTACATGATAAATCCCTTTACCAACAACTCATCCAACTGAACTCGCAACTCCTCTAACTTACAAGGGGCCATCCGGTACGGCGCCTTAGCAATAAGACACGTACTCGGCTCCAAATCAATCACAAACTCCACATCCCGCTCGGGAGGAAGACCAGGAAGATCATCCGGAAAAACATCGGAAAAATCACGAACAAGTGCAATCTCCTCCAAGCGCGGTATACTAACGGCGGTCCCAACCACCGAGACCAAACAAGCAAAACAATCCGAAAGAAACAGATTCTGAGCACATACCACAGAGATGACAGGAGAATCCTGGCACAGATCAGCATATACGCTTCCGGGCTGACCATCATCCCTGATGAAGACCAAGCGCTTCCCTTTGCATTGAATGACTTCATCATACCTAGACAGCCAGTCCATGCCCAAAATAACATCGAAGTCCTCCAGATCAATCATCTTCAGGTCTGCCTTCGCAAGAAAGTCCCCCAACAAAACAGGGCAATCTAACATGCCCAAATCTGATAACACAGAATCACCAGAGGGGAACTTGACACGGAAGGTATCCCGAACTCGATCTAAAGTCAACTGATGTCGCTCTTCAAAGGCTCTAACAACGAACGAGTGGGTAGCGCCGGAGTCAAACAGAACACGCGCCCAGCGGTTCTTCACCTTAAATTTCTCTATAGGAGCATATATAACTAAGGAACCACAACAACAATACAGCAAACATTCTAGTAAAACAAGAACAAAACCTTCAGGCTGGAAAGACAACTAACTTGAGATGACCTGAGTCGAAGCTTGAGCCTCCTCGGAAGAGATCACATTCAGCTTTCCCTTTCCCTTGTACACACGCTGAGGTGGAGGTAATGCATGTAGTGTAACTGCATGAAGAGCAGGATGGACCTGAGGACACCTAGAATTGATGTGTCCCTTCTGCCCACACTGAAAGCAGACTTTATCCTTGGACCAGCACTGGGCCGCATCATTCCCGGGTTGCTTGCCAACAGAACAAGAGACATCTCTCTTACGAGCACCCTGAATCGCATGAACCTGCTCCTTCCTCTGAGCTGCTGCCTTCTTGAAACATCTCTCGACCGGGTGTCCTGACCGGCCACAGAAGCTGCACACCACTTTGCTCTTCTTTCCCGGAGTCGCACCGGGTACCTGGGGTTTATTCTCCTCCACAGACTTCCTCTTGTCCTTCCTCATTTGCTGGCCTCTGCTCTTTGCTATCTCAATAGCCTCCACCTTCAGAGCAGCCTCCACTACTCCTATATAAGTCTCTGAACCATAAGCACTGGTCAACTGCTGCACCTCGCTCCAAGCCACCGAGAAAATTCTTAACTCGATCAGCCTCAATGCTAACCAATCAAAGGGCAAAATGGCTCAACTTGCTGAACTCTATCTCATACACACCCACCGTGAGTCGCCTTTGCTTCCGATGGAGGAAGTCATTCATAAGGCGCTCACGCTCGACCAAGGGTAAGAACTTCCTCAACAGCATCTCCTTGAACACTTCCCAAGAGCATCCGGCTACCAAGCTCTCATTTTCTCTCATCCACCAACTCTTAGCAAAACCTTTAAGCTAATAGGCGGCTATCATCACTCTCTAGTCATCTTCAATCCCGGAGTACGAGAACATCTCCTCCATGGAGATCAGCCAATCTTCTATGACCATGAAGTCTGCCTTCCCGTCATAAGTTGGAGGACTAAGCCTCTGAAACTGCGAGATGAAGGCCATCTCTGCTGGCACCACCACTGGAGGTCTTAAGGGTGTAGGAGGAGGAGGGACAGCTAACCCCCCTGCAGGGCCTTTGCACTCCTTGAGTCTGACCTGCCACAACCGCCACCAGGGACTGAATCTGGGCTTGCATCTCCACCATCTGCCTGCTCATGGCATTGCTACTCTGCCGCAGGCTCTCGATCATCGCATCATTCTGCGCTCTAGATGACTCACCCTCAGATAGGGGAGTAGATCTAGTCGAAGGACGTCTCGCCATCCTAAAATCATAGCAACATTAGTAAGATCCTAGTACAACGGTTAGAACTAACTACCAGTACAGACAATACATATATAGATATGAACTTAAAGCTGCAAAACTTTCTCTGGGAGTTTATCTTTTTACAAAAATTGATGTTATGCCCTAACATAGGATGGTTAACCACCACTATACTAATTCATGTGCCTAGATCGGGAATGCATGACTTTAAATTACTTTTGACTTGAAAGCTTATGTGTGTACATATGTCAACCTGCCAGTCTTTACCTTGGCACGTTGTGCTTATGCATTGTTATGCTATGCATGTTTGAGCTATGCATTCTAAAAAAGGCCCTAATGCATGTTATGAGCGGCGTACACATGAAAATGTTATGCATCTCATACTACATAACATTCTCATGCAACGAAAAAGAAAACGAGCTAGTCGTAGCCATGTGGTGAGGTTATGCATCCCATACTACATAACCCTCACATGTTGCCCCTATGGTGGATCCATATACGAACACATATTATGCATCCCATACTACATAATATGTCATGTATACTTCATGTTATGCTATGAGTGTAGTGTTCGTGCTTTTGCCAAGACGTGCTGATGACATATCGGTGTGTGATTGACATGATGCTGAACTACTAATGCAATCAAAGGAAGGTTGCCTGACTGACTTGCCAAGAAACCTCCCTCTGATACCAACTATCATAACCCGTATTTTCTCCGAATTTAGGAATTATCAGAGTATGAGAAAACACGCGTCATGATGCCACGTCGAGCAGGGGATAACTATTGACGCTCAGGCAAAACCATCTACTTTACTTTATGAAAGAACTTCATGAATTTAATGATTACAAAATCAGTTATATTTTTAGAGGCCGTATCCCACGGCTCGGTGGATCACCTAGTCCACAGTTTTAAAACTATACTTATACGCTGCGGAAAATACTTTATTCAGGTTTGACATCCTAAAGGAATGCATAAGTGCCCCAAGAGAATAACTTATGCTATGCAAGACTCTACATTTAATTTATATTATATAAGAAAATGATCTTTTTTACGTTGTTTGGAAAATAGTGATTGAGTTTTATAAAACATGCTGATCAAGTACTATACTTATAATAATAATTGTAGTTTTAAAAGTAACTAACAACCTAGCATAAATCCTTCCCAGAGCAAGTAAACTATCTCTAGAAAATGATAGCAGCAAAAGTAACATATCTAGTACAGAGGTAAAAACCACAAGTGGGTGCCAACAACCTGACACTAACCCACTGGCAAATATATATGTCTGTAAGAAATGTGCAGAAAAACTACCTCACTAACAAAGCAAAAGGATCTCTAGAGTCTAAGAGACCACCAGAAACACCACAGCAACCTAGCCACAAAACTGGTTACTGTCCAGAACCTGAGGCATTCAAAGAAGAAAGAATACCTCAGCAAGCAAAACAAGGAAAACTGCACGAAAGTGTCAATCAGATGATAAATGAAAGAGGAAAAAAACAAAGCAGTAAAAGTCACAACTGCCCAAGGCAAGACAAAAAGAAAAGCACTAGGTGCGAGGAAACAACATCAACACTGCCCAGAAAATACTTCTTGCAGAGTCTAGTAAGCTGTCAAGAGCCCAAAATACTGCAATCTACTACGGAAGAAACGTCTAACACCCTAAACTGTGGGAGATGGTAGTAACAAAACAAACAACATGGATCTAGGTTGGAGGAAAACTCAGTCCCCCAACCACCATTTCCATGCAAACGAGCTCAAGGGTCTACATTTTAAAGCACTAGGGACCTCCCACCCCCTTGCCCAACCCGCACCTGGAGCAAGATAGAAGAAAAAGGGTGGCCATGGCTAAATTACACAACACCTCCCCCATGAAGAGCTTCAAACCACCACTACTAACCATGACCCACGATTCGGCCTTTAGGAAAGAAAAACATGGCCGACAAGGAAACTCAAAACATAAACAAGGAATTCACTTGGGAACGAAAATCAAGGTAGGGAAAAAGAGTGTTGAAATGACACAACCCGGCTTGGCGTTGAGTGGGACCCACTCAACGACTAACCAGACCTTGGCGTTGAGTGTGATAGGCTCACTCAGTGCCAGAACAGCCATGACGTTGAGTGAGGTTCACTCACTCAACACCCTCCAGAAGAATAACTCTGGCATTGAGTGAGCTAGCCTCACTCAACGCCAAAACAGAAATGGAGTTGAGTGAGGTTCACTAACTCAACGCCACGCGCAAGAATTCTATGGCGTATAGTGAGCTAACCTCACTCAACGCCAAAATAGCGATGGCGTTGAGTGAGGTACACTCACTCAACGCCCTGGTACTTAGCCACAATTAGAGAAAGTGGCATTGAGTGAGCTGGCCTCACTCAACGCCAAAAAAGCAATGGCGTTGAGTGAAGCTTACTCACTCAACGCCCGTACACTTAGCCGCAAAAGAAAACTGTAGCGTTGAGTGAGTACACCTCATTCAATGCCAAAACAACAATGGCGTTGAGTGAGGTTCACTCACTCAACGCCCTTGCACTTAGCCACAAACAAGGCAAATTTGCGGCGTTGAGTGAGCTGACCTCACTCAATGCCAAAACGGCAATGGCGTTGAGTGAGGTCGTTTCACTCAACGGCAGAGGTTCTGGCCGCAAAGAAGGGCTGTGGCGTTGAGTGAGTCTACCTAACTCAACGCCAAAGCAAAAATGGCATTGAGTGAGGTTCACTCACTCAACGCCATGGGACTTGGCCGTAAACTTGCCTACGACATTGAGTGAGGTCACGTCACTCAACGCCAAAACTGAAATGGCATTGAGTGAGGTCGACTCACTCAACGCAAAAGTACTTAGCCTCAGAAAAGGCTGTGGAGTTGAGTGAGCACACCTCACTCGACGCCAAAGTACTTAGCTACACAGAAAGCGACGGCGTTGAGTGAGTCCACCTCACTCAACGCAAAAACCGAAATGTCATTGAGTGAGGTCGACTCACTCAACGCCAAAGTACTTAGCCTCAGAAAAGGTTATTGCGTTGAGTGAGCATACCTCACTCAATGGCAAAGTACTTAGCTTCTTAGAAAAACAGCGGCGTTGAGTGATCTTGCCTCACTCAACGCTAAAACAAAAATGGCGTTGAGTGAGGTCGACTCACTAAACGGCAAAGTACTTAGCCACTAGCAGGCGCTACGATGTTGAGTGAGTCCACCTCACTAAACGCCCTAGTACTTAGCCAAAATTTTCAAACTAGCTACAGTTGTAGCGTTGAGTGTATGCACAACACTCAACGCCAAACCCGCCTAGGCTTTGAGTGTGTGCACCACACTCAATGCTGGCCAGACAGAGAGTCCAAATCTGGCTCTTTCCCAGACACACAGAGGGCACCCCCCCCCTCCTACTCTCTCTCTTTCTCGGCTTCACCCGCAAGCAGCAACCACACTAAAATCTGGAGTTAATATATTAGAGGCATTATGCCGGCGGGTTGGGCACCAACAACATAAAGAAGGGGGGCTCATTAGGAGAAACTAAGCCCTAAAATTCAGTAAAATAAAAGAACAGCTTGGCCTCTACCCTAGGGATAACCGGGATTTTTCAATTCAGTAAGAGAATAAAAATGGCAAGGGCAAGAATACCACTTGTCTCGATTTCCGACGAACCTTGGACGACTTTCCCTCCTCTTCACTCAGCACTAGCAGCAGTAGCACCTAAAAACACCTAACAAGCAACCCGCACTAAAATGGCGGAAATCCACAAGACCCGAAAATCCAAGTCTCCTAAAACTCCACGAAAATCAAATCTCTTACCGTCGAAATGTAGATCTGAGAAAGAGCAAGCCAACGCCGCTTTCGGAAATGAATTCCGTCCACGAAAGCTCCCGGAATCGCCGTCCGAAGGCTAGGGCAGTCCGCCGCTTCCGTCTCTGTTTTCCGCGAACTGGAGCAGTGGTTTCGGTCTTTGGAAGAAGGAAGAGAGTGGGCCCGCCAACTTCTAACCAAAGCTTTTTTAAATAAGCCTTACCACGCCTGTTCAGCCTAACTGTCTCCCAAGCCACCGGTTCACTTAAACTAAGAGGGTTTCTAATTCGATTTTACTAATGGCACACCCAAAGCGACGCGAAAACCAAACTACCTCGAAATTCGACGAAATTCGCACCGTAGCTAAATACCCATGCTACGAACGCAACAGCGAAGTCAAAATTAACTTTCGATGAACAAAACTCGAGTTATACCCACCTAAAGCAAAAACACAAGCATCCCCAAAGAGGCCACACCGGGTCACCCAAAATGACTCGGCTTGCCAGGGAGATCTTTCCCATAGGCTAAAAAATAGGCCACTCAAGTCTAAGGAGCTAAACCACACTCCACAAATGGCACAAGCCACGAAAACGCGTCACCATAACGCCAAACGAGAATAAAATAGTCGCAGAAAAATCGGGGGCATTATAGCTGAGACAGCTGAGAAGAATGTCTCAGCAGAACTGCTGAGACAACTGAGAAAGATGAGAAGAATGTCTCAGCAGAACCGCAGAGACCACTGAGAAACTCAACACATATCATTAAGAGAATTGTTGGTTTTAGCTAAACTACTAAGACAGAAGACAGTCTCAGCTGTGAAGAAGAAACTGCTGAGATAGTTGAGAAGGAACCGCTGAGTCAAATCCAGTAGAAATTTTCTAAGTCAAAAAAGTGGAATTCATCAAGCTCAGCACTCAGATCGTCGAGCTCAAGTTGAAGGTTGAAGATTCAGAGTTCATCAACCTGAGCCCGCCTTTCGTCGAGCTCAAGTTTATGGTTGAAGATTCAGCATTCGTCAAGCTCAGCTCACAAATCGTCGAGCTCAGGTTAAAGGTTGATGATTCAGCGTTCCTCGAGCTCAGCTCACAGATTGTCGAGCTCAGTTTAATGATTGAAGATTCAGAGTTCATCAACCCGAGCTCTCCTTTCGTCGAGCTAAAGTTAAAGTTGAAGATTCTGAAGTTTTTCGAGCTGAGCACAGAATTCGTTGATCTCAAATCGAAGATCGTCGAGCCACGTCCAAATACTTCATGCCATTGCGAGAAAGCTACAGTAGCAATAAAAGCTACTATTTTCCTTTCTCTGAGGGAGGTGGTGCTCACCATACTTGAGTGGTCCCACATTCAGATAGTGTTGTTGATTCAAATCAACTATATAAAAGAAAGAGAAGAAAAGAAGATTAGGGTAAACAAAAATACGAGAACGAAACCGTGAACCAGAAAGGAAACATAAAGCAAAATAGAGGCGGCTAGACTTCGATCTTCTTCGACAAGCTTGAAAGTAAAAGTACAGCAGGCAAGCCAGAAGGCTAAGGGAGGAAGATAACTGAAACTTCAGCAATATTATTTCCTCGAGAACAAGTTAGCTGATTCATACAATCAGCAAAAGGAGAGAGCTTTGTGAAGGACTTTAAGCCTTCCATAGCAGGTAGTTCTAGAATAAGACTCATCACTTCTACAGCAAGTGGGCTGGACTGATATCTGCTTAGTCTAGCAAGTTGGACTCAGAGATTTACCTCTGAGTCAGTATTTTAACTTTACTTGATTTTTTTTGTAGGATTCAGTTTATCTGAATCTGAGTGTAGGGCAATTTGTGTCTGAGTTGTAGTTGACTAATTAATCACTTAGGTAGGATCCAAGTGTGGATCTGAGCTATAGGGCTTAATTACCTGAGGTAGGAGAGTGCTGCTCTCTATTGTAGGACCCAAGTGTGGATCTAAGGTAGGACTTTCTTCCCAACTTGAGTGTAGGGCCTAGTGCCTGAGGTAGGTGACTAATGAGTCATTGAGTTATAGTTGACAAGTGTTTCACTGAGTTGTAGGCCTTGTCGGAGGCTAATCTATAGGTTCTTGGAAGGGCACTGAGTTAGGTACCTGGATAGGTACTAAGTAATAGGAGTACTGCAGTACTCTAAGAGTAAGGCCATGCGCCTGAAGTTGTAGGGCACTTTGTGCCTGAGTTGTAGGCCTTAGAAGTAAGGCTGAGTTAGGTGGTCTTTGGAGCACTGAGCTATAGAAGCACTACAGGGCTCTAAGGTTGGAACCTTTATGGTTGTGAGTTTGTATTCTGAAAAGATAAAAGAACGTAAGGCTTAGGTCCTAAGGTGTAAGCTCTAAGCACTACTAGAAAAATGATTTTTAGCCACGGTTTTTTTTGCCACAGGGGAAAACCGTGGCAAATAATGAAGTATTAGCCAGGGTTTCTATTCTGTGGCTAATTAGCTAGTATTAGCCACAGATGACTAAACTGTGGCAAATAACACGACATTTTGCTAGGGTTTGCCTTTTTCATGACTAATAATCTAGTATTAGCCACGAAAGCCTAATCAGTGGCAAAAAGTCGGGTTTCTTTAGTCGCACACCGCAAACTAAAAGATCGATTTGGGGTTTATATTGCTCATTCTCAATTAATGTTTGAAATAAAATCGGCTCACAGGCTGTGGTGGCGGCCCGGCGGTGGTGGTTGCCGGGCGGCGGCAGTGGCCGGGCAGTGGCGAGCGCAGCCAGGCGGTGGTGGGCGCCGCCGAATCTTTTTTATGTTACAGACCCTTTAGCCACGATAATTGAACCGTGGCAAATAAGGAGCTTTTAGTCACAACAATTGAAGCGTGACAAATAACTTATTTTCCACGAATTATGCGTGGCTAATACTATGAGCCACGCTCGTATTGCCCATGCCCATTTGCCGTGGGTAGGCCGTGGCTAAAGGTTATTAGCCACGGTTTTGGACTTTTAGCCACGGCAATCTGCCGTGGCTAAAAGTCTATTTTCTAGTAGTGGAGGAGCATATTGGTGGAGTTTGTGTCTCATCCTACAAATCAGTTGGATAGGTGGAAGGGAAAGTGGATGTACCCAATTGGGGAACCACTATAAATACTTGTGTGCTTTCTGTGTTGCTTGTTTATTTATTATATTGCTGGTAATTAGGACATGCTCTAGATCACATAATTATAAACAGCACAAAATGTCTTAGAGAAATTTAAAAGACCTATTACCCCCCCCCCCCTCTAGGTGACTAGCTAATCTTTAAGTAATAACTTTCATGGACTTTAGAGTTTAATTATTTGTTTCAATATTTTGGCTTAACTGCTGAGGTTTGTCAGCTTCTTCCTCATGTTAGGGTTGGTAACCCTTATACCTTTAGTTTATTGCTAACCTTTTTCACCACTTGTATTTTTTTTCTTACCGAGGTGTTCTTTCTTTGAATGGCTCAGGTTTGGAGAAGTAGTCGGTTGAGCGGCTAGGGTTAGTTTTTGGTTGGTACTCTGCAGTTGTCATTTCCTCACCGACTGTGTGGTATTTGTTGTTTGTTTTCTTTTAGTTCAGACATACATATCTCTTAGTGGGTTCGTGTCAGGTTATTGATGCCCAGTGGATTTTTTTTAATGATAAGTACATTCTAGCTATTAAGACTTTTTCAATTTTATTGTGTGGATTTACTTGCTCTCTGAGAAGGTTTTATGCTAGGTTGCATGTTAGATAATTTAAAAGTATAAAGGTATTACCTCTATCACCTCATACATGGCATCTTTCAATACTAAAATCACTATGTTTGATGAACGTAAAAGCTAATTTTATACTTATATAAAATCTAGAGTCATGCATACCATGAGTTGTCCTGTATGGATGTTTTTGCTCATGTAGGATATCAAAAAACATAATTAAGGTATTTTTTGCAGCTTATAATTATATCTTTACTTGTGGACTAGTAGAACTACTGAGCCGAGGGATACAACTATCTAATTAAACTTAAACTGGATTTTCTTCACAATAACAAATGAATTTCATTTAGATGTAGAGTTAGAGTTTTGTCTTAGCGTCAGAAGTTATCCCCTGCTCGGCATGGCATCACGACGCATATTTTCACTCACTCTGATATGTCGCATAAATACAGAGAAAATGCGGGTTTTGACTAGACCATAACAAACATCATTCTTAAATATAGAACAATAATTGTTCTTAATAATAAAAGAAAATCCAATCATGTCTAAACATGAAATAGATATAATGTTTCTAGTTATGGAAGGAACATAATATCAATTATCGAGTTCAATTACAAGCCCACTGGGCAAAGAGAGACGGTAAACTCCTATGGCGACAGCCACAACTCTTGGTCCATTACCAACACGCAGGTCCACATCTCCTTTGATCAACATTCTTCTCCTTCCTAGTTCCTGCAGTTTATACAAATGTTAGAACCACACCTAGTATCCAATACCTAAGATGAAGGAGCCGGATGTTTTATCTCTATAACATAAATACTTTGAGGGGAAGTCATACCTCCCTTCATCTTTTGCATACCCTCAATATAAGAAGGGCAGTTCCTCCTCTAATGACCAGCCTTGCTATAGTGGTACTATTTCTCTTCTTTCGCTAAGCCTTTCCTCTTCAGTGCTTAATACTTTGCCTCAAGAGATGACTTAGGTCCAACCTTCGTCTTCTTGAAACCCTTGGCCTTGCCCATGCCTTTAAGCACCATCAGTATGGTGCTAGAAGGCTTGACCTTCTTCATATTGATTTCAGCAGTTCTCAATATGCCTAGGAGCTCGAGCAGTGTCTTGTCTATCTCATTTGTATTGTAGTTCAAGACAAACTTCTTATAACTGTCCGACAACGATTGCATGATCCGATTTGTAGCCAACACTTGCCTAGAGAAAAGCCTAGCATCTCAAGCTGTAACATCCCAATTCCAACTAGACTCCTAAGAATGGTTTTGTCATGACTAAGTCATGACAAGACCCTAGGAAGTCCAAAAAGACTAGGTGAACTTAGGTAGGAAGGTGAAGGCCACCATGGTCTCCAAATAGTAAAATTCTAAACATTAGGTTGGGATGATCTTGGGGCTTCACATGACTCCATGACCCCACCGCAACATCCCTAACCCATTAGAGAGTCCATTAGAGCCATCAGAATCCATTGGGATCAACCCAAAGTTGTTAAATTGACCTTAAGTCCATCATAGTCCTAAATTGGGCAAGGTGCCCTAACTAAGGGCAATTGTCCTCTAACATGCCCAATTGACCATATCTAGACCTTCCCAAGCCCTAAGGGAGTCCAATGGGTCACCAAGGACCCACTGGGGTCAACCAAAGAGGCTAAGTTGACCCAAGTAAATCTTAGCCCTCAAAAGGTCAAAGTGCCCTAACTAAGAGGCAAGTGACCTCCAAGGTGCCAAGCCAACCTTACCCAAGTCTTCCTAGACCATATGGGAGGCCAATGAGTAACCAAGGACCCATTCGGGTCCACTAAAATGGTAATTTTGACAAATGTCAACCCTAGCCCTAAGGTGGTCAAAGTGACCTAACTAAGGGGCATGTGACCTCCAAGGTGCCATGTCAACCCTACCAAACCATACCTAGACCTTAGGGGAGCCCAATGGGTCACCAAGGACCCATTGGGGTCAACCTAAAAGGTCAAAATGACCAAGGATAACTTTACCCAAGTGTTAGTTCAAGTTGGTTCAAATGGGCTAACTCAAGCTCAACCCCAAACCCACTTGGGCTAACCTCATTTTTATTGTTCATGTTGGTTAGATGGGCTGCCAATAGGCTAGGGAGATGAGATAATTCGTTCATGATGACTAGGAGACAGAAAGCTCCATTTTCCCTTTAATGGAGGAGAGAGAAAGTGAGAAAGAGAAGTCCATTCATGGTGGGGAAGGTGAATCACCCCTCAATTATTCACCAACTAATTAGTATTCATCTCCCCTATCAGTTTTGAGGAGTTCCCAAATGAATTGGGACCAAGGGGAGGTGAATTTCAAGGGATTTTCTCCATGGCCGAAATTCTCTTTCATGGCCATAAATGGCTTTGAAGCCTAGGCCCTTCCCCTCCCCCATTTGATGACCTTAAAAGCTTCCCTAGGAAAAGAGCAGAAGTTTCCACCTTTTTGCTGGAGAAATCGAGCCCTCCCACTGCACGATTGTAACATACACAAAGCTCCAAAATCCGGCCATGGCGCACCACCACCAAACCCGTCGGCAAGCACGGTCGAAGGTCCTCCTATACTCCTTCTGTGGATAGATCTTAGGAATCTTTTAGGATGAGAATCAGGCTCAAATGACCCTGATCGGGTGATGAATTTCCATGGTTTTTCCGAAAAAATGGACTGGTCGGGTTCGCCGGAAACAACCACTCCGGCGTCCGTGCCGCCGCCCGGCGATAGCCCCCACCTCAACGAAGGTGGTGGCCGGCCAGGGAGGTAGCCGGGTGGCCGGGAAAATTGCTTGGAAGAAGCTCCAGGTCGGGCTGATCACAGCCCTTGGCTGGAGGAAGAAGATGACACGGATGAGTTAGATTTGATTTAAGATCCGTGCTGGATCATTTCTTTTATTTAGTTTTGATTTCTGAATTTTCTGTCCGGTTCACTCGGCTGTCTTAAATTAAATATTAAAAATACCTAGGCCCATCTACGAAAAAAGTAGCCAACCTAGAAATTGTATCCCTTGAAGCGTAGTTTAATTTAAAATTTGTTTGAACCCATTTGGGTATGTGGTTTGACCACATAACCCATTTTGGTTAGGTCTATACATAAGCTTGATCAGAGCTTGGTTATAGTTCTCCCACCAATCCAACAATTCAAATGATATGAAATTTTGACTAGGGGTCACTCTCACCTATACCAACACCATATACAAAAATGAGAATTTTTAGATATTGTTTTCCTATAGTTTTTGTAATTATTTAATAAACCATTATTAAATTAATTAAGGGACCTAATGAACTCCAAATACTCCCAAATTTTGGTGAAAGGTTCTTGGGGTCATTGTAGGCCTCTGTATAAATTTTCATCAAATTTGGTGTTGTTTAGGATGGGATTTTAGCAAACCCTATCCTTGCCCTAAGAATGGTATTAGGTCAAAAGCCTCCTTGTGGGTTTAAGTGGCTAAATCACCTCAACAGAGGCTGAAACTTGGGCCACTGATTTGTTATTACATAAGATCCCACTCATATGGATTATCTTATTGGTCAAATGACCTTGAATCTTAATGATATTTTAGTATGGTTAATTTTATAGTATTATTATCCTCTGGTATTTATCTTAGGGTGTTTAGAGATCAGTAGATCATCCTTGTATTAGTAGCTTCCATATTTCCCTTTTTGATGTTAATGTTGAAAATATTATGTATACGTGTTAGAATGGTTTGAAATTCTGGAATAGCAAATCAAATGTCATTTAGTTGCACTAGTAGTTTATTTGGAGTGGTTGAAGCTTTATTTGTAGTACTTCTTTTGTAAAGTAAATTAATGCACCTTACCTTGATAAATAGGAAATAAATATTATAGAGTGCTGGAAAATTGTGATACTTAGTCAAGGAACATGTTAGGGCATATAGAAGCATGGATAAATTGTTAAATGATGTTTAATTGAGATTACAAGGGTGTGTCTTCATAAAGTGCCTTATGATGGTTTTGCTTAGGATAATCTTTTACCTAGTTTACTGACTTGGGAGTTTCATGAAACTTAGGTAGTAAAGTTTTATGATTATTATGTACCTCTGTTAATTTTTGAGGAATTTTTGGACTATTATTTTTGGTACTTCTTTTAATACCCCTATTTATATGAATTGTTTTCGTTTAAATATTTAGAGGTTAACTGATTTATGAAAGTTTATGATAATTAGTATTCACAGATATCTTGTTATCCTACAGTGTTAACAATTTTTGTATGGATATACCCTAAGTAAATCTAGTACTTCATGTTCAAATCACCCATGGATTAATTTCAGGAAAAATTAATTAAATATCAAGTTTAATTAGAATATTATAAATTTCTGGATTTAGACTGAATATATCTTTATAGAACCTCAATAAATATTTTAGGGCATATGGATGAATATTTGGAGTACCTCTCTTGATCTATATCATATAGCTTAAGGTGGTCTGCATATAGTAAAACTGCAGAAACTGAGATAAGGTGAAGAATGAACTAGGATGTGAGATTTTCAGGTTGGTGGTTATGATAAAGTATAATGAGTTCATCATGAGGAGTTATAATGAGGAATAAAGATAGGTTGACTAGTGTAGGTGGTGCTCGGGGATTACAAAACATCGTCTTCCCTATAGAGAGAGGAAGAGTCTTAATATGCTAGGGTTAGATCCATAGTAATATTAAAGGGATCGGGTAATGTGTAATAACAAAAAAAAGTAAGTGCCTTGCGAAAGGGAACGATGGGCTTCAGCTACCATCATAGTTCCTAGTGCCCTTTGAGAACCCTTCGCCGGGTATGTCGGGGGCAGTCCTGGGGTAACCTAAACCGATAGAATAATAAATGTTAAAGAATAACTAGTATAATTAGGATTATACTCATACTCACACTCCCTTGTGTTAGAGGATTTAGGTTAGGTCTCCCGATCGGTAGGCTCGGTGGTTGTGGAAATGGGCAGGATACCCCTTCGAGCCAAAAGATCGGTTGATAATTGTGACGGACAGGATAGTCCGAGGAGTTTTTGCTCAGTTGTTGGTTGTGACGGACCGGATAGTCTGGGGAGCTTTGGCTCGGTGGATAATACATTAATATTGCATGTGCATAATATATAAGGTGGTGGGTCTTCGGTATTGGAGAGTCGTCGCACCGACACCAGTATGTTGACTCGGTGGATGTGGTTTTACGCTTAGCCAAATTAAGTCCGGTGCGCCAGCCGACAAGAGTATGCAGGAGCTGCTCTTAGTGTACCAGCGTTGAGGCGTACGATAGGTCTTACCAGTAGTGCTGATACTGGTTTAGAGGTGGGCGAGTCCCAACCCACCGCTTCTGTTTGCCACTACGGAGGTATCCTGGGAGGTTAGGCTCCAGAAAGGGGAAATTAAAGGTTTGTGTGCACAGAGTCTTGTGGGTGTGTTGCTTTGTCGTGACTCACATCATAGCATACTTGAATGACATAGCATAATCATTGTGTATAACCCTTGACACCTATTGTATAAATTGGTATAAGACTTTTTATATAATAGGCCATGTAAAATGACCCCTTAGTTTATAGGCTTGTGTGAGCATGCTTATAAGTTATGGTTATTTTCCTATGATAAATATTGCTTGCTTGTAAACCGACACCCCATCGTATAAATTGGTATGTGACTTTTTATATGATGGGAGCCTTGTAGAAGAACCCTTAGCTTATAAGTCTGTATGGGCATTCTTATAAGTTAAGGTTATATGTTTTATATTTTGCCTTCGTATACTTATGTTTACTCTACAAGCTTTTGTTACTACTACATGTTTACAAAGAACTGCTAGATTAGTTCCGCCCCCACCTGCTACCTTTATTATTCTCCACCTTTATTACCATTTCTCTCCTTCTCCCCGCTTGGTTCCTAGGAGCCATGGGGGAGGGGTGGGGTATGATTGGACTTAGTTTTTTTGACTAATGGTTTTCGGACCAATTCATTTTAGGGGATCTTGAAGCCAAACTTGGAGATGTAGCCCCGGAGGTCAGTGCGCGTAGAGACGGGACAGTCTAGTACCGGAGTTCAGACAGCTGGCACAGTGAGTCCCATTCACTAGTAGTTGTTTTAGTTTTGCTTCTACGATGAGTGATATGTAGTGAGGACTCTGATGTATCAGTCATGAGACCTATTTTCTGTACTTCTATTATTATTGTCGTGGACTCTCCCTTCCTTGAGATTTATTATATACATGTAATTCTGGTGGACTAGTTTTGAGTTCATCCTTACTCTTATACTTTATTCTACACTTCTGCGATCGATATAGCAGGCAGAATCGGCATTTTGTAGTTACGACCTTCCCGGGCGTATTTGTGTCACCGTAAAGCGGAGGTTCTGGGCCTAAGATCCCGGTATTTTAAAAAGAAAAAAATTGGGGTCTTACACAAGGTTCTCTTTATACCCAATCATCTTGAGTACATGAGTACCTACTAGGTCTCGATCACCCATGTTACACTGAAACAACGCCTTGGTGACGTCAATCCTCTATTAGCGAGCCTTCACATAAAATTTTTTATTGAGATGCTCGTCAATTCCTTTGCAACCCATGTTATCATGTTGCTTCTGAAGCTCAGAGTTCATGATTGCCAGCATGAGATATTCGACAACTAAGGAATCGTCTTGATACTTTTTATAAGCATCTTTGCTATATCAGGACGCATTCCCGACGGGCTCATCAGGGGAGTCATCTTCCAAAACATAGAGCTTACGCTCTTGCCTGAGAACAATTCTCAGATTTCTGTACCAACCCAAATAGTTCGGCCCACTCAGTTTCTCCTTCTCAAGGATGGCTCTGAGGGACACGGTGGAATGCGATCCACTTGCCATGGAAATTGTACAATGATTTATGCCAAGAAAGATTCAAAACCACTCAAATTTTTTTTTTCAATTAGTACTTTAATTAAAATTACTCCCAATATTTTAATCAGGCTGATAACCCTCGATATAAATTTAGAGTGTTTATGCGGACACTCTCTTAGTGGACAAGATCCGTATTTCACCAACACGATTAGTCAGCCATGGCTTTTCCATCATAATGAAGTTATTTAGGTAGGCAATGCTTGTCGATTGCATCACTATGCAACTCTTGTATAGTTGGTGAATAACTATTTATTCGCATCCATCATATGGCGTATGCCAACCCTATGTATCTAGGCACTCAACCTTTTAGTTCACCAAGTTAAGATTGACCCGATTTCGACAGTGAGATATAACAATTATTCGCTCGCACCCTTACCAAGATAGATTAATGCACCTTGCTTTGGCAAGCCCAAACTTCATCGATCGAGGCAAGAAAAGTGTAATCCATCGGAAGACATTCAAATACTGAATATTACATAAGGGATTTTAGATAATTTATTAACACTTAATCATGGTTAACTATTAACCAACATGCACATTCACAAACTAAAACTTACAGCAATCACAATCCAAATGCATCCCAGATGTGCACAAGAAACAACATCAATACTTGATGAACTGGGTTAAATATGAACATCTAGAACTTTTCTAAATCTTCAAATTTACAAGTATTGGACATGAGTAACACCAACTCCACTTATATAGTAGACAAGCACGTCTCTCTATGTGAGAGTCAAAATCTAACATACTTTGTTTCACAAACCAACAAGTGGGATGGCTATTATTATGGAGTAATAAAGATATAACAACAAAATCACTTGCGTTCCTGGCAGGGTTCTAAGGGGCTGTGCCCCTGGTGGGTTCTTAGGTGCAGAGCCCCTAACGGGTGTCCAAGGGGCAGCACACTGACCAATTTTTGAAAAAATACCACCAATTTTAAAAAAATTCCTTTAACATTTGATGTTCCAGGAATAGATTTAGGAATTTTAGAACACTTCTAAAATTTCCAGATCTACACGCAATGGATTTAGCAACTTTTGAAACTATGATTATCACATAACCTGCTTTGATACTATTATTGGGTTTTACTATACGTCACAACTCTTGTGTGCGGGGGAATTAGGATCAAGAAAACCCAAAAGAAATTCGGATCTAGTGATGAACATTGATCAAAAAGTAACATAGCCTTAAATGATACCTTTGAGGGATTTAGTCAATACTCAACCAAGGTGCTCCGAAGAAGTCAAATATATGCTAACGGTCGGAGTTCCAAACGTAGAATAGTGTCCACGTCTCTATATATATCCACAAAAGTACGTAGAACCCTTAACTCTTGTCACAAAAGATCTAGGTTGGAAGAAGGGATGCCCTCAACATATCAACGGATTATTAGATCCACTAAAGGAGAGGCGTCGGTGAAGAAGACGACGCTTAGGAAATGATTTCCGGCGATGACAACAAGTTAGGTGATCGGCGACAAAAGTAGCGATCGCGATCTAGAGGAACAATTTTGTCGGGAAGTTGATCGTCCGCTCGATTAGATCAGAAGAAAATTACGTCTATCTCTCGGTTTACTGTTAATATCATATATATACAGTGGACCGAAACATCCGAAACCTTCAGACCACGCCGAAACGGACTTAGAGGAAATAAACTTGAGGAAACAAAATTCGTGATATATATATGCCGATATCTGACGAAAAAAGAACCATTCATCGAAACAACACGTATATACTTGATGAATTGAGACAGGGCAAACCGTCCAAGCAATAAGGCGATATACGACGAACCGGAGTCTAACTCATCGAAACTTTCATGACGATACTCGACGAACCAAGTCTAATTTGTCGAGATAATATTACGATACTCGACAAATTCAAACAGACTCATCGAAATGTCATGACTATACTCATCGAATTCAAAACTATTCGTTGAAACCTTAAGACTACATTCGACAAATTTCCCTTGGATTCTTCCGACTACTAACCTGATTACCCATATTCACAATATAGGTCCCGGAATGAAAATCCTCCACATCCAGAATGTCATATGCTTGGCCCTTCACTCATATCATATATGAGCAAGGCCAACACAAACCTTTCCAACTTCTTTAATGCTCTTATATGTGGCCCCATAGGCTCATTTTGTGTTGACAGTGAGACTACATGTTTGATCACTTATAGATCACCATGTAACATGAACAGATTTTTACCTTCAAAGGTGTATATGGTGAAATTACACTAGAATTATTGAGTGTTTAATAAGATTATCTTTATGTTGAAATCAACTCGTGACAAACCTTACTATTTTGAAAAGAAACACTTATACCAGATGAATTAAACTCCTTATTGTACAACCCGTATTCGACGAGGGTGGGTGCTACCACCGCCAGGTCATCAGAAGTCAAAGTCAACAAGCAAGATGGGGATCCAGATCAGCACCCCAGGACGCAGGAGGTTCGGGCGAGTGTGGCGAGCTCCCCAGGCCAACTCGTCAGGTGGCGACTATGGCCAGATGCTCGCCTCTTCTAGGCGAGCTCCCCAGGGAAGTCGCCAACTTGCCAGGGTGGGGGTATAAGTAAGACCCCCCCCCCCTCTTTGGATTTCCCTATAAATAGGACCCTAGGGGTACGAAGGAGGACAAGCAAATCTCGGCCTGAGCCCTCGCGAGTTCCAGCAATTGCCCTCGACTCACTATTGCTGGAGCTCGTCTCCTTCGTACCTAGCTCGGCCAATTTGGTTGAGAAGGGGTTGATCCTAAGCAACTGGGTACGTGGTGGGACCTTCCTGCCGCAGCAACCTGGGGTCTTGTTCGCACAGCTCGCTTCTGTTTCCTTATTAGAGACCGTCTTTCTGACCGCTCGACCAGTAACTTCAGGTGGCCTAGTCCGATTTCTGAGGTTGAGATATTTCTCGGCTTCAACACTTGGTGCGATGAGCGTGGATAGCGACCGAAGAAGAAAGTTGTGGTTGGAAGATGGCCGATGGTGGAGACCGGGGCGAGTTGGGAGGTAACTCGGTGGGAGCTGGAGTCCCGGGGCAAGGTAGAGAGTATGTGACAGTGGCGGCTTTTACCGAGTTCGCGAGGAGAGTGGAGAAGGCGATACTCGTCGGGTTGTCCAATCCGCCTGAGGTGACGGCGACTTTTCCTCGCCGTCGGACACCCCCGGGCGAGGAGATACCAACTCGGCGAGCAGGGAAGGAGCCCGCTTGGGCGAGTGGAGAGCAGGTGATCCCGCCGCGGCATCACCCGACGAGTAGTCAGGGAATCCGATTTCGGGATCCGGAACTTTCGGCGAGGTATGGAGATACTCGCCGATGGAGCGAGTATGACTGCTCGAGCGGAGAGGATACTCGTCGCCGCCAGGAAGGGAGGAGCCCCTTTTGCGACGAGATTCTCGCAGCCCTCGTCCCCAACAACTTCAGAGAGCCGGTCCTCTCGCACTACTCCGGCAAGGACAACCCGGTGAGACATCTCCAGTGGTTTGAAGATGTGGTGTCTATTCGCAACGTGTCCGATGCTCTCAAGTGCCGGCTCTTCTCCATTACCTTCAAAGGTAGCGCAAGGGATTGGTTCCACCAGCTGCCAGCAGGGTCAGTCTACTGCTTCTCAGATCTTTGACGGGGTTTGTTGGCAAGGTTTGCGACGTTCAAGCGGAGGAAGAAGGAGGCAACCGCCCTCTTCAAGATCGTGCAGGGGCAGCACAAGAGTCTGGGCCGTTACATCGATCGGTTCCAGGAGGAGGTGCTGGAGGTGGAAGAGGTAGACGGGTTCACCTTGATGGTGGCCCTCAAGTTCGGGCTGAAGCAGGGCCTGTTCAACATGGAGCTGGGGCACAGGCCGCCCAAGTCGTTCGAAGAAATGGTGGAGCGAGCCAATGTGTTCATCCAAGGAGAGGAGAGGAACAAGGAGTTCCTGGCGCGGTTAGACGGAGACAGACCGCTGGGGAAGGACAGAGGAAGGCTGCTAGAGAAGGAGAGGGCGCCGGAGGGGTGCAGCGACAGGAAGCAGGAGAGGCCGCAGAGGAAAGAGGAAGAGAAGAGAGAAAGGGGAAGGGAGCTCAGAAAAGCGGAGAGGCCAGAGAGGCCTCGAAGGAAGGAGGATAGGAGGCCCGTCGGGGGTCGAGAGATGAGGAGCGAGGAGAGAAGATTCCAGTACCCGAGGGATCGCCCCCAGTGGAGGCGACCCGTCCATCAGGAGGAGAGGAGGAATTACAACCCTCGGGAGCAGGGAGGAGGAAGAAGGGAGACCATGGCCATAACCCAGCGAGCCGCTAAGCGCCGGCGGAAGGAGAGGCAGCAGGAGAGGAGGCAGGAAAGACAGCAGGAAGCGGCGATTCCCCTCTACTGCGATATCCATCGAGTGGAGGGGCACGGAACCTTGGCTTGCCCTGAGTTCTAGGAAGCAAGGTGGAGGATGGAAGCGACGGTGGCCGAGAGGGAGCAGCCGCAACAGGAGGCCCAGGTTGGGCAGGTGGCTTACCAGGTACCGCAGAGGAGGAGAAACGAGGACAGGATCGACCAAGGAGGAAGGGGGAATGTTATCCCCGGTCCGGGAGGCGGACACGTCGGAGTAATCAACGGAGGGGCTGGGCTAGGAGCTTCTCGCAAGGGAAGTCTCCACCAAATCTACAAAAGGAGCATCGCCTCGACGTCTCAGACCCCCCCCCTCCATTGAACGAGATCACCTTCTCGGAGGAAGACATGCTCTGGAACGAGAACCCCTTCCACGACGCTCTGGTGATCCAGGCCGCGATCGAGGACTTCATCGTCGACCGAATCCTCGCGGATAACGGTAGTTCTGTGAATGTCATCTTCAAGAGAACATTCGTCGGTCTTCAGGTTGAAGCGTCCCGGGTTCAGGCGGCGGACGGGCCTCTCTTTGGTTTCTCGGGAGAAAAGAAAGAGGTGGAAGGAGGGGTGGAGCTGCTGGTCACTCTCGGGGGAACTTCGATCTGATGTCGCTTCGTCATCGTCGACGCACCCAGCGGCTACAACGCCATCTTCGGACGGCCCCTCATCAACTACTTCAAGGCCGTTCCGTCGTCATATCATCAGTGCCTGAAGTATTGCCGGGACGACATCCAAGTCAGGATCAGGGGAGATCCCAAGGCCTCCAGGGAATGCTACCTGAATGCGGTCAGCACCATCAGCTGGATGGGTGACGCAGAAAGGTTGGAGGGGATGATGGAGCAGGAGGAGGGCCTGCAGGCTGCCGAGGAGCTGGAGGAAGTGGAGGTGATCTCCCAGAGAGGAGAGCCTGAGCTGCTGAAGATCGGAGGGGCCTTGCCCCCGGAAGGGAAGGCGGAGATAGCTGCTTGCCTGCAGGAGAACGCGGACATCTTCGCGTGGAGCGCCGCCGAGATGCTAGGGATTGATGCTGATGTTGCCTGTCATCGCCTCAACCTGGATCCAGCGACGGCCACAGTCCGTCAGAAGTAGAGGAAGAGCGCCACCGCGCTGGCGGGACCAATCCGGGAGGAAGTGGGGAAGCTGCTGGAAGTGGGTTTTGTTTCGGAAATCAAATATCCAGGCTGGGTCTCCAATGTTGTAATGGTGAAGAAGTCGGGAGGAGGCTGGAGACTATGTATCGATTTCTCTATGCTCAATAAAGCTTGCCCCAAGGATTGCTATCCCTTGCCTCAAATCGACGCGCTGGTTGATTCCGCCGTCGGGTTTCCTGTAATGAGCTTCCTTGATGCCTTTTCAGGATATCACCAGATTCGGATGCATCCCCCCGATTGCCGCGACGTTTCCTTCATCACCAGCGACGGATGCTATAGCTACAAGATGATGCCCTTCGGGCTCAAGAACGCCGGCGCGACATATCAAAGAATGATGGATCACGTCTTCAGAGAGCAAAAGGGGCAGAATCTGGAGGTCTACGTGGATGACCTGCTCGTCAAGAGTAAGAGCGCCGCAGAGCACGTAGCGGATCTGGCAGAGACCTTCGCCACCCTGAGGAGGTACAAGATGCGGCTCAACCCAGCCAAGTGTGTTTTCGGCGCGGGAAGGGGGAAGTTTCTAGGGCACCTCCTTACTCCCCAAGGGGTGGAGCCTAACCCCGACAAGGTGAAATCCATCGTGGAGATGGCGTCCCCGAGAGATTCCAAGGAAGTTTAAAGGTTGACTGGAAGGCTGGCAGGTCTTAGCCGGTTTCTCTCCAAGGCCAGAGAGAAGTGCTCCCCGTTCTTCAAGGCTCTTCGGGGCAACCAGAAATTCGAGTGGACCCCGGAGTGCGAGGAGGCCTTCATAAAGCTCAAACAATAGCTGACCCGAGCTCCTCTCCTTCAGGGTCCGCAGGGCGGTGAGGATCTCTTGCTCTACCTAGGGGTGGGGGCTGAGGCAGTTAGCTCGGTGCTGGTCCGAGAAGAGGGAAAGAAGCAGCTTCCAGTTTACTACGTGAGCCGGGTGTTGAGGCAAGCCCAAGCGAGATATCCGATCCTCGAGAAGTTGGTTTTCACCTTGGTGGTTTCGGCCAGGCGACTCCGTCCGTATTTCCAAGCCCACTCTATCAAGGTAGTCTCCGACCACCCCCTGAGGAGTATCTTGGACGGAGTGGAGCACTCCGGCCGACTAGCCAAGTGGGCTGTGGAGCTGAGTGAGTTCGACATCTCCTACCCCCTAAGGGTCGCAATCAAAGCACAAGCCGTGGCGGATTTCCTGGCCGACTTCTCGTCCGAGGTCGAGGCGGACATGGGCGTCTCTCGGCCAGTCCCCTGGAAGATGTTTGTAGACGGCGTGTCAGGAAGGCACTCCGTGGGAGCCGGGGTGGTGCTGGTTAGTCCTCAAGGGACTAGGATCGAGCAAGCCATCGAGATCTTTTTCCCAGTAACCACCAATCAGGCGGAGTACGAAGCCATGGTGGCTGGCTTGTGACTCGCCAAGGAGCTGGCCATCAGAGACATCCAGGCTTTTACCGACTCCATGGTGGCCGCATCTCAGATTCGGGGAGAGTTCGAAGTTCGAGATCCCATTTTGCAGCAATATCTGGTTAAGGTCAAGGGCCTGATCGGAGGATTCCGATCCTTCCACGTCGAGCACGTGCCCCGAGAACGCAACTCCGAGGCAGACGGCCTTGCAAAATACGGCCCTCAGGCTGGGGGAATCGCCGTCGAGTTGTTTCGACCATCCATCGAAGAAGGCGAGCTGATGGAGATCGATCAACGAGCCTCGTGGAGGGATCCGTTCATCACGTTTCTGACAACAGGCCGACTACCATCCGACGGGCAAGATCAGAGAAAGTTCCGATACAAGGCCGCATACTACTTAATGCAAGACGGCGAGCTCTATCGCAAGACCATCTCAGGCCCTCTGGCCCGATGCTTGTCAGAGCTAGAGATTCCTCGGGTTCTTGAGGAGATTCACTCGGGAGAGTGCGACAGCCATTCGGGGACCCGCACCCTGGAGCAGAGAATTTTGAGGCACGGTTACTTCTGGCCAACCATCCGAAAGGACGCAGAGGCCTATTCCAGAAAATGCTCCCAATGTCAACTCTTCACGCCCCTCGCGCTCCAGCCGGCTCAGCAGCTTCGCTCGATCACCGCTCCGTGGCCCTTCGCAATCTGGGGAATGGACTTAATCGGCCCGTTCCCTCAAGCTAGCGGACAAAGGAAGTTTGTGCTAGTAATGGTCGACTACTTCACAAAGTGGATCGAGGCCAAGGCTCTGGCCAAGACCACGTCTCAAATCGTCAAAAACTTCATCTAGGGGGAAATCGCATGCAGATTCGGGATCCCTCTGGCCATCATCACCGACAATGGGCCGCAGTTCGCCAGTTTGGAGCTTGGGGACTTTTGTAAGCAGTTGGGAACCGACCTTCGGTTCGCCTCGGTACACCACCCCCGGAGTAATGGACAAGTAGAGGCCGCAAACAAGCTCATCATCAACTTGCTGAAGAAGAAGATCACCAATCTCAAGGGAAATTGGGCCGAATAACTCCCTTCTATCCTATGGGCTCTCAGGACCACCCCAAACTCAGCCACAGGGGAAACACCCTTCAAACTATTACACGGGTCCGAGGAACTCATCCCGGTCGAATTTGAAGTGCATAGCCCAAGGGTCATCGCAGCCGAAGACGGAAGCGAGGAATGGCGGCTAGAGAACGAAGAGGCTCAGAGGCTCTCCCTAGATTATGTGGAAGAGCTTCGGGACTTGGCCTCCATGCGCCAGGAAGAAATCAAGAGACGCATGGCGAGGCATTTCGACAAAAATGTCTGCTTGAAAAAATTCCTCGCAGGGGACTTGGTCATGAAGAAGGTGGACGCCGCTGGGCAGGGAGCCGCCGTAGGCAAGCTGCATCCCAACTGGGAAGGACCTTTCATCGTCCAAGAAGCCTTAGCCACAGGAGGCTATTACCTACAAGATCAAGCGGGGGAGCAGCTGACTGGGACCTGGAGTGGGGATGATCTGAAAAGGTTCTACCCATAGCGGCAACCCATGTATCTATTTCTGTAAACATAGTTAATATACAAAGGATGCGGGATTTCATCTCTCTTGTGATTGAGCATGCCTCAAGTCTTATGCGTGTTTCCATGGTCCGCCTCGTAGTTGACTTCGGGAGGCAGTGGTTGGTTTGTTCCTCATACATAGCCCAGTACGGATGATGGGACGATGCTTCGGGATTTTAAGCGCTCTTGTAAGACCGGGCCTCTGCATTGTTGGCCGAGATCAGCTCCCCCCTTGTATGTCGGCCTATGTCTCCCCGAGTGCATCTCTCTTCCGTCTGGAGGAACTAAGAGGAACAGATCCGCACCCTGATCCCCCGGACCCGAGGTGAGGCCGGCTTTGTAAAACACCCAGAAGGAAAAAGTCTCAAGTGAACAACAAGGCAGGATAACCTGCTGAAGGGAGGGCGTGGACGAGCCCAGGGGTGTGTGTGGATTCTGAGTGCGTCCGGAGAGGATCCTCGATGAACACCACCACCGTTCAAATCGTAGCTGGAAGCGAACTTCACCATCAAATCGAGATACGTGCCTTCGACCCGTTCTTACTGAATAGCCTAGTACGGATGATAGGACGATGCTTCGGGACTTTAAGCGCTCTTGTAAGACCGAGCCTCTGCATTGTCGGCCGAGATCAGCTCCCCCCTTGCATGCCGGCCTAGGTCTCCCCGAGTGCATCTCTCCTCCGACTAGAGGAATTCTTAGGAACGGGTCTGGACGCCAACCCCCCGATTTGGCAGGGTCAAGAGCGTCTCTCCGGAGAGAGTTTCTTTCTTGTCAAGATGTCTATGAGATTAATCTCCAAACTATGTAAGGATGCAGGATTTTATTCAAAGACTTTGAGTTGAGCAGCGTCGTAAGACCGGTATCCCCACGAGCTCCTCTCCTCGGGAATCGACCGATCTCCTCGATTGAAATCAAGACTTCGAGTTGAGCAGCGTCGTAAGACCGGTATCCCCACGAGCTCCTCTCCTCGGGAATCGGCCGATCTCCTCGATTATAGTTCAAGACTTCGAGTTGAGCAGCGTCGTAAGACCGGTATCCCCACGAGATCCTCTCCTCGGGAATCGGCCGATCTCCTCGATTGAAATCAAGACTTCGAGTTGAGCAGCGTCGTAAGACCGGTATCCCCACGAGCTCCTCTCCTCGGGAATCGGCCGATCTCCTCGATTGTAATTCAAGACTTCGAGTTGAGCAGCGTCGTAAGACCGGTATCCCCACGAGCTCCTCTCCTCGGGAATCGGCCGATCTCCTCGATTGTAGTTCAAGACTTCGAGTTGAGCAGCGTCGTAAGACCGGTATCCCCACGAGCTCCTCTCCTCGGGAATCGGCCGATCTCCTCGATTGAAATCAAGACTTCGAGTTGAGCAGCGTCGTAAGACCGGTATCCCCACGAGCTCCTCTCCTCGGGAATCGGCCGATCTCCTCGATTGAAATCAAGACTTCGAGTTGAGCAGCGTCGTAAGACCGGTATCCACATGAGCTCCTCTCCTCGAGAATCGGCCGATCTCCTCGATTGAAATCAAGACTTCGAGTTGAGCAGCGTCGTAAGACCGGTATCCCCACGAGCTCCTCTCCTCGGGAATCGGCCGATCTCCTCGATTGAAATCAAGACTTCGAGTTGAGCAACGTCGTAAGACCGGTATCCCCACGAGCTCCTCTCCTCGGGAATCGGCCGATATCCTCGATTGAAATCAAGACTTCGAGTTGAGCAGCGTCGTAAGACCGATATCCCCACGAGCTCCTCTCCTCGAGAATCGGCCGATCTCCTCGATTGTAGTCCAAGACTTCGGGTGGAGCAACATCGTAAGATCGGCACCCGCACGAGATCCTCTCGTCGGAATCGGCCGATCTCCTCAATTGCGAGAATGAGAGGCCCGCAGGTTATGATTCGACAGCTAAGCCAGGTTCGACTTGCGTCACGCGCGAGTAGGCGAGCTGATCTCGCGCGAGTAGGCGAGCTGGTCCCACGCGGGTAAGCGAGCTGGAACCGCGCGAGTAAGCGAGCCCCGGAGGGCATGCGAGAATGTCCCACGCGCCGACCCGCACGGTGCGCGAGGTTCTCCCAGCAGGTTCACGAGTACCCGGGCATAGGGGCGAGTAGGTGGCGAGTAGATGATCGACGTCGGGACCACCCCCTGCGATCTAGCGAACGCTCCTCTCCGAGCCTATGAGCCTAGCGAGCAGCATGTCAGAACAATGCAGGAACAAAAATTTGTATAAATCACAAGTCAAAAATTGATTTACAAAAGGAATATCGGCGAGCAACTGGGACTCCTCGTCGCCAGTATCTGGCCGATATTCGTCGTCTCCGACATCACCGACATCTACTGATTCATCGCTCTAGCTCCCGCTGCCGCAGCTGCTTCCGCTGCTGCTGTCGTCGGAATCGCCGGAGCTGGTCGGCGGCGAGGCGCGGTACGGCGGGATGGTCCCCTCGGCGAGTAGCTCAGGAATGATCTCGTCGACAGTGAGCAGCTTCTCCCCCTCGATGAGCTGGCCCCCGAGCCTGAGGCGCGCGAGTATGATGTTCCCCGCCGCCCGCGCAATCTCGCGGCGAACTGAGGATCTCTCCTCCCAGAGGACGCGGGATTGCTTCACCACTCGCGCCGGGTCTTCAGGTAGCGGAGTTGAGGAGCTCGGCCGTCCTTCAGCAGCGACCAGCCTCATCTCCATCTCCGCTGCGCGAGTTTGGGCTGCCTCCAGCTCGGCCTGGGAAGCGGCGAGCTTCTCCTCGCACTCAGAGAGCTTCTTCGCTGCTTCTATCTCGGTAGCCTGCAAAATGACCGACGTCAGGACCTATCGATGAAACAAATCGAGCAACCAACCCAAGGACAACTCACCTCGAAGTCCCTTCAGCGGACCGACTGCATGCCGAGGTCGATGGCCTTCTTGGAGACGACCTTGAGGGCATCGGTCGTCTCCAGCAGCTTCCTCGCCGAGTAGTGCCCTAGCTCGGCGGACCGCGCGAGCGCACAGGCCGACTGGTGGGCGAGCTCCGACGGGGTCAGCTCCAGGACGGACTCTGCATCGACTCGCCCATATAGGGCGTGGAGGACAGCGAAAGCCTCCCCCTTGTCCTCACAGTCGGTCGACCAGGACGGAAGATTGGTGCTCAGCGACACCGAGTTGTCCTCCGCCGACCATGTCACGAGCGGGCGGCCGTAGGCGTCCACCACCCCCTGCCCGAGGCCGTAGTTGGGGTGGAAGTGGGGCGACTGGGCGCCCGTCGGCGATCGACGGTCGACGGATTGTGGCGACGAGGTCTTCGCCCTCTTCCTCGTGGGACCCTGCGAGCTGGCCCGCGACTTTCCCTTGGCCGCCTTCTTCTCCCCAACGTCGGCAGGGGGCGAACGTCAGAGCGCGTAGCGGCGACTTCCTTCGCCAAAGGAAGGGGTTTCTCCAGAAGCTCGTTGGAAACTGCAAAACGCGCGACAAAGTTAGCTTCAGCGGCAAAAGGGCGAGCGAGTAACCAGGACGCATTTCGAGCTCGGCTTACTTTCATTGGGGTGGACTGCCTCGAGCACGTTGACGTTTAGACGCCAGAAAATGACGACAAAGCGCCGACCCCGGAAGTACTCGAAGTGCTGCTCGCGAGCTCCTTCGAGGATGGGAGGAAGGAAGGCGACGTCGGCCGGTTGGAGTGGCCTGCCGAGAATTCCGCCGAAGTCGCCGTGGACGACCACCAACTGCTCGCTCCAGCGGTGGACCTTATTCGCGGTCCCGACCAAGGTGCAGACGTGGCTGCTAAAAAAGATGACTCCCTCCGAGGTCGCCGTAAAGGCGAAGATGCGGCGGAAGACGGAGAGGTCGAAGGCGATCCTCTCCTCCCGGAGGAAGCATAGGAACCCCATGATGATCGCCACGCCGTTGGGGTTGATCTGCGCGGGGACGATCCCAAAGTAGCGCAGTATCTCGCAGAACTCCGGCCAGAAGGGTAACCGCAGGCCGGCATCGAAATGCCGCAGCGACAAGACGAGGGCACCCTCAACATAGGTGTTGAGCCGCTCGCCGCGAGTAGGAAGCCTCGCCGAATAGTCCTCGGGCAGCAGGCGCTCCCTGAAGGCCGCCAGGTCCTTCTCTGAGGTAACGGACTTCTTGAACGCCGCATCCGCGAAGTTAATGGCATGAGCTTGTCGGCGAGCGCTGGCGTCGTCGCCGACCATGTTTGCGAGCTATAAAAGAGCGAGTGAAGGCGAGCTGGATGTTCGGATACTCGCTGATATGAAGAGAAGATCACTACAGCATACGCTTTATGACCCACCTACCCCTCCTATTTATAGATATGTCAAGTCAAGGGGGGGGGGGGGGGTGGGTCTGCCCGTCTCGGCGAGTATCGAACGAGTTCGTGCGGTGAAGAATGAGAGGCGATATTGCCAGAAGACCTAGAGCTCGGCACACCACAAAGAAAGCGCGCACACGAAAGATCAGAAGGCGAGAATACTCGTACACGCAAAGATGAATTAATCAAATAAAAATTAGATGTCCGAAAGGAGTTCAAAGTCGCGCATCACGAGCTACATTCAAAAAACAAAAATGCTATGGTGCCCTAGGCCGCTCAGGGGGGTGAGGATGTCGCCCGGCCCAGCCGATCTCGCGTGCATGCCGGTAATGCTCCGTCGCCAACGCTGTCGCATCGTCGCCGAGCTGGAGCTGCTCCTCCATCCTCGCCAGACGTCCAGCAGACCCCATGCTCGCCCGGATGCCGGCCAGCTCGTCAAGTACCAGCTACAGGCGATGGTTGTTCAACTACAGCTGGCGGTCATTCTCTTTAACCATGTGGAAGCGAGCTTCGTAGTTCTCCAAAGTCGCCTGGAGCCCTTCGACCTTGGCCATCCTCGCCTCCAGAGCCGAGATGCGTCGATGAGGGTCGCAGATAGCGAGCTGGTCGAACTTGCTCTCCAGCTCCATGTGGGCGCGAACGGCAGCCTGGCGATACTCGCTCCCGGACAGCCCGATGGCGTCAATGATAGCCGCCCCAGCGGTGGCCGGGCGATCTGACAAAGCAGGAAAGTAGATCGTCAGGTCAGAAAAAGCGGAGCAGTAATCAAAGTAGCAGAAGGCTCACCGCGGAGAGGAGACCGGGATCGGCGCGGCGAGGGAGGTCGCCTAGAGATATCTCGCCTCCCCGAAAAGCTGCTCGGAAGATCGGCAGGCCTGCCCTGCCCGCGCTCTCCCGACCCTCGACCGACGTAGTCGGGGTCTCCAACCCGCGGGGGGAAGTAGGACGGCCGCTGCCTCTCCGGTTTCTTCAACGGCGGCGGAACTTGAGATGAGCTCGTCGGATGGAGTGGAGCCCTAGGCGCAGGAGGTGGAGGAGGTCACGGAAGATCCGACCTCTGTGAAGCAGACAGAGGCGGCGGCGGGGGCAGGGCGATGCCCGACATCTGGGCAGGAGTGGCGACCAAGGGTGGCGGCGGCGGTAATGAGGCGCTCGCCGAGACTATCTTCCCACCACTCGCAACGGTGGGGGCCGCCCTGCTCGCCGGAGGATCCTCGCGCGCTGACCCGGACAACCCAACGGGAATTTCTTTCACCGGCAGCTCCTTGCTCGCCGGGGGGGGTGCCCTTCACCAACGTCGCCCCCGACGCCTTCCCCGAGCTAAGGCCCATCCGGACCGAGTAGGCGGTCTTGGACGGCCTATCGGCCGCCAGGGCGAGTAGGGGGGCCGAGCTCAGCGGGACTACGTCAAGAGTCGCGTCCGCGGCAGTCCGAGAGCCTGCATAGAAAAGTAGTCAGTAAAGAGGGAGCGGCGACAACCTAGCAGGAAAGATTTCCAGATGGCGACCTGTCACGGTGATGACCTCGACCTGAGCCGTCGTGGATTCCTTAGCGGCCGCGAGCTCCTCGGCCACTCCCGGGTCTTCCGGCGGGCTGTCCCGAACAGATACGAGGAAGTCATCAAGCCCGAGATCGCTCAACAGCTTCTGGGTGCTGGAAGAAGCTGCGGGGTTTCCAGTCGCCGCGGCGACTTGCTTCAGCGGGGGAGACGAGTCGACCGCCGTAGTGGCGGACTGCTTAACCTTCTTCGCCTTTTTCTTCCTCGGCGGGGTCAAGGCGGTGGCGTCTTCCTCGCACGGTCTTTTCTGTCTGGCTATGCCGAGGAGGCCAGACAGGGCGGCGAGATTGTCCATCAGCAACTTCTCAGCATCTGACATTTTCGGCGAGCTTCAGGGTCCGTCTCGAAAATCAAGCCCCCCTATTTATAGACTACTCTACCAGCAGACGACGATGCGAGCTGTCCAGATACTCGGTAGAGGTACTCGCCGAATAAGCGTTGGATGATTCTTTCCGGGCGCCTACGTCGCCCAAAAAGAGCGGGGATTGTGTACAACCCGTATTCGACGAGGGTGGGTCATACCACCGCCAGGTCATCAGAAGTCAAAGTCAACAAGCAAGATGGGGATCCAGATCAGCACCCCAGGACGCAGGAGGTTCGGGCGAGTATGGCGAGCTCCCCAGGCCAACTCGTCAGGTGGCGACTATGGCTAGATGCTCGCCTCTTCTAGGCGAGCTCCCCAGGGAAGTCGCCAACTCGCCAGGGTGGGGGTATAAGTAAGACCCCCCCCCCTCTTTGGATTTCCCTATAAATAGGACCCCAGGTGTACGAAGGAGGACAAGCAAATCTCGGCCTGAGCCCTCGCGAGTTCCAGCAATTGCCCTCGACTCGCTATTGCTCGAGCTCGTCTCCTTCGTACCTGGCTCGGCCAATCTGGTTAAGAAGGGGTTGCTCCTAAGCAACTGGGTACGTGGTGGGACCTTCCTGCCGCAGCAACCTGGGGTCTTGTTCGCACAGCTCGCTTCTGTTTCCTTATCAGAGACCGTCTTTCTGACCGCTCGACCTGTAACTTCAGGTGGCCTAGTCCAATTTCTGAGGTTGAGATATTTCTCGACTTCAACACTTATGAAAAGTGATTTGGAGTCTTTTTTTATGAACATCCATATTAATAATAATCGATTGATGTATGATTGAAGGGTGAACACTCTACGAAGTCAGTATTATTGTTTAAGTAGAGATGTAATAAGTCATGAATTTGGAAGAAACAAAAATGTTGATCTTTTCATCACATCATAATCTTGGAAGTTAGTTAATTATTGTACAAAATAGTGCTTGAATCATGAGTATGATAATTTTGGTAATATTAAGTTCATGTTGGTAGGTAGGTAATAATCTATATGGATAGGAATAGAAAAGATTTTCATCGTAAATAAATCTACGATAATTTATATTTGAAGAATCAATATGGTATAAGTTATAAGGCATGGTGTGATTCAGGAAGAGAAATCTAAGATTTGTATGCGCAATTCTACATAAAAGATTATTGATTTTCACATACTTGGCGATCATTGGTCATAAAGGACTCAAAATCCAATGTGTCATTAAGGTTCATTTTAATGATAAAATGTCGGAAGACTTGAAAATATGCCCACATAATTTTGATTGGGAGTTTCAAAAAGTATAACGAAAATTCACTTGGAAGAGACTGTTACATTTGATAGAGTTTTCTTATAACAACAGCTACGAGGAAAGCATTGACATGACTCCTTATGAAGCTTTATAAGAGAGGAAGAGTCGGACGCTAGTTTCTTATATCCAGGATGAGGATCAGAGGGCACTTGGATTAGAGTAAGCTGGACAAGTACTATTATGTTAGAAATAAAAAGGTAGAGTTCCAAGTGGGAGATAAAATTTGCTTGAAGATATGTCTGGTGCATGGTGTCTCGCGGGTGCGAGGACAACAAAAGCTCAGTCCTCGGTTTATGGGGCCTTATACGATCCTGGAGTAGATTGGCCCTTTGTCTTATAGGATTGAGCTTCCACTTAGGTTTGCTAACCTGCATGATCTCATTCATGTCTCCTCACCATGGAGAGCTTTAGTTCTATAGGAGTAAAACATCACGGCTACAGTGGGCCCGGTAGCATCCGATCAGTTAGTTTGTTTGGAGCTAATCTGGATCGATAATATAATGGTTCGAGTCCTACAGAATAAGAAGGTCCCCTTAGTCAAGGTGTTGTGGTCAAACTATGGCCAGGGGGAGCACATCTGGGAGCCAATGGACCTGATGCAGGAACAGTACTCGAAACTCTTCGACTTAGGTACATCTTAAAAGTCCTTGAAATGTTTCTTAACTTCTTATGCATAGTGTAACGTCTCAATTCGTGCTAGGCTTCTAGTGCACATTTTTGAGTCAGGAGAGATGATTTGGGCTCATGGAAGAGAAGTCAGTCCAGAAAAGGACACGGGTAGTGATACGGGAGTGTCCCTACCCATGTGGAAAATCATGGATTTTCTCGAGAAAAACACGGGTCGTGACACTGTCGTGTCCCTACCCGTGTGAAGAGGACACGAGTAGGGGTACGGGCGTGTCCACTACCCATGTGTGTAATTGGAATTATCGATCATGTGTCCCGAGCAGGACAAGTGTAGGGACATGGGCTTGTCCCTACCCGTGTGAATATCTCCAGGAATCCCGGTCGTGTCTCCCGAGCAAGACATGGGTAGAACACGGGCTTGAACACATCCGTGTCTTGTTTACAAGGGTAGTGGACACGCGCGTGTCTCTACCCATTTTTGCATCTATATGCCGCTATAATCGTCGACGACGCTTCACCTGAGCAGGACACGGGTAGGAACACGAGCGTGTTCCTACCCGTGTTGGTCTTACTTATATAGGATTTGGCCATTTTTCATCCTCTTTCCAAGCCCTTTTTTCTGTGGAGGAACAGCTGCTCGAGCCAAGTCTTTTTCCATGGAGAGCCAACGCCGCCGAGGAGAAGAGGATGCCACCGCGAAGAGTCACGCAATCCATGGCCGAAAATAAAAGAAATGCCGTAAATGATGTGAGTTTCCTCCCCTCTCCCTTGGTGCTAGATCTGTAGTTAATCCTAGGCGAGATATCAGCTCAAAAGTGTCTTGATGTGTGAGTTGGAGACTCCTAGGAAGAGGCCATACTAGGTCTTGTGTTATAGGGTTTAGTAATATTTAACCTCTCCTTCCTTCAATATGATGGTGGGGATGGTCTCATGAAGAGGAATGGCCTGATGAGGGTGAATAAGGGAGGAGGATTTCTAGGTGTGATTTGGGAAGATCCGCTAGTGGAGGAATATGAACCGATGCCATTCATTCCGCCTAAAAAATGCGTGCAGAAATCTGTATTCTGCACGCAGTGATCTTCATGGCAATTTTTATGTATGTCATGACAAAATTCGGGCTTTCGACTAAACGCAAAAGTCATAGGCCTTGGAAATATCTTTCCAACGAGTGGTTACACATCTTCAGGCAATGTCTGAAGCCACGGGAAAGCCTGATCGAAATAGATGCCTGATAATGAAATGTGCTGAAACTGTAATTTGATTGTAGCAGTCTTAGAAGCCGCTTTCGAGTATGATACAACCAAATCTGGGCTTCTAACTAAACACGAAAGTCATGGCCCTTGAAAATATCTTTCCAACGATGGGTTACACATTTTTGCCAGATTCATGTAGCATCAGGAATCCCCGTTTTAAGCTCTACTCTCTATACAATTCCTTCATGCTTGCTTTTTTTAATGTAAACCTAATTTAGTATTATTAGAGGAATTGTGAATAGTTACCGTAAAGTTCGTGGTGAGCTGTTGCTTGATCCTTTATAATCAAATGATGAAGTAAAATCTACTTGAACGAAATGGTTGGATGGTAGATCCCTAGGTTAACTAGTGAGTAGACAAGTTGGATTGTATATACAACTAGATGTATGAATCAGTAATGTGAGCTATGAGCTCGAAATGTTGGAAGAGGATTGAATATGGTTAGAGCATGAATATGTGGAAGGGTTGATAGTGTGTGAATGTTTGAAGCACTTGATCATTTGTGTTGATAAGGGATTTGGTAAGGGAACCCTTGTGAGCTATTGAGCTCGAGATGTGAAGAAGCATGTAGTGTTAGTCGACATGTGGTGTCGTATTCCTGAGTTAAGGATAGTGTGGCAGGTCTACGGGCTCGCCACACATCACACCGATGGGAGTTGACAGTTAGACATTGGGCGGTTAGGCTTGGTCGTTGGTGCTCATTCTCGGGGCTCCTTCTGTGCCAAGTGAACGGTTGGGCTTGGTCCTCGTGCTTTTTCCGAGGCTCCTTTTGTGTCACAACTTAGGCCAGATCGGGGCTTGGTTCTCGGTGCATATCTACCCAAGACTCCCGCTGAGCTGTAGTACGCTTGTGAGCTTCGTTGATGTGTTCTTAGAGTTGAGGCTTACGGAGGCCTAGTCTAGGTAGCATGGATGCTGGCCTAGTAGTGTAGATGCCCGCTCTACTATCACCGTCTGGCCACAACAGTTGGCGCATGAGAGGTTCGCTACCTACTCGAAAATTGGGAACTTCAGAGTCTATGTCGATAAAGTAATTTGCTTGTGCGTGTGCATGCGGAGTCATAACATAACATTCATTGCTTCACATTTAATTGCAAACAAGATCATCATCGTATAAGTTTGTATGAGCTATCTTATACGATGAGTTACCTTTCTGTTTTGCTGATCCTCAACTTATATGTCTATATGGGCATTCATATAAGTTGAGTTACTTTCAGTTATAACTTACATTCTCATACTCTGTTGTAGATGTAGAACTACTGGCTTAGAATGCTGATGATACCGTTATAGTTTACTTTACTGCTACTCATGTCATATATATTACTCCACCTGTTTGTACTACTACTTCATTGAATATATTGTACCCTGATCTTTTCTCCGCCTGGTTTCGAGGAGTCGCCGGGGGAGCGGATGTGAAACCACTTAGTCTTTATGACTAACAGTTACTACATCTTCCTTTTTAGGAGGAAACCCCATAGGAGGAGAAACAACAAGTAATGCAGCGGGACAGTCAGGCCAGGATGACAGGGCCTGAAGGGACGGTGTCGTCGCTACCATCAGTTACTGATGTGAGTCATAGAGTTACTCTTGTTATAGCCCTTTTGGGCAAGACTACTCGTACTCTGATAGTTTAGAAGCTAGATGTAGCTTCTATATTTGTTATATTTGGACTTATATGCTTATGCATGCATTTGACTTCTATTTTTATTACTCTGGTTGCGTTGGCATAATAGATATTGGTATAGGAAGGCAAAATAGGCGTCTTGTAGTACAGGCTAGCCTGAGTGCTATTGCTACCGCAAGGCGGCTGTTTTAGGCATAAGACTCCCCTCATGTCGTGTTCTGTGTTCTGGGAAAGGGGTCTTACAAATGGTATCAGCTTGCTACGATTATGAATTAGAGAAGTCATTCAACAGTGGTATCACCCCCGTTCGATTAGTCAGTTTGTGGACACTCTGACTTAGTGGAATCGCTGGTGTGCCCATATGTAATTCACACTAAGTATGTCCAACTTTGACCTTAAGAATAGCCAACCTAAACTTTAGTTTGTATTCTATGTGTAGATCCCAGTGCACGTTGAGCCAGTGGGGGGCACCCCCACCCCGTCCATACCCACACAATTTCAATAATCGGAGCTAGGGTTGACGCTCACAACTATCCTGGATGCCTTCAGATCCCAACAAGCACCCGTACAACATCAAGGTTCAGGCTCCAATTGGGTGAGCACTTTCCGAGCTCTCTCCCCTCCTGCTTACCTTGGGGCAGAGTCGGCAGAGCGTACGGAGGAATGGCTCGACACCATGCAAGAATTGCTGGCAGGTATTAGATGCCCAAACAACATGGTTGTGAACCTAGTAGTGACACTCCTAGAACAACATGCCAAGAGTTAGTGGAATTCCCTCATGGGTTCCACCTTTCAAGGGCGAGTGTATACAGAGATCAGCTAGAACGAGTTCTCGGGAGCCTTCCTAGATCACTTTATCCCTTCGTCAGCCCAAGATGAACTTGAGGAAAGGTTTCTGTAGATGAAGCAGGGATCCATGTCAGTGACAGAGTACCGGCGGGAGTTTCAGCATTTGGCTAGATTTGTTGACTCCTATGAGTTGGATGACAGAGGATATGCTAAAATATTCTACAAAGGCTTGCGAGACAACCTGAGGCAAGCCCTGTTGTTTATAGTAAACTCCAGCCTAGAGGAAATAATTGACAAGGCAAAGAGACTGGAAACAGACCACTTGGGAAGTGGTAAGAGACCTGCTGAAGGGGTGATGAAAGCTGGCCAGAGCAATAGAAGGAGCATGATTACGGAAATGGAAGGGGATATTAGAGAGGTGGCAGGCACTTCAACCGGAATTATAGAGTGGAGCACCCGATTCTACAGCCACAAGCATTGCCTCCACCACCACTGCCTTAACAGTTTATGCAACCCGATGGGCGGCAGGAGCGAGTGTGCTTCGAATGCAACCAACCGGGCCACATTCGATGCTACTGCCCGCAACTGTTTGGAAATGCGCCTCTTGCTCTCCCTCCGGCAGATCCTCGAGGGCGGGGGAACATGCATGGTCGAGGATGAGGACCACGAGGAGGAAACCCTGGACCTTCTCGGAATCAGCTGTTCGTGCTGGACATGACACAGGAGCGGAACCCTCAGGAGGTGTTTGTCGGGATGATTACATGTAGTCATCTTATTTTCATTATTAATCTTAAGTTGCTTAAGACATACTAGATTTCTAGCTTTGAGTATTCCTATTGGTACTTTGGTATCGTGGTGGACGGCGGGCCTATACGTTATTCGATACTGGTGCCTCACACTCATTTGTGTCTGTGGACTTCATTAAAGACCTAGAAGGAGTTCAATCATTAACTGGTATTGCTCGAAGAGTTTGCCTCCCAGATGGCTCTGAGATGACCACAAACGCCAAGTGCGAATTGGAGATACTCATTGGGGGAAAAATCTTTGATACCCTTGCCATAGTTTTGAGAATGCCAGAGTTCGACCTCATTCTAGGCATGGCGTGGCTTGATTGGCACTACGCAAGAATTGACTGCACGTAGAAGCGAATCTACTTGAGGCATGGGGATACCGATGTAATCTTCTAAGGTATAGAATTCGCACCACATTTATTATTGTCTTCGATTCAGACCCTGAAAGCTCACATGAGAGGGGATTACGTTTACATTATATGTTTCGAAATGAAGGAGATGAAAATAAATATGAAGGACGTGCGGGTGGTGCGAGATTTTCCTGAGGAATTTCATGAGAAATTGCCAGGTTTACCCCCACATAGAGAGGTTGATTTTCAAATTAAGCTAATATCAGGAGCCAAGCCCGTCTTCAGGACCCCTTACCAGATGGCCCCTAAGGAACTCGTAGAGTTTAAAGTTCAGTTGCAAGTGTTGGTAGAATAAGGGTTTGTTCGCCCCAGCTCATCACCTTGGGGAGCACCTGTTCTATTCGTTAAGAAGAATGATGGAACCTTTTGATTATGTATAGACTATCAGAAGCTCAACCGACTGACTGTATCGAACACTTATCCGCTACCTCAGATCGGTGAGTTGTTCGATCAACTGGTAGGAGCGCATTTGTTTTCCAAGTTGGATTTTCGTTCGGGGTATTATCAGTTTAGAATACAGGAGCAGGACATTAAGAAAACGGCCTTTAGCTCAAGGTACAACTTGTACGAGTTCACTGTGATGCTGTTTGGGCTCACAAATGCCCCTGCAGCCTTCATGAGCTTGATTAACAAAGTGTTCAAACCTTATTTATATGTCTTCATCATCGTTTTCATCGATGACATTTTGGTCTACTCTAAGATGGAGGAAGAGCATGTCGAGCATCTGATATTTGTACTGAAGAAGCTAAAAGAGCGTGCCTTGTTTGCCAAGTTCAGCAAGTGCGAATTTTGGCTCCAAGAGGTTGCCTTTTTGGGCAATGTGATCTGTGGGGCTGGGTTACCTGTGGATCTGTCCAAAGTGTGTGTCATGAAGGAGTGGTCGCCCTTAAGGTCAGTGGTCGATGTGCGGAGCTTTCTTGGACTTGCCGGGTATTTTCGCAAGTTTGTAAAAGGGTTCTTAAAGATTGCCGTTCCTCTTACTATGCTGACAAAGAAGGGTGTGTCATATGAGTGGACACCCCAGTGTGAAGCTGCGTTTCAGGAACTGAAGGACCGACTTTTGTCTGCAAACATCCTAGCCCTTCCGTCCGGGAAGGAAGGATTTCAAGTTTACACTGATGCATCATATCCAGGGATGGGAACAATATTGATGGGGAACAGGAAGGTGATTGCATATGCTTCGAGACAGCTGAAGAAGCATGAAGTAAACTATCTGGTACATGATCTTGAATTAGGAGCGGTGGTGTTTGCCCTGATGATTTGGAGACACTATCTATGCGACGTCCACTGCGAAATCTTTTATGATCACAAGAATCTGAAGTACGTCCATACCAGGAAGGAACTGAATTTGAGACAGTGGCGGTTGTTAGAGTTTTTGTGCGGTTATGAATTCACCCCTAATTACCACCCTGGAAAAATAAATTCTGTAGCAGATGCTTTGATCAGGAAGGTACCATAAACAAGCCCCGAGTCCCGGTTGATGCGTATGGAGTTTGCTTGGATGCTTGAGGAGATGGAGATTACTCTAGTGTATAAGGACCAACTGGAAGGGTATTCAGAGTACTTAGCTGCGATGAGAATAGTTTGTGACATTCGAGATCGAACCCAGGCGGAGCAAGGAAAGGATGCATCTCTGGTCCTAACAATCAAGTTGATTGAAGATGGGATTACTGATGAATATTCCCTACAAGACGGCCTCGTTTACTTCCGTGGTCGGCTCTACATTCCCAAGGGAGATAATATTTGTGAAGATATCTTGAGAGAGACACATTGCTCTCAATATTATGTGCATCCTAGGATTTCCAAGATGTACGCCGACTTGCGAAAGACCATGTGTTGGCCAGGAATGAAGAAAGATGTCAGACATTTTGTTACGCATTGCAAGGCCTATCAAAGGGTGAAGGCAGAGTGTAGGAGTCCCGACGGATTATTACAGCCATTGCCCATCCCTGAGTGGAAGTTCGAGGATGGGTGATCTTTGACTCCTGACACAGGTAGCCCGGTTCATTCCTATGCAGAAAGAAGCTCATGTTGACATTTTGGTACGCCTCTTTGTGGAGCATTTCATACGGAAATATGGTGTGCCAAAGACGATTGTTTCTGACTAGTATGGTCAGTTTACCTTTAAATAATGGAAGGTGATACAGGCATATTTGGGTTCACGTATCAACTTTAGCACGGCGTTTCATCCTCAAGAAGATGGGCAGTTTGAAAGGACTATCGGGACATTAGAGGATCTACTGAGGTTGTGTGTGTTAGAGGGAGGAGAGCTGTGGGAAAGGCTCTTACCCCTGGTAGAGTTCTCGTATAATAACAGCCATCAAGCTAGCATCGGGATTGCACCCTATGAAGCCTTTACGGAAGAAGGTGTAGAACACCCTTGTCTTGGGTTCATGATTAGGACCCGAAGATTTATGGAAATGAATACATTGATGATACTGATGCGGTTGTGAGACTAATAAGGGACCCCATGCTTGAGGCTCAAAGTAAGTAGGCAAAATATTATAATGCAAAGCACCAGATGGTGGAATTTCAAGTGTGTGACAAAGTGGTTCTGAAGTTCAGGCCGATGCATGGAGCATCACGGGTACGTGGTGTGAAGAAGCTCAGTCCAAGATACGTTGGGCACTACATTATATTGTAAATGATTGGCCCGTTGGCAATCCGTTGGAGTTACTATCAGAGTTAGAGAATCTGTATGATGTATTCCATGTGTCATCACTTCGAAAGGCATTTTTGCAGCCCGATCAATATGTTCCCACCACTTACGGAGCAGTTGTGACTAATACGTTTGTGTGACTAGAGCCTGTGCGGATAGTAGACAACAAGACAAGGATTTTGTGCTGCAAAAGTGTTCCTCTAGTTAAGGTGTTGTGGTCTAATCATGGGAAAGAGGAGTATACGTGCGAGCTGGTGGACTTGATGCAAAAGCGCTACCCGGAGCTTTTTCATCAAGGTAATATTTAAAAGCTTATTTTATTTCAATTTATGATTTACTTTCCCCTCATAGCCTTAGCCTGATTTTGAGGACAAAATCTTTTATTTTGTTTATATAATTTGTAACGTCCCAATTCATGCTAGGCCCCTCGTGGGCACTTTTGAGTTAGGAGAGACGATTTGGGCTCAGGGAAGAGAAGTCAGTCCAGAAAAGAACACGGGTAGTCACACGGGCGTGTCCTTACCCGTGTGGAAAATCATGGATTTTCTAGAGAAGGATATGGGTCGTGACACGGGTGTGTCCCTACCCGTGTGATTAGGACACGGGGAGGGGTATGGGCATATCCACTACCCGTGTGTGTAACTGGCATTATTGATCCTGTGTCCCGAGCAGGACACTTGTAGGGACACGGGCGTGTCCCTACCCATGTGAATATCTCCAAAAAACCTGGTCGTGTCTCCCAAGCAGGACATGGGTAGAATACGGGCCTAAACAAGGCCGTGTCTCATGGACACAGGTAGTTGACACGGGCATGTCCCTACCCGTGTTTGTGCCCATACGACGCTATAACCGTCGATGACGCTTCACCCAAGCGGGACACGGGTAGGAACACGGGCGTGTTCCTACCCGTGTGGTCCTATTTATATAGGATTTGGCCATTTTTCATCCTCTTTAGAATCCCTCTTTTTCTGTAGAGAGACTGCTGCTAGAGCCAAGTCTTTTTCCGTGGAGAGCCAATTCCACCAAGGAGAAGAGGATGTCGCCACGAAGAGTCACGTGATCCATGACCGGAAATAACAGAAATGCCGAAAATGATGTGAGTTTCCTCCCCTCTCCCTTGGTGCTAGATTTGTAGTTAATCCTAGGAGAGATAACGACTCAAAAGAGTCTTTATGTCTGAGATGGAGACTCCTAGGAAGAGGCCATACTAGTACTTGTGTTCTAGTGTTTAGTAATTTTCATCCTCTCTATCCTTCAACGTGATGGTGGGGATAGTCTCGTGAAGAGGAATGGCCTGATGAGGGTGAATAAGGGAGGAGGATTTCTAGGTGTGATTTGGGAAGATCCCCTATAGGAGGAAGATGAACCGACGCCGTTCATTCCGCCTCAAAAATGCTTTCAGAAATCTGTATTCTGCACGCAGTGATCTTCATGGCCATTTTCATGTATGTCATGTCCAGATCTGGGCTTTCGACTAAACACAAAAGTCGTAGGCCTTGGAGAGATCTTTCCAACGAGTGGTTACACATCTTCAGGCAATGTCTGAAGCCACGGGAAAGTCTGATCGAAATTGATGGCTGATAATGTAAACATGCTGAAACTGTAATTTGAATGTTGCAGTCTTAGAAGCCTCTTTCGAGTATGATATGGCCAAATCTTGTCTTCTGACTAAACAAAAAAGTCATGGACCTTGGAAATACCTTTCAAACAATGGGTTACACATTTTTGCCCGATTCCTATAGCATCAGGAATTGCCATTTGAAGCTCTAGTCTATATACAATTCCTTCATGCTTGGTTCTTTGTTAATTTAAACCTAATTTAGTATTATTAGAGGAATTGTGAGTAGTTATCGTAAAGTTCGTGGTGAGATGTTGGTTGATCCTTTATAATCAAATGATGAAGTAAAACCAACTTGAACGAAATGGTTGAATGGTAGATCCATAGGTTAACTAGTGAGTAGACAACTTGGATTGTATAAACAACAAGATATTTGAATCGGAAATGTGAGTTGTGAGCTCGAAATGTTGGAAGATGATTGAATATGGTTAGATAATGGATATGTGGAAGGGTTGATAGTGCATGAATGTTTTCTGCACTTGATTGTTTGTGTTGATAAGGGATTTGGTAAGGGAACCCTTGTGAGCTGTTGAGCTCGAGACGTGAAGTAGCATGCGGTGTGAGTCGACATGTGGTATCGTAATCCTGAGCTAAGGATAGTGTGGCAGGTCTACAAGCTCGCCAGTCGTCACACTGATGGGGGTATACAGTTAGACCTTGGGCGGTTGGGCTTAGTCCTCAGTGCTAATTCTCGGGGCTCCTTCCGTGCTGAGTGAACAGTTGGGCTTGGTCCTCGTGCTTTTTCCGAGGCTCCTTCTGGGTCACAACTTATGCCAGATCGGGGCTTGGTTCTCGGTGCACATCTACCCGAGACTCCCGATTAGTCGTAGTATGCTTGTGAACTCTGCTGATGTGTTCTTAGAGTTGAGGCAAACAGAGGCCTAGTGTAGGTAGTGTGGATGCCGGCCTAGTTGTGGAGATGCCCGCTCTAATGTCACCATCTAGCCACAACAGTTGGCGCCTGAGAGGTTAGCTACCTGCACGAAAAGTGGGAACTTTAGAGTCTGTGTCGACACACCAATTTGCTTGTGCGCGTTCATGTTGAGTCATAGCATAACATTCATTGCATCACATTACATTACATGAACAAGATCCATATCGTATAAGTTTTTAAGGGCACTATTATACGATGAGTTACCTTTCTGTTGAGCCAATCCTCAACTTATATGTCTGTATGGGCATTCATATAAGTTGAGTTACTTTCAGTTATAGCTTACATTCTCATACTTTGTTGTAGATGTAGAACTGCTAGCTTAGAATGCTGATGATTCCATTATAGTTTACTTTACTGCTACTCATGTCATATATATTACTCCACCTATTTGTACTACTGCTACATTAAATATATTGTACCTTGATTCTTTCTCCGCCCGGTGCCGAGGAGTCATCGGGGGAGAGGATGTGAAACCACTTAGTCTTTATGACTAACGGTTGTTACGTATTCTTTTTTAGGAGAAACCCCGCAGGCGGGGCAGCAACAGGTAATGCAGCAGGACAGTCAAGCCAGGATGATAAGGCCTGAAGGGATGGTGTCGTTACTACCGTCAGTGACAGATGTGAGTCATAGAGTGACTCTTGTTATAGCCCTTTTGGGAAAGACAACTCGTACTCTGATTTTTTAGAAGCTAGATGTAGCTTCTATATTTGTTATATTTGGACTTATATGTTTATGTGTGCATTTGACTTCTGTTTTTATTACTCTGGTTGGGTTGGCATTATTGATATTCGTATAGGCCGGCAGGATAGTCATCTTATTGTATAGGCTTGCTCGAGTGCTAGTGCTACCGCAAGGCGGCTACTCTGGGCATAAGACTCCCCTCGTGTCGTGCTTTGTGTTCCAGGAGGGGGGTCTTACACATAGAACCCTGTAGACCGAAACTTGAATTTTGAGGACGAAATTATTATTTTTGTTTATTTGAATTTGAATGATCTCATTTCCATCTAAACCCCCTTAACACAAATTAGGGTAGGGCATATGTTGAGTGTGATGAGTTAGGCTATGTAGTGACCTTAGAGCCCTGTTGGATATTGCATCCACAAAAACCCAGATTTTCATAAAGTCACACTTGAACTAAGATGAATTAATTTGTATTTAATATCTTTGTTTTGTTATGTGTTGGCAGACCATCATTGCTAAGTGTAGACCAATGTCAGTCTATAGTGGGTCATGAACACAGGACCATACAGTATAATCCCTCACTATGGTATCCAAGGTATTGACTCATGTGTAGCCTCTCTATTGGGATACACTTCATATTCAAGAACTTGGACCATGGAATGAAGATTGGATTATTGAAGAGAAAATGTTTATAAGTTCTAAAATTTCTCTATCTCCACTTCTCGAGAAGTCCATTATAGTTCTTGAGAAGTAGAGTTAGTAGTATTCGAGAAGTTCACTTAGTTCTCGAAAAGCCTAGGCTAGTTCTCGAGAAACATCATTATAGTTCTTGAGAAGCTTAGTCTAAGTTCTCGAGAAGTAGCAGCCTATACTTCTCGAGTAGCCAGAGACAGCCTTGAAAAATCTTCTATGCCCATCTCTCGAGAAGCTTATTATAGTTCTCGAGAACTTAGCTTTTAGTTCTCGAGGAGTCAACTTAGTTTTAGAGTACAGGTTTTAGCTCTCGAGTAATGTTATTTTAGTTCTCGAGAAGCAAAATTTAGTTCTTGAGTTGACTAACCGCTTATCTCTCGAGTACTATCTTAAGTCCAAAAAGTATAGCTCTCGAGAATTCAGCCTTATTCTCGAGAACTTATTCATATTTCTCGAGAACAGCAGTTCATTTTTTAGAAAATCTACTTAAGTCCAGATCGACGGGATTTTCAAATGACTTGATGTGATTGGTCCACGTGTCGTCATTAATGTCAATTCTAACCATTAGGGGAAATCCTATATAATGTCTTTTCATCTAGACTAACCCTAAGCAGGGAACAATACACTTTTTAAATATTTGATCGGCTGTCTCTCTCCATGAACGAACTTATAGAAGCCGCCGCCGCCGCCGCCGCTCAGTTTGAAGATGTACACAACTATTTTTGATCAAGTTAGAATTGCTGTTCAAGGAATCTTCATCTTCTCCTTGATCGAGTAGGTCCTAAGTTTCTCAGGCCAGATCTACAGAGAGTCTTCTTCAACATTCTTGAAAAAGCCGCAAAGTTCAGAAGAAGACCTAGAGCTAAATTTTTCCAGATCTGAGACAAATCTCTATTTTTTTTCATATCTCTTTGTAATTTTGTAGGAGATTATTCTCCTAGTGTAGGAGCGTTGTTCTCCGAGTTGTAGGAAGTTTTCATCTTCTGAGTGTAGATCCCTTTGGATAAAGATTGTAGGAACTTGGTTCCGAGACGTAGGATTGGTTTTCAATCCAAGATAGTGGAGTAGTCGAGCCTAGTGATTTACTAGATCGGTGAGGGAAAGTGTTGTGATTGCTTGATTGTTTTTGTGCAAGTTCGATAAATTTTTTATTCCGCAAATAGACGCTCAATTCACCTATTCACCCCACTCTAGGTGATTTAGGTAGACAACTTAAGACTTTCAATTGGTATCAGAGGGAGGTTGGTCGTTAAAAGATTAACACCTTGATCAATTTCCTCTCTAAGTTGTCTCTTGAGAATTTTCAAGAAATGGATAAGGCTAAATATTTTGCCAAGCTTCCCCTGTGCACAAAGAACAATTTTCCCATGTGGAAAGAGAGAATTAAATTTTTCATGGAAGTTGTGGATCCCCGGATCTTCATGATTGTTGAAGAAGGTCCCCACATTCCTATGACTATCTCAACTATAGATCCAACAAAGAAAGTACCAAAGAAGCTGATGGATTTAGATAAAGACGAGATTACACTTGTCTCCTTGGACAAGAAATCAAAGAATATAATTGCAAGTGCAGTCGATGGCTCTATGCTGCAAAACCTGATCCACTGCCAGTCTACTAAGGAGATGTGGTAGTCCCTCATCACCTTTATGGAAGGTACAGAAGAAGTAAGGGATGACAGAAGATCCCTTTTCAATCAAAAATATGAAGCCTTCTGACAAGGGCACAAAGACACCATTGCAAATACCATTGAGAACTTTTTCAAGATATTTAATGGCCTCAGAGTATATGGCCGAGTCTTCACCAACGAAGAACTGAATGACAAGTTCCTAAGATCCTTAACAAAGAAATGGGACATGTTCTATGCCATCAGGTAATTTGGAAAGCTAGCTGAGATAAATCCTCAGAATCTCTTTGGGAAGCAGATGTCATGTGAGCTTCAACTCAACACAAGGAAAGCTGAAGAAGAGAAGAGCAGGTCTGCATCCAAAGAGATGTGTGTTGCTTTAAAGGCAGACACCTCCAAGAAATCAAAGGCTACCTCTCCAACCCCAGCACAAGAAGTTAGTGAAGAAGAAAACTCGGAGCCTAGTACCTCGGGATCTAAACTATCTGAAGGAGAGTTCTCCTTACTCTCACAGCAGTTAAAGAAATTCTTAAACAAGAAAAAGCAATGGAAGGGAAAGGATGCCTCTCACAGAGGATCACTACATGACGGTGATCGACACAGAAAAGGCTCAAGCAGCCACAACATGTATGGTTCTAAACCGAACAAACATATTTCGACTGACATTGTTTACTACTGTTGTAATAAGGCAGGTCACGCCATAGCTAACTGCCCCCACAAGAAGAAGGAGGGTGGAAGGAGAGAAGAAAAGAAATCCTCGTACAAAAAGAAGAGGATAGAGAAGAGCCTGATAGCCAAGAAGGGAAAGACTCTTAGTGACTCTGACTCATCTGAGTCAAGTGAAGAATAGGAAGCCTACTTTGGACTTATGGCTCAATCAGATGATGAACAAGAGCCCCAATTTACCGGGGAGGTAAAATCTCACACCCCTCTTTAGGAATCTAAAGTTTCTGAGCATGATCATGAGAACAGCTCCTATAACGATGAGTCTGAACTCATGGCCCAGTGTAAGGAGTTTATCATGTCTTACGACAAAGGACGAAAGGCCGTGAAAACTCAGGCAAAAGAGATTAAGTCTCTAAAGGCCCTAGAAAGCTCTCTGAGAGAGGAAGTCGTTATGATGGACTCACTCAGAGAAGACTTAGATACTGTTGTTGATGAGTTCAACAAGGCTATCAAGCACCTTGATCTAAAAGATGAAATCTTCAAGGTGTTGGAAGACTTACTAGAAGCCGAAAAGAAACTTGTTGAAGGTTTCTCTAAGCCCAAGGTAGTCTTTCCTCTTGTTGCTGAGTTCTCTGCTCAGGCCAATGGTGTTGGGCTAGGCCATGTAGAATCTCCTAGTAAATCTTCAAGGAGGAATAAGGCTTAGAGAAGGAATAAGGCCGCCAAGAAGGCCTTGTCCAAAGAAAAGGTAAAAGCCCCTCAAGATCAGACTGTCTTTAAGAAAGTCATATTTCCAACAAATGAGTTTGATCTTGACTAATCCTACGGCCACTTGACTTGGCCTACTTATGTAGAGCCAAAGTCTCGTTACCAAGGATGGACTCGCCCCAGAAACTTTGGTGAGAGTGTCTTTAAGGCACCTTATGAAGAAGTCATTCTTCAGGACTATGGTCCTTATGATCAAGGTCATAACTTTAAGAAAGCACCAAAAGTAAAATCCATTGTAGAAAAGCTTGTGATGGAGAAGAAATCATGTGATTGTCATCATCATGAAGCTTCTTCCTCCAAGAATGATACCCCTGCTGGACCAGTATCTCAGAAGGTCAAGCAGGAGTACCTAAGGTAAAGATACAACAGGTTCGACTATTGGTGTTGTGGCAAAAATTGGTCATTTTTCCTTCGATTGTTGGTTTAATCTAAGAAATGTTGCAACTCCTCAAGTTGGCAACATGAGAATGACCACTCATGATGCTAATCCTCGTAGGAGGAGTAATCTAACACGAGACCGAGGACCCAAACATCTTTGGGTTCCTAAGGCAAACTGATTATTATTGCAGGGATGTACAAAGGCCATTAAAACGCCTATCTGGTATTTGGACAATGGTTGCTCTCGGCACAAAACCGGGACAAGAAGCCTACTTAAAAATTATTCTCCAGTATTGAACGGACCAAAGGTCATCTTTGGAGGGTCAGACCGAGGGATAAACAAAGGCTACGGTATGGTCACTAACGGTAGTGTATCCTTTTCGGATGTAGCTTATGTTGAATGATTGGAACACAATCTCATAAGCATAAACCAACTATGCGATAAAGGATACATAGTTGAATTCCATGCTGACAGGTGCTTGATAAAGTTTGTTGATAATATGGAAACGATTCTATCTAGCACTCAAAGCAGGAATATATTCTGTTTAAATTTTATTTGTATAGACTCTTCTACACCAGTGTGCTTTTTAGCAAAAGATAGTGCGTCTCTTGGTGACAAATGACACAAGAGGCTAGCACATATTAATTTTAAAACTATTAATAAATTATTCTCCCTAAACTTAGTTCGTGATTCCCCGAATGTCAAGTACACCAAAGATAGACCTTGGCATGCATGCGTGAAAGGAAAGCAAACTAGAGCTATCTTTAAAAGCATTATTAACAAAGATTTAAGTAGATGTCTCCATCTACTTCATATGGACTTCTTTGATCCACTGCAAATTAGAAGTTTGGGAGGTATGGAATATACATTGGTTATTGTTGATGACTACTTGCGCTTTGCGTGGGTGTTCTTTCTGAAACACAAGTCATATACCTTCGTCATTTTTACTAATTTTGTCAAGCATGTCCAGAATGAATACAACTATTCAGTAGTCAAAATCAGAAGTGATAATGGAACAAAATTCAAGTCTGGGGCCATGACCAAATTCTGTGAAAGCCTCGGTATCTTTCATGAGTTTTCATCTCCTCGTACTGCATTGCCAAATGGAGTAGTTGAGAGAAGGAACAGAACACTCATAGAGGCCTGCAGGACTATGTTGAGTGATGCTTCACTACTAGAGTACTTCTGGGCTGAAGCCGCCAATACTGCATGCCACTTGCAAAATCGAGCACTCATCAATAAGAATCATAATAAGACACCTTACGAACTTCTAAAAGGCAGGAAACGAACTATTTCATATTTAAGAATTTTTTGTTGTAAATGCTTTGTGCTTAACAATAGTAAGTATCAACTACCAAGTTTAGTGAGAAAAGTTTTGAAGGTATTTTTGTAGTTTATAGTATCCCTAGTAAGGCATACAGGATTTTTAATAGAAAAACTCTGGTTGTACATGAATCCATACATGTTGTATTTAATGAGACGAGCTTGCTGCAAAGCAAAATGTCTAGTGTGCTTATTGTAGATGCAGGTACAAAGCTGAAAGAAATCAGCTTGGATGAACCTACTGAAGGTGAAAGAGAAAAGTTCATCAAGATCACTACTCCAACCCCCATTGGATACGATCAAGATGAAGAAACCAAACAAGTTGATGAAGTCACTCCAGTTGCTGAAGAAGTTCCAGATGCTAGGAACCTAGAGCTCAGATATCTGAAGGATCATTTATTGGACCAAATCATAGGAGATCCCCGGGATGGTGTCAGAACTCGTCGAGGTACAACTTATGAGAATTTATATTTATGTTTTCTCTCACAAGTTGAAACAAAGAAGTTTGAGGAAGAAAACTCAGACGCATCATGTATCTTATCCATAGAAGAAGAACTGAACCAGTTCAAGAGTTGTAAAGTTTTGAAGCTAGTTCCAAGACCCAAAGGTAAGAATGTCATCGGGACGAAGTGGGTCTACAGGAACAAGTTGGACGAGGATGGGACAATCATAAAAAACAAGGCCAGACTCGTCTCCAAAGGATATCGTCAAGAAGAAAGAATCGACTTTGACCAAACATATGCTCCAGTGGAAAGGCTGGAGGCCATCAGATTGTTCCTGGCTTATGTTGCACTTAAGGGCTTTACTGTCTATCAAATGGATGTGAAATCCGCCTTCCTTAATTGTGACACAAAGGAATAAGTGTAGGTGGAACAGGCCCCAGGTTTTGTTGATCCTAACTTTCCTGACTATGTTTATTTATTATCGAAAGCGTTGTATGGTTTGAAACAAGCTCCTTGAGCTTAGTACGAAACGCTATCTAGCTTTCTCATCGAGAAAAAGTTCACAAGGGGAAAGATAGATAAGACATTATTTCTTAGGGAAATTAAAGGCAAGATTTTGCTAGCGCAAATCTATGTCGACGACATTATTTTTGGTTCTACAGACGACAACCTTTGCGAAAATTTTCTAAACTTATGCAAGGGAAGTTTCAAATGAGTAGTATGAGAGAGCGAAAGTATTTCTTAGGACTTCAGGTGAAACAATCTGAAGATGGAATTTTCATCTCACAGACGAAGTTCAACAAGGAGTTGATTAAGAAATTCGGAATGGAGAGTGCAACCTCTATGAGGACTCTAATGGCCTCAGCTATGTCTCTGGACAAAGATGATAGAGGGAAACCTTTTGATGAAACCAAGTACAGAAGCATAGTTGGATCCTTGCTCTACCTTACTGCCAGTAGACCAGACATAATGTTCTCTACATTTTTCTGTGCTAGATTCCAAGTGAACTATAAGGAATCTCACTATGCTGCTGCAAAGCGGATCTTGAGATACCTTAAAGGTACACTGAATCTTTGCTTATGGTAACCAAGAAGTAATGACATCGAACCAATTGGTTTTTCAGATGTAGACTTTGCAGGTAGCAAAGATGACAGAAAAAGCACTTCCGGGACATGTCTTTTCTTTGGAAGAAGGCTTATCTCATGGAGCTGAAGAAAGAAAAATTTCGTCGCAATCTCAACGGCCGAGTAAGAATATATTTCTGCTGGTTGTTGTTGTGCACAATTTCTTTGGCTAAAGAACCAGCTAGAAGATTACAACATGAAGGTTAAAAACATTCCATTATTTTGCGACTCCTCCAGCGCAATAGCAATTGCCTAAAACCCAGTCTCGCACAGTCGGACAAAGCACATCATGTTCAGATATCACTTCATCCGGGAGCATGTGGAGCAAGGGGATGTGGATCTGCAGTATGTGCCAACAGATCGGCAAGTTGCAGATATTTTCACAAAGCCGCTGGACGAGACCAAGTTAGATTTCTACAAAACTGAACTTATGATGCTAAACAGAGAAGGATAGTCCAAAATGGATTATCTCAAAGCTCAGGAATCGAGAATACTACAAAAAGGTCAGAAATTTCTCAAGTGGCAGGCAGTTCTCTAGAAATACAGTTACTTCTCGAAAAGTTCATAACTAGTTCTCGAAAACTTAAGTCCACTTCTGGAGAACTAAAGATATGTCGCTCGAGAAGTACAATAAGTTCTCAAAAACAAGAAATATACTTCTCGAGAACTATAACCATGTCTCTCGAGAACTAACCATACATCTCGAGAAATGACCCGTCTATTTTCGTTTTCTGTCCATTTCTTCAAGTTCGATAACCGATTGATTTCTGCTTTAATACAAGGGTTATTTTAGATTAATTAGACACCTAATCAACATTACTAGGGTTATATATATATAAAACTTTTGAAATCTAAAATCTACCGACATTTCAAAATCCTTTCTCTCGAAAACTCTTCGCCTTCCGCCGACCAGAGCTTTGACACCGGCGCTTTTTAACGCTCCGTCCATCGCCGTCGTCAGTCTCAATGGCTCAGCAGTCCAGAATTAGATTCGACAATGAACTTGTGGTCGCCGGGATTGCAGATATTTCAGACGATTTCAAGAACTTGCTTATTCTGCTAGAAACCGAAGGTTTGAACTTTGTTCTTTCAGAACCTTGTAAGATTCTATTTAAAGAAGTAGAGGAGTTCTATAGAAATATCAAGACAAGGAGGAATAGCACTATACTGGAATCTAAGGTCAAGGGAGTTAAGATTAAGTTAAGCTCGATCATAGTGTCCAGACATCTAAGATTTCCTAGTGTAGATGATGTAGAGGAACTTACTCAAGAAGACAAGTACAAAACCTTTTATTTCTGTGGAGTTTCAGTGGACATTACCTCTATAAGGAGAACTGCTCTGAATGATGTTAGCAAACTTCTAGTTGATATAGTTGGAAAATTTTTTTACTGCAAGACAGGGTCTATAAGTTTCATAACCAATGACCTATTCAATGTCATGACAGCCATAGTCTGCAGGAAGAAATTTCCATATGGTTTGATGATTTTTGACATGATCAGGGATAGCATTAAAGAACCAAAGTTTGCAAGGATAATCTCTTTGATGTTGCATGAGATTGATCGAGTGGTCTTCAAGACTTCAAAAGGTACACCAATTCATCACTTGAATAAGATCTCCTTAGCTTCCATTCAAAGGTGGGAGTTAAAACTGAAGAATCCAAAGCAGATAACTAAAGTGCTTGCAACCCCCGTTTCAGAGGTCAGGACCCCCATCTTCCTCCTCTCATGAAGTTGCTGAACCATCTGGTGCAGTAACTGAGGGGGAGCCTGCTTCCTCTATTCCAGTTGATAGAATTCCATCTCCTCCTCCAGCTAGATCTCCAGTCAGAAGTACAGTCAGTTCACCAGACAGGACACCAGCTAGATCGCTAGTGAGAAGTCCAGTCAGGAGTCCAATCAAATATTCAGTTAGGTCCCCAGTGGCAGACTTACAAGATGAGACATTCTCAGAAGAGCAAGCTCAGAAAACCATCAACTCTACTGCAGTAGATATAGAAAGTATGATAAAAGAGCTCACCTCTAATAAACCTCTTCCTCCCTTCCACACAGAAAGTGCTGAAGAACTTTCAAAGAATCCATCTCTAGCTCCTTCTCCATCTCTAGTTCCTTCTCCCAAAAAAACTCTTCCTTCTCCAAGAAAAGTCTCACCTCAACCAGATACCATCCTTCTATCAGAAGAGGATGAGCCAGAACCTGAGGAAGTTGACGCTCCTCTAAGGAGACTGGACTTCTCCATTCCTACCTTCCTTGATGAAGAAGGAGATATAGTCATTCATACTACCAGAGCTAAAGGCTCTGTAGTTGTTGAAGAGATCCCTCAATTGGCAGTTCCACCTCCACCTCATATTATTGTCCCTGCTACCCCAGTTGTTCATGCTGCTGGTGCTACCCCTGTAAGTTCTGATATACTGAGTAATATTGAATTTATGTTGGCTGAGCAAAGGAAACATTTTGATGAATCCCTTAAAGTAGTTTAAGACAAAGTCGCGTCTCAGAGATGAGCAGAGGATTTGTAGAAATTCAGAACAATACTGACACTCTCAAAGAGCTTTTTCAGATTGGTGGTAAAGCTATAGACCACACTATCACTAGTGTTGGTTAGGTCATGGATCAAACAATTACTCTTGCTAACAATCAAATCTTTTTGGAGAAGAAAGCCTAGAAAATCCTCATGAAAATCTGTGAAGAGGTTAGTACCTTCAAAGAGGATTCTATAGCTACAGTATCTGTAGAATTCAGAAAAGGAGAGAGCTTGGTGAAAGAACATGTGGAAATGCTTGTGGATAAGTTTACTGCTACTGCAAACACAGTTTGGTCTGACAAGATATCTGAAATTAATAAGAATGTTTTAGAACAAATCCAGTCTGTTAAGTTCCATAACTATGTCACTGCAGTCTGGATGCATAACCAAATATTCCTTGAATTTCAGTTTGATCCTAATGTCATTCCTCATAACCTGAACCCTCTTGCTGAAGGTCAGTCAAGTCAGATGCCTGCTCAGATGCAACCTCAGATGCCATGCTTCTCTCCAAGGCCAGAAGATCAAAATTCTCCTCCTGCTTCTTATGACCTAGGTATGGGATGATGTTATTCCTGAAGGTTTACCTAAAATCAACACTTCTAAGAAGAGGAAGTATGGGGAAGGCCCCTCTGCAAGTAAAAGTATTCCTAAGACAGACACAGAGAAACGAAAAGCACAGGAATTTGCTGAAGTCTGGAGTCCTACCTCTAAAGCTTTAATATTAGATACTCTCAAATTAGTAATGGACTACAATGAAAATAGGAATCTCCACTATAGCTCTTCTGAGTGGGAACTCTATGAGAAGTCCATGACTAAAAGGAGAATCTATGACAGAGAGTATGGCAAGAACAATCCTAAGGCTCCTCCAAAACATCCAATGTACTACCCAAAGCCTTTCAGCTACCAGAGGAGACAACAAAAAAGTATAACAGATAATATCAGAGTAAGGAATGACTTTCTATTGATAACTATTTTGAGATTATGGATGAATTGGATGTTGATTGGAAATCTAAAACATTATATATATAATTTATGGTTTTGCTAATTCTGTTTTTAATTTTTCATTTCTTGCATTTGAATATATTCTGCATATACAGTTCTTTCTTTATTGGTATAATTCACCTTAGTGTAGAGGGTTTTGACTTCTTCAAATAAGGGGAGATTGTTGGGTATTGCATCCACAATAACCCAGATTTGCATGAAGTCACCCTTGAACTAATATGAATTAAGTTGTATTTAATATCTTTGTTTAGTTGTGTGTTGTAGACCATCATTGCTAAGTGTAGACAAATGTTAGTCTACAGTGGGTCATGAACAAAGGACCATACAGTGTAATCCCTCACTATGTGATCCAAGGTCTTTACTCGTGTGTAGCCTCTCTATTGGGATACACTTCATATTCAAGCACTTGGACCATGGAATTATGATTGGATTCTTGAAGAGAAAAAGTTTCTAAGTTCTAAAATTTCTCTAAGTCCACTTCTCGAGAAGTCCATTATAGTTCTCGAGAAGTAGAGTTAGCAGTATTTGAGAAGTTCACTTAGTTCTCGAAAAGCCTTGAGTAGTTCTTGAGAAACATCATTATAGTTTTCGAGAAGCTTAGTCTAAGTTCTCGAGAAGTCATAGCCTATACTTCTCGAGTAGCCAGAGAAGGCCTTGAAAAATCTTCTAAGTCCATCTCTCGAGAAGCTGATTATAGTTCTCGAGAACTTAGCTTTTAGTTCTCGAGAAGTCAGCTTAGTTTTCGAGTACAAGTTTTAGCTCTCGAGTAATGTTATTTAGTTCTCGAGAAGCAAAATTTAGTTCTTGAGTTGACTCAATGCTTATCTCTCGAGTACTATCTTAAGTCCAGAAAGTATAGCTCTCGATAAATAAGCCTTGTTCTCGAGAACTTATTCATAATTCTCGAGAATAGCAGTTCATTTTTCAGAAAATCTACTTAATTCTAAATCGACGGGATTTTCAAATGACTTGATGTGATTGGTCCACGTGTCGTCATTAATGTCAATTCTAACCGTTAGGGGAAATCCTATCAAATGTATTTTCATAAAGACTAACCCTAAGCGGTGAACCATACATTTTCTAAATTTCTGATCGGCCGTCTCTCTCTAAGAACGAACTTACAGAAGCCGCCGCCGCCGCTCAGGTTGAAGATCTACACGACTGTTTTCGATAAAGTTAGACTTGCTGTTCAAGGAATCTTCATCTTCTCCTTGATCGAGTAGGTCCTAAGTTTCTCAGTTCAGTTCTACAGAGAGTCTACTTCAACATTCCTAAAAAAGCCACAAAGTTCAGAAGAAGTCCTAGAGCTAAATTTTTCCAGATCTGAGACAAATCTCTTTTTGTATTTCATATCTATTTGTAATTTTGTAGGAGATTATTCTCCGAGTGTAGGAGCGTTGTTCTCCGAGTTGTAGGAAGTTTTCATCTTCCGAGTGTAGATCCATTTGGATCAAGATTGTAGGAACTTGGTTCCGAGACGTAGGATTGGTTTTCAATCCGAGATAGTGGAGTAGCCGAGTCTAGTGATTTACTAGATCGGTGAGGGAAAGTGGACGTACCCAAGGTTTGGGAACCACTATAATTCTTCTTGTCGTCTGTGATTGCTTGATTATTTTTGTGCAAGCTCGTTAAATTTTTTATTCCGCAAATAGACGCACAATTCACCTATTCACCATCCCGTAGGTGATTTATGTAGACATCTTAACACTTTCAAGCCCAATGAGTTAGGATGAACCCATATAGGGCCCAATATAGTGTACAAATCAATTTAGGTCAAACTAGCCAAATTGAAATGGCAAGTGCAAATTGACCTCACCACTGTGTCTCTACCCATAAAAGAGACCCAAGTGACCCAAAAGCCTTGTCACGGGTCACCAAATTGGTCAAATTGACCAAATTGCCCTTTAGGTCAACATAGGTCAACTCAACCCTAATTGGCTCAATTAAAAATCATATGGTTAAATTCACGCAACCACTATATCCTAAGTCCTAATAGTAGTGCATTGGACAAAAAATCCCCATCATGGGGTCATCAGTTGGTCCAATATGACCAAAGTCAAGCCTTCTTCAATTTTGGTCAAAATCGTACCTATTGGCAAAATTAACCCAAGCAGGGCATCACCATTACGAAACCCACATTGGGTGGTGTTAGAAGACTCAAGACCAACACATGGGACAAGACATACCTCAGTTGACCAAGTCAAACCCCCAAGCGAACCTTGGTTAACATTGAGCCTAAATGAAGGAATTAGAAATTAAACTCAAACCCAATGGGTCAAGGCCCGACCCAAGCCTATCCAACAGGCCCATGAGACAAATTATTGTCCATGCCCTTTGAAATTTCAATGGGGACATGCATGGAGGCTAGGATGGGAATTTTCCCCCAAATTAGAGAGAGAAAGAGGAATTTGAGGAGAGCTTGACACTTTGCCCTCCTCCTCTCTTTCCAAGCTAAGGTTTGAGCTTCCAATAACATTTCCAGCCAATTTAAAGCAAGAGAGGTACTATTTGGAGCCAAGGAGGAGCATCCAACGTGGTGGCCGAAATTTCCCTTAATGACAGCCATGGATACAACCAATATCAGCCTATTTGGACAATTTCATTAGCTTCAGAAGGCACTAAGCAGTCAAAATGCAAAATTGGATCAAAGGTTTTGGTGGAGAATTATGAGATCATGAAAGCTCGACGGAGATGAAGATTTCCATGACCAATCGCCGCCATCACCGTCATTGGGCCCCAATCAAGGTCTATTTCTCCTCCTCTCCCTCTATGTAAGTCATCTAGATAAACTAGGAGAGACATAGGGATCAATTTAGCTCGATCCCATGAAAGGAAATCAAGAAATTTCATGGTTTTGTGTGTGATGGGGTTCAACGAAAAATGCCTCCTCTGGCGACCAAGTCGCCGCCAATCGTCAGCCCTCACCTCAAAGAAGGTGGTGGTTGTGGTGGCCGGCCGAAGAGGTGGCTGGATGGTCGAGAAATGTAGTTTAAAGATGTTCCCGGTCGGGTTTATCATAGTCATTTGCTGGAGGAAGAAGAGATGTTGATGAATAGTATATTTTATTAATAGTCATCGGGTAAAGGAAATGTTAATTTAATGAATAGTATATTTTATATATTATAATATTTTTGCATAAAGTTTGTCATGCTTAAATTAAGGCCTCTTAAAGGCAGAAACCTAAAAAGTGCCCAACATGAAAATTGTTGCCCTTTGTCTTAAATTTAATTTGGGACAATAATCAAACCATTGGGAGCAATGTATCTCCCTTTAAGTCACTATTCCTAGGATTGTTCCTTGTATAGGGCAAATTTTAGAATGGGTATATATTTTACATGGTAACTTCAATAAAGTTGAAATTTAGACCATGCAAGTACGTTTTTTATACCTATAATGTGCCCAAAAATTAGATTTTTTGAAGAATATTTTCGTATAGTTTTTTTCATTATTTGATTTATCAAAATAATTTGATTTATGGAATTTTAAAACTCAAAATGACCCCAAATCTGCTAGCATATCTAATAGGTAATTTTTTGACCCTAGTAAAATTTTGAGATCATTTGAGCCTCTACATGTTGGTGTATTATAGATACATTACTTAGGGCATGTGTAAGGAATTAGATCCATCTTTATAAGGATGGGTGTGCACATAACGACGCCCCCATGATCTCCACCATAAGTAATGGGATCACCACGCCCGATTACCCAGCGCGTCGATCCCATCACGTGTAATAACATAACAGCCGCGCATGTCGCCTCGCCAGTGTCATCCCTTACGTCGGCCGCCCCTCCTCTTGCCACCGCCGACTATTCCCTAGGCCGCCGACATGCTAACAAGGAAGTGATCGGGCTAGCCATGACACCAACTCCTCTTCGGCCTCTTGCGGCGGCCGAGGGAGCTATTGTACCGCCCGCTCCTCCTCGACCGATGACTGCGTCTGTGACAAAGGCCAAGTGGGCCGTTCACCCTCGGGCACCGGCGCGCGGCCGAGGTAGCGGACGCTCCTCTTCAGCCGCCCGCCTCGACCGAGAAAGCACCCGCCTCCCGCTCATCCTCGATTGTCAGAGCATTGGATAGGGAGCAGCCTAACTGGCTGCCCCTCCTCGACCGTCACCAGCGGTCAACCCCTTGTCGGCAAGATTGGAGGCAAGTTCGTCGGCCGCCCGTAGGAGCCCGTCCCCGCAGTCCGATCATTTGGAGTCGTTCCTCATTATCTTATTCACGTATAACTACCTACTAATCACTGAGTTAGTGGGATAATTTTATTTATTAATTTAATTAGGGCCCAAATAACGGGATTAATTATCGTAATGCGCACCCCTAAACTATAACATAAATAATTATGAGGGTGGTTAGGGTTTGCGGATAGCCGTGTAACCACCATAACCACCCCCTGGAGGATTTACAAGGAGCCCCAGGCCTCCTCATTTCTCACATTTTTTCTTCAAGTCTTCTCCTTCCTCAGGTGGGAGTCGGCAAAATTCCTCCTACGAGTAGCATTCTTGCCACACCCGAGCCGCACTAAAGTCATGAATGAGCCGCGTACGAGCCACATTCAAGCCACCCGACGAAGCACAATATCTCGGTTCCCAAGAGACCTCCGCAGCCGTAAATTCAAGTGCTCTGCTCCAACGTTAAGAGCCAGTAGGACGCTTAGTGAAGCCCACCGTCACAAAGTGCAATTTGTAACAAACACTAGGCGTGACGACATGTTGTCTGCTGTGTGCTAAGTGTTCTCTCACCTCAAAATTGTAACGAGAGGCGGTCTGTCTCTTTGATTCAATGAATAAGTTGTAACTGCTAGAAAATAGGGGACTTTGACCGACACGCATCCGCTCAAGTGGGGTTTTACCCAATTGAGGGGTTTTTCCGCGTTAATACTTAGTGTGTATGATCGATCTACTTCATTAACTGTGTGCGCTCGCGAACGTTCCGAGAGCTAAGGAGGTCCAGGTTATTCTGGTCCGATCGGGATGTCGTGTTAGACCGCAATAGTTTGGCGTCGTCGGTGGAAATTAAGTTCCCATCACCCAGAAAAGAACATACCCCCTGCACAGTAGTACTCAATGTTAAGGATGAATGCAGGAAGAAATCCCTGAACAATCGAAGGACCAGTCCCAAGGGGCGCATCGAGTTTACTCCCCTCCCGCATGGAGAATAATTGACCAAGTAGCAGCCGTTTGTAAGCTCGAAGGCATATTTGCCAAACACACCACACAAATCAACTAATTCCAAGCCATGATGCTCGTCATTTGTCAAGAAGTAAAGCCGTCCTTCACACCGCCGTTCATGCAAGATGACTCTGTTGAAGTATGAGATAAGGAGGTCTGGCAGTCTGAGTCTTGCAGGTTATAGACCGCACGGTCTAGCGGTTACTCTCCAGCATTTTGTTAACCAGACTATTGTTGTTTATGGACCGAGCGGTCTGGCGGTTTACCTCCGGCATCTTAGAGACCAGGCGGTCAGGCGGTCTCCTACTGCGGCTTGGTCTCTTCCTTCTGGTGTTGCCGAACGGTTAGCCCATCTGTCTAACCTATTCGGTCTGTTCAGTCTCTTTATTTTCTAGCCGCTCAGCACTGTAATTTTTTTGTCCCATATTGTCTATTTGTACTCTCTCCACTCTCCTCCATTCTATAAAAGGGAGGCCATACCTTTGTAAAGTTTACATTTTTGGGATAATAAAATTTCTGTTAAACCACTTTCGGTTTGTTCTTGTTCGTTTCTCACATGGTATCAGAGGACTCGATCATTTCCACCTGATTCAGTTTGCCTGTATCTGCGTGGTTTGTTTAGCCTTGTCCACACGGCTTGCCCTTCTCCTCCTGTGCTTTAAGCCCTCTCTGTCCGCTCGACCTGTCCGAGTGGCTTGTTTCTTCTCTGTTCGCGCTCCCTGTTGCTGACCCTCTGTGTGTGCGGCCTCTCTGCTCTCCCTCCTTGTCTGTTCGTGACCTGCTCGCGACCTTTTTCTCGCGGTCTCTCTTCTCCTCTTCTTTCTGCGATCTCCTTTAGTTGTGTAGTTTCCTCTCTGTTGGTACCCTAGTTTGATTTGAGTTTAGTCTTGCCTTTGTTAGTCCCTTGACCCAAGAAATATCTATGGTCAATGGTTAGAAGTCTAGCTGTAGAGTCCTCACTTTTCCAGATTGAGAATTTGGTTAAGTAGTTTTTTCGTTCGACTATAGTCGAACGCCGCTCGACTATCGTCTATCGGCTGATCGACGATCGTCTATCAGTTGGTCGATGCTTTGTCTGCGTTGATAGTTCGACTATCTGTTGATAGGTCGACTATCTGCTTGGCGTGGTAGTTCGACTATCTGTTCTGATAGATCGACTATCTGATAGTTCGACTATCTGTTGATAGGTCGACTATCTGTTCCGCTTTGATAGTTCGACTATCTGTTGATAGATCGACTATCTGTTTCGTCTTGATAGTTCGACTATCTGTTGATAGTTCGACTATCTGTTGTCTTTGATAGTTCGACTATCTGTTCTGATAGTTTGACTATCTGATAGTTCGACTATCTGCTGATAGATCGACTATCTGGTCTGTTTTGATAGGTCGACTATCTGTTGATAGGTCGACTATCTGTTTTCTGAGGTAGGTCGACTATCTGCTTGATAGGTCGACTATCTGTTTGTTTCTGATAGCTCGACTATCTGTTGATAGCTCGACTATCTGTTTTGCCCCGATAGTTCGACTATCTGTTGATAGGTCGACTATCTGATAGTTCGACTATTTTCTGGTAGTTCGACTATCTGCTGTGATAGTTCGACTATCTCCTTTGATAGTTCGACTATCTGGATCGTTCGACTATCTGCCCGATAGTTCGACGATCTCCGTGCGTCGGTCGACGATCTCCGAAGGTCGTTCGACGCTTTCCGTCTGCCTTTGTATTTTGTATTTATTTATTATATTTAATTAATTAATACATTTTCTGGCACATTGTTTTAAGCTGTATGATAAAATTACCAGGCAATATTTGCTCCATCTCTTTTGCCTGAGTCAAATCTTTTTAAGATAAAGTTGTTTGTCTTATTAGCTGTCATTATAAATTACTTTATCTGTTGTCAGCCCTTTATAGCCGTTAGACTAAAAAGTCTTCTTTTTGCTATAAAGAGATTATTTCTGATGTGACTTTATTTAGTCCTTCTGTTATTTGATTTAAGCCTGCAGCTTCTTAGAAAGAGGTTTACTCCTTTTATAGAATGTTTTGCTGCAGAGATGGTTTTGTCTTCTTGATATTTACAGCCCAGGTCTCAAGGCTCAGAAGAAGACAAATAATTCAAATTGAAGAGAGCCGTTGCTTGCTGATGTTATATAAAGGACCCTTTGAAGAAGGATTCAAGGTAGCTAATAGCTAACCAGTTGTTCATTCAAGCTTTCAAGCCTTCATCAAGAAAAAGCTTTCTGCTCTCAGCAATTTCCATCTAACTGAGAAGTGTTAAGATCTTCATCTCTTCTTCACCTGAGTTCTCCTGCTTTCAGGAAGTTCAAACTCAGAGTTCCTTTGAAGAAGAAGAAGAAGAAGATAGCTGCTTGAAGATCTTTGATTTTATTATTTACTTTCTTCCTGTAGCTTTTCCTTCAGAACTTTCTGAAGAGTTTTCTGCACTGAAGCAAGACTTCACCTGGACATCTTTGAGCCAGGGGGAGCCTTGATTCTTTAGAGCATTCTAGCTCAGTGCAAGTTTTTGTGCTTCTCTAATCTTTGTAAAATAGAGAAGACATCTTAACTTTCTTCCCCCTCCTGTACAGGGTTATTACTCCCTTCAAAAGTATCCCTTGGTGGCAGGGCACCTGATCAAAAACCTGTGCTTGGTTTTTAGACACCTGATCAAAAGTCTAAAGGGTTTCTGGATCTACCTGAAGCAGATCTTGTTGGTGGCAGGGCACCTGATCAAAAACCTCAGTGGATTCCTACCGTGTGGGTAGAAGAGTGGACGTACCCAAGTTGTTTGGGGAACCACTATAAATTTCCTTGTGTCGTCTGGATTCCATTGTTTAATTCCTGTATTGTGGCTGTGATTAGATATAACTAGGTTGCTAGTTGCTGATTAGGTTTTCCAAGCCTTAACTGTAATTACAGTTAGCTTGAGTTTGTACACATCACTTGTGTTAGGCTATAGGGTTAACTTTATATCTATAATCTTTTCATTCCGCACTTCACTCCAAGGGAGTTGGGTAGACCATTAAGTTTTGTCTTGTGCAAAATTTGATAACGTGATAACTCTATTCACCCCCTCTCTAGAGTAGTATCTATCCCTTCACTTTCAATTGGTATCAGAGGGAGGTTGACTGACTGTATAGGCTAACACCTAAGTCAAAAGATCCTGATAGATACCAAGAGCTTATAGATATTCACTATCATGGCCCAGTCCAAGGATTATTCTAGTACCAGACCTCCAGCATGCAACTTAGCAAAGTTTGGCATCTGGAAGGCAAGGATTAAATTATATATGAACTCTATTGATGAAAGCATCTTTGCTTCTATTTTGTCAGGTCCCCCAAGAGCACCTGCTGCTGCTTCTGCCTCATAATCTGATATGAGTGCAGTGCCTCCTCCAGATTACAATGATGAATACAAGAAGGCCAAAATAGCAGATGCCAAGGCAATAAACATACTGGCTCAGACAATGTCTGATGAGGTATTCCAGAAAGTTGCTGACTGCTCCTCAGCAAAGGCCATGTGGGACACACTGAACCAGATTGTAGCTGGTTCAGCTGATGAAAGGAAGGACAGAAGGTCCAACCTGATCTCACAGTATGAGAACTTCAAGAAAACTGATGCTGAATCAGTTGAAGCTATGTACACCAGGCTCAGCTCAATCATCAATGAGCTGAGGAACCTGGACAAGGACATATCATTGACAGAGGTCAATGATAAGATTCTTATGTGCTTCCCTAGCACATGGGATCTAAGAATCTGGCCCATCAAGGAAGCCAGAAGTACTAATGAGATCTCAACTGAAGCTCTCCTCGGCAAGCTCAAGTCTTTTGAGCAAGTGCTGAAGACCAGAGAAGCAGAAGCTGAAGCCAAGACCCCCACTCCAACAAGAAAAGAGCAATCTCTAGCTCTTAAGGCTGCAGATGTTTCTGAAGGCAGCCAATCCAATGAGGAACTTATGGCATTGTTTGCCAAAAGGTTTCTCAAGATGGGGAGAAAGGAGTTCAGAAAGAAGTCTTCACGCTATGAAGACAAACCAAGGTATGATCGCTCTCCCGCTAAAGAAATTATTTGTTATGGTTGCAGGAAGCCTGGACATATCTTGCCAGAATGTCCAGAGGAGAAGAACAAAGAAAAGAGAAAAGAAAAAGAACAACACAGGAAGCACTCCAAGCCATCCTCCTACAAAAACAAGAAGAAGGAGAGAGGTTTCATTGCTGAAACCTGGAGTGATTCTGATGAAGAATCCTCCTCATCAAGCTCCAGTGAAGATGAGGAAGAGAAGAAGGCAAAAGAAGTTTGCCTAATGGCAATAGATGCCTGCAGCAACCACTCTGCTGCAGAGAGTTCTGATTCTGATGAAGAGATGCCTACAGAAGATGAGGTACTTTCTTCTTATGATTTTACTTCAGAAGAATTTAAATTAGAATTTAAATCTTTATGTTTAGATTTAATTAGCTCAGAAAAGGAAATAAAAGAACTTAGAAATAGGTTAGCTGACTCAGAATCAATAGCCTCTGAAAATGTTAGGTTAAAGGAAGAACTCACTACTTGTAGTGAAGAAATTAAATTTCTTAAAATAGAGTTAGCTAAGTCTAAGAGATTAGAGGAATCACTTAATGGTAGAAGCCTTAAGCTGTTAGAAATTACCAGCATGACTAACACTAGGTCAGGTAATGATAAACTAGGCCTAGGAGCTTCTCCCAGTGAACCCCCAGTCCTTCTTAAAAATAATCTTTCAACTCCAGTGAACTTCATTTCAGCTAGTGGAAAGAAGAACACTGAGCAAGTAAATCTGGTTAATAAAACCTTAAATAAAGCTAAGAGAGAAAAGAGAAAGAAGTTCTTTAAAGAAATGCAAAGAGCGTCGAACGCCGCTCGACGATCGGAAGCTCCATGGTCGAACGAAGCTCGACGATCTGAGCGCCCATCGTCGAACGTCGATCGACGATTTCAATATGATTTTCAAAATCATAATCAATTCCATAGAAACCTAAATGAGAATAGAAACCCTAGGTTTGTTAACCCATCATCTGTATGGAGAATCCCACCTAGGAGATCTCACCCACTAGGTTATCACCCTCAGCCTGCATTCTCATATATTTCCAGTTTTTCTTATGTGAAAAACAAGGGACCCAAGGTTACCTGGGTCCACTCTGTCTAAATAATTGTCTTGCAGGTGAAGGCCTATCCAATCACTCAAAATAAGTGGTATTTGGATAGTGGATTCTCTAAGCATATGACAGGAAATAAAGATCTTCTGTCAAAGTTCAAAGCTAAGCTCGGCACAAAGGTTATCTTTGGAGACTCCAGCTGTGGTCAGACAGAAGGCTATGGCAAGATCACAATTGGAGCAGTTACTTTCAAGAGAGTTGCTTATGTCAATGGACTGAAGCATAATCTGATTTCAGTCAGCCAGCTATGTGATGCTGGCTACCAGGTTTCATTTTCTAATTTCTCTTGCAATATTACTTTAGATAATAATGTTGTTTTAGTAGGTATTAGAATAGGTAATATCTATTTAGTAGATTTCAATTCATCTCATTCTGAAATCTGCCTGTTTAATGAAGTAACCCTTAATAATAATTCTTTATGGCATAAGAGGCTTAGCCATGTAAACCTTAAAAATATATCTAGGTTATCTAAACACAACCTTGTTAGAGGTTTACCTTCTTGCCCCTACAAGAAGGAGAGCCTATGCAAGGCTTGTCAGCTAGGCAAGCAAACCAAGAATTCTTTTAAATCTGTAAATAAAAGTGATTCTCCTAGAATCCTGTATTTATTACATTTGGACCTTTTTGGCCCAATAAATGTACAGAGTTTAGGAGGGAAGTATTACACTTTAGTAATTTTAGATGACTTCTCTAGGTTCAGTTGGGTTTTCTTTTTGAGAACTAAGTCTGATAACTTCAAAGCCCTTACAGACTTTCTATTATGTGTGCAGACTGAGTACTCTACTCATGTGGCCTTGATCAGAAGTGATCATGGTACTGAGTTTGACTCTCTTCTCATGCAAGAATTCTGTGAGAGAGAAGGTATCAAACATAGCTTCTCAGCTCCTAGAACTCCCCAACAAAATGGGGTAGTTGAAAGGAAGAATAGAACACTCATTGAAGCTGCTAGTACATTGTTGGCAGATGCTAACATGCCTCTATCCTATTGGGCAGAAGCTGTTAGTACAGCCAACTATGTCTTGAATAGAAGTTTGATACACAAACTTAAGTGTAAAACTCCTTATGAGTTGCTTAAAGGAAAGAAACCAAAAATTAATTACTTTAGAGTTTTTGGCTGTATTGTTTATATTCATAATAATAATAAAGAATATATTAGAAAATTTGAAGCAAAAGCTTCAATGGGAATCATGCTTGGATATTCCCAAGTGAGCAAAGCTTATAGGGTTTATAACAAATCTACCTGTAAGATAGAAGAATCTGTGCATGTGACTTTTGATGAGTCTCAGATGTTTTACAAGGAGAAAGAAAATTCTCCTTCCTCCAGTTCTTTGCAGGTACCTGATGTCCCTCAAGAAATTCTTCAACTATCAACTCTTCAGATCACTGAATCAGACAGTGATGAAGACATTGCTGAAGCAGTTGTTGTACCACCAACAGTAGATCAAATTCCTCCTGAGGAATTAATCCCAACTGTTGCTGAAGATCACATCCCACCTGCTGATATTGTCACACTTAGAGATCACCCCACATCTCAAGTGATTGGAGACATATCAGCTGGTGTGCAAACAAGACACCAATTAAGACAGGATGTGATGCACGCTTGTTTCCTCTCACAGGTTGAGCCCCTCACCTTTAAAGATGCAGAGCTAGATCCCCACTGGATCATTGCAATGCAAGAGGAGCTCAATCAGTTTGAGAGATGTAAAGTTTGGACTTTGGTTCCAAGACCTAAAGGCCAACTGATCATAGGCACCAAGTGGGTGTATAGAAACAAGTTAGATGCAAATGGAATTATAGTAAGGAATAAAGCTAGGCTTGTAGCTCAGGGCTACAGATAGGAGGAAGGTATAGACTATGACCAAACCTTTGCTCCTGTTGCAAGGCTAGAAGCAATAAGGATCTTCTTGGCCTATGCAGCCTACATGAAGTTTAAGGTGTTCCAAATGGATGTCAAAAGTGCATTCCTAAATGGTGAGCTTAAGGAAGAGGTGTTTGTTGAACAACCACCGGGGTTTGTTTCTTCAACTCAGCCTTCTCATGTTTTTAAGTTGCAGAAAGCTCTTTATGGACTAAAGCAAGCTCCTAGGGCCTGGTATGAGACCTTAGCTAGTTTCCTGTTAGAGCACAACTTTACTAGGGGAGTAGTTGATAGAACCCTTTTCGTCAAGCATCACAAGGACACAATCCTGTTAGTTCAGGTGTATGTAGATGATATTATTTTTGGCTCCACTGATCCCAAACTTTGCAAAAGGTTCTCTGACCTGATGCACTCTAAGTTTGAGATGAGTAGCATGGGTGTGCTGTCTTACTTTCTTGGTCTCCAAGTTAAGCAAGATGCTGATGGTATCTTCATCTCCCAATCCAAATATGCCAAGGAATTGGTAAAGAAATTTGGGATGGCTGATGCTTCAGCAATGCCTACACCCATGGCTACTAATGTAGTTATTGATTCTGATGATCACGGCAAGCCAGTTGATCAAAAGAATTATAGGGCCATTATTGGTTCCCTATTATATCTAACTGCAAGTAGGCCAGATATAATGTTTGCTACATGCCTTTGTGCTAGATTCCAGGTCAACCCCAAGGAATCTCATCTGATTCTTCTAAAGAGAATCCTGAGATACCTGAAGGGATGTCCAGATCTAGGACTTTGGTACCCAGCTGAGTCAGAATTTGAATTAATTGGATATTCTGATTCTGATTATGCTGGTTGCAGAGTTGTCAGGAAGAGCACCTCAGGAACTTGCCAGTTCCTGGGAGAGAGATTGGTCTCTTGGTTCTGTAAGAAGCAGGCTTCTGTCTCAACTTCAACTGCAGAGGCTGAATATATAGCAGCTGCTAGTTGTTGTTCACAGATCCTGTGGATTCAAAACCAGCTTGTGGATTATGGTTACTCACACAAGAACACCAAAATCATGTGTGATAGTACCAGTGCTATCTCAATTGCACAAAATCCAGTGCACCACTCTAGAACGAAGCACATTGAGATTAGGCACCATTTCCTGAGAGATTGTGTGGAAAAGAACAAGATCTGTCTTGAGTTCATATCCACTGAGTTTCAGAGAGGTGATATATTCACCAAGCCTTTAGATGAACAGAAGCATCTGTTCTTTTTAGTTCAATTAGGCATGATTAATGGACGAGACTAAGTATGACTATATCTGCCTATGTTGAAATCTGTTTGAAGATAGTCGAACGACGTTCGAAGATAGTCGATCGGGTCAAGCCCATCGTCGACCTATGGTTGATGAAAGTTTGTCTGATTGAAGATCGTCGATCGACGTTCGACCATCGTCGAACAGGTTGAGCTCATCGTCGATCTCTGAACGACGACAGCTTGTTGCTTGTGAAGCCAGAAATAGCCGAACGATGGTTCGACTACTCTGCTTCTGAGCCGATCGTCGAACGGCCGTTCGACTATCGGGTCAAGTATCTTTTTAATAGATCGACTATTTCCGGTCTAATATAAAGCCGATAGTCGACCTAGGTTAAAAGATCTTGTGTTTTATCGTCGACGGAGCGTGTCCTTTCGCATTCTGCTTTCCCGCTTGCGATTTTCGGGCGTTTCGTCTTCTTCGTCTTCTCCAGCCTTCTCGAGCTTTCTCCAGCGAATCAATGGCGGTTTCCCCAGCAGTTCTAGCAGTCGTGAAGTTTGATGCAGGCTTTAGCGTGGATTTCGACGCGTTCAGTAGCTGCGATGCAGGAATCGTAGAAGTTCTTCAGCTATGCAGGGATCAAGGACTCGAGAGGTTAATGTCTGCAAGGATTAAGATAAACATCCCAGAAATCAAGGAATGGGCTTTCACGTCGTCTTCCACAGACGATTCGATGATTGGAACCATCGGCGGAGAAGAGGTAATCCTGACTCCGGCCGTTTTGTCTGATGTTTTTGGATTAGTTAATGGTGAAGAGGATTATGAGCAAGATGCTCAGGAATTCGGAAGAATGCTAGTTGAGCTGGGACATGCTGAGGGCATTCCCACGAAGCTGCTCAAAGTAAATTTTCCTTTCAAGATCAAGTTTCTTGCTGAGCTAGTAGGAAAAGTGCTCCTGGGTAAGCACTCCGCTCACGATAATATAACAAGGCAGCAATTCACACTGATGTGTGCGATTGTTAATCGGAAAAGGATAGATTGGGCAGCAGTTGTGTTTGATTTAATAAGGAAAAAGACTGGTAAGAAGGAAGTCACCCTAGGAAGGGTCATTGGAATCTTCCTTAAGGAAAAATACCCCCAGCTGCTGAGTTCAACCGCAACAACAATCAACGCAAGCAAGAAGATGGATCCTCACCTGTTCTCTAAATGGAAGAGAATTTTTGTGAAACCTGCTCCAGCAACATCTGAGGACACCAGGACTGAATCAGTCACTCCTCACCTTGTCGAAGCTGGCTCAGCTCTTCCCTCCTCCTCTTCTGCTTTGCTGTCTGCCTCAGTTGAAGTACCATCAACTTCAGCTGAAGTACGACCTTCTTCCTCTTCTGCTCCAGAAACAACCACGGTTGTTCCTCTTTCCCCTCCAGCTTCTCCTCTACCTGCTCATCTGGCTAGGATATCTGCTCCTAGCTTTGATTTGTTAGGATCTGAGCGGATTCCTACTCCTCCTTTGTCTCCCATTCATTCCCCAGTTAATTCCCCAATTAACTCTCCTGCTCCATCTCTTGCTCGATCTCCTGTCCATACCATTCTTCATCCCAGCACTACTACCATATCTGCTGCAGCTCCATCCACTTCACATCCATCATCTCTTGAGATCTCTCCTGAACTTATCTCCCGCATTGTGGAGCTGATTACCCCGTCAATCAAGACCATGAGTCCATTGATATTTTAACTGCCTCCATCAAATCCCTTTCAAAATCTGCTGAGCCATCTTCCTCAAGGGGCCTGGTTTCAGTCTCCACTGAAATCAGGCAGGGGGAGATGTTCCATGAATATGCCTCAGAACTTCCTGCCTCCCTTCCAGCTATAACAGATACAGTCATGACAGCTCTAGAAGAGTCTGCTCCAGCTGAGAAAGAAGCAGTTCTAGTGTTGTCTGATAAGGAAATAGCAGATGGAATCATGTTATCTGAAATTGCAGTAAAAGTCTGCCTAGAAGATCTCACCACTCCTGTGGTTGCTAGATTCCTAGAAGGAATTATAACTTCATATCTAGATGAATCATGGGAGATGGTCAAGTATGAAGGTAACTCATTCATCCGTTTTGTTGATGAGTCAATTAATTTGTTAGTTTGTGAATTCCTGGAAGGAATGATTTCTGTTTATTTAGCAGATCTGTATTCATAATTCTACAGATGTTATTAGAGAAGATTTATCTGCTCAGATAATAGAAATTGTCTCAGAGGCTGCCCCAAGTGTTCCTAATATCCAAGTAGATCCTGAATTGGAATCTTTTTTAGATAATAGAGAAGATGAGTCTGAGAAAGATGAAGTCAAAGATGACTCTCCTGTTCTGAATTTGGAAGAAGTTCAAGCAAGAGAAGCCTGGGATCTAAGAGTACAATCTTTAAAAGAGAAAGAAAAAGATCTGCAAGTTGAAAAGTCAACCATCTGGGATGATTCACCAGGGTTGGACTTAGATTCCCTTCTGGCTCTGGATGCCATGGAAGAGGAAAGAGAGAAATCTGATCTTAAGCTTAAAGAAAAGGCTGTTTCAGAAGCCTATGATCCTTATGAAAATCCTCCCTCATCTCATTCTGATGATGAAGAGGATTCTGATGTATCTGAAAAGTCAAAGAGAAAGAAAGCTGCCCAAAAGAAGAGAAAAGCTGCTCCTCCTCCTCCTCCCAGTAAAGATAATGATACTCCTTATTATATTTTGAAGGGCATTGACCCTAAATCGAAGGAATTTCAGCACTGGATGTGGTTTTCAAAGAACCAGCAGAAAGAAAGGAAAAGAACTAAGAGGTATGATAGTCCTGTTTCAAGATGGACTCCCAGAGGTCCTCCTCCACCTCAAAGTGCAGGAGCCTCTGGGAACCTATCAGCTAATCCTGCTGCCTCTTCTGGAAGATCTGCTTCTTTTCAGCCCCAGCCAAGACAAAGTTATCAAAGCTCGCAAGGCAAATCGTTTTCTGGTTCTCAAAGACAAGTGAAGGAGGCTGTGGTTCAAAGACCAACCTTTTCCCCACCTCCTTCTCCAAAGAAAAGAATTCCATCTCCAACACCAGTTCAGTCTGAGAAAACTGTTTCAAAAGGTAAATAGTTCACTTTAGGATGGCTCGCTTTCAAGAACTAGTTGGAGCAGCTCAAATACGAAAAGCTAGAGCAGAAGGAAAAGATACTACTGGTCTAACTACCATGTCTGCTTACAGAAAGAAAGAGTTTGAAAAGTTCCAGGTTAATCCTGAGATTTTTGATCCATCAAAATATATGGAAAGGCATCCTGAAGCAGTAGTCCCAAGAGCTGCAGAATTGAAGATCATTGGTGCGCAGGACCTGAAACTGTCAAAGAAAGAATCTGCTGATCCTCTAAGGAAAATCTCTTTTGTTTCTAGCTCTTCTGTATCTAAGCCTGACTCTATTGATCCATAGTTTGATTAACTGCTGTGCTATATTTATTTATCTGTTTGATAATCTGCTAGTTAATTGTTAACTATTTTCTGTATTATTTTATTGATCGTTAGCTAGCTTTATGTTTTAGATGTTGAGAGACTTAACTCAAATAGGGGGAGATTGTTGGTACCCTAGTTTGATTTGAGTTTAGTCTTGCCTTTGTTAGTCCCTTGACCCAAGAAATATCTATGGTCAATGGTTAGAAGTCTAGCTGTAGAGTCCTCACTTTTCCAGATTGAGAATTTGGTTAAGTAGTTTTTTCGTTCGACTATAGTCGAACGCCACTCGACTATCGTCTATCAGCTGATCGACGATCGTCTATCAGTTGGTCGATGCTTTGTCTGCGTTGATAGTTTGACTATCTGTTGATAGGTCGACTATCTGCTTGGCGTGGTAGTTCGACTATCTGTTCTGATAGATCGACTATCTGATAGTTCGACTATCTGTTGATAGGTCGACTATCTGTTCCGCTTTGATAGTTCGACTATCTGTTGATAGATCGACTATCTGTTTCGTCTTGATAGTTCGACTATCTGTTGATAGTTCGACTATCTGTTGATAGTTCGACTATCTGTTGTCTTTGATAGTTCGACTATCTGTTCTGATAGTTCGACTATCTGATAGTTCGACTATCTGCTGATAGATTGACTATCTGGTCTGTTTTGATAGGTCGACTATCTGTTGATAGGTCGACTATCTGTTTTCTGAGGTAGGTCGACTATCTGCTTGATAGGTCGACTATCTGTTTGTTTCTGATAGCTCGACTATCTGTTGATAGCTCGACTATCTGTTTTGCCCCGATAGTTCGACTATCTGTTGATAGGTCGACTATCTGATAGTTCGACTATTTTCTGGTAGTTCGACTATCTGCTGTGATAGTTCGACTATCTCCTTTGATAGTTCGACTATCTGGATCGTTCGACTATCTGCCCGATAGTTCGACGATCTCCGTGCGTCGGTCGACGATCTCCGAAGGTCGTTCGACGCTTTCCGTCTGCCTTTGTATTTTGTATTTATTTATTATATTTAATTAATTAATACATTTTCTGGCACATTGTTTTAAGCTGTATGATAAAATTACAAGGCAATATTTGCTCAATCTCTTTTGCCTGAGTCAAATCTTTTTAAGATAAAGTTGTTTGTCTTATTAGCTGTCATTATAAATTACTTTATCTGTTGTCAGCCCTTTATAGCCGTTAGACTAAAAAGTCTTCTTTTTGCTATAAAGAGATTATTTCTGATGTGACTTTATTTAGTCCTTCTGTTATTTGATTTAAGCCTGCAGCTTCTTAGAAAGAGGTTTACTCCTTTTATAGAATGTTTTGCTGCAGAGATGGTTTTGTCTTCTTGATATTTACAGCCTAGGTCTCAAGGCTCAGAAGAAGACAAATAATTCAAATTGAAGAGAGCCATTGCTTGCTGATGTTATATAAAGGACCCTTTGAAGAAGGATTCAAGGTAGCTAATAGCTAACCAGTTGTTCATTCAAGCTTTCAAGCCTTCATCAAGAAAAAGCTTTCTGCTCTCAGCAATTTCCATCTAACTGAGAAGTGTTAAGATCTTCATCTCTTCTTCACCTGAGTTCTCCTGCTTTCAGGAAGTTCAAACTCAGAGTTCCTTTGAAGAAGAAGAAGAAGAAGATAGCTGCTTGAAGATCTTTGATTTTATTATTTACTTTCTTCCTGTAGCTTTTCCTTCAGAACTTTCTGAAGAGTTTTCTGCACTGAAGCAAGACTTCACCTGGACATCTTTGAGCCAGGGGGAGCCTTGATTCTTTAGAGCATTCTAGCTCAGTGCAAGTTTTTGTGCTTCTCTAATCTTTGTAAAATAGAGAAGACATCTTAACTTTCTTCCCCCTCCTGTACAGGGTTATTACTCCCTTCAAAAGTATCCCTTGGTGGCAGGGCACCTAATCAAAAACCTGTGCTTGGTTTTTAGACACCTGATCAAAAGTCTAAAGGGTTTCTGGATCTACCTGAAGCAGATCCTGTTGGTGGCAGGGCACCTGATCAAAAACCTGAGTGGATTCCTACCGTGTGGGTAGAAGAGTGGACGTACCCAAGTTGTTTGGGGAACCACTATAAATTTCCTTGTGTCGTCTGGATTCCATTGTTTAATTCCTGTATTGTGGCTGTGATTAGATATAACTAGGTTGCTAGTTGCTGATTAGGTTTTCCAAGCCTTAACTGTAATTACAGTTAGCTTGAGTTTGTACACATCACTTGTGTTAGGCTATAGGGTTAACTTTATATCTATAATCTTTTCATTCCGCACTTCACTCCAAGGGAGTTGGGTAGACCATTAAGTTTTGTCTTGTGCAAAATTTGATAACGTGATAACTCTATTCACCCCCCCTCTAGAGTAGTATCTATGCCTTCACTTTCACTCTCTTTCGCACGAACTCTACTTGTTCGCTTGGCCTGCCTTTCTTCGTGCGATAACCTTTGTTCGCACGACTTCTTCCTCTTTGCTTCGTTCTACTTCTCTAGTCACACAGTTTGGTCGTGTCTTCTCTGGCTGCTGGTGTGTTGACATATTGACCGCAGCGTTCTGCTTCATTGTCCGCTGCGACTTTCATCGAATCCGCTTTGGTGTCTCTTGCTCTTGCGGTCTCTTTCGGTTTGACCACTTCTCGCTTATCACCGTGATCTATTCAGCTTGTCACGGCCTGGTCTTCTTACTACTCTCTGCTTCCTTCCTCTTTTAGTTTGCATGATATCTTAACAGTTCGTGTGACCTCTATCCCTTTACTTTGGTATGCTTCCTGGTCGTGGCCCTTCTTACCGCTGGTGTGCTGACATCGTGACCGTTGCAGCTTCTTCTTCTCTTTGCCCGCTGCGGTTTCTTTCTTTTCCGCTGCGACCTCCTTCTCTTATCGCGACCTCCTCTTTTGTCTGCGTGACCTTCTCGCTTTCTATCTGCGCGAATTCTCTTCTACTCGGGCGGTTTAATGTGTTTCTCTATGGACAATTCAGATATCTCTACCTCCGCCTCCTCGGCAATCTGCCTCTGTGGCTACCACTTCAGGTAGTGCCCATGTTGTTACCAAAGGTAAGTGGCTGATTGACTCTGGTGCTACAAATCACATGACCGACAATCCGCAATGCCTATCTCTCCTAGAAACACTTGATCGGTTGCCTCCAGTTCTTGTTATGGATGGTTAACCTTCCCCGATTGATGGGACGGGCATGGTTCAAGTCACCCCGTCGCTTCGCTTGCTGGACACCCTCTATGTCCCTAATTTCCCTTGAAACTTATTATTTGTTACTACTTTATGCAAGCAACCTCAGTGCTCTGTCTTATTCACTCAAACTTCTTGCTCTTTTCAGGACCCGATGACCCAACGAATGATTGCTACTTGGTCTGAGAGAGGCGACCTCTACTTCTTTGACAACGTTTTCGCTCTGTCTGCCTTCTCTTCCTCTTCTACAGATCTGCTTCAATGTCATCTTTTCCTTGACATCCTCCTCCTCGGATTTGTCATCAGCTTCTGCCCCACTTACCTCCTATCAATCCTCCGCTCAACTATGATGCATGTCAGCTTGGCAAATATCACCGCTCCTCCTTTCTGCCGAAGCAAGGCCATGGCTCTTCTCGCCCGTTTGATCTCATTCAATCTGATTTCCGAGGTCCTGCTCCTACTCTCACCGTTGGTCAGGGTAGTTATTACTTTGTAACCTTTATTGATGATTTCTCTAGATGTACCTGGGTATATCTATTAAATGATCGCTCTGAACTCCTTTCTGTATGACAATCCTTTTATTATATGATTAAAACTCAGTTTGATATTTCTATTAAAATCTTATGCTCTGATAATGCTAAAGAATATCTTAGTCATGAGTTTTACTCCTTTTATATACAACATGGTATTATCCATTAGACCACCTGTGTTTACACCTCCCAACAAAATGGGGTGGCGAAGCGTACTCTTAGGGTTTAGGGTTTAGGGTTTAGGGTTTAGGATGTCGCTCGTACTCTTATGATGCAGATGCTGGTACCTCGCTCCTCCTGGGGCTATGAAGTTCTCCTCGCATACTATTTCATCAATCGCCTTCCATCTACAATTATCTATGGCCAGACCCCCTTCTCCATTCTCTACCCGGGCATGGAACCATTTTTCTCCCTCTCTGCATTTTTGGGTGTACGGCTTTTCTACATGCTCTGTCCGCTACCCGTGATAAGCTTTCCCCCCGTTCTACCAAGTGTATCTTTTTTGGTTACTCTACCACTCAATAAGGCTATTGTTGCTTTGACCCCATTCTACGTAAACAGTTTGTCTCCGCAGACGTGACCTTCTTCGAAAATGCGTCCTACTTCTCTCCTCCATCCCCTCTTCCTCCTGATGTCTCTGACTCTCCACCATCTCTCTCTGTTCCTTCCACGCATATCGACGTCTCCACTCCTATCTCATCTCCTCCTCCGTCTCCTTCTCTTTCCGTTATACCCCCTCCACCTCCCCCCTCATCTCCGCATCCATCTCTCTCCAGTCCCGATCCAGCTTTCTCCGCCACAGACGCACCGGTCAATGAGGCACGAGTTGACCTGAATCTTACCATTGCACTTCGTAAAGGGGTGCGGGTGTGTACCCAACACCCGCTTGTGGCAATTGTTTCCTATGATTGGCTTACTCCTTCTCGCAGGTGTTTTGCTTTGGCTATCTCAGCTACTACCATTCCCGGCACCTACCAGGAAGCTCTTGCTATTCTTCATTGGAAATCTCCCATGGATGAGGAAATCGTCACTCTTACTGAACGGGGTACCTGGACCCTTATGTCTCCACCAGTGGGTACTGATGTTGTCGGCTGTCGCTGGGTGTTTGTTGTGAAGTTTTGTCCAGACGGCACTGTGGAGTGCTACAAGGCCCGGCTGGTTGCCAAAGTCTTTACTCAGACTTATGGGGTTGACTACTTTGATACTTTCTCTCCGGTTGCTCGCCTCAGCACCATCCGGTTTCTTCTTTGTGTGGCCGTCAACAGGGATTGGGCTATTTCCTAGCTTGATGTCGAGAATGCCTTTCTCTATGGGGATCTTCAAGAGGACGTCTATATGGAGAAACCTTCTGGGTATAATGTTCTGGGGGTTACACGAGTATGTCATTTGAAGAAGGCCATCTATGGCCTAAAACAGAGCCCTCGGGCATGGTTCGACAAGTTCAGTGGCATTGTGGCTGCCATCGGCATTATAAGAAGCTTGTCCGATCACTCCTTGTTTATTCGCAAAACCGTATCGGGACTAGTGGTTTTGGAGGTGTATGTGGATGATATTCTTATTACCGGTGATGATCAGGCTAGGGTGGACTTGACAAAGAAACACCTTTGTCAACACCTGGTCATGAAGAATATGGTCTTCTCGAAATAATTTTGGGGATAGATATCTCTCGGAAGCCCGGCTCATTAGTTCTCTCCCAACGGAAGTATGCTCTTGATCTTCTACGAGAGGCAGGATTGACTGGTGCCAAACCGGCCTGGTGTCCCATGGCTACTGGAGAAGATAAAACATGGACAGATTACTCGCCTCTTCTATCCAATGCCACGAAGTACAGATGTCTGGTTGGCAAACTAATTTTTCTCACGGTGACCAGACTCGACATTGCCTATGTTGCAGGCAAGGTTAGTCAGTTCATGCAAGCTCCTAGGGAATGCCATCTTCTGACTGCCTTGAATATATTAGAGTTTGTCAAAGCAGTACCAGGAAAAGGGCTAATCTTTTAGAATAATGGTCATCTAAGGGTTGAAGCCTACTAAGATTTAAGCTATGAGAATGATAAAGGTGACCGTAAATCAACATCTGGCTTTTTCACATTTATTGGAGGAAATCTTGTGAGCTAGAAGAGCAAGAAACAATCTGTTGTCTCTAGGTCCAGTGCAGAAGCCGAATATCGAAGTATGACGTCAACCACGTGTGAGTTAAAATGGTTGCGTGCTCTCATGCTTGACCTAGGAGAGGTCTACGACTATCCTCTTCCTATGTTTTGTGACAATAAGACCGCTGTATACATATCCAAAAATCCGATCTTCCATGAGAGAACAAAACATATAGAAGTCGACTGCCATTTAATTAGGGAAGAGGTCTTGAAGAGACAGATTTGCACTCCGTTCGTCACCCACGACAAAGAGTTAGCGAATATCTTCACCAAGCCAGTTTCTACTTCCTTCTTCCATATTTGGGACAAGCTGGGTATGATGGATATCTATGCTCTAGCTTGAGGGGGAGTGTTGAAGTATGAGACCAAGCGGTCTGGCGGTCTGAGTCTGGAGGGTTGTAGACCGTGCGGTTTAGCGGTTACTCTCTAGCGGTTTGTCATCCAAACTGTTGCTGTTTGTTTACCGAGCAGTCCTGCGGTTTACCTTCGGCATCTTAGAGACCGGGCGGTCTGGCGGTCTCCTACTGCGGCTTGGTCACTTCCTTTTGGTGTTGTCGAACTGTTATCCCATCTGTCTAACCGTTCGACCTGTTCGGTCTCTTTATTTTCAAGCCACTCAGTACTGTAATTTTTTAGTCCAACATTGTCTATTTGTACTCTCTCCACTCTCCTCCATTCTATAAAAGTGAGGCCATAACTTTGTAAAGTTTACCTTTTTGGGATAATAAAATTCCTGTTAAACCACTTACGGTTTGTTCTTGTTCGTTTCTCACAGACTCGCCGCCACCAAGAGACCTCTCTGCCACAAACAAGTCGCCCCCATACAAGGAATGCGACATTAAAAAGGAATTCTTAAGCTCCAATTGCTCCCCCACTCCACCAATGCTAACTAGAGACATGCATGATCGTTACCTTGGTGATCCACAATGCGATGGAGACACCATAAATAAGATGGATCACAGACCTCAGTAAAAGGAAACAAGAAAGCAAACCGCACTAGGAGCTTAAAAAGAACTGCAATCGACCAACAAATATATGCCAGATTAATGATTCATGATGATGTCAGGAATTCACACCACTGAATTCCCCTTAAGACGAGATTTACCAAGAAATTTACAATCACCCAGCACTGCATAAGTCCAAGTCGATTGCCCGAGGTCAAGGAAATTCATCAAAAGTTTGTCAATACCACATGGGGCCATGCCACAACACCGACAAATGCAATCAACTGAAGGAAGAAATTCAGTGACTCGTCTGACTGGGGAGCAGTCAATAAATTCCTATCAAACGAGAACCAACCTTCTGTTCATAACACGTGAAGAAAAACCATCGGCATCGGCAAGCCTCTAATAAAGCTAAATCAAGTCTTGGAGGATGAAGGGATTACAGTGAATGTATTGTTTCTATCAACACTACTCCAGCTCAAACTAATCGCCGGCTACCTTAAGATAGAATCTACTAACACAAACATCCCGAGGGGCACATCGATACCAATCATAGGCACCATCATCATCCCCGTCACTCTTGGAAAAGAGCCCGAGCAAGCAACCTATGATATGTTGTTCCTTGTTATCTAGGCTGAGTCTGATGACACCGTGATACTTTAACAATCACTCTTGAGCGTCTTCCAAACCCGCTCCCACTGCTTTTTTCCCTAAATTATAACCTTTTATTCACCGTTTCTCAATCAATTGTTGTTCACCGACTAACTATTGTATAAACTGCAAGCCTAAACTTATGTAAACTATTTTCTAAATGGAATTGCATTTAGTTCTGCCTAACCTCATTAATTCCAAAACAAAGTCGCGAGTATTCCTCGTGCAAATTAAAGTCGCGAGTGATCATTGTATAAATTAAAGCCGCGAGTGATCCTCATGCAAATTAAAGCTATGAGTGATCCTCATGCAGATTAAAGCCGCGAGTGATCCTCGGGCAAATTAAAGCCACGAGTGATCCTCATGCAAATTAAATCTGCGAGTGATCCTCGTGCAAATTAAGCTGTGAGCAATCCTCGAGCAAAACTGGTAAGACTGTGCATGTAGTTTGAATACAAAATCTATTCACCGAACCTGTCTTTCTACGCCACGACATCATCAGGGCCTACCCCACCTAACGACTAAGTCGTGAGCGATTCTCGTGCAAATTAAGCAGCGAACGATCCTCGTGCAAAATAGATAAGACTGCCCATGCAGTTTGAAAACAAAAGATATTCACTGAACCTTCCTTTATACGCCACGACATTGCCAGGGCCTTCCCCCCTCACGACTAAGCCACGAGCGATCCTCATGCAAACTAAGCTGCGAGTGATCCTCATGCAAACTAAGATGTGAGCGATCCTATTGCAAACTAAGACGCGAGCGATCCCTGCAAACTAAACCGCGCGCGATCCTCATGCAAACTAGGTCACAAACCAGCCACATACCAACCAAGTCGCAATCGCAGCCCACACAAAGAAGCAAAGTAAGTCAAACAACATCAAGGAAAAATAAAAAAGAGAATGCTATAATAACTGCAACATACAAGTACATGCGCAAACAGGCTAATTAGAACCAACAAATAATTATGGCAATGTACAAGATAACAAACTAGGAAAAGAAAAAGCCAAACACACTAATACAGTAATATAACACCACTACACATCAATCGCATCAACTTCGGAACCCTCATCGCCTGAGATATCATCAAAACTAAAGACAGACATATGGCATCCCATGTTCATGCCAACAAGACGAAAAGCCTTTGAAATTCTACGCCTAAGCGCTAGTTCACGAATGTCCTCCATCCGAGGCTCTACCTTCTTAAACCAGATCTCTTCATAAACCTCCTCATTTATCAAGCAACGATCCTACATATAATCTAAAGACTCCATGTACTCCGCAAGTCTAGCGACCTTCAACTCTGTGACACGGCTATCAGAAGATAATGTCTCTACTTAGGACTTCTCAATGTGGAGCTCTATATAACGTCCCACTTCATGAGAGACCCCTCACACACATTTTCATTCAAGAGACTTGACTCAGGCTTGGGGTGCACCGGATTAGACAAGCATCGAGTACGTTGGCTGGTGGGCCGGCGTCGAGTGACACTCGATGCATAGGAAGAATGGGACTTGGAATAATTATAGCTAGTAGGGATTCGTCGAGATTCATCAGGACTCATCGAGTGATCACGATGCCTCGACGAAGCGTCGAGTGATACTCGACGTATAAGACGTATTAGACTTGAATTGTTTCCATTAGACAAGTACAATTCCTCGGATATCATTAAGGATATCTTACGAATTCGGCGGGAAAGTCTTACACAAATTCAGTGGAACATTCATCGGATATTATTAATGATATCCGGCAAATTTGTTGAAATTAACTTAGAATCAATTCGGCGGGATTTATATAGATTCGTCGAATTTGGTCGGGTAAACTCGACAAATTCATTGATTTAGACTCGACGAATTCGTTGAGTTAGACTCAACGAATTCATTGAGTTAGACTCGACGAATTCATCAGAAAGCTTGAGTCGAATTTATCAAAAATATCTTAGATGCAATTCGGCGGGATTTGTACAGTTTCGTCGAATATCGTCGGGTAAACTTGATGAATTTGTTGAGTTGGACTCGACGAATTCATCAGAATGATTGAACCGATCCATCAAGACTACATGTGGTATTCCAACGATTCGTCGATTGTGTATAGGGATACTCGACAAAATTGACTTGGAGATTTTCGACTCAGACTATGTTTACTAATTCCTATGTTCTGGCTAAACTTTATTTCGGGAAACATGTCGAATGACTCCTTATGATTGGTCTGATCAAACAAGACTTATTTAAAGTAATGATGGGCAGTCCAATGATAGGGCGACACATTGTGAAGTAACCTAAACCCTAATCCTCTCTTATAAAAAAGAATATACTGAAATAGCCATCATCGTTCTTCTTGCTAAAACTATGTCGAGCCAACGAGAACGAATAGGTTGTCGAATGTTCCTAGACAAACTCTGAACTTCTTTTTCGTGAAGAACTATACCAAAAAGGAAATTGAACATGCCGCCACGGAGGATAATAAGATCTATGGACGGAAACGAGGTGATCTTCCTACCCTCTCCCTTGGAACTAGATATTTACTTATGAAATAGGAGAGATGTCCGCTCAAAGAGTTTGACTTTGGTGAGAAATGATGATCTCCAAGGAAGAGACCATGCTAGGACCATTGTCCTAGGGTTTTATTGTATTCAACCTCTCCTCTCTTCATTATGAAGGCGATGGAATTGGTTTTGTGAAGAATAGTGATATATTGAGGGAGAATAAGGGAGGAGGAAGAGTAGATTGTACTATTATAGGAATGGCTAGAGGAAGAAGATGAACCGATGTCATTTAATTAACTTTTAGATGTGTGCAGAAATCTTTTTTCTGTACACAGCAGACTTCGTGCTCTATTAAAGCTATAATCTGAGCATTTTTAGGTCTTGGGCTAAATACGAAAGTTACATCCCCCGAAAAGACCTTTCCAACAGATGGTTGCCCGTTGATTGGGGAATTTTGTAGCCCGGGAATGTTCAGTCAAAGTGGTTATGTTATCTGGGTTTCATAAGATGATTGTAGTCAAATGATGTTTGGGTTGGGTAAATTTATTATACGTAAACGATTGGTTTATATAAACAAACAACTTATCATGAAATTGGGATTATGTGAATTATCATATGGATTCATTACTATGATAAGCTAATTGTTTTGGATGTGGTATAAACAAATAGTATATTTTTGAAATTCGGTAAAGATGCATCTTTGTGATCATGCGACGAATGGATATAGTTTTGAAAGGTTTGTAATACAAGATGTATGAATGGGTAGTCATGTAGAAATATGAATTGCATGTTGAATGTTTTATGACTTAGAATCTGGGAAAGATGTATGACTTGATATGAAGGTGCTGATAACTCTCGTTATTAACTTATTTTTATATAGATTTTATTCAATAATCAATTAATTAATTTTTATGTTTTTGGTAATATTGTTATTAATTACTTTCTTTTCTTATTTCAGGATAATCTGGGCTTCCAATAGCATTTTGGAGCTTACAGGACTGATCAAGAGAAGAAACTGAGAGGATTTGAAAAAAATTTGCATTTACACAGCCAAGTCACGGGCATGACAAGTGGTGGTGACCCTCACCAAAGTTCTAGAAGCCAATGCCACGATAATTAAAATTACACACCCCTTTATCACGGGCGTGACATGGTGCGTGACCAGGAGATGGGCGTGGCTGACAAAAGGATCTCCAGATTTCATTTCCACGTCGGTTTAATATTACACGCCTAGGACACAGGCATGACCATTAGGTCACAGGCGTGACATCTAGCTCAGGCGTGCCACGCATTTTAAAGCCACTTTCAAATCCATGAAGTTTCAAGATTACATGCCCTAAGTCACGGGCGTTACTTAGAGGCGTGAAATTTCTAGCAAATGCTTGATTAAGTCCCGCCAATTCTCCTTCCCGCCATTTTCAGTAACTGTAAATACACGGTCTAGGTCACTGGCACGACCTTGGGGCATGACCTGCAAAACAACAATTTTGGTAGTTTTTCTCCCAACATTCCCGGGCTTTCAAGAGGACGGTTCCGCACCTTACATGTCCTCTAGTCACGACCGTAACCAAGGGGCATGAATTTCTAGAAAAATATCTATAAATTCAAAACAGAGCCAGGAGCTGAGGAGTCATCTAGGAGTCAACAAGGAGTAGATTTTAGGAAGTTTTAGTAGCTTAATTTCCAGGTCTTGCATTTCTTAAAAGTAATTTCAATTTCATAGATTAGCTTTGCTTTGTTTATTTCAATTCAAGCACTTTTCCTATCATGCCTTTCTTTTTATTTAGTTTTCACATCATGTTAAGTAGCTAATCTTCAATTAGCACTTGATCATGATGATCTTTGAATAAAATAAACTTCTTTTTCAAGCACTCTTTATTTATCGCTTTGATTTACCTTTGATTGCAATTGTGTCGAATTCACCTTTCGATATTAGATCCGTACCCTAAATTTACTTTGAGGTTGTCAATATGAGTAGATAACTCAAAGGTAGAAGGAGTTGCATGCACTCCTCGAGAGAGGATGACATGAATATTCCGGATTGGAGTAAAAACCAATAGTGCGGTTCACCTCATAAAGCAAGCATAAGGGATTTTGATTGGTCATGGGGTCTTACTCGATCAACCGAAGTTTAGTCAAGAGCGTATTCTCGAGAGAGGTTCTTTTTTAAATTGGGAACCTCGACAGTCAAAGTAGTTAATTTAGAAGCTTGAATTTTAGGAAATGTTTATTTTAATTAAAAGGGAGTCTAGATCAAGTGTTGATTTTAGTTCATAGTTTTATTAAAATTCTATTTTTATATTCGATAAAATAATATTAATTTGTGTGAGTATAAGTTGTCAATAGGCCCCAAGTCTAATAGGACACTTGATCCTATACTCTAGAACGATAGGTATACTTGCCTTATCAATTTAGAATTATGCTCTAACGTGAATTTTAACCATCAAGTTTTTGGCATCGTTTCCGGGGACTTATTTTTGTTGATATTTTGAAAGCGAAAATTGTATTAATTTTATCATTCTATTTCTCTACCTCTATTTCTATTTTTAATTTTCTTTTTCAAATACAATGCTATTAAGTAAGGTTGATTTTGTTTTCTTTTATATAAAAAATGTAATCTCAATTTGGCACGCTAAGCTTCAAAATCAACTAGATATTTTTGAAGCCGCAAATAAGCGCCAAATTTATTGTTATTATTGTGGTGGTCCTCATCGAAGTGAGTATTGTTATAATTATTATTATTATCAAAAAAATTTATATGAAAATGATTTTGATAATAATTATGAAAATAAATATTCTCACTTTTATAATAAATCTTTTTCAAATTTTCATCAAAATAATTTTTCCAATTTTTTGTTTATTTTCATGGAAATAATTTTTCAAATTTTAATGCGAATAATTACTTTGATTTAAATAATTTTTCTTCCATCTCGGATGTTGGTTTTTCTTGTTTACAAGATCAACCAAAAGAATTCCTGAGTAATGAGAATAATTATATAGATTCGAATTTTTGTTCTTCATTTTCCACACCACTAGCTTCGTCATCTAAATTTGGGGAATCATCGCAAATTCAATTTCTTTCTCCTCCCCAAAATTTAAATGAAAATTTTTCTTATTCTAATGATTTTTCCCCTTTTTCGAAAAATTCTCCTATAGAGGAACATGAATCTTCATGTGCCCCCTTGGTATCTTATTCTTAAGAAAAAGAAAAATTATTATATCAAGAATTTATAAATATTATGGGCACAATGGGTGAATTAGAAGAAGAACATGTTCCTTTTCCTACTTCGCCCGATTTCTCTCATCTTCGTCATGAATTTTCGAGCACAACAATTAAAAAATTAGGAATCCAAATTCATGAACATGATGTGCCCAATGATAATATTTTAAATGAATTTTTAGATAATGATTTTAATTTAGAAAATAAACAACCCAGACATAATCATATTGTTTCGCAAGAGTCTCCTCTTTGCGAAAATTTTTCTGATGCACTAATTTTTGATTTTTTCTTGCACTAACCAATTTCAAGAAGAAGATGAGTCATTGCAATCCAACGTCATCGCTGATCCATTTGCCGCTCATCTACAAAGATTCAAATCACCTGAGGTATGGATAGATGATTTGAATCTACATTTTCAAGTCAACTGCTAGAAGGAAAATCATGAAGAAAGCGGAGGAGTAGCCGGGTGACCGTCTTCGGCGTATTCACCCTAACAAGAATTAAGGGAGTTGTCTGTCCACTTAAAATTTATTTTCCTTTTTATTAACACTATCCATCTAGCTTAAAGACGGGAAAAAGAAAAGCGCTCTTGGTAGACACCCCTTGCTTACCCTTTCATTTCTTGCAATTTTTTTCTTAAAAAAAATCAATTAATCTATTTCCTTTTTCTTTTCCACCCTACTTGGCATATAAACATTGGGGACAATGTTTATTTTTAAGTATAGGGGTGGAATGTCTTTTGTTGTTTTTAGTTTAATTTTTTAAAAAAAAAGTGAGAAATTTTTTTTTTAAATAAACTTAAAATAGAATTTTTTTTCTTTTTATTTAAAAAGAATACAAAAAATTACAAAATCGAAACTTAATTTCTTAGAAAGAGAGTTTGGGATATTACCCAATCTTACCTCCTAGTACCGGCGAGAGCCCTTCACAGGGTATACCTCGGGAAGTCTATGAATTAACCAAAAAAATTAGGTTTAATTTTTAATTAAAGAAATCATTATTTCTATAATTATTCACATGCAAAATCTCTTGTATTCAACCTTTACATAGTGCTTATAAATTTTCAGGCTTTAAATGAATTTTAATTTTTGAGTAGAACTGTTGGCCATACTGTCTTTCTAGTTAAGTGCACGTTTAAGTAGAATTTTATGTAGAATTAAATGATCAGCATACAATTAGATTTTTTTTCCAAAATGAATATAAATAGTTTATTCTACTTTTATTTTGAAAACGGTAAAATCCAAAAATTATTTATGTGAGTACATAGAAGTTTACTAGAGAAATATTTTGGAAATTAAGAGTAAAGTTATTCTTACTCGATGTATAGAACTTGCCCTCTAGCTATTCTCAAGACTTGCATAAGTTAAACTTATTAGCATGAGAAGGACATAGGCATTTTTAGGCCAGTTTGAGCCTTTGCACACGTACCTAATATTTTTATCTTTGTTAACCACTTTGAGTATATTACCCTACCTTTTGTTTTAGCTCCACCATATATTTCTAAAAGTCTTTGTTTTCAAGGATAGTTAAACCACCTAGAGAGGGTTTATTAGGTTTCTAGATCTTTAGTATATCTTTTAACTTTTATAAGTTTAGGCTGTAAGTGGTGATTTACTTTCTATTGCTTTAAAGACATTCTGTAACAACCCGACCCGTTAAATAACATATAAAAGAAGGTCTGGTAGGGGCCCCACATTATATGCCACAAACAGACGGTGAGGTCACAGGTTAATAACAAAATACCAACGCACCCTAACCCAGAGCATTCTAGCGGAAATTTATAAGTTGCACAAACTTAATCCATGAATGTCCACTACTATATAAATAACACATTTATATCAAAGAGCAGGAATGTATACAAGCCCACCGCTCACGGCCTTAAGGCCTTACAAATTCGTATTTACAAATATATGACTTCATATATCGGTACGCAGGCCGGCCACACATGAAATACAAATCTTCGCAGGGCCTTAAAGGGCCTACCAGCAGCAGCAGCACAAAGGGCTTCAGCCTGCTCAGTCCATTTCAGCATCAATAAGGATAGCACCTGCATATGGACATCCACCCCATGGGTGATAAACAAAGCAACGACCATCATTCAACTGTCCAATTATAATGACCCTACCCCTTACCTGGGGCAGTGGTTCCTGCCCTGCATGTAATACAATCACAACAAGTATATATAATAATACATAATATCATCACAAACGACGGCTTTCATGACAGACGCTCTGTGCACTCAGGGCATGCTTACGGTGTATCGGAACATCCTTCGTACGCCACCGACTAGAGGTTCTTAACTTGTTGGCGATGTAGCATAGTCTACTACAGCGCCCAAGAAGGAGACACTCTCTCCCATCCTATTTAGAGGTAGAAACCTCACTACAACCGTGAGCACTATTAGTCGACCTACCCATGTAATGTAACAAGCATAGGAAAATCGCCCCGCTGCATTGCTACCAATCGACCGCTCACCCGATCCTACCACTGAACTTGTTGGGTGGCCCACCCACTCAGAGGTTCTTCACTTGTTGGCCCTAGTCATCAGCCACGAAACCCCAATTTGAGTCCTCTCGCACCTAGCCACTCAGAGGTGCTCTCTTAATACCGGCACATAGTGCCGCTTTCCAGTCCATCATATGGCTCGTACCGAGTGATTGTCTAAAACCCGAACATGCAAGTGTACCTGTCGAATCGTAGTATCAAGGTCGTATTTAAAACTCGGGGATGTCAAGTAATGCTACTCACGGTCGAACTATTATCCTACCGTAAAACTATTTTAGATTTGAGAATTTTTAAAAGTAAGATAAAAGATAAATTTTTAGACGAAGAACTTATAATAAAAAGATCGCGCCCGATCAGTGAATCACCATGAAATGAAGTAAGAGAAATAAAAAGGCATAGTTTTTATTTTGCAAATCATACTCGACCGTGACGGATCCGATATTAGGAAATAATCTCGCTAGAGAATTAAATCCCCTGACTTATAGACATTCTGACCGAAATCTCTTTCAAGTCAAAATGGCCTAAAGTCGTATTACCGAAGTGACCCGCACTATTGGATTTGACTCCAATCTGGAGGATTTATGTCATCCTATATCGAGGGTTGCGTGCAACTCCTTCCTTTGGTGAATATATCACCTCTCTGAAGGTGTGTGGATATGAACTCAAGGCTAATCTTGTTCTTTTCCACACAATCTCTCAGGAAATGGTGTCTAATCTCATTGTGCTTCGTTCTAGAGTGGTGCACTGGATTTTGTGCAATGGAGATAGCACTTGTACTATCACACATGATTTTAGTGTTCTTGTGTGAGTACCCATAATCCAAAAGTTGGTTTTGTATCCACAGGATCTGTGAACAACAACTAGCAGCTGCTATATATTCAGCTTCTGTAGTTGAAGTTGAGACAGAGGCCTGCTTTTTACAGAACCAAGAGACCAATCTCTCTCCCAGGAACTGACAAGTTCCTGAGGTACTTTTCTTGTCAACTCGACAACCAGCATAATCAGAATCAGAATATCCAATTAATTCAAATCCTGACTCAGCTGGGTACCAAAGTCCTAGATTTGGACATCCCTTCAGGTATCTCAAGATTCTCTTGAGAAGAATCAGATGAGTTTCCTTGGGGTTGACCTAGAATCTAGCACAAAGGCATGTAGCAAACATTATGTCTGACCTACTTACAGTTAAATATAATAGGGAACCAACAATGCCCCTATAATTCTTTTGATCAACAGGCTTTCCCTGATCATCAAAATCAATAACTACATTAATAGCCATAGGTGTATGCATTGCTGAAGCATCTGCCATCCCAAACTTCTTTACCAATACCTTGGCATATTTGGATTGGGAGATGAAGATGCCATCAGCATCTTGCTTTACTTGGAGACCAAGAAAGTAAGACAGCTCACCCATACTACTCATCTCAAACTTAGAATGCATCAAGTTGGAGAACTTTTTGTATAGTTTGGGATCAGTGGAACCAAAAATAATGTCATCCACATACACTTGAACTAACAGGATTGTGTCCTTGTGGTGCTTGACGAAGAGGGTTCTATCAACTACTCCCCTAACAAAGTTGTGCTCTAACAGGAAACTAGCTAGAGTCTCATACCAGGCTCTTGGTGCTTGTTTGAGTCCATAAAGAGCTTTCTGTAACTTGAATACATGTGAGGGCTGAGTTGAAGAAACAAAACCGGGTGTCTGTTCAACAAATACCTCTTCCTTTAGCTCACCATTAAGAAAGGCACTTTTGACATCCATCTAAAAAACCTTAAACTTCATATAGGCTGCATAGGCTAAGAAGATCCTTATTGCCTCTAGCCTTGCAACAGGAGCAAAGGTTTGGTCATAATCTATACCTTCCTCCTATTTGTAGCCCTGAGCTACAAGCCTAGCTTTATTCCTTACAATGATTCCATTTGCATCCAACTTGTTTCTATACACCCACTTGGTGCCTATGATCAGTTGGCATTTAGGTCTTGGAACCAAAGTCCATACTTTACATCTTTCAAACTGATTGAGTTCCTCTTGCATAGCAATGATCCAGTGGGGATCTAGCTCAGCATCTTTGTTGGTGAGGGGCTCAATCTGTGAAAGGAAACAAGCATGCATCATATCATGTCTTAACTGATGTCTTGTTTGAACACCAGCTGATATATCTCCTATCACTTGAGATGTAGGATGATCTCTGAGTATGACAACATCAGCAGGTGGGATGTGATCTTCAGCAATAGTTGGGATTAATTCCTCAGGAGGAATTTGATCTACTATTGGTGGTACAGCAATAATTTCTGCAATGTCTTCATCACTGTCTGATTCAGTGATATGAAGAGTTGAAAGATGGAGGATTTCTTGAGTGACATCATTGGTAGATTCTTGTACCTGTAAAGAACTTGAGGAAGGGGAAGTTTCCTTCTCCTTGTAAAACATTTGGGATTCATCAAAGGACACATGAACAGACTCTTCAATTTTAGAAGATGATTTATTAAAAATCCTATAAGCTTTGCTTACTTGGGAATATCCAAGAAAAATTCCCATTGAAGCTTTTGCTTCAAATTTTCTAAGGTATTCTTTATTGTTATTATGAATATAAACAACATAGCCAAAAACTCTAAAATAATTTATTTTAGGTTTCTTTCCTTTAAGTAACTCATTAGGAGTTTTACACTTAAGCTTGTGTATCAGACTTCTATTCAAGACATAGTTGGCTATACTAACAGCTTCTGCCCAATAGGAAAGAGGCATATTAGCATCTGCCAACAATGTGCCAGCAGCTTCAATTAGTGTTCTGTTCTTCCTTTCAACTACATCATTTTGTTGGGGAGTTCTAGGAGCTGAGAAGCTATGTTTGATACCTTCTCTCTCACAGAATTCTTGCATGAGAAGAGAGTCAAACTCAGTACCATGATCACTTCTGATCAAGGCCACATGAGTAGAGTACTCAGTCTGCACACATAATAAAAAATCTGTAAGGGCTTTGAAGTTATCAGCCTTAGTTCTTAGAAAGAACACCCAAGTGAACCTAGAGAAGTTAGCTACAATGACTAGGGTGTAATACTTCCCTCCTAAACTCTGTACATTTATTGGGCCAAATAGGTCCAAATGTAATAAATACAGGATTCTAAGAGAATCACTTTTATTTATTGATTTAAATGAATTCTTGGTTTGCTTGCCTAGTTGACAAGCCTTGCAGCTCTCCTTCTTGTATGGGCAAGAAGGTAAACCTCTAACAAGGTTGTGTTTAGATAACCTAGATATATTCTTGAGGTTAACATGGCTAAGCCTTTTATGCCATAAAGTATTGTTATTTGTTACTTCATTAAACAAGCAGATTTCAGAGTGAGTTGAGTTAAAATCTACTAAATAAATGTTACCTTGTCTAATACCTACTAATACCACACTATTATTTAAAGTAATATTACAAAGAGAGTTAGAGAATGATACTTGGTATCCAGCATCACATAACTGACTTACTGAAATTAGATTATGCTTCAGTCCAGTCACATAAGCAACTCTCTTGAATGTTACAGCTCCAATTGTCATCCTGCCATAACCTTCAGTTTGACCACAGCTTGAATCTCCAAAGATTACGTTTGGGCCAAGCTTTGCCTTGAACCTTGACATATGTTCTTTATTTCTTGTCATGTGCTTGGAGCAACCACTATCCAAGTACCACTTATTTTGAGTGATAGGATAGGTCTTCACCTGCAAATAAATCAATTTAAACATTGTGGACCCAGGTAACCTTGGGTCCCTTGTTTTTTTACATAAGAAAAACTGGAAATAAATGAATAAGCAGGCTGAGGGTGATAACCTAACGGGTAAGATCTCTTAGGTGGGATTCTCCATGCAGATGATGGGTCAATGAACCTAGGGTTTCTATTCATATTCGGGTTTCTAAAGTTCTGGTTGGAATTTTGAAATTCTTGTTGAAAGCGTCGATCGACGTTCGACAATTGGTACCCAGATCGTCGATCTCCGTTCGACCATTGGGCCTGCGATCGTCGAGCAGCGTTCGACGCTCTTTGTAATTCCTTAAATTTCTGTTTTCTTTTCTCTCTTTTAGCTTTATTTAAAGCTCTATTTACTAGATTAACTTGCTCAGTATTTTTTATTCCACTAGATTAAATAAAATTCACTGGAGTTGAAAGTTGGTTTTTAAGAATGATTGGGGGCTCACTAGAAGATGCTCCTAAGCCTAATTTGTTATTGCCTGACCTAGTGTTAGACATGCTGGTTATTTCAAGCAACTTAAGGCTTCTACCATTCAGAGACTCTTCTAATCTTTTGGACTTAGCTAATTCATTCTTAAGGAATTTTATTTCTTCACTAGTATTAGTGAGTTCTGCTGTTAACCTAATATTTTCATTAACAATCAATTCAGATTCAGCTAGTTTAATTCTAAGCTCTTTTATTTCTTTTTCGGAACTAATTAAATCTAAACATAAAGATTTAAAATCAGATTTAAATTCAGTAGATGTAAAGTCATAAGAAGACAATACCTCATCTCCAGTTGGCATTTCTTCATTAGAATCTGAATTCTCTGCAGCTGAGTGATTGCTGCAGGCATCAATTGCCATCACGCAAACTTCCTTTGCCTTCTTTTCTTCCTCATCCTCACTGGAGCTTGAGGAGGAAGATTCCTCATCAGAATCGCTCCAGGTTTCAGCAACAAAACCTCTCTCCTTCTTTTTGTTCTTGTAGGAGGATGGCTTAGAATGCTTCCTGTGCTGACCCTTATCTTTTCTTTTATCTTTGTTCTTTTCCTCTGGACAATCTGGAAGAATATGTCCAGGCTTCCTGCAACCATAGCAGATTATTTCTTTAGAAGGAGTACGATCATACCTTGGTTTATCTTCATACTTTGAAGATTTCTTTCTGAATTCCTTCCTTCCCATCTTGAGAAACCTTTTGGCAAATAATGCCATCAGTTCCTCATTTGACTGGCTTCCTTCAGAAGCTTCAGCAGCTTAGAGAGCAAGGGTTTGCTCTTTTCTTGTAGGAGTTGGGGTCTTTGCTTCAGCCTCAGCTTCCCTGGACTTCAGCACTTGCTCAAAAAACTTGAGCTTGCCGAGAAGGGCTTCTGTTGAGATTTCATTTGTGCTTCTGGCCTCCTTGATAGGCCAGATCCTCAGATCCCATGTGCTAGGGAAGCACAAAAGAATCTTATCATTGACCTCTGTCAATGAAATATCCTTATCAAGGGTCCTCACACATTGATGATTGAGCTGAGCCTTGTGTACATTGCTTCAACTGATTCAGCATCAGTTTTCTTGAAATTCTCATACTGTTAGATAAGGTTGGACCTCCTGTCCTTCCTTTCATCAGCTAAACCAGCTACAATCTGGTTCAGTGTATCCTACATTGCTTTTGCTGAGGAGCAGTCAGCAACCTTCTGGAATACTTCATCAGACATTGTCTGAGCCAGAATGTTCATTGCCTTAGCATCTGCTATCTTTGCCTTTTTGTATTCATCATTTGTTGGGGCGGGAAATGCGCCTTCTAGTTAACGGATTGTTCGATCTCACAAGCTAGATGAATAAGGGGGTTGCGGGGAATAGAGGAGAAGGTTTGGCAAAGCAAGGGAGGAGTTTGATCGGGAACTGTCGATCAGACAGTTACTTTGGCGGTTAGGTCTGATGGTTAGACCGAGAGAAGAAAAGAGAAGAGGGGGCCGCTAGCAGCAGCAACAACAGACTTCGCCCACCGCGGCTTGAATGCCACTCTTGCGGCGGGCTTTCCTTTGATTATAATCGAAAATACAGCTCGGGGTTACACCTTAACATTGAAAGCAGAAGAAAAGGTACAAGAGGGAAGCTGGCAGCTAGGGAGAGAAGAATGCCAGGAGGCCGCGCGGTTTGACCAATGAAGGTCGGCAGACCGCGTGGTCAACGATCGGGCAGCTCGCTAGAATAAGCCGAGCGGACTGCTCGATCAAGCAGAAGGTAGGCAGATCGCGCGGACTGAGGATCCGAGTCCGCAGGAGCTAATGACGGGTCCTTGACCCCTCTCCCTTCCGTCCTCTTGAATGAGAGGTCTGGGGGCCTATTTATAGGCTCGGGGAGGTGACGGTCTTGGTAACGTCCCCACCGGTGAGGCGGTAAGCTATGTGAGTAAAAACATTGAGTCCGCAGAGTCCGCACCGGGCCGCGCGGTGTGGGACTGCCTGGAGTCGGAGATGGTTGTTGCTGGTCGTTCGAGTACGAATGATGAGTCCGCTGAGTCCGCGCTGGGCCGCGCGGTCTGGGACTGCCTGGCTGTTGGGGAGTGCTAAGCGAGTCTGCCTAGCCCGCTGCGGTTGAGGATGAACAGGTCGCCTCCTGCTGAAGGCTAGTCGCACTTGGTGACGGGCTGATGACCTGGCGGACTTAACACCGAATCCGCCACCTTTTGAGCTTGTTGCTACCGAGCGATCTAGGCGGATAGGAATGCGAGTCTTCGTTGGGCAATTTGCACCTGAAGAAGAATAAAACACCACACGGTTAACCGGTTTAACCGCGCTGCCTACAGGAGCGGACTGAGGAAGCAGTCGGTAGACCCTGCAGAGCAAGCGGCTGCTGCGCGATCTGGGAGGTCTTGCTAGAGAGACCCTCCTAGCCGCGCGGACTGAGCGGCCTGAGAGATCAGTCCGCGCGGCCTTTAGAAAAAAAGGCCGGCAGGCTGCGACCTACCGGAGTAGGCCGCAACTTACAAGCTGTCTACCTTGGGAGGGATCACCGATTTCTGGGGGAACATGATCCCAGCACTTTTTTAAGTTCAGAGAAGAACTTCAAAAAAGTTGGAGACCCACGAAAATCGTGATCCTTCCCTAGAGAAAAGGAAAGGGCAAGGAGAGATGGAACCTGATGCCACTCCATAGAGAAAATTTGCTAATGCCTAGCTTCTTCCTGCAAAGGAAAGAGTTGTCATAGGTGGAAATAGGTACATCTTATACGTACCTGGGTCGCTTTGGCAGAATGAAGAAGACATGAATGTCTCCTAATGGGCTCTGCAAAACATTGATGAGAGGAGAAACAATGAATAATGGTTACTTGCAAGTACCTGAAGGAGGATTGTAAGCACTTGCTAACTTCTACAAAAAGAAGAGTGAGTGGTAGATACGAAATAAGACTGAGTTGCAAGTACCTGAAATGAACTTGCTAATATCTACTAAACTCTGCAAAGGAAGAGTAAGCCGCAGATATGATAGAAAGGTAAGGTGCAAGTACCTGAAGGGAACTTGCTAATATCTGCTAATCTCTGCAAAAGAAGAGTAAGCAACAGATATGATAGAAAAGTCAGGTGCAAGTACCTGAAGGGAACTTGCTAATATCTGCTAATCTCTGCAAAAGAAGAGTAAGCAGCAGATATGATAGAAAGGTAAGGTGCAAGTACCTGAAGGGAACTTGCTAATATCTGCTAATCTCTACAAAAGAAGAGTAAGCAACAGATATGATAGAAAAGTAAGGTGCAAGTACCTGAAGGGAACTTGCTAATATCTGCTAATCTCTGTAAAAGAAGAGTAAGCAGCAGATATGATAGAAAGATAAGGTGCAAGTACCTGAAGGGAACTTGCTAATATCTGCTAATCTCTGCAAAAGAAGAGTAAGCAACAGATATGATAGAAAAGTAAGGTGCAAGTACCTGAAGGGAACTTGTTAATATCTGCTAATCTCTGCAAAAGAAGAGTAAGCAGCAGATATGATAGAAAGGAAAGGTGCAAGTACCTGAAGGGAACTTGCTAATATCTGCTAATCTCTGCAAAAGAAGAGTAAGCAACAGATGTGATAGAAAAGTAAGGTGCAAGTACCTGAAGGGAACTTGCTAATATCTGCTAATCTCTGCAAAAGAAGAGTAAGCAGCAGATATGATAGAAAGGTTAGGTGCAAGTACCTGAAGGGAACATGCTAATATCTGCTAATCTCTACAAAAGAAGAGTAAGCAACAGATATGATAGAAAAGTAAGGTGCAAGTACCTGAAGGGAACTTGCTAATATCTGCTAATCTCTGCAAAAGAAGAGTAAGTAGCAGATATGATAGAAAGGTAAGGTGCAAGTACCTGAAGGGAACTTGCTAATATCTGCTAATCTCTGCAAAAGAAGAGTAAGCAACAGATATGATAGAAAAGTAAGGTGCAAGTACCTGAAGGGAACTTGCTAATATCTGCTAATCTCTGCAAAAGAAGAGTAAACAGCAGATATGATAGAAAGGTAAGGTGCAAGTACCTGAAGGGAACTTGCTAATATCTGCTAATCTCTGCAAGTACCTGAAGGGAACTTGCGAATGTTGATTGTTGATAGGATAAGACATGATAGAAGAGATATCCGGCAAACTTTGTTATTAACTGAATAGAGATCGGAACGCAACAATGATTGTCTCGCGTGATCAGATATAATGTCGACGTGAAATCCAGATCAGTATGATTGAAACCATCTCAACTTAAAAATCGTAATTACATGGCTCGTCAGTTAAAGTGAACCAGATACTATGATCAATGATTTGTGTCAGAAATATCTGATAAGAGTAGTAGAGGATTTGTAGATCACCATCCGATAGAGCTTCATGTAAGCAATGTATATAAGATGATCATAAGCTAAAAGATATAGGGGGTCTCTTAGATAGGTTGGACTTAACCTGTTAACATGTAAGAAGACAAAAGTACAAAGGAGGGCTATACCCCGAGGATGAGCTAAAAAAGGTTGAATGCTGCCACAGGAGAGCACCCGTGGGCCTTATGCATCACTTGCCAAAAGATCATCCAGGGCGTAGTCCTACCTAAAGCGGGCTGGCCGCATTCCCTTGAAAGAGCACAAAAGGGAAACATGCGCAAAAAATCCTAAGAAGGAAGCGACAAATACACTGCTCTCTTGCCCCGGGTTACAAAGATTGTTGATCCGTTCTACCAGGTGTGCCAAATGGTCTACAACATTGCTCATCTTTGAAGGGATCAACAAAGTTGTGGGTCCCGCAAAAGCACGGATTGAGAGTACCAACGAGTGTTCGTCCGTTACAGTTGTGAGATGATCGAAGAGACAAGGCTACACTTGATCGTCATTGCTTGTCACGCAAAGATCATCGTAACTGTAACGTATCCTAAACGAAGCACAGCAGAGCTAACACATAGGTCCTCCCTGGAAACGCGCTCTGTGTAAGATGCCGACTAGGATCCGAAGTCCCGTCACCCTCCGCACGAGAGTTGAGCAGCCCCCACTACACATATGAGAAACTCCTCATCATACATGGTCATTGTGGTTTTACGCCAGAGGACAATCTCGAGGGAGTACTGAGCAAGACTTGGCGATATCTCGGTGGTTCAGTGATCTCTTTGGCAAAGAGAAAAATATAGAAGAGAAGTATCACAAAAAGGGAACTGTGTCAGTATGAGATCTCTGACGTAAGCTTTATTGAATGAAAATGAAAGAGCACTTAGAATTGTTTTTAGAGAAAGGACGAATGTTTGAAGAGTATAAAGGAAGATATAACCGGCCCAGATTGTGAGGGGTTTTCAGGAGCTGCGATGCCCTCTTTGCTTTAGAATAACCTTCCAAGGGAACCCTCGTCAATGACATCGGAGGTCTCGCCTATGAGATGGTCATGATACGTATTGATTTGATTCACTCCGCTTGAGCTGCAAGGAAACTCCGCTATTTCTTTGCCTTTTGAGGTTGACGGATCCGTGTGGCCATCTTTCGGGAATAGATCGCGCATCTTACCCTGCTTCAGCAATCTCTGCACAAGTTGACGAAGCGCTCGACAGCCTTCAGTTAGATGCCCGCTTTCTTTGTGAAATTCACAAAATGGGTCTGAATCTTTTGATTTTTGATTTGTCGGCTGGTAAGGCCTTTTGGAATTTGCTCTATCTTTCATAATTTGGCAGACTTCTAGCATGGCCTCATCGAGTCCAAAATATGATAAGTCATCATCTTGTGACTGATGTACCGAAGCTGTTTGCAGAGATGGGGCTGGTGGTAGCAGTCGTTCTTGAGCACGATCCTGGCCCGGGAAGAGGTGTTGATGATGATGCTGGAATCTTTTTGCTTTCCGAGAGTGGGATGAAAAATCTTTCCGAGAAGATCTCGGAGGTTGCTTGTAAGGTTGATTTCTCTCTGTTACGAGCCTGGAGACAAAGTTGGGGTTGCTCTTCTCACCGCGGATGTATGAGTTGGCTAAACTAATCAGCTCTTGATAAGTCCTTGGTGCTCGGACATTAGCCTCGAACTTGAGTGGTCCTTCACGTAGGCCATGGATAAGAGCCACTCGATATAATTCTTGATCGACAATCTCAATGTCCAATATTTTCTTCTGAAAACAATCCACAAAGTGGGACCAAGTCTCATTCTCTCGCTGCCTGATCTCAAAGAGGGCCTCTGGACCGCCCTTCCTCCTTGTAGAGGTAGAAAATCTGAGAAGAAACTCTCTCCGCAAATCAGCGAAGGAAGAGATGGACTGAGCATGAAGTCCATAGAACCAATCCCTCACTTGACCGTCGAAGGTCGTTACAAGGAGTTTGCATTTGGTAGAATCTGAGAGGGTCTTGAGAGCTACGGCTGATTCAAAGGATTGAAGATGTTTGACTGGATCAGTCTCCCCAGTATAAGTGGGCAATCGTGGCTCTCTGAAGTTAACTGGAGTCAGTTCATGCTGAACATTCTCTGTAAATGGTGACTGCTCTTCTTGTTCTCCTGAAACATAAGGAAAAAAGGGAGCATAAGTTGCAGCTGCACAAGGAGCTGGAGGATGGAAAGGAAAAGTTGCTACGGGAGGAGCAAAGGCAGGAGCTGAAGAGTACGGATGACTTCCCTGAAATTTCAGGAATCTTGCAGGACTTCCTCGAGCAGCTTCTTGGAAAAAATTCTGACGAGCTGCGAGTTCGTCATTTTGAGATCGCAAAGGGGCTGCAGGCCCTTGCAGAAAGGTTGGAGTGTAAGGAGGATAGATCGGCGGATAGGCCGGTGGGTAAACTTGAGGAATCTCGAATGCTGGCGCTGGATTGATAGGAGGAGCTGGTGCTGCTGAAGATTGCGCTTCCAATCGCTGAGCGATAGCATCTAGAGTATAAGTGATCGCTCGAAACTGTTGTGCAGTTTCTTCGCGAGAGAGCTCCAAGGCTTCCCAAAGGGAATCCTCACTATAACTTGGAGCAGGGCTCTCGGCTGGCTGACGGTCTGACATGAGTAACCATTGATTTCGTTATCTGATCGAGATCTGAAGGTCGCGTGTTAACTGTTGAGGCGGGAAATGCGCCTTCTAGTTAACGGATTGTTCGATCTCACAAGCTAGATGAATAAGGGGGTTGAGGGGAATAGAGGAGAAGGTTTGGCGAAGCAAGGGAGGAGTTTGATCGGGAACTGTCGATCAGACAGTTACTTTGGCGGTTAGCTTTGATGGTTAGACCGAGAGAAGAAAAGAGAAGAGGGGCCACTAGCAGCGACAACAACAGACTTCGCCCACCGCGGCTTGAATGCCACTCTTGCGGCGGGCTTTCCTTTGATTATAATCGAAAATACAGCTCGGGGTTACACCTTAACATTGAAAGCAGAAGAAAAGGTACAAGAGGGAAGCTGGCGGCCAGGGAGAGAAGAATGTCAGGCGGCCGCGCGGTTTGACCAATGAAGGTCGGCAGACCGCGCGGTCAACGATCGGGCAGCTCGCTAGAATAAGTTGAGCGGACTGCTCGATCAAGCAGAAGGCAGGCAGATCGCGCGGACTGAGGATCTGAGTCCGCAGGAGCTAATGACGGGTCCTTGACCCCTGTCCCTTCCGTCCTCTTGAATGAGAGGTCTGGGGGCCTATTTATAGGCTCGGGGAGGTGACGGTCTTGGTAACGTCCCCACCGGTGAGGCGGTAAGCTATGCGAGTAAAAACATTGAGTCCGCATAGTCCGCACCGGGCCGCGCGGTCTGGGACTGCCTGGAGTCAGAGATGGTTGCTGCTGGTCGTTCGAGTACTAATGATGAGTCCGCTGAGTCCGCGCCGGGCCGCGCGGTCTGGGACTGCCTGGCTGTTGGGGGAGTGCTAAGCAAGTCTGCCTAGCCCGTTGTGGTTGAGGATGAACAGGTCGCCTCCTGCTGAAGGCTAGTCGCACTTGGTGACGGGCTGATGACCTGGCGGACTTAACACCGAATCCGCCACCTTTTGAGCTTGTTGCTACCGAGCGGTCTAGGTGGATAGGAATGCGAGTCTGCGTTGGGCAATTTGCACCTGAAGAAGAATAAAACACCACACGGTTAACCGGTTTAACCGCGCTGCCTACACGAGCGGACTGAGGAAGTAGTCGGCAGACCCTGCAGAGCAAGTAGCTGCTGCGCGATCTGGGAGGTCTTGCTAGAGAGACCCTCCTAGCCGCGCAGACTGAGCGGCCTGAGAGATCAGTCCGCGCGGCCTTTAGAAAAAAGGTCGGCAGGCTGCGACCTACCGGAGTAGGCCGCAACTTACAAGCTGTCTACCTTGGGAGGGATCACCGATTTCTGGGGGAACATCATTGTAGTCTGGAGGAGGCACTACACTCAAATCAGATGATGATGAGGCAGTAGCTGCAGCAGGTGCTCTTGGTGGTCTTGTCAAAATAGAAGCAAAAATACTTTCATCAATAGAGTTCATATATAGTTTAATCCTTGCCTTCCAGATGCTAAACTTAGCCAAGTTGCATGCTGGAGGTCTGGTGCTAGAGTAATCCTTGGACTGGGCCATGATAGTGAAAGTGAATATCTATAAACTTTGGTATCTATCAGGATCTTGTGACTTAGGTGTTAGCCTATTAAGTCAGTCAACCTCCCTCTGATACCAATTGAAAGAAAAGGGGATAGATACTACTCTAGAGGGGGGGTGAATAGAGTAATCAAAAATTGCACTAGCAAAGTTGACTGTCTACTCAACTCCCTTGGAGTTAATTGCGGAATGAAGATTATAGATATTTGAGATTAAACCCTAAAGCCTAACACAAGTGATGTGCATAAAAAGCAGCCAACTGTAATTACAGTTAAGGCTTGGAATCCTAAACAGCAGCTAGCAAACCTAGTTAAAATCTAATCACAGGCACAATGCAAGTAATTAATTAAAGCAATCCAGACGACACAAGGAATTTATAGTGGTTCCCCAAACAACTTGGGTACGTCCACTCTTCTACCAACAAGGTAGGAATCCACTCAGGTTTTTGATCAGGTGCCCTGCCACCAACAAGATCTGCTTCAGGTAGATCCAGAAACCCTTTAGACTTTTGATCAGGTGTCTAAAAACCAACACAGGTTTTTGATCAGGTGCCCTGCCACCAAGGGATACTTTTGAAGGGAGTAATAACCCTTTACAGGAGAGGGAAAGGAGGTTAAGGTGTCTTCTCTATTTTACAATAGATTAGAGAAGCACAATAAGTTGCACTGAGCTAGAAAGCTCTAAAAGAATCAAGGCTCCCCCTGGCTAAAAGAACGTCTAGGTGAAGTCTTGCTTTAGTGCAGAAACACTTCAGAAATTACTGAAGGAAAAAGCTACAAGAAGATAAATGATATGAAATAAGATTTCTTCTTTAGGCAGCTATCTTCTTCTTCTTCTTCTTCAAAAGGCTCTGAGTGAAGATCTTCCTGTAAGCAGGATAACTCAGGTTGAAGAAGAGTGAAGAACTAAAACTTCTTCTCAGTTAGATGTGAATGAGCTGAGAGCAGTTGGAAACTGTAAGCTTTTTGTTTGAATGCTGCAGTTAGCTTTTTTAATATGTGAGAACTAGTTGATTTCTTTCTTCAAAGAAGTCTTTATATAGCAGCAGCAGCAACGACACTAACTTGAGTTTGAATCTTGTCTTTTACTGAACTCTGCAAGCTGGGCTGCAAAAAGCATAAACCAAAATAAATACTGCAGACAGATATCCTATAAGAGGATAAAGCTTTCTAAGAAGCTGCAAATAATTCTGATGAAATAAAACTAGAGAAAGTCACATCAGAAAAGACTCTTTACAGCCAAGGAAGACTTTTTGAGTCTAACAGCTATAAAGGACAGCCTGGCAGATAAAACAGAAAACATATCTCAGCTATAAGACAAACAACTTTGTCAGAAAAAGATTAGCTCATACATAAGGAATGGAACTGATATTGCATGGAAATAATATCACAATTTATTCAGATAAGCTTTTATAAAATATGCCAAAATAAGTATGAAATTAGTCACATCATAGAAGACGACAAAACTACTCAAGGCATACAGCAAAACGTCGAACGACCCTCGGAGATCGTCGACCGAAGCACGGAGATCGTCGACCTATCAGACAGATAGTCGAACAATCCAGATAGTCGAACTATCAAAGAAGATAGTCGAACTACCTCAGCAGATAGTCGATCTATCAGAACAGATAGTCGAGCTATCAGATAGTCGATCTATCAAGACAGATAGTCGAACTACAAAACAAAACAGATAGTCGACCTATCAAACAGATAGTCGACATATCACAGAAAAATAGATAGTCGACCTATCAACAGATAGTCGAGCTATCAAACAAAACAGATAGTCGACCTATCAACAGATAGTCAAACTATCAGATAGTTGAACTATCCGAGCAGATAGTTCAACTATCAAAGCAACACAGATAGTCGACCTATCAACAGATAGTCGAACTATCAAAGCAACACCGATAGTTGACCTATCAACAGATAGTCGAACTATCAAAGCGGACAGATAGTCGACCTATCAACAGATAGTCGACCTATCAGATAGTAGAACTATCAGGACAGATAGTCGAACTATCAAAGACAACAGATAGTCGACCTATCAATAGATAGTCGAGCTATCAGATAGTTGAACTATCAGGACAGATAGTCGAACTACCAAAGCAAACAGATAGTCGACCTATCATCATATAGTCGAGCTATCAACGCAGACAGAACATTGACCAACTGATAGACGATCGTCGATCAGCCGATAGATGATAGTCGAGTGACGTTCGACCATAGTCGAACGAAAAACTACTTAACCAAATATTCATCTGGAAAAGCAATTTTACACAACTAGAGAATCTAACCTATCAACTAACCTTTGACCATAGATAAATCTTGGGTCAAGAGACAGAAAGAGAGGACTGAACTCAAATCAAAACCTAGGGTTCCAACACAAATTCATCAGCTTTTGTGGGCAGCTCGGGATTCATCTCAGGTTCGTCTCGATCCATCACCATAGGAGCAATGGGCGGGTGGAGGCGGCAAACAAGATCATTGTCAACCTCCTCAAAAAGAAAGTAGAGAACCAGAAAGGTTGTTGGGTGGAGAAGCTTCCCTCGGTACTCTGGGCCCTCAAAACTACACCCAAAACGGCCACAGGAGAGACACCTTTCAAACTTTCCCATGGGTGCGAGGCGGTGCTCCCAATAAAGTTCGAGGTCTGAATGCCTCGGGTGGTCGAGGTAGGAGAAGGTAGGGAGGAATGGAGAACCGAGAATGAAGAGGAGCTACGACTCTCCCTCGACATGGTTTAAGAGCTGTGAGACCTCTTTGCCATTATGCAAGAGGAAGTAAAGAGAAGAATGGCCAAGTACTTTTACAAGCACGTCAGAGTCAAATAATTTGCGGAGGGGGACTTGGTCTTAAGAAAGGTGGATGCCGCGGGGAGGTTAGCCTCAGTGGAGAAACTCAGACCCAATTGGGAAGGACCATACATAGTGAAGGAGGTCTTGAAGTTAGGAGGATATCACCTCCGGAATATGGTAGGAGAAACCCTAGCTCTTACCTGGTGTGGTGCTGACCTAAAGCGCGTTTACCCTTGAGTCAAGTAAGTTATATTTTGTTAAATAAAATTTTCTAGATGCTTATGCTCATGACATGTCTTGTGCTTATGGAAGAGTGAGTCTACCCCAGACCCCGAGCATATCCCGCTGTCAGGCTCTCTCCTAGCTGACAGGGCAGGATGTCACTCGGTAGAGTCTGCCCCAGATCCTTAGCATATCCCACTATCAGGCTCTCTCCTAGCTGATAGGGATGGAAAAACTTACCGTACAAAGGTAGATCTAGGTGACATCTATCCTGATCTACTCTCCGACGATGATTTTGAGCACCAAAACTCCTGGAATTGGCGGCCGAAAGCCTTGAAATGTCTAACGTTCTCTCTCTTTCGCAAAATAGGCAAATGGTTTCTATTGGAACACCCTATTATTAATTTGGGTAAGGATCACTATGCGCTTAGGAATTTGTTTTGACCTTTCTGTATAGTCTGATAGGTCAATTAGAATGAGTTTTAAGGTTAGTACTTAGGTTTGAAAGTTGCCCTCAAGACCTTCTAAAGATCAGGATTCAGTGCTGAGGACCAAGATAATTTTCTTCGAGCTCAGGTCGACGTTCTGTCTCTAGTTGTTTTCCAAGTCCCTGAGCTCAGTTTGACGATCGTAGAGCTCAGTTCGACGATTTCTGTTTCTAGTTTAAATTTAATCTCTGAGCTCAGTTCGACGATCGTTGAGCTCAGATCGACGATTTTTCTGAGAGATCGACGATTTTAGGATTAAAATTCAGGACAGTTGTGGAATTCATTCAGACTTGTTTTCAGTATTTATGGCAAAAGAATTTTGTAGCCGTTTCAATCAATCTGGAGCAAGTTTCAAGGAAGACTAATTGGAATGTTTCTTAAGGACTTTCCTCCAGAGGCAGATATCAGTTAAGGTAGTCATTTATGACTTTTTAACGGCTATCAAGGAGTCAGAATCTGATATACTCCCTAGAGAATCATTTTGAACATGAGAACTGACAAGATTTGAAAAAGAATACAGAAGAAAGAACAAGAAAATTATTCATCAAGAATTCATCTTCTGGGAATAGACTCAGTAGACAAAAGTCTACTGAATTACTGAGTCAGAATTCTTGAAGAACACAAGGAATATTACTATGAAGGAGATCATCTGCTATTCTACTCCTTCAAGAATCAAGTGTTCAAAAGCTTCTTCATCAAGAACTCCAGACATCACACATTTCAGCATCTGCTGAAATCATCTATTGCTGGAGATCTGAAGCAACTGAAGGCCTATCACCCTAAGCAAAGCTCATCTTCCTGAACCCTTACAAATCTCAGGGGGAGCTTTGACAACATCTTGCACTTGTCTTCTCTTAAATTATTGACAGAGAAGAACAACCCAACCTTTTTGTTTTTCTTTATTCCTTCTGTAAAAGGGTTTCTCAAAACTCCCTTCAAAAGTTTTGTGGCTGGTTTCTGAGACCTTGTCAAAACTCAGTGGTGGCAAGACACCTTACCAAAAAATCTAGGTTTTGTTTTTGAGCACCTTATCAAAAGCTCATTGGTGCCTAGGACACCTGATCAACTATTCCTGCAGTGGATTTCTACCTAGGGTGGTAGAAGAGTGGTTGTACCCAAGTTGTTGGGGAATTACTATAGCTCCTTGGGTCATCTGGCTTGCTGTGTTTTGTTTTTGTTGTGTGCTGTGATTTCTTATTTCTTGCTTACTTAGTTTTTATTTTTGCAAGCACCTTACACATATACATAAATCAAGACTTCCACTGCTTTACAGTTTTAAATTGAAAATTATTTTAAAATACTCTATTCACCCCCCTCTAGAGTAAAGGTAGATCTTACACTCACTTTCAATTGGTATCAGAGGGAGGTTGGTTACTCAACAACTGAATCTTCACTAGATTTGTTGTTCCTACAGGCTAACACCTGAACCAAAAGATCTCTTATAAGATCAATCTTCTATTGAGGGTTATTATTTGTACCGTATTTATATTCATACAAAACCATGGCACAGAACAAAGATTATGCTAGCACCAGACCTCTAGTGTGCAACCTCTCTGAGTTTGCACTTTGGAAGGCAAGGATTAGGCTTTACATGAATTCTATTGATGAGGACATCTTTAATTCTGTTTTGACAGTTTGTCCAAGACCTCAGGAGATCACAAGTACAAGTGTTGTTCCACCTCCCTCAGGAACAGATGCAGAAATAAAGAAATGGAAAGTTACAGATGCAAAGGCAATGAATATCCTTGCTCAGACTATGTCTGATGAGATATTCCAAAAGGTGGCTGAATGCAGTTCAGCAAAAGATATATGGGATAAGCTTTCTGAGATTGTATATGGATCTGCTGATGAAAGGAAGGACAGAAGATCCCATCTCATATCCCAGTATGAGAACTTCAAGAAAGGAGAAACTGAGTCAGTTGCTGATATGTACAACAGGCGCAGCCTAATTGTTAGTGAATTAAGAACATTGGACAAGGAGATCTCACTCACTAAACTAAATGACAAAATCCTAATGTGCTTCCCCAGTACTTGGAATTCAAGAATCTGGCCAATCAAGGATGCCAGAAGCCTAAGTGAGATCACCACAGAGGCTCTTTTGGGCAAGCTCAAATCTTATGAGCTGCTCATCAAGAATAGAGAGGAAGAACAAAAGGTTGCTTCTCCAGCAATCAGGAAGGAGAAGACAATTGCCTTCAAAGCTACAGAACATCAACCTGAAGACAAGGTCACAGGCAATGAAGAATTAATGAGCTTACTGGCCAAAAGATTCTATAAGATGGCCAGGAAAGATTTCAGAAAAAGGTCATCCAGAGGGCATGAGAAGCCAAGGTATGACAAATCCAATAATAAAGAAATTATTTGTTTTGGATGCAGGAAACCAGGCCACATTGTGCCTGATTGTCCAGAAAATCAGAATAAGTACAAGAAGGACAGGAAAGATAGGAGAAAAGACAAGGACTCCAGGAGAAACAACAATGACAAATCCTCCTACAGCAAGAACAAACACACCAGGAAGGGATTTGTAGCTAAAACCTGGAGTGAAATTGAAGAAGAATCAGAGGCTTCGTCAAGCTCAAGTGATGATGAAGATGATGCTGAAGAGAAGGAGTTCTGCATGATGGCTATCAATGCCTCCCAACATAATTCTGATGAAGAACATGAATCAGAATCTGAATCTGAACATGAAGATGAAGAAGACCAGATAATAGATTCCTTTTATTTTAATTCAGAGGACTTTAAATTTGAATTTAAAGCACTTTATTTAGACCTACTAAAGTCTTAGAAAGAGATCATCTCTCTCAGAAATCAATTGTTTGAACATAGCACTTTTAAATCAGACAACCTCAAACTATCTAAGGAATTAGAATGTTGTAGGGAGGAGATAGCTTCACTGAAAAGTGAACTATCCCAGGCAAAGAAGTTTGAAGAATCCCTTAATGGGAGAAGCATATAGTGATGGAAATCACAAGCACAGTAAACTCTAGACTTAATAGTACACTGGGCTTGGGTGCTTCATCCAGCCAACCTATAGTGTTAACAACCCCAATCAAGTTTATCTCAGATAAAGGGAAGGGAGTTGTAGAGGTGGCTAGGAAGAACCCTGATCTGCCTAAAAAACAAAAGTTAAACGGAAAACGTCTAACAGAGGTCGACGATCGTCGAACAGAGCTCAGCGATCTCAAGTTGAATCGTCGAACTCAGGTCGACGACTTCTGAACTCTGAACTCTTGCATAGTCGATCTTCGAACAGAGCTCGACAATCTGACACAAGATCGTCGAACTCAGATCGACGATCTGACACAAGATCGTCGAACTCAAATCGACGATCGTCGAACGGAGCTCAGGGCTTTGAAAAATCTTTTAGAGGTAAATCTAAAATCAATCCTTGAAGTCCTACATCCCAAAGCTTTAACCTTTATACTGAATGGATAGTACCTCCTAGGAGATACCATCCTGAAGGATATAAGAGTCAGCCAGGGATGTCTTTTATTTCTTAGTTTAAAGGTTATCAACCTAGACCCAAGGTAAACTGGGTCAAAAACATATAATTTGTTTATGTGCAGGTGAAGACCTATCCAACAATGGTATCTGGATAGTGGGTGCTCAAAGCAAATGACAGGGAACAAGGAGAATCTAATATCCTTCAAAACCAAACTTAGACCCAAAGTGATATCTGGTGATTCAAACTTTGGTCAAACAAAAGGATATGGTGCTGTTCAGATTGGCTCAGTCACATTCAAGAAGGTAGCTTATGTGGAAGGACTAAACCACAACCTAATCAGCATCAGTCAACTCTGTGATGAAGGCTATCAAGTGATATTCAACAAATCCTTATGCAAGATCAAGTCAAAGGATAACACAATAGTGTTAACAGGTAAAAGGAAAGGTAACATTTATCTTGTAGATTTCCTTTCAACAAATATAGATATCTGTTTATTTAATTATGTTTGCAAACCAAAAGATCTTTGGCATAAGAGACTAGGACATCTAAACCTTAGAACCATTGCTAGGCTATCCATGGACAACCTTGTTAGAGGACTACCTTCTGGCCCCTACAAGAAGGAAGGACTCTACAGGGCTTGTCAATTTGGCAAGCAAACTAAAAACAGTTTTAAGTCACTTAATAAGAGTGATTCACCAAGGATCTTGTATCTGTTACACATGGATCTTTTTGGACCCATTACAGTTCAAAACTTAGGAGGGAAATCTTACACTTTAGTGATTGTAGATGACTTCTCTAGATTTAGTTGGGCATTCTTTCTGAGGAAGAAGTTTGATAACTTTATGTGTGACAGATTTTCTCAAATGCATACAGATTGAGTTCAATACTCACATTGCCCTGATCAGAAGTGATCATGGGACAGAGTTTTATTCTCTTCTTATGCAAGAGTTCTGTCAGAGTGAAGGGATCAGGCCTACTTTCTCAACGCCTAGAACTCTTCAACAAAATGGGGTAGCTGAAAGGAAAAATAGAACCCAAATTGAATCTTCTACTACATTGTTGATAGATGCTCACCTCCCTCTATCTTTTTGGGCAGAGGCAGTGAACACCTCCAACTATGTGATGAACAGAAGTTTGATACATAAACTGAAGGGCAAGACTCCCTATGAATTGCTCAAAGGGAAGAAACCTAAAGTAGACTATTTCAAAATTTTTGGTTGCATTTGTTATATTCACAATAATGACAAGAAATACTTAGCAAAATTCCAAGCTAAAGCTGATGAAGGAGTGTTTCTGGGATACTCCATGATCAGTAGAGCTTATAGGGTTTATAACAAATCTACTCATAAAATTGAAGAATCTGTTCATGTATCTTTTGATGAGACTAACATGTTTTATAAGGAGAAGTCTACTTCTATCATAGAACCATTGCAGGTACACTCTCTTTTAGAAAGTATGGACAGATTGCATATTAAAGAAAAAAATACAGCTCCTCCACCTATCCAACAAAAGGATGAGAGCAGTGATGATGAAGAGGAAGCTCATCATCTAGAAGAGCCAGTTGTTGTTCCACAAGAGGAAACAACAACACAGGTTGGTGAACAATCAACACCCCATGTTGATTTAGTAACATCAAGAGATCATCCAATCTCTTAGGTGATTGGAAACATCTCAGCTGGTGTGCAAACCAGAAATCAGGTCAACAAGAACCTGATGCACACTTGCTTTCTATCTCAAGTTGAGCCTCAATCCATTCAAGATGCAGAACAAGATCTAAACTGGATCATTGCAATGCAAGAGGAACTACATCAATTTGAGAGGAATAAAGTTTGGGAACTAGTGTCAAGGCCTAAGGATCACTCCATTGTTGGAACAAAGTGGGTGTTCAGAAACAAGTTGGATGATCAAGGGATCATTGTAAGGAACAAGGCAAGGCTAGTTGCTCAAGGATATTCTCAAGAAGATGGAATAGACTATGACCAGACCTTTGCACCAGTTGTAAGGTTTGAGGCAATAAGAATATTCCTAGCTCATGCTGCTCACAAAGGATTCAAGGTCTACCAAATGGATGTGAAGAGTGCATTTCTCAATGGAGACATCAAAGAAGAGGTCTATGTTAGACAACCCCCAGGTTTTATCTCTTCAACTTATCCTGACCATGTTTTCAAATTGCATAAAGCATTATATGGTCTCAAGCAAGCTCCTAGATCATGGTATGAGACATTAGCATGCTTTCTGTTCGAAAATGATTTTATAAGGGGTAGAGTAGACCAAACTCTTTTATTAGAACCCATAAGTCCCATACCCTACTAGTACAAATATATGTAGATTATATCATATTTGGTTCTACTGATTCAAATTTGTGCAGAGGTTCTCTAACCTAATGCATTCTAAATTTGAAATGAGTATCATGGGTGAGCTTTCCTTCTTTTTAGGATTGCAAGTCAAACAACATGCTGATGGCATATTTTTTTCTCAAACCAAGTATATAAAAGAACTGGTTAAGAAATTTTGTATGTCTGAGGCATCATGTATGAAAACACCAATGCCTAATAATGCAGTATTAGATGCTGATGAACATGGAAAACATGTTGATCAGACAACATATAGAGCAATGATCGGCTCTTTATTGTACCTTACAGCAAGTAGACCATATATAATGTTTGTTACATGCATATGTGCTAGGTTCCAAGTAAGCCCTTGAGAATCACACCTAACATTAGTTAAGAGGATTCTTAGGTGTGTGAAAAGTTTTCCAAATCTAGGTCTCTGGTATCCAAAAGACTAAGGATTTGAATTAACTGGATTTTTAGATGCTGATTATGCTGGATGTAGAGTAGATAGGAAAAGCACCAGTGGAACTTGCCAGTTTATTGGTGATAGACTTGTCTCCTGGTTCTGTAAGAAACAAACATCTGTGTCCACCTCAACTGCTGAAGCTTAATATATGGCAGCAGGTAGTTGTTGCTCACAGATTTTGTGGATTCAAAACCAGCTCCTAGACTATGGCTACAACTTAGAAAGGTCTAAAATTCTTTGTGATAACACCAGTGTTATTTCTATATCACAAAATCCAGTCCTCCATAGTAGGACAAAACATATAGAGATTAGGCATCACTTCTTAAGAAACAATGTTGAGAAAAATAAAATTGAAATTCAATATATCCCAACTGATTTACAAAGGGGAGATATTTTCACCAAACTATTGGATGAAAAGAAACATACATTCTTCCTAAATAAGTTAGGAATGTTAGATGGAGGAAGTTTAAAATAAAACCCAAGATTTTAAAACTCTAAAAACAGACGAAGACTAGCTAAAAACTTGATTTTTCTAGTGTCTCTAGGCTGTTTTTAGTCTCTGGACTGCGCTCGATGATTTTCCCAAAGATCGTCGAACGGAGATCGACGATTTCCAAAATCGTCGACCGTAGTTCAGCGCCGTCAGATAGTGCTAGGCTATCTTTTTTCTTGTCAACGATCGTCGATCGGAGATCGACGCTGTCCAATATCGTCAAACGGAGCTCGACGATGTTGAGGCTCTTCAGATTCCTTTAGTAGCCCAGATCGTCGAACGGAGTTCAACGATCTTTCCTTTCCGGTGTCGAACCCTAATATAAAATTCATTTTTTTCGATCGTCATCCTCCTTTTGCTCTTTCATACTCTCTACAGAAACTTTTTCTTTCCCTCCAAACCTCTCTCGACTTGGTCGTGTTTGTTCATTTTTGCAGGTATACAATGACGGTGTCTGTTGCCGCCCTCGCCAAAAAGAAATTCGACGCAGGTTTTGATATAAACAAGGATTTCTTTGACGGCAACGATCAAATTTTCAAGGATATACTGGAACTTTTCAAGGAACAGCAGTTGGCCCTGATTATGTCTACAAGAATAAAGCTGGCAGCCGATGAGAAAAAAGAGTGGGTATATACTGCACAGAACATGGATTCAACCACAGTGGTCGGTATAATAGCAGGAACACAGGTACCTCTAACACCTGCCCTGCTTACAGAGGTTTTTCAGTTAAGTTCAGGACAAGATTCTGTTGATTTGTCTGGAGAGGAATTTCTGATGATGTTAGATAGAATGGGGCATTCTGCAACAAACCCTAACAAACTGCTGAAAAAGAATCTGTTTGTTGAGTACAGATTCCTTGCAGATGTTGTGGGCAAGGTCCTGCTAGCCAAATATTCTGCCCATGATACCATTTCCAGGTATAAATTCTTCTTGATGGGTGCACTAGTTGATAAGAAGCACTTAAACTGGGGAGAAATTTTCTTTGAGCTGATTAAGAAGAAGGTAAACAAAAACTTTGTTAATTTTGGGAGGATCTTAGGGCTATTCTTGAACAACAGGTGCCCTCAGCTGCTGGTGTCCTCTGGCATGCATATTAATGCCTCCAAGAGGCTTACCTTTGCCCTTTTTGGCAAATGGGACAGGCCGATTATTAAGCCAACAAGGACTACTGCTTCTTCAGGCAAAAGGACTGTTGTAGTCTCTTCCCCTTAGGTAACTGCCCTCATGGAAGATTTTCCTGCCTCCTCCTCTTCTCCACCTTCTCCAATTGTTCCTTAAACCATCCCCTCATCCACCATCACCATCTCTATCCCTTCCCCCATAACCATTTCATCTCCACCTCCAACCACAGAAGACCAATTCCATCCCCTACACTTCTATCCACCTCTTTACCTAGACACCACCATACCATCCTTCAATCTCATGGAAGATTCCTTTATGGATGATTCCCCCTCCTCACCTACTGAGCTTCCATCATCCACCACATCCTATCAACAACTCCTACATGATATTCTTTCTCAACCATCATTCATTCCATCCACTTCTACTACCATAACCTCTATCTCCACCATTCCAATATCTCAACCAACCATCCTACCATCCACAACCACACCTCCTGCAGCCCATCCATCACCAGCCCCAGTCATTCCATCTTCCACCTCTACTCAAGTATCACTTGAGCAAGTGGATTTCTCTGCCCGGGCAGATACGCTTTATGGGATGCTGGCTCCCAGGCTAGTAGCCCTGCTGGAGACCTCCATGGCTCCACTCCTAAAGTCTATACAAGAGTTATCTGACAGGCTTTCCTCCACTTCTCCTCCTCAGGAAATCCCTTCTATTGGGTGCCTTGATCCAGTTTACACTGAACCTAGGCAGGGGGAGATGCCATATGAAGAAGAGTTAATGCCTGCTTCAGAGACTCCAAAAGTGCAAGCTCCAGCACCAGTAATAGCAGTTGACCTAAGGTCACTGTTATCCAGTTTTGACATTCTTCACTTCAACTATTTTCCAGTACAGGAAGTGGAAGATCTGTCCAAGGACATTGTGCCTTTTGATTACTGTGATCCCAGACTGATTGCTTCTTATATCAATTCTCTTAAGGCTGAGGAAATTATTGTTTCTGATTGTGCTATTGTTGTTGCTGATATAGTTGCTGATGAAATTATTTAGTCTGCTAAAATTGATGTGTTGCCTACTGTTAGTGATGAGCATGCTGCTGCTGATACAATTGCTGATACAGTTACTGATGAGATATTTTTTGATGCTCCTATTGAGCCTGCTGCTGCTGATAGTGTTTTTGCTCCTGCTGAGCCTGCTGCTGCTACTGTTATATTTGAGAGTGCTGCTTCCATCAGTGTTGCTGAACAAACCAAACAACAGGAGAAATATATTCAAAGGATTGATGAGCTATAGATAATCCCCAAGTTAAGATAGTGACAAACTCCATATTGATTCTGATGACTCCTCTGCAACTATTGCAAGGAAGCGGAAAGCAAGAAACAAGTCACTGAAAAGAGTTCCTCCAGAAAAAGTAAAAGATGACAATGATATACCTTATTACATTCTTCATGACTGTCCAATTTTTGAGCCTTGGATGCAATATTCCCGAAATCAACTCAAGGCCATGAAGAAAAGGAGAAAACTTGATAAGTATGAAAAGGGATCCTCCCAATTCCATCCTCCTCCTCCTCTAGATTTAGGATCTGGTGGAGGTGCAGCTTTTCAGTCTTCTTCTACTGCTAGGCCAAGCCCTTACAAGTCTCAAGATAGATATCAACCAAGAGGCCAATAGCAAAGAGGATATCAGTCAAGGAGAGATTAGTCAAGAGGCAGAAAGAGAGATTACAGGACTCACTCAAGAAATCAAGCTAGACAACACCCATATCAAAGGGAAGGACAAGGCCCTACTGATTCTACATCTGGTCCCTTCCCTTATAAGCTTAAAGATACAGTTGTCACTAGAGCTCCTCCTACTGACTAAGTGGAATTAAATAGATATGAACCTCCAGTTCCATTTGAAGACCCTGAGAACAATCCACTATCATGGACAGCCAGAATGAAAGAACTTGGAGAATTATATCAGATCAAGAAAGCAAGAGAGCAAGGCAGAGATACCTCCAACATCACAACACTATCAGAACAGAGAAAGAAAGAATTAGAAAGATATGCTTCCAGAAAACTCTTTGATCCAGAGAGCTACATGAAGCAGCATCCTGAGGCTGTTGTTCCAAGGCCAAAATCTCAAACCTCCTTAGGTGCAGATGATGGTAGAAGATCCAAAAAGGAAGCCCTCAATCCCAACAGAGAAATTCTTTTCAAAAAGGGCAATGAGTAATTTGAGTAAGCTGATACTTATATCTATTTCTTTCTTAATCTGTGATTCTCGCCGTGTTTCTGCAATGCTCAACATGTGTTATCTGTATTGTTGTTTCTGTTTTATTTTTAATTCTGATGTATGCATGTTATTTCATATTCTGTCATGTAAATAGTAATCCTAACCCAAATAGGGGGAGATTGTTGGAACACCCTATTACTAATTTTGGTAAGGATCACTATGCGCTTAGGAATTTGTTTTGACCTTGCTATATAGTCTGATAGGTCAATTAGAATGAGTCTAAGGGTTAGTACTTAGGTTTGAAAGCTGCCCTCAAGACCTTCTAAAGATCAGGATTCAGTGCTGAGGACCAAGACAATTTTCTTCGAGCAAGGTCGACGTTTTGTCTCTAGTTGTTTTCCAAGTCTCTGAGCTCAGTTCGACGATCGTAGAGCTCTGTTCGACGATTTCTGTTTCCAGTTTAAATCCAATCTCTGAGCTCAGTTCGACGATCATTGAGCTCAGATCGACGATTTTTATGAGAGATCGACGATTTCAGGATTCAAATTCAGGACAGTTATGGAATTCATTCAGACTTATTTTCAGTATTTTTGGCAAAGGATTTTATAGCCATTTCAATAAATCTAGAGCAAGTTTCAAGGAAGACTAATTGGAATGTTTCTTAAGGACTTTCCTCTAGAGGCAGATATCAGTTAAGGTAGTCATTTATGACTGATTAACGGCTATCAAGAAGTTAGAATCTGATATACTCCCTAGAGAATCATTTTGAACATGAGAACTGATAAGATTTGAAAAAGAATACTGAAGAGAGAACATAAAAATTATTCATCAAGAATTCATCTTCTGGGAATAGACTAAGTAGACAAAAGTCTACTGAATTACTGAGTCAGAATTCTTTAAGAACATAAGGAACATTACTGTGAAGGAGATCATCTGCTATTCTACTCCTTCAAGCATCAAGTGTTCAAAAGCTTCTTCATCAAAAACTCCAGACATCTCACATTTCAGCATCTGCTGAAATCATCTATTGCTGGAGATCTGAAGCAACTGAAGGCCTATCACCCTAAGCAAAGCTCATCTTCCTTAACCCTTACAGATCTCAGGGGAGCTTTGACAACATCTTCCACTTGTCTTCTCTCAGATTATTGACAGAGAAGAACAACTCAACCTTTTTGTTTTTCTTTATTCCTTATATAAAAGGGTTTCTCAAAACTCCCTTCAAAAGTTTTGTGGCTGGTTTCTGAGACATTGTCAAAACTCAGTGGTGGTAATACACCTTATAAAAAAATCTAGGTTTTGTTTTTGAGCACCTTATCAAAAGTTCATTGGTGCCCAGGACACCTGATAAACTATTCATGCAGTGGATTCCAACCTAAGGTGGTAGAAGAGTGGATATACCCAGGTTATTGGGGAACCACTATAGCTCCTTGTGTCATCTGGCTTGCTGTGTTTTGTTTTTGTTCTGTGCTGTGATTTCTTATTTCTTGCTTAGTTTTTTCTTTTTGCAAGCACCTTACACATATACATAAATCAAGGCTTCCACTGTTTTACAGTTTTAAATTGTAAATTATTTTAAAATACACAATTCACCCCCCTCTAGAGTAAAGGTAGATCTTACACTCACTTTCAGTTTCGGGAAGAAGATGATGAATAGGGTTTTCTTCATATCGCAAGGCTATTTATATGGAATAAATAATATAATATATTATTATAATTAAAACTTTCAAATAACCAAAACTCGCACTAACTCGGATTTCTACAAAATCACATCATAACTAAATATTGATGCTTCGAATCCAACGATGAAGTCGAAATTGAAATCTGACAAACAAAACTCGGGTAAACACTCCCCGAAGTAAAAATACCAATTATCCCAAAAACACTCCGCCATATTCCAAAACGAACCCCGGCTCACAAGGGAATATCAAAACACCTAAGAAATTATCCAATCTAATACTCCCTAACCAAAAACTTGGACACCAATGAGCAAAAGTCATGCTCAGACAACAGTATCCACGAACTACGCATCAACGTAACACCCTGACGTCAAAATACGTCACTAAAGGGATTTTAAATAAACCTTGGAAAATCAGGGGCAGTATATGTATAGCCCAAATGTTTAATGGTTGATATATTTTGAACTTAGACAATCAGATCTATAATATAGAAAATACTAAAAGACAAAAAACAAATAACTCAAACCCTACGTACCTTTGGCATTATCGTTTTGGCCATATAAACAAGAAATGCATATCCAAGCTCCATAAAGATGTACTATTGGACTCATTTGATTATGAATCATTTGAGAGGTGCGAGTCCTATTTAATATGCAAGATGACTAAAGTCCCTTTCATTGGTTTCAATGTGAGGGCTCATGATCTCTTAAGTATAATACATAGTGATATATGCAGATCAATGAGTTTTATGGCTAGAGGTGGGTACTTCTACTTTGTTACATTTACTAATGATTTCAGTAGATACAGATACGTGTATCTTATGAAGTTAAAATCCAAAACATTTGAAAAGTTCAAAGAGTTTAATAACAAAGTAGAGAACCAGATGTGTAAGAGGGTTAAAGCACTTCGATTTGATCGAGATGGAGAATACCTAAGTCATGAGTTTTGTGATCTTCTGAAAGAGTGTTGTATTGTATCACAATTCACTCCACCAATAACACCGCAGCATAATGTTGTGTCTGAGTGAAGGAATTGTACTCTGTTAAACATGGTACGGTTGATGACGAGTCATGCAGATATGCATGTTTCCTTTTGGGGTTTTGATCTAAAGACGGTTGCTTTTACACTAAATAGTGTTACAATGAAAACATTTTTAAAGAAATCATATGAGATATGGACTGGGAAGTGTCCTAGTGTGTCTTTCATTAAGATTTGGGGTTGTGAGGCATACGTGCGACGTCAAATGCTTGACAAGCTGGAACCAAAGTCAGATAACTATTATCTTGTGGAGCTATCCTAAGGAAACTAAATGGTACTATTTTTACCTACCATCGGAGGGTAAAGTGTTTGTCATGAGGACTAGTGTGTTTATTGTGAAAGAGTTCTTAAGTAGAAAGACTACCAGGGTAGAACTTGAAGAATTTCAAGAACCATAAACCATGAATGAATCAGAATTGGAACCTAAGGAATAACCACAAGTTGTTGTAGCTAGAGAGCCTGCTCAAGAAACACAAGTTCCATATAGATCTGGTAGATCAAGGTTTGAGCCTGAGAGATATGGATTTCACATGTCTAAATAGGTAATGTGTTGCTAATAGATCATGATTATGAGCCAGCAACCTACCACGAGGCTATGAGCAGACCAGACTCTAAGAAGTGGCTTGAGGCCATGAAATATAAAATGGACTCCATGTATGAAAACTAAGTTTAGACCTTGGTGGAACCACCTGAATGGGTACGACCCATATGGTACAAGTGGGTCTTCAAGAAGAAGATCGACGTAGATGGGAATGTACAGTCATTCATAGGGCGATTAGTGGGTAAATTATTCAAGAAAATTCATGGTGTTAACTATGATTAGACATTTTCCCCTATTGTCATGCTGAAGTCAATCCGAATTCTGCTTGCTATTGTTATGTATTTTGACAATGAGATCTGATAGATGAATGCAAAACGGATTTCCTAAATGGAAACCTCCTTGAAGAAGTGTATATGACACAACCCGAGGGTTTTGTATCTCCAGGCAAAGCCACTAAAAATTACAAGTTGTAGAGATCCATTTATGGATTAAAATAGGCTTCTCGAAGTTGGAATCTTTGTATTGATGAGAAGATCAATGAGTTTAGTTTTATAGAGAACGACGTTGAATTGCGTCTTTACAAGAGGATTAGTAGGAGCATTGTTGTCTTCCTGATACTGTATGTAGATGGCATACTTCTGATTGGGAATGACAAACCGACCCTACAAGATGTTAAGAACAACCTAGGAAACTGCTTTTCTATGAAAGACTTGGGCAAATTGACTTATATACTTGGTATAAGGATCTATAGAGATAGATCGAAGAAGTTACTGGGTTTGACGCAAAGTATATATATTGGGAAGGTGTTGAAGCGGTTCAAAATTCTTGAGTCCAAGAATGGATTCTTACCCATGTATCATGGTCTGAGTCTCTCTAAGGACTAGTGTCCTAAATCTTATGAAGAAAAGGACCGCATGAAGTTGATTCCATATGCTTTGGCAATTGGATCAATAATGTATGTAGTGATATGTACTCGACCAGATGTCTTTTATTCCTTGAGCTTGACTAGAAGGTATCAGTCTGATCCCGGTGATGGTCACTGGATAGTTGTCAAGAATATCCTAAAGTACTTGAGAAGGACTAAGGATGCGTTCTTGGTATTCGGCGGAGAGGAAGAGCTCGTTGTAAAGTGTTACACGGATGCTAGCTTCCAAACTAATAGGGACAAATCAAATTCTCAGTCGGGATTTATATTTTTCCTAAATGGAGGAGTTGTTAGCTGGAAGAGTTCCAAGTAAGAAACATTTTCTGATTTTACTACTGAGGCCGATTATATCATTGCAGCAAATGTGACGAAGGAGGTTGTATGGATTAGGGAATTCATCGGCGAGTTAGATGCCATAAGCAAATGCGGCGAAGGAGGCTTCAGAACTTTGATCTTATCAACGCTCTAAGCACATACTTTGGCAGTTCCATCTTATTGGTGAGATTATCGATCGAGGGGATGTGAACATTTGCAGAGTGTTACAGATCCACCGAAAAACCTTCTAGCGTAGAGAAAGCATGATGGTCATGTTAGATCTATGAGTATACAATACCATAATGATCAGCCCTCGTTGTAGTCTTGTGAGTTGTGTATTTGTCGGTTGTTGTAATATTTCATTTGATCAATAGTGTACTATACATTTCGTTTTATATTTATGGCAAGTTCTTTTATTGTGTAAATTTATTTCTATTATGATAGAATAATTTAACATAATAAATTCCCTTAGAATATTTTCTTCCATAGAATTCAAGTGGTGACTTGAAAGTGAGAGCCTATATTCATAGAAGTTTCATTCTTAAATGGTCCCTGGTCAAGTGTCATCTTAGAAGCTAAGGGCAATGATGATACATATAAATAAAAAGGGGGGCGTTGACTGATGACCTATTCTCACGGGTCATGATATTATGCTATCAAGTCATCACATGGGTACTTGTTAGTGAACAAGTTTTACTGGATAGACCTACCATGAGAATACTTATTGGATAATTATATGAACCTAACAAAATTATTACTCAAGTGGTAATGGTGTGTGTGGTCCTTTGACCTGAAGTTAAAGGATTCATCAAGTAAGGAAGACCGTGGTTTGATGCTATCAAAAGTCTAGTCTTGAGAAAGTTGGATGATAAAGATTGTTATTGGGTACGTTATGAATCATTTGGCTATTTTATGTGTCTACAAAATGGTTTTTATCCTCCTATATGACAGTAGTTGCATCCATGGGCCCCCTTGATGGAATGGGACTAGGAAATGCATGGCCATGCTTGGTTGAGTTAATATGTTATATTGGGCTCACAGATTTTTGAAAGTCCATTCTAGATCAGGAAACTAGGATTGAATAATTATTTGGGTGACACGATCTATACCTCTAGTTCTATTCGTATGTAAGGGATGAAGGGACATGATACATTGGTCACAAAGGCTTTCAAGTTTTAACTCTTATTAATTGGGTAGCAATGTTGCATTGCAAGATGCCACTCATTGTTTATGAAGCTTTTATTTGATACTTTCAAGATCAAGTAGGATACTGTTGGTGTTACCATGGTGATCTGGAAGTGATCAAACATGTAGTCTCACTGCCAAAGCAATATATTCCTATGGGGTCGCACATAAGAGGATTGGCGGAGTTGGAAAGATTTTTGGTTGCCTAGCTCATATGTGATATGACTGAAGGATCAATCCTAAGAAAGTCTAGAGGTGGAGGATTTTCATTTCGAGACCTATATTATGAATATGGGTCATCACGTAAGTGTTCAGAAGAATCCAAGGGAAATTGGTCCAGTATAGTCTTAAGGTTTTGACGAATAGTTTTGAATTCGACGAGTATCGTCATGACATCTCAATGATTCTGTTTGAATTCATCGATTATTGTAATATTATCTTGACGAATTAGATTTGGTTCGTCGAGTATCCTCATGATAGTTTCGAGGAGTTAGACTCTGATTCGTCATATATCACCTTGTTGCTTGGACGGTTTGCCCTATCTCGATTCGTCGAATGGCAAAGAAATAGTAAACTTAGATATAGACACGATTTTCTTCTAACCTAATCGAGCGAGATAATCATCTTCCCGATGGAACTATTCTGCTACATCACGATCGCTGCTTTTTGCTGCAGACCACCCGACTTCTAGTCGTCGTCGAAAATCATTTCCTAAGCATCATCTTCATTACTGCCGCCTCTCCTTTAATGTATCTAGTAATCTGTTGAGATGTTGAGGTCATCCCTTCTTACAACCTAGATCTTATGTGACAAGAGTTAAGGTTTCTCCATTCTCGTGTGGATTTTCGTAGAGATGTGGAAACTATTTTACATCCGGAACTCTGGTTGCGTTCATTGGACTTCTTCGGAGCACCTTGGTTGAGTATTAACTCAATCCCTCAAAGGTATAATTTATTTATGGCTATGTTACTTCTTGATCAATGTTCATCGCTAGATCCGAATTTATTTTTGGTTTTCTTATTCCTAATTTCACTACGCACAAGAGTTGTGTCTTATAGTAAAACCCAGCAAAATCTATATCCTATTGTCATGAATCTTCCTAACGGCAATTATAATGTTATCAACGTATGTGTCCCAGTTCTTAATGCTATCATAATTAATGGGTTATACATATGTGTACAACTTCAACTAATCATCCACACCTTTTTTAGTTTGCTGAGTCGTTACAATTCCAATGTCATGCCCCGACAATTTAATATTTTATTTTCTCGAAGTTCAACTTATGTATGCTTGTAGTAATTTTCCAATACATGTTCATATAATAATATTTAATAAGTAAACATGATTGAATACCAATCCAATGCCATTATACTCATGGGACTAGCTTAAGTGTGTGTGGAATATGTATAAGTAACCTTCAATTCAACCTCCAAAGATTATGGCAGGGTAGAGACTATCATTTCTCCAAGTTCATGAGTTATCACCACTTACATATAACAAGAATATATAATTCGCACTATCTAATATATGCAAGTTTGAATTTATTCGTTCCTTTATGCGTAGGATGTGCTTGTATTTTCTACTCATGATCAAAATTTCTAAGTTCACTAAGCATGATTGTGCGTATGAAACCGACAAAGTGGGCATTTCAAATTCTCCAAATTATAAAAATATTTGATTCTAAGGATATTAGCATGTTCATAATCATGAGTTGCTCTAAAAAATCCTAAATCTTTCTGAATGCGATTATTTTATCATCAAACACTTTTGTTTTGATTCTTATGATCATTAGAGCTACATCTAAAGGACCATACCTATAATATACATCTTCAATTTCATTATGGTTTTTCACATGATTTTTAGTTTTTCGGGTCTTTATACTCCCAATATTATAGACGTAATTATTCAAACATTTTGAATTCTTTCTTTATTGGCTCTAATCATGCAATAGTTAAGTCTCGCAATCACTCATTTATATTACCATGACATTACCCCATCCCAATCTATAAGTTTCTAACCTAATGACCTGGGTATATTAGGTAGGCGCGGATAGCGGTAACCAATCATCATGTTTACTTCTCCCAATTCTACCCATTTAATATGTGATAGTCATGGATAGTTTCCTAATATCCCTAGTCATGCAAAAATTCCAATTACCCTTCTGACTTGTACTGAATTAACAATTCACGTTGGATCTCTCTTGCGATATATCTGAGTTCATTTATCAAATCCTAAGCCAACAATATAATCACTAATCGTGTGTTACATTGATTGGGATAAGGTGTTAGAGAATCTAGGAACATGCTTTTTTGAGTTAACACACTTCTTTTATTGTACATAAAACATTTTTGTCGTCGATCATGCTTTGAGTTTTGTTTTTCGGAAAGCCATTTGTTCAAATTCTTGTGCATTATGCACAACTTGTTTTGTTCTTTGAATATTACATGTCAATATGCATTGATGAAATTACAACCTCTCTTTAAGTTGTGCCAAGTAATCATCTGATTCACAAGCTCGAGAAAGTTTTTAACATCTTATGCCGACTTTCCTTTTATAGTATTGTAATATATATAATCGAGCAAACCTCTACGTATATCCCAAACTTCTAGCGAGGGTTGATCATCTTACCAATTATGCATACACAAAGTCTCAACTTTCACCCAGGTAATGTTTGAAAAGTACATATTCAAGTTCACTATGTTTGCGACATAACGTTTTATAAATAAGGTCTAGGGAAAATAAAGTTGGTATCAAATTAGAGGAATAAACAAAAGGATCATCCCCCATACACTTTGAGATAAGTTTTTCAATATATATATTGTACATTAATCCTAGATATGCAATCTATTAGAAACCTGGCTGGGGCCCAAGGCTCCAAATTATCTACGGGAATATTGGATATAATTCTAACCTAGTCTACTACAGTAGAATTGCAAAGAAACATACCCAACCAAATCTCCTGGGGTCGACATGGATAAATCCCAGTTAGGTTGTTAAGCGCCGGGATAGAAACCCCGACCTCCTTTATAAGAAGGGACTAACACAACCTCTCATACCCAAATGCACTGCAACGCATTTGGGTATGAGAGGTGGTTTTAGTCCCTTCTTATATAGGAGGTCGAGGGTTCTATCACGGCACTCAACAACGTACTAGAGATTTATCCACCTAGACCCTAGGAGATTTTGTTGGGGATGTTTCTTTGCCATTCGACTACATTCGACCATGTGATACTAAGAATCGCAAAGGTGGATGAGGGAGGTTAAAGAGAAGAGAAGGTGGATGTGGTGGAAGTGGATAATATTCTATGATTCTATATCCGATAAAGGCAAGTGTACCTTATCATTTATAGTATAGGATACTAAAGATTAATATCAAGGTTGTATTTCCCTGGGGCGTAATGATTACTTTTACTTTAAGGAGATCGTTATTATTTTATCAATTGATTTTTTCGATTAATTTACTTAACTAAAAATAGGAACTAAAATACTAAGCTAAAAAGGAAACTAAATTACTTGTGGAAATAAAAGGTTATAGCTAAAGATAAAAGAGGAGTACTCAATCATGAATCACTTTGAAATTAGAAAATCAAAATGAAATAACAAACAATTTCAAGATAAAGTAAAACACCTTGACCATGGAGGTTCCCGAAGTTTGGATACGCTTCTCTCAAAGTTGTGCCCAACTGAGTTTAGGAAGGTCCGATCGAACTATCGTCCGTATTTTGAGGCCTAAAGCTCGTCTTAAGTGGTGAACCCCACTATTGGATTTCACTCTAATCTGGGAGATTTAACGCCTGCTTGTCTCAACGGGTGCATGCAACTATCATTACTCTTGGGTGATCGATTCAAACTACAAGCCTCTCAGCTAACTAAGAATGAAAACCCAAATGGAAACCATATACCGACATCCTGCTTATGGCTTTGAGTGAGCTAAGCTCACTCAACGCCATCCTGCTTATGGCTTTGAGTTCGGGCTCGCCGGAAAAAGCCCCTCCGGTGGCTGCGCCGCCGCCCGACGATGGCCACCACCTCAACTGAGGTAGTGGTGGTGGTGGCCGGCCAGGGAGGAGGCTGGACGGCCGGCAGCTGCCCCTGAAAATGACTCAGGTCAGGCAAATCAGGGCCCTTAGCTGGAGGAAGAAGACGAGTTCAGAGTCTTTAGATCTTGCTTCAAGATCTGTGCTGTTTAAATAGATTTTATTTTATAAGTAATTCTTGTATGGAACTAACAGTCACATTAAAAAATTTAGGAAAAATACTTAGAGGCCTCTACAGAAAAAGTGGTCAACACCAATATTGTAGCCCTTTGAGCCTAGTAAATTGTAAAATTTGTTTGAAGAGTTTAGACCACTGGATAGACCTCAGCACTCACTTTGGTGAGGTCTACCCATAGGGCTGTCCTGACCTTAGAAAAATTCCCCACTCCAATCCAGTCATCAAAATGACTTGAAATTTGGGGTGTGGCCTAATCTTATATATATCCAGATGTTATCCAAAAATTAGGATTTTTGGGAAATACTTTTCTATAGTTTTTAGAAAAATTCAATAATCTTAGCATAATTTAATTAGATGGCTAAATGACTTCCAAACACTCCCAAATTTTGGTGAGTGGTCCCTGGGTTTATCATAAGATTCTGGTTAAAATTTCATCTCATTTTGAGATGTTTTGATAAGGTTTGAGTCCAACCCTAGGTTGATCCTTATAGGATAATTTAGGATCAAACACCCCCTTGGTATTTGGGTGGTCATATCACCTCAACAGAGGCTGATATTTTGTCCAATGGCTGTTTAGGGCATGACATACCCTCCAAGGGAGTTTGGGGTTGTTTGGTGTGGGGCAGCCCTAGAATCCTAGGGAAAATCCTTTAATGGTGGTTTTCGGGGTTGTGAAGGTCATGGGGTAAAATGACCTTTGACTCACTTAAAATTTGGTGGAGAGAACCATAGGGCCAGTATAGTTCTCTGGACAAAAGTTTAGGGTATTTGGAGACAGCTAGGCCACTTAAAATCCTAACTCTAGTTTAGATCACCAACCTTAATTTGAATTATTAAGCTGTCAAATGAACTTTAAATCAAGTAAAATTGGAGTAGGGTGATTTTCTAATCTAAATAGCCATGTTATAATTTTGTTGAGATTTTTGGGTTAATTTATAGAGTACTTCATTTACAACTTTAATTGTGCCCTAGATATTTATCTTGATGATTTTGGAATTTCTATGCACTGGAATGTTATGAAACCTTGGATTAGGGAATTTAATAGCATTTTATACCTTATGTATTTTTCTTGAGAGTTTTATCTGATTATTGTGGGTACTTTATTCTTTAACGTACTAATTGTGATATGTAGTCAAAAATACAAATAATGCCCAAATTACTATTTGTAAAATTATGAAATTTGGTCAGTGGGTGTTTCAGACCATGATAGTGATCCTGTAAATTTCTATGGATTTTTAGATGATTAAAAATAGTACCTCCTTCTCTAGGCTAGGAAAATTAGTGTTTTACATTAAAATAGATTCAGAGCCCAAATATTAGATAAAAATTATGGGACTTGGTTTCTGATGGTTTGAGGTCACCATAAAGCTTCTATAATTTTCTTGGGATTTTTGGATACATATCTACAGTACTTCCTTCATAATATAGTAGAAATGGCCTAAAATGGTAAATTAGGAAATATAGGCCCCAACACCTCTGCAATTTCTCATAACTTGGAATTACTGTTTAAATTTCTCATAGGATTTTTACTGATTTTATGATGATTTATTGTTGGCTCATTAGTGCACTTCATGTTCATACTAGGGCATTTGGAATCTTAGAATAAATAAATTAAATGCCCGATAAATAGGAAAATTTGGAAATCTTGGTCTCCAGTAAATACTATAGGAGATTCGGAAGACAAATTGGAGTACCTCCCCTCATACTCCTCACGTATCTTAGGATGCTCTGCATATAGTAAAACCACGGAAACTGAACTAGAGCGGATAATGAACTTTGAGAGATGGAATTTTTGGTAGTTGCTGGTTGGTTAGGGCAAGCTAAGTTAAGTTGATTAGTGGAGGTCAGGATAAGTAGAGTGTGAGACTCGTTAAGGATAAGGGCATACGGGAACGAAGAAAGATCGTCCACCCCGAGTAGTAGTGAAAGAGTCTTAATACGCTAGGGCCAGATCTAAAGTAACTTAAAAAGGGATCAGGTAATGTGTATCAACCAATAACAATAAGTGCCTTGCGAAAGGGAACGGTGGGCTTCAACTACCATCATAGTTCCTAGTGCCCTTTGAGAGCCATTCAGACATACACCCCGATAGCTAGTATAATCTAAAGAGCAACTAGTATAATTAGGGTTGCACACACATACACCCCGATAGCTAGGAAGGTAGAATAATTGGTTTGGTTGCCATTCAGACGGTAGCTCTGAAGGTAGATGCACGGACGGGACAGTCCGGGGAGCCGAGGGCTCGAGGGTTTGAGTACAGAATAAAGGTGGTGGGTCTTCGATATCGGATTGCCGTTCACACCGGCATCGGTACGTTGACTCGGCGGTGTGGGACACTTAGCCAAAGAATGTCTGGTGGGTATAGCCAGCAGTAGTATGCAGATACTCTAGGTTGTGTTCTTCTAGGGGCGTACGGAAGGGCTAGGCCCGGTAATGTGGATACCCGCCTAGGAGTGGGGGCCCGACTCACTGTCTCTGTTTGCCACTACGGAGGTTCCTGGGAGTGAAGCTAGCTGCCCGAACAGGGGGAACTAAAGGTCTGTGCGCATAGAGTCGTGTGCGAGAGTTGCACTTGCATGAATTATGGCATAGCATATCACTACACTCATATTTGCATACAACCGACACCCCAACGTATAAATCAGTATGGGACTTTTTATACGATGGGAGCCTTGCAGAAGACCCCTTAACTTATAAGTTTGTATGGGCATTCATATAAGTTAAGGTTACCTACTTACTTACCTGTTTACTTACTATTCTCTAGCTGTCCTTTTTATACAATTGCTACTTACTTCTTTATTTTTGTTCTCTATCTGCCTTCTTATATATCTACCACTTATTACATGTTTTCTTTGTTACTTACTGTCGTAGAATTTCTAGTTGTACTTTGTTCTAGTTAGTTGTTAGAATAACTCCCCTGTCATCTGCTTGATTATTCTCCACCTTTGTAGCTTCCCTTTCCTCCTCTCCGCTCGGTGCTTAGGAGCCGTGGGGGGAGGGGTAGGGGATGATAGGGCTTAGTCTTTATGACTCATGGTTTTCGAACCACAACATTACAGGAGCTCCGGATGGGAGACAGGGACCAGCAGTCCAGGGACCGGCACCAGCGGAGTACGGTGCGCATGGAGGTGGGTCAGTCTAGCACCGGTGCACCTGCGACCAGCTCCGTGAGTGATTAGTACCTTTTTAGTTCTGCGATGAGTGACTTGTAGTGAGGACTCTGATGTACCGGGCTCGAGCCCGTTTATCTATATTTCATCTGAACCGTATCTTGCAGTACTTCTATTATCTATTTCCTGTTATTAGCTACTGATGGGCTGGATGTGATTTCACTTTTATACATGCTTCTGTGGACTTGTTTACATTTATGTATAATTTCTTCTCTCTTATGATCCAAAAGGGCCGGTAGAATTGGTGTTTTGTAGTGGCGGCCTTCCGGTAAGTCAGTGCCACCGAAAAGCGGCAATTCTGGGCTAAGACCCCGGTGTCGAGAAAAGGAAAAAAAAGGGGGGGGGGGTCTTACATTACAAGTGCATGAAAATAGAGCTAACCAATACCACAACACTAATAAAAAGAGATTACAAGTAATGAAAGTACATTGCATGAAAGCTAAAACTCGAAATGGAGGGAGAGAGAGAGAGAGTAAAACATAAGAAAAAAAGCAAAGAAACCTAAGAATTAAACTAGCAGCACCTCCCCTCTGCCCAAAACATTGTTTGGAATGCTTGGAATGGCTTACTATTTATAGGAAAAATATATCTGGGTCACGTCCCCCTTACACGCTTGAGTCGGGCGTGTACTGGGGACGTGTAATCTTAGTTGACCACGGGTATCGGATTTCTGGCGGGATGGAGACTGACTTCGTGATCTAGGGAACATGCCCATGTTACATGACCGTATAGGGGGCGTGACAGGTACAGTGTTAAAATTTTTGGCGGGAAATGACCTAGTGGCTAGGAAACATTGGACAAGCCCCAGGTACATTCCCTGGGTCGGGCGTGACCTGGGGGCGTGTAATGTACGGCTAACCGCATGGGACGATGACTTATGTAGTGGCAATTATTTCCTCGGGATAGCAGGACACGCCCTAGGTACATGCCCGTGCTAAGTGTTACACGGGCGTTACCTAGGGCCGTGTAGGTGATTTTCTCGGGATCTGGCTTCTAGATGATTTCTACCTCGAGAATGGGTTACACGCCCCAAGTACACGCCTGGGTAGGGCGTGACTCGGTGGAGTGTAACAGCAAAATTGGCCGAAAATCCAAAAAAAACCTGAAAATTAAAAAATAAACTAAGTTAGATTATTTATATAAAAAAAACTAAAAGGAAACTAAAAATACAAAAGACAAAATATTTAAACAAGAATAAAAATATTTTTGCCCTAATAAAATAATCTAAATTATACTTCATCAAATTCCCACATACTTATTATTTTGCTTATTCTCAAGCAAAGTCTACGAGTTAGAGAAAATAAACATAATTAATTGAAAAGTTTAAAAATGCTATAGACGAGTAAAATCGGAATTTAGATGTAGAGAAATTTTGAAAAAGAACTGAAAATTCCTTCTTTAACTTAACACAGAATTTTATAAATTTCACTAAATATAAAAACAAATCATCTCAAATATTTACAGAATTAAAACTTAATAAAGTAACGAGTAAAAGGCGTATTTAGTCACTACTAAAGTCTAAGAGACAAATTAAAAGCATAGTCAATCAAGAAAAAGATAAAAATTTCTATCAAAAAACACTTAATCTAGTTTCTCGCTACTATACTAAAAAGTAAACGTAGGAAGCATGAATCACTAGGGCATTAATTATGCATACAATTAGGCTTATGTTTTTAAGGGTGCGATATTCAAAAGATAAACACGAGGTGTATTTGCACACTTAAAACAAAAGAAGTGAGTTTTGCCAAATTAATGCTAGCCAAAATAAATATTGTTCACATTTGGTCTCTTTTCTTTTACATTTTTCATCAAATATTTTTTTTTCTTCATTTTTCATTTTTTTTTCATTTTTCATACATAAACATTTCCACTTTTGTATCAAAAGATAATACAAGTATTTTCCACAAATTTTTTTAAAAAGATGCACATTAGCAATTAAAGGTCAAAAACAAATATAAAGCGTTCATATAGGTAAGCAATTTGGCCGTTGGGAAATAAAAAGTGGGGCTACAAAAAGGAAAGGAAAAGACACAAAATGACTAGCAACGATTATTGTTAGGTGGGGTGTAAAGGCTCAAACCTTTCCAAAAGAAATGCCTAAATCATGTTCATGCTTCCTTAATCTACTCAACGCAAAGCTTTGAAATTTCAAAAAAGATAAGCACAAAAATAGGAATAGAGAATTTGCTTTCATGAAAACAATGATAATAAACGTCTAGACCGGTTTGTGTCTACTACCCTTAATACTAATTAACGTTTAAAAAGATTTTAATAGTAAAAAATACAGGATGATAGGTTTATACAAGTAAAAGAAATAAAAAAAGGATAGGGAACAGTGAAAAAGATTTAAGAAATTTTTCAAAACAACATACTACCCTAAATAAGAACACAACATGAGTCAACATACTACTCGCTAAACATATTTAAATAGAGAATTTATCTAATTTATTCTAACTAAGCAAGTAGACATGAGCTTATAAAATAATAAAATGCAGAGTGGCGGGGTACTAATTGATTTGTCACAAATTAACTCAATTTAATTTGGGATTTTTCAAAAGTTTATATATATATATATTTTTCAAAAGTAAACTAACTAAGGAAACACTCCCCCATACTTAAAGTTAAACATTGTCCCTAATGCTTAAAGTTAAGTATAAAGAGTGTTGGGAAAAGAGAGAAAAGAAGAAAAAGAAATGCAAAGAAAAGGAAAAGATGCTTCCCTAGCGCTTGATGCCTAGACGTTGAAAAATGTGTCTCCCCGAACTTGAGCAAAAGACCAGCTCGAGTCCAAGTTGAGAGATGAGATGCAGCACAAACATTCGGGAGCTTATTCATGCACAAACAAAACAAAAACAACAAAAAATTAGATAAGAAAGTGGTGCCTCCCAAGAGAGCTCTTTGATTATAGTCATTGAGCATGATGTTATTGGTTAGCTAAATGGAAAATAAAAAGTGAAATGTAATGGCAGTCGCGTAATATGCATTGCGGTGTGTGTGCCACAACATTATTTAAGAATATAAAAATGTTATTTGGAAAATGTTTATTTTTTAAATAAAACATGAATGAAAAACTGTTAGAAAAAGAAAAATTGTTAGTAAAAGAAAATGTACTATTTGAATGGGGAAAAGAAGAAGAACTAGAAACTAAATTGGAAACAGGAAAATTATAAGAAAAAGGGGAAGAGTGATTTTCACTAGGAGGGGGAAGAGAAGAAAAAGAAGAAAACGGCGGCGGTTGTTCACAAGATAATTTTTTGATAAAAAGATCTAGTTGCTCCACTTGAATATCTGTAAGAAACAAACCAAAACAAACCGGAAGAGGTTTAACAGAAATTTTATTATCTGAAAAAGGTATCTACTACAAAGGTATGGCCTCCATTTTATAGAATGGAGGAGAGAAGAGAGAATATAAATAAGAGATGTGAGACTAAAAATTTATAGGACTAAGCGGTCTATACAGAAACAACCCGCACAAGCCGCGCGGTTAGACGGAAGGGCTAACCGCTCGTCTACCACCAGAGAGGAAGGAGAGATCGCCATGGGTGACCTGGAGACCGCCCTGTAACATCCCAAATTTCAAATGACTTAGATTTGGGTTAGACATGTGGTGGATGCTAGGGTTTAGCTAGGTTTGACCCTAGGAGGAGGATTTAGACCATGTGGGGCCCACTATGGGGCCCAAGTCAACCTAGGTCAAACTAGGCTAAATACAAACCCTAGCCACACCATGACCCCACCACATTGCCCTAACCCTAAATACAATCTAAGTGGACCCCAAGGTAGGCCATGGGGTCAACTAGTTGACCCATGTTGGGTCAAGTCAACATGTTGACCTAAATAGTGAAAATGGTGCCCTAGCCCATTTCACTAGGTTGGGTCCACCCAAACCAACCCAAATTCATCATGTGGGCCTAAAGTGACCTTATAAACCCTAGGGGAGAGAAAAATAGGGTCTTGCAATAGTACTTTTGGGAGGACACTTAGGAGAGAGAAAAGAGGAGGAGTAGGAGAGAGAAGATGCTAAGAAAGGGGTTTGGACCATTTGGGCTCATCCCACCAACCCATGATGGGTTGGCTGACCATGCATGAGTATTAGGAAGTGTAGGACCCCACCATGCAGCCTTGGGTCAAGCCTAAACCCAACCCAAGCCCAACCTAGCCTATTCCATGTGTGTGAACCAAAACCCCACCTCTTCACTCACCCAATCCAACTCTACCCTTGGAACCCGACCCATTAGGGTCTAATTAACCTAGCAAATACAGTGGGGCCCACTCCCAAGCCACCAGTCAGCCCACACACCCAACCCGAGCCCTCACTTTGGTGAAATCACCCCTACCTTGGTGAAATCGCCCATTACATTGGTGAAGTAGTCCCCCCCCCCTCTCTTAACTCAGCCTAAACCGACCTCACACACTCACTCCCACTTCATCCCTACCCCAGAGAGAGGGAGAGAGAGGAAGGAAGCCACCAGCAGCCATGGCAAGCCAAGGAACTCGCCGGAATATTCATGCTAGGGGAAACCGCCGCCACCCTCAACCTCAGCCACCACCACCTGGTCCGTATCCCCTCCCCTCTTACTGTACTAGTTTCCTAGATCAACTAGGTTAGAGGTCGAGCTCAAACGAGCTCGACAGCAGGCCTCTAAAGCTTGGAAAAAGCTTCAAAAATGGCGGATTTAGGGTTTTTCGGCTTGGTTGCGCCGCCGCCGTCCGCCGCTCTCCGCCGCCCAGTCGCCGGCCAGCCCTAGCCCCGACCACCGTGAGGCCGGGGGATGACTTGGCCGGAGGCCCCGCCGCCGGCGATGGCCGGAAACCACCCCGCAAGGGTGGCCAGCCTCGGTTGGCCTGCATGCATGTGCATGAGGAAGATGATACAGCCACCGTTGGATATTCTTTAAGATTCGTGCAGCTACTTAAATTAAATCCTGTATTATTATCATATGAATAGTATATCAATCTGTCACACTTTTACTGTGACCTTGCATGTTGTTTATGAGGTACCTAGAGGCCCCACCTTAGGATGGACTCTAAATGAAATATTTAGGTAGATGAGTTAACTTTAAAATGCCACAGAAATCATAAGTTTTGGACCAGCAGGCTGCCCTGTAGGGCTGTTTTGCTAGGACTGCCCCCTAACTAGGGCAGAAACTAAAACTGATGCCCTGCTCAAACCCTTGGTCCAAATGGGCTGAAATTTGGGCTAGGTTACTAAATTAGGCTTATCTAGGCCCTCCCCAAAAATCAGAATTTTTGGAGAACATTTTGCTATAGTTTTTACAAAAATACCCAAAAGTAAATAAATGTGATTTTTGGAGTTTCCTAACTCCAAATGGCCCCAAATTTTGGTGGCACCCTCTCATGGGTATATTAGACCCATGGTTAAAATTTGGGCTAAATTGATGCACTGCATGTTGAGGAATCTCACTTGCATGTTTGAGAAATAATATTTGACTTGGGCTGCAAATAGCAATTTTGCAGAATTTCAAATTGCTGCCCAAGCCAAACCAGAAGCCTCCTTGACCTGAGATTTTGCTCAGAGGTATAATTAGGGCATATTCAGGCCCTGCCCAAAAATGGGCTTGATTGGAAAATAAAATATGGGGAAATTACCAAAATACCCCTAGGGCTTAACTAGGTGATTCTTGGAGTTAGCTAACTCCAAATGGCCCCAAATTTTGGTGGCTGACCATTAGGGACCATATAGACCAGTGGTAGAAATTTCTCTGAAATTGGAACAAGTCATGTTGGGAAAGACCCACATGCAAGAATTGAACTACTTAGGCTCGGGGTGCAAATAGCAAATGTAAAACTTGTTTTGATATTTGCCTAAAGGGGGTGCATTTAGAATGCACACCCCCCTGATTTAGTAGACCAGTAGGGTATAATTTCAAACCCTAAATTAGTTGGGATTTTTGGGAGCAAAAATCCCGTACTTAGTGAATTTGACTATTTTGATAATTTGGTGAACACTTAAGCATTTTCTAAAATGATTCAAACTAGGGTTTAGAAGATTTACAAAACCCTAATGATATTATTTAAACTCATGGGAGACATATTCGAGCCCTTGAGATACGACTTGATAAATTGAAGATTTAATTTATAAGTATACGAGAAAATGACAATTTTACCCGTAACAATAATTGACGGATTCTGGTGGAGATAAAATATTGAAATAATCGATGTGTCATATCTATAATAGTCTCATGTGATTAAACACAATACATTGCATTTGGAAGTTCATTCGAGTGATCATTAGTTAGGTCATCTTACCCTAGTCGCTCAGTCTCGATAGAAGCGTCGTACGTAAATACCTATCTAGATAATACCACCCTAGATTAATGAACAGAACGATGGGGATGGTAGTGAAATTTGGAAATGGCAGGGTGGTATTAGGTCTGGGGCTACATTTAGAATAAGTAGGATTACTCTACTAGGACCACCGGGAGATAGAATAAAATGGGATAGTCGTGGAAATTGGGAATAAACCCGGGTGGTGTCGATTACATCATAAGTATAGTAACGAGTGATAGAGTGCAAATCATTTTACAAATAGGCATAACGGAGTCCGACGGAAGACCGTCGCCTTTCCGATAATGATGTCATCGGAATAATCCTAAAGTAACAATGAGAGTTGGTTGTGGATAACGGGTAAACATCAACTAAAACTAATTATCCTTGCGAAAGGGAACTTCGGGTTTCATGCCCGTCTTGGTTCCTAGTGCCCTCGAGACCCCCTCACGGGGCATGCCTTGGGCAGTCCTGGGATTCACTCTAAATCACTAGGTATAATAAACCTTAGACGAGAGTAGTCTAATAGGTTTGGAGTTCTACGTGATAGGTTCGTCGGCTAAATAAGGTTGGAAACATCATATGGGTTACTTGCTCACCTGTTTCACAAGGTTGGAGGGATACAAGTAATGAGCTCATCCTAACCGGGTTGGAGTGGCTTGCTCACCTGTTTCTTAAGGTTGGAGGGATACAAGCACTTGCTCACCCAAATTGGATTGGAGGGAATGTGTTGACAATATCAGTATGAGCAGGAAGCTCAGATTAATACCTTGCATGTGCATAAAATTAGTGGCGAGTCACGCGGGACTGGCCAGTCGATGCACCGATGGCAGTACGATGACTCGGGCGAGGAGTACGGGTGGAGGGGCCAGTATGCTAAATATATAATACTGCGGAATCCCCGAAGGCGTACACTCGACCTACAAGACTGACGGGTAGTCAGCAAAATACGTACGCAAAACTCTAGAGTGCACCTAGGACGTGTACAGAGGCGTATGAGAGGGGTCTAGGTCTGGTAGTGCTTATACCTACCTAGAAGTGGAGAGCCCGCTCCACTATTGCCGTAGCCACAACGGTAGTACCCGAGAGTGATGCAAGCTCTCAAAAAGAGGGAACTAAAGGTCTGTGATCACGGAGTCGTGTGTGTGTTGCACTTGCATGTTTAACATATTCATCATAACATACATACATTCATTAGGACATACGCTTCATAGATCCTTATCATATAAATTGTATGGGCGGTTTATATGATAAGTTACTTTTTGGAAACCCTAACTTATAAGTTCGTATGGGCGTTCATATAAGTTAGGGTACTGTTGAAGCATGAGACCGGGCGGTCTGCGGTTTGGACCTGGCGGATTGTTGATTGTGCGGTCTAGCAGTTTGGATCTGGCGAGTTGTTGACCGTGCGGTCTAGCAGTTTCTCTCCAGCAGTTGCATATCCAGGTGGTTGCTGCTATGGTTCGGCGGTCTAGCGGTTTGTCTACAACGACTTGGATATTTGGCGGTCTGGCGGTCTGGCAGTGTGGCGGTCTCCTTCTGCATCTCCCTCTGGTCTGTCCGGGCGGTTAGCCTGTTATCTAACCGCGCGGACTGTGCGGTCTGTACATATCAAACCGCCCAGTCTTTGTACATTTATTTAGTCCCACATTGTTAGTTTGTACTGTCCTCTATCTCCTCCATTCTATAAAAGGGAGGCCATACCTTTGTAAATGATATCTTTTTGGATAATAAAATTTTCATTATTCAAAGTTCCGGCTTGTTTTCTAGTCGTTTTCTCTCTACTTTTACATGGTATCAGAGCCTTCGATTTCTGGCTCCTGATTCTGTCCGCTCTTTCCGCGCGGCTTGTTCTGTCTGCCCGCGACCTGTCCTTTGCCGCGACCTGTTCTAGTCGCTGTGCTCTTCTTCTCTTCTTTAGTCGCCGCGACCTGCCTTATCGCCTTTCCCGTCTGTTCGCGCGGTCTGCTCTCTTACCGCCCGACCTCTCTCCCTCTGCTTGTTCTGCGGCTTGGTCGTGGCCTCTCTGGCCGCTGGTGTCTGACATCTTGACCGCTGCATCTCTTCTTCCCGCGGCTTGATTCTTAACCGCACGGCTTCCCTTTGTTTTCCCTCTATGGCTCTCTCTGAGACTTCTACTGCCACCACTCCTGTTGCCAATCCGGCTCCCCCCCTCCTCCTACTCTTTCCGGAAATCTTGGCACTGTTTCTAAACTTGTTGGCTCCAATTATCCGGATTGGAGCGTTTCTTTCACCTTTCTCCTTCGCTCTCAGCGCAAACGTCATCACCTTACCGATGACCCTCCCCCTCCAGATTCTGCTCAATTTGACGAATGGGATGCGAGTGATGCTCTTGTCCGCACTTGGCTGGCTAACAGCCTCTCTGATGAATGCCTTCCCGTCATCCGCCATGATGAGACGGTCAAGGCCGCTTGGCTTCACCTTGCCGCTCTTTACTCTAAGGGGACCCAGACGTCCCGGATCTACACCCTTTATGCCGACCTCTTCGCCCGTCCTTCCATGACTCCTGCAGCAGCCTATCAGCAAGTTCAGGCTCTTGGCGCCGAGATTCTTCAAAATCGGCCCTTCTCCGCGGACGTGGCCACCCAACACAAACACTTCCAGGAACTCCTGGTTGTTTGTTATCTTCTGCGGCTTCCCGAGTCCTTTGATATGATCCGCCAGCAGATCTTGGGTGAAGCCGAATCTCCCACCTTGGATGCCACCGCGGCTCGCATCGCCGCCGTTACTTCGCTTCTCCAGCGTCCTCTGTTGGCCTCCCCTCCTCCACCAGAGACCTATGCTCTCCAAACTCAGCGGGGCGGCACTAGTGGCCGTAGTCACACCGGGCCGCGCGGACTGTCCAGGTTTCTTTGTTCTCATTGTGGTCGTACCGGCCACACTGTTGACCGCTGCTGGCAAAAACACCCTCACCTTCGCCCCTCTGCTGATTCTTCCTCTCGGCCCTCTGCCTCTGTGGCCACGACCTCAGGTAGTGCTCACGTCGTTACCCAAGGTAAATGGCTGATTGACTCTGGTGCTACAAATCACATGACCGGCAATCCTCAATGTTTCTCTCTTCTTGAAACACATGATCGGTTACCCCCAGTTCTTGTTGCGGATGGTTCTCCTTCCCCAGTTCATGGGACGGGCATGGTGCAAGTTACCCCGTCGCTTTGTTTAATGGACACTCTCTATGTCCCGAAATTTCCCTGCAACTTACTCTCTGTTACTACCTTATGCAAGCAACTTCAGTGCTCCGTCTTATTCACTCCTTCTTCTTGTTGTTTTCAGGACCCGAGGACCCAGCGGACGATTGCTACTGGGACTGAGAGCGGCGGCCTCTACTTCCTCGACAATGTCTCTGCTCTGTCCGCCTTCTCTTCCTCGTCCACCGACCTGCTTCAATGGCATCTTCGCCTTGGCCATCCTCCAGCTCGGATTCTTCATCAGCTTCTTCCCCACTTACCTTCCACGGGTCCTCCGCTCGACTGTGACGCATGTCAGTTGGGCAAACATCACCGTTCCCCCTTCCCACCAAAGCAAGGCCGTGGTTCCTCTCGCCCCTTTGATCTCATTCATTCTGATGTCTGGGGACCTGCTCCTACTCTCACCGTTGGTCGGGGTAGCTCTTATTTTGTAACTTTTATTGATGATTTCTCTCGATGTACTTGGGTGTATCTGTTAAAAGATCGCTCTGAACTCTTTTCTGTATGGCAAACTTTTTATAATATGATTAAAACTCAATTTGAGGTTTCTATTAAATTTCTTCGCTCTGACAATGCTAAAGAATACCTTAGTCATGAGTTTTCCTCCTTTTGTATGCAACATGGTCTTCTCCATCAGACCAGCTGTGTTTACACCTCCCAACAAAATGGGGTGGCGGAACGTAAAAAACCGTCATCTCCTCGACGTCGCTCGCACTCTTATGACGCAGATGCATGTGCCTCGCTCCTATTGGGGCTATGCTGTTGTTCTTGCCTGCTATCTCATCAATCGTATTCCCTCTACTGTCCTTCATGGCAAGACTCCCTTCTCCATTCTCTACCCCGGCAAGGAACCCTTTCCTCTCCCCCTTCGTATCTTTGGGTGTACGGCATTTGTGCATGCTCCGTCCGCTACCCGGGATAAACTTTCCCCCCGCTCCACCAAATGTGTCTTTTTGGGTTACTCCACCACTCAAAAAGGCTATTGTTGCTTTGACCCCATTCTGCGAAAACAGTTTGTTTCCGCGGACGTCACTTTCTTTGAAAATGCTTCCTACTTCTCATCTCCATCTCCTCCTCCTCCTGACCTCTCTTCCTCTCCACCATTACCTTGTGTTCCTTCCACGCATATCGACGTCTCCCCTCCCATGTCTGCTCCGCCTCCTCTACCTGTTATACCCCTTTCCCCTTCTCCCGTTTCTCCACCGCCGTCTCTCTCAAGTCCCGGGCCAGCTTTCTCCGCCACGGACGCTCCGGTTCCTGAGGCTCAAGACGACCTAGATCTCCCTGTTGCTCTTCGCAAAGGGGTGCGGGCGTGCACCCAACATCCGCTTGCGGCTGTTGTTTCCTATGATCAGCTTACTCCTTCTCGCAGGCATTTTGCTTTGGCGATCTCGGCTACTACTACTCCTCGCACCTACCAGGAGGCTCTTGCTATTCCTCACTGGAAATCTGCCATGGATGAGGAAATCGCCACTCTTACGGAACGAGGTACCTGGATCCTTGTTTCTCGACTAGTGGGCACTGATGTGGTTGGCTGTCGCTGGGTGTTTGTTGTGAAATTTCGCCCCGATGGCTCTGTGGAACGCTACAAGGCCCGACTGGTGGCCAAAGGCTATACTCAGACTTATGGGGTTGACTACTTTGATACGTTTTCCCCAGTTGCTCGCCTCAGCACCATCCGTGTTCTTCTCTCTGTGGCCGTCAACCGGGATTGGCCTATTTCTCAGCTTGATGTCAAAAATGCTTTTCTATATGGGGATCTTCACGAGGATGTTTACATGGAGCAACCTCCGGGGTATGTTGCTCAGGGGGAGACACGTGTATGTCAGTGAAGAAGGCCATCTATGGACTAAAACAGAGCCCTCGGGCATGGTTCGACAAGTTCAGTAGCATTGTGGCTGTTATTGGCTTTGCGAGAAGTTCAGCTGATCACTCTCTGTTTATTCGCAAAACCGCATCGGGCCTTGTGGTTTTGGCAGTTTATGTAGACGATATTCTTCTGACCGGCGATGACCAAGCTGGGGTGGACTTAACAAAGAAACACCTCCGTCAACACCTTGTTACGAAGGACATGGGCTCCCCAAAGTACTTTTTGGGGATAGAAATCTCTCGGAAGCCTGACTCGCTGGTCCTCTCTCAACGGAAGTATGCTCTTGATCTTCTACAAGATGCAGGACTGACCGGTGCCAAACCAGCTCGGTATCCCATGGCTACTGGAGAAGACAAGACATGGACAGATGACTCACCTCTTGTATCTGATGTCACGAGGTATAGACGTCTGGTAGGCAAACTCATTTATCTCACAGTGACCAGACCCGACATCTCATATGCTGTTGGCAAGGTTAGTCAGTTCATGCAGGCTCCCAGGGAATGTCATCTTCAATCTGCCTTAAAGATATTAGAGTATGTCAAAGCAGCACCAGGAAAAGGGTTACTCTTTCAGAAGCATGGTCATCTGAGAGTTGAAGCCTATTCAGACTCAAGCTATGCGGATGATAAAGGTGATCGGAAGTCTACATCTGGGTTTTGCACCTTTATTGGAGGTAATCTTGTGAGTTGGAAGAGCAAGAAGCAGTCTGTTGTCTCAAGGTCGAGTGCAGAAGCTGAATATCGGAGTATGGCGTCAACCACGTGTGAACTAAAATGGATGAGGGCTCTCATGTTTGACATAGGAGAGGTCTACGACTATCCTCTTCCTATGTTCTGTGATAACAAGGCCGCTATATACATATCTCAAAATCCGGTCTTCCATGAGAGAACGAAGCATATAGAAGTTGACTGCCATTTCATCCGGGAAGAAGTCTTGAAGGGACAGATTTGCACTCCGTTCGTCACCTCTGACAAAGAGCTGGCGGATATCTTTACCAAGCCGGTTTCTACTTCATTCTTCCACATCTGTGACAAGCTGGGCATGATTGATATCTATGCTCCAGCTTGAGGGGGAGTGTTGAAGCATGAGACCGGGCGGTCTGCGGTTTGGACCTGGCGGATTGTTGACTGTGCGGTCTAGCGGTTTGGATCTGGCGAGTTGTTGACCGTGCGGTCTAGCAGTTTCTCTCCAGCAGTTGCATATCCAGGTGGTTGCTGCTATGGTTCGGCGGTCTAGCGGTTTGTCTACAACGACTTGGATATTTGGCGGTCTGGCGGTCTGGCAGTCTGGCGGTCTCCTTCTGCATCTCCCTCTGGTCTGTCCGGGCGGTTAGCCTGTTATCTAACCGCGTGGACTGTGCGGTCTGTACATATCAAACCGCCCAGTCTTTGTACATTTATTTAGTCCCACATTGTTAGTTTGTACTCTCCTCTATCTTCTCCATTCTATAAAAGGGAGGTCATACCTTTGTAAATGATATCTTTTTGGATAATAAAATTTTCATTATTCAAAGTTCCGGCTTGTTTTCTAGTCGTTTTCTCTCTACTTTTACAGGTACTTATGTGATATTGATAGGAGTAGGAGTAGCAGTAGCGTACTTTCCTTTCTGTACTACCTTTACTTCCAGTTCTACCTTTTACTGCAGTCCTTCTCTTTCTGCACTGTCTTTACTTACTTGCACTTTATATAGAACTGCTAGATCATATATAGAACTGCTAAATCATATATAGAACTGCTAGACTTTACTTACTCCTGCTAGATAGAAATGTCACCTGCTTCCACTTTGCTACCCCTTGTTGTCCTCCGCATCTTCCTTCCATCCGGTGCCTAAGAGCGACAGGAGGAGGTGTTGAGGATACGACTTAGTCTTTTTGACTAACATACGTTGACTCCCCCTTTTTAGGAGTTCGAGGAGGTGGACCAGCACGTCCAGCGGGACGAGGAGGCAGGGCATGAGGAGCAGCTACCACCACCACCAGACACTACTACCGCACGTCCTCAGGTGGGAGGAGATGTAGTGGATAGCTTAGTTTACAGCTTTCAATTTTGTGTGAGAGAGTCTGATTTATATTGATGTATATGGGCATAAGCCCTACTTTCTCTTTTTACTCATTATGGACTATAGTAGCACTTTCATTTCCTTATATATGATATGCTCTGTGATTTCTGTGGACATGTGTATTGGTTTGTTTATACACTTTTACTTCCGCATCTCTAGTGAAAAATGATCGTAATAGCCGGCAGAATCGGCGTCTTACGGTGTCGACTAACTCAGGAGTTAGTGTCACCGTAAGGCGGCGGTTCTGGGCATAAGATCCGGGTTAGCCTCGGGATGAGGAGACAGGATCTTACGAACTGGTATCACTTGAAAAATACGATCATTAGAGAAAGAAGTCCACAACACTGGAACACCCCGCTCGAGAGTAGTTTGCGGACAAACTATTCAGCGGAAGCAATGGTGTGCCCATGTGTAAAAAGTCACACTAAATAGTCCATTAAACAATGAGTTAGGCCAAATTTTGAAGAATTTTGACTTAAGAATCACCTTTTTGCAACCTCTACAGGTCGCCGTGCCACAGAATGTGGTCCCTCCCCCTCCGGATGCCACTCCGTTCATGCAGACTGAGATGGGACAGACCCTTACTGCGATCCTAGACGCATTTAGAGCCCAGCAGGCCCCGGCACAGCTGCCAAATCCGGGGTCAAACTGGTTGAGTGCGTTCAGGAGCCTGTCCCCGCCCATGTACCATGGGACGGAGAATGCTGTGAAGACAGAGGAATGGCTGGAGGCCATACAGGAGATGCTTGCAGGCATCAGTTGCCCGGTGCAACAGGCAGTACCCTTGGCGACTTCTGCTCTAGATTCACATGCCTGGAGATGGTGGAAATCCATGATGGATTCCACATATGCTGATAGGGACCCATCAGAGATCTCATGGTAGGAGTTCAGTGAGTCCGTCCTTGGACATTTTGTGTCAGATACAGACAGAGATGAGTTGGAGGAGAGGTTCTTGAACCTCAAGCAGGGGACTCGTTCAGTGATTGAGTACCAGAGGGAATTCTCCCATTTGGCCAGATTTGCAGGCTTCCATGATCTAGAGGACCGGAGGTATGCAAAGAAGTTCTACCGAGGACTTAGGGATTCAGTGCGGCAGGCACTGCTATTTATTTCTCATGGATCATCGACAGAGATCATCGAGATGGCAAAGAAGCACGAGGCGGACCATCTTATGACACAAAGTAGAGGGAAGAGGCCACTTGATGGGCCATGGCACGGAGAGAGTAGTAGAGGCCCCCAGAGGGGCAAGGTCATTGGGTTCAAACAGGGTGGGGGACGTCGTCGTCCCAACTACTGGCAGGAGAACTACAGGCAGGAGCAGAGGCCTCCTCCAGTATATGCTCCTCCACCTCTTCAGATTCATGGACCGATCGGGCAGGAAGATCAAGGTCAGAGACAAGTGGTCTGTTTTGGGTGCCACCAACCGGGGCACTATAGAGCTGATTGTCCGCAGCAGTTCCGTCAGCTTCCTCCTCCTCCTCCACCCCCTCCAGTGGCCCCTCCAGCATACCAGGGTCGAGGTCGAGGACGAGGCCGAGGCCGAGGACGAGGACATCACGGCCGAGGCAGGGGTCGTGATCAGATGTACGCCTTGGATCTTGCCGTTCCAAGAAACCCAGAGGAGGTCATTACAGGTAATTTAAAACCTTAAAAGTTTTATTTCCTTCAAATTACTTGATCTTATAAGCTCATTAAGCCTCGTAGAATAACACTCGTTAAAATATTCAAAACCTCAGGCATAGTCATCGTCAATGGCAAACCTGCCCATACCTTATACGACACCGGTGCTACACACTCGTTCATATCAGAAGCCTTCATCAAAGGGCTAGATGGCGTGGAAAGATTCACAGGCGCGGAGAGAAGGGTGCGTCTGCCCGACGGCTCGGAGATAGTGACTACGGAGCATTGCAACTTGGAGGGCGAGATCGCTGGCAAGATATTCCAGATACCGGGGACGATCCTGATGCTGCAGGACTTCGACATTATTCTGGGCATGGTGTGGTTACATTGGAACTACGCCCAAATAGACTGTCTGTCCAAGAGGATCACCCTCAGGCATGGCGACTCCTACGTCACCATCGAAGGTATCCGACCTATCCCACCTCTTTCATTATCTTCCATACAGGCTGTCAAAGCCTACGAGCAGGGCGAGGAGGTGTATCTTGTATGCTTCGAGATGATAGTGGCGGAGACGGCCATTTCCGATATACCTGTGGTCCGGGATTTCTCCGACGTATTCCGGAGAAATTGCCCGGACTACCACCGGCCAGAGACACCGACTTCCATATCCAGTTGATACTGGATGCCAAGCCCGTATCCCGGGCACCGTACCGAATGGCTCCAAGGGAGCTGGCAGAGTTCAGGACGCAGTTACAGGAGCTAGTGGAGTCCGGATTTGTCCGGCCTAGTTCTTCACCCTGGGGAGCACCAGTTTTATTCGTGAAGAAGAAAGACGGTTCGCTCCGGTTGTGCATTGATTACCGGGAATTGAACCGGCTTACGGTCCGGAACACTTACCCACTGCCACGGATTGATGAGCTGTTCGATCAGCTTCAGGGAGCATTCTGGTTTTCGAAGCTGGACTTGAGATCTGGATACTATCAGTTGCGGATCCAAGAGGAGGACATACCAAAGACGGCGTTCAGTTCTCGGTATGGCTTGTTTGAGTTCACGGTGATGCCCTTCGGGCTCACGAATGCGCCCTCAGCATTCATGAGTCTGATGAACCGTGTATTCGAGCCTTACTTGGATCGGTTCGTCATAGTCTTCATCGACGACATTTTGGTCTATTCCAAGACCAAGGAGGAACATGCGCAGCATCTATCGTTGGTTTTGGGGAAGTTGAGGGAGCATAGCATGTATGCTAAGTTCTCTAAGTGCCAGTTCTGGCTTGAGGAGGTAACATTCTTGGGACACACCATCAGTGGGGCTGGACTAGCCGTGGATCCAGCTAAGATCGAGGCAGTTAGAGATTGGCCGCAGCCGAAATCGGCCACGGAGATACGCAGCTTCTTGGGGCTAGCAGGCTACTACCGCAAGTTTGTGGAGGGGTTTTCCAGGATAGCTCTCCCCCTCACATCGTTGACGAAGAAAGAGGCAGGATTTCATTGGTCTGAGAAGTGCGAGGCAGCGTTCCAGGAATTGAAGAGCAGGCTCACCTCATCCCCTATCCTTGCACTTCCAGCTGGGAAGGAAGGATTCCAGATTTACACCGACGCATCATACCAGGGGATGGGTGCTGTCCTAATCCAGCACGGTCATGTGATAGCATACGCTTCGAGACAGTTGAAGAAGTACGAGCACAACTACCCAGTCCATGACCTAGAACTCGGGGCAGTGGTATTCGCATTAAAGATATGGAGGCACTATCTGTACGGGATCCATTGTGATATTTTCTCCGATCACAAGAATCTCAGGTACATCGACACTCAGAAGGATCTGAATCTACGCCAGAGGAGATGGCTAGAATTCCTATGTGACTACCAGTACAAGATCCATTACCACCCGGGGAAGGCAAACACTGTGGCGGATGCCTTGAGCAGGAGAGCCGGCACTACTGGTCCGGAACCTCGGGTGGGAGCTATGTCGTTGGCTCAAATGGTGGAGGGCCTGCACATTACTGTGGTGTCAGAGACTGAGCCAGAGCTGTACCGGGAGTATCTGAACTCCATGATTAGTGATTGTGACATTCGGGAGCGCATCTGGGCGCATCAGAGGCAGGATGCAGATTTAGAGCCGATATTCGGAGCCCTAGCTGAGGGCAAGGCAGAGGATTACACGCTACGCGACGACCTTGTCCATTTCCGTGGCCGTATATATATACCCGCAGGAGGTGGTATCCGGGAGGACATACTCAGGGAGTCGCACCAATCACGGTACTCAGTGCACCCCGGTATCACCAAGATGACGGCTGATTTGCGGAAGAGCATGTACTGGCCCGGGATGAAGAGGGAGATCATACATTATGTTACACACTGCGAGGCATGTCAGCTAGTGAAAGCTGAATGCAAGAACCCAGGAGGGTTATTACAGCCATTACCGGTGCCAGAGTGGAAGTTTGAGGATATTGCTATGGATTTTGTGCATGGGTTGCCTCGCTCCCACTCTGGGCACGATTCCATTTGGGTCATCGTCGATAGATTGACCAAGGTAGCCATATTCATACCGATCCGGAAGGACGCCCCAGTTGCCGTATTGGTGAGATTGTTTGTGGAGCAGTTCGTTAGATACCACGGCGTCCCCAGGACGATTGTCTCGGATCGTGACGGTCGATTCACTTCTAGGGAGTGGAGGGCAGTGCATGCTTACTTAGGTTCGCAGCTCTCTTTCAGCACTGCCTTCCATCCACAGACCGACGGTCAGACAGAGCGGACCAACAGGACTATGGAGGATCTGCTGCGTCTTTGTATTTTGGATACGGGGAAGCCCTGGGAGCGACTGTTGCCCTTGATTGAGTTTTCTTATAACAACAGTCACCAGGCGAGCATTGGGATGGCTCCTTACGAGGCACTATATGGGAGGAGGTGTCGGACACCTCTATCATGGGTACAAGATGAGGATACACGAGCTCACGGTTCAGAGTATGTCGAGGATACGGAGGCTCAGATACGTCTGGTCAGAGATCGGATGTTGGAGGCCCAGAGCAGACAGGCGAAGTATTACGATGCGAGGCATCGTAAGGTGGAGTTCCAGGTGGGAGACAGGGTTTTCTTGAAGATACGTCCAGTGCACGGTGTTTCCCGGTGCGGAGGCACAAGAAGCTCAGTCCGAGATATATGGGGCCTTACTTGATCCTCGAGCGGATCGGCCCCTTGGCTTACCGACTGCAGCTACCAATAGAGTTGGGAACTCTGTACGACGTCTTTCACGTCTCCTCCCTACGACGAGCACTCCTTCGCCCTGAGCAGCATATTTCTACTACCGACGGGCCAGTAGCATCGGATCGATCAGTTCGTTTAGAGCCGGTCCGGATCGACGATACCGCCGTCCGAGTGTTGCGGAAAAAGAAGGTCCCTCTCGTGAAGGTGTTGTGGTCCAACCACGGACGGGAGGAGCACACCTGGGAGCCGAGGGATCTCATGATGGAGCGACACCCGGAGCTATTCTCCTCAGGTACAACTTAGTTTTATATTTTCCTTCTAGTTACGTTTCGAATCTTTATAAGCTTGTCGTAGAAACCGCGTAGCCCGAACTTAAATTTCGGGGACGAAATTATTTTTTTTGTTTATAGGGTTTGTAACATCCCAAATTTCAAATGACTTAGATTTGGGTTAGACATGTGGTGGATGCTAGGGTTTAGCTAGGTTTGACCCTAGGAGGAGGATTTAGACCATGTGGGGCCCACTATGGGGCCCAAGTCAACCTAGGTCAAACTAGGCTAAATACAAACCCTAGCCACACCATGACCCCACCACATTGCCCTAACCCTAAATACAATCTAAGTGGACCCCAAGGTAGGCCATGGGGTCAACTAGTTGACCCATGTTGGGTCAAGTCAACATGTTGACCTAAATAGTGAAAATGGTGCCCTAGCCCATTTCACTAGGTTGGGTCCACCCAAACCAACCCAAATTCATCATGTGGGCCTAAAGTGACCTTATAAACCCTAGGGGAGAGAAAAATAGGGTCTTGCAATAGTACTTTTGGGAGGACACTTAGGAGAGAGAAAAGAGGAGGAGTAGGAGAGAGAAGATGCTAAGAAAGGGGTTTGGACCATTTGGGCTCATCCCACCAACCCATGATGGGTTGGCTGACCATGCATGAGTATTAGGAAGTGTAGGACCCCACCATGCAGCCTTGGGTCAAGCCTAAACCCAACCCAAGCCCAACCTAGCCTATTCCATGTGTGTGAACCAAAACCCCACCTCTTCACTCACCCAATCCAACTCTACCCTTGGAACCCGACCCATTAGGGTCTAATTAACCTAGCAAATGCAGTGGGGCCCACTCCCAAGCCACCAGTCAGCCCACACACCCAACCCGAGCCCTCACTTTGGTGAAATCACCCCTACCTTGCTGAAATCGCCCATTACATTGGTGAAGTCGCCCCCCCCCCCTCTCTTAACTCAGCCTAAACCGACCTCACACACTCACTCCCACTTCATCCCTACCCCAGAGAGAGAGAGAGAGGAAGGAAGCCACCAGCAGCCATGGCAAGCCAAGGAACTCGCCGGAATATTCATGCTAGGGGAAACCGCCGCCACCCTCAACCTCAGCCACCACCACCGGTCCGTATCCCCTCCCCTCTTACTGTACTAGTTTCCTAGATCAACTAGGTTAGAGGTCGAGCTCAAACGAGCTCGACAGCAGGCCTCTAAAGCTTGGAAAAAGCTTCAAAAATGGCGGATTTAGGGTTTTTCGGCTTGGTTGCGCCGCCGCCGTCCGCCGCTCTCCGCCGCCCAGTCGCCGGCCAGCCCTAGCCTCGACCACCGTGAGGCCGGGGGATGACTTGGCCAGAGGCCCCGCCGCCGGCGATGGCCGGAAACCACCCCGCAAGGGTGGCCAGCCTCGGTTGGCCTGCATGCATGTGCATGAGGAAGATGATACAGCCACCGTTGGATATTCTTTAAGATTCGTGCAGCTACTTAAATTAAATCCTGTATTATTATCATATGAATAGTATATCAATCTGTCACACTTTTACTGTGACCTTGCATGTTATTTATGAGGTACCTAGAGGCCCCACCTTAGGATGGACTCTGAATGAAATATTTAGGTAGATGAGTTAACTTTAAAATGCCATAGAAATCATAAGTTTTGGACCAGTAGGCTGCCCTGTAGGGCTGTTTTGCTAGGACTGCCCCCTAACTAGGGCAGAAACTAAAACTGATGCCCTGCTCAAACCCTTGGTCCAAATGGGCTGAAATTTGGGCTAGGTTACTAAATTAGGCTTATCTAGGCCCTCCCCAAAAATCAGAATTTTTGGGGAACATTTTGCTATAGTTTTTACAAAAATACCCAAAAGTAAATAAATGTGATTTTTGGACTTTCCTAACTCCAAATGGCCCCAAATTTTGGTGGCACCCTCTCATGGGTATATTAGACCCATGGTTAAAATTTGGGCTAAATTGATGCACTGCATGTTGAGGAATCTCACTTGCATGTTTGAGAAATAATATTTGACTTGGGCTGCAAATAGCAATTTTGCAGAATTTCAAATTGCTGCCCAAGCCAAACCAGAAGCCCCCTTGACCTGAGATTTTGGTCAGAGGTATAATTAGGGCATATTCAGGCCCTGCCCAAAAATGGGCTTGATTGGAAAATAAAATATGGGGAAATTACCAAAATACCCCTAGGGCTTAACTAGGTGATTCTTGGAGTTAGCTAACTCCAAATGGCCCCAAATTTTGGTGGCTGACCATTAGGGACCATATAGACCAGTGGTAGAAATTTCTCTGAAATTGGAATAAGTCATGTTGGGAAAGACCCACATGCAAGAATTGAACTACTTAGGCTCGGGGTGCAAATAGCAAATGTAAAACTTGTTTTGATATTTGCCTAAAGGGGGTGCATTTAGAATGCACACCCCCCTGATTTAGTAGACCAGTAGGGTATAATTTCAAACCCTAAATTAGTTGGGATTTTTGGGAGCAAAAATCCCGCACTTAGTGAATTTGACTATTTTGATAATTTGGTGAACACTTAAGCATTTTCTAAAATGATTCAAACTAGGGTTTAGAAGATTTACAAAACCCTAATGATATTATTTAAACTCATGGGAGACATATTCGAGCCCTTGAGATACGACTTGATAAATTGAAGATTTAATTTATAAGTATACGAGAAAATGACAATTTTACCCGTAACAATAATTGACGGATTCTGGTGGAGATAAAATATTGAAATAATTGATGTGTCATATCTATAATAGTCTCATGTGATTAAACACAATACATTGCATTTGGAAGTTCATTCGAGTGATCATTAGTTAGGTCATCTTACCCTAGTCGCTCAGTCTCGATAGAAGCGTCGTACGTAAATACCTATCTAGATAATACCACCCTAGATTAATGAACAGAACGATGGGGATGGTAGTGAAATTTGGAAATGGCAGGGTGGTATTAGGTCTGGGGCTACATTTAGAATAAGTAGGATTACTCTACTAGGACCACCGGGAGATAGAATAAAATGGGATAGTCGTGGAAATTGGGAATAAACCCGGGTGGTGTCGATTACATCATAAGTATAGTAACGAGTGATAGAGTGCAAATCATTTTACAAATAGGCATAACGGAGTCCGACGGAAGACCGTCGCCTTTCCGATAATGATGTCATCGGAATAATCCTAAAGTAACAATGAGAGTTGGTTGTGGATAACGGGTAAACATCAACTAAAACTAATTATCCTTGCGAAAGGGAACTTCGGGTTTCATGCCCGTCTTGGTTCCTAGTGCCCTCGAGACCCCCTCACGGGGCATGCCTTGGGCAGTCCTGGGATTCACTCTAAATCACTAGGTATAATAAACCTTAGACGAGAGTAGTCTAATAGGTTTGGAGTTCTACGTGATAGGTTCGTCGGCTAAATAAGGTTGGAAACATCATATGGGTTACTTGCTCACCTGTTTCACAAGGTTGGAGGGATACAAGTAATGAGCTCATCCTAACCGGGTTGGAGTGGCTTGCTCACCTGTTTCTTAAGGTTGGAGGGATACAAGCACTTGCTCACCCAAATTGGATTGGAGGGAATGTGTTGACAATATCAGTATGAGCAGGAAGCTCAGATTAATACCTTGCATGTGCATAAAATTAGTGGCGAGTCACGCGGGACTGGCCAGTCGATGCACCGATGGCAGTACGATGACTCGGGCGAGGAGTACGGGTGGAGGGGCCAGTATGCTAAATATATAATACTGCGGAATCCCCGAAGGCGTACACTCGACCTACAAGACTGACGGGTAGTCAGCAAAATACGTACGCAAAACTCTAGAGTGCACCTAGGACGTGTACAGAGGCGTATGAGAGGGGTCTAGGTCTGGTAGTGCTTATACCTACCTAGAAGTGGAGAGCCCGCTCCACTGTTGCCGTAGCCACAACGGTAGTACCCGAGAGTGATGCAAGCTCTCAAAAAGAGGGAACTAAAGGTCTGTGATCACGGAGTCGTGTGTGTGTTGCACTTGCATGTTTAACATATTCATCATAACATACATACATTCATTAGGACATACGCTTCATAGATCCTTATCATATAAATTGTATGGGCGGTTTATATGATAAGTTACTTTTTGGAAACCCTAACTTATAAGTTCGTATGGGCGTTCATATAAGTTAGGGTACTGTTGAAGCATGAGACCGGGCGGTCTGCGGTTTGGACCTGGCGGATTGTTGATTGTGCGGTCTAGCGGTTTGGATCTGGCGAGTTGTTGACCGTGTGGTCTAGCAGTTTCTCTCCAGCAGTTGCATATCCAGGTGGTTGCTGCTATGGTTCGGCGGTCTAGCGGTTTGTCTACAACGACTTGGATATTTGGCGGTCTGGCGGTCTGGCAGTGTGGCGGTCTCCTTCTGCATCTCCCTCTGGTCTGTCCGGGCGGTTAGCCTGTTATCTAACCGCGCGGACTGTGCGGTCTGTACATATCAAACCGCCCAGTCTTTGTACATTTATTTAGTCCCACATTGTTAGTTTGTACTCTCCTCTATCTCCTCCATTCTATAAAAGGGAGGCCATACCTTTGTAAATGATATCTTTTTGGATAATAAAATTTTCATTATTCAAAGTTCTGGCTTGTTTTCTAGTCGTTTTCTCTCTACTTTTACATGGTATCAGAGCCTTCGATTTCTGGCTCCTGATTCTGTCCGCTCTTTCCGCGCGGCTTGTTCTGTCTGCCCGCGACCTGTCCTTTGCCGCGACCTGTTCTAGTCGCTGTGCTCTTCTTCTCTTCTTTAGTCGCCGCGACCTGCCTTATCGCCTTTCCCGTCTGTTCGCGCGGTCTGCTCTCTTACCGCCTGACCTCTCTCCCTCTGCTTGTTCTGCGGCTTGGTCGTGGCCTCTCTGGCCGCTGGTGTCTGACATCTTGACCGCTGCATCTCTTCTTCCCGCGGCTTGTTTCTTAACCGCACGGATTCCCTTTGTTTTCCCTCTATGGCTCTCTCTGAGACTTCTACTGCCACCACTCCTGTTGCCAATCCGGCTCCCCCCTCCTCCTACTCTTTCCGGAAATCTTGGCACTGTTTCTAAACTTGTTGGCTCCAATTATCCGGATTGGAGCGTTTCTTTCACCTTTCTCCTTCGCTCTCAGCGCAAACGTCATCACCTTACCGATGACCCTCCCCCTCCAGATTCTGCTCAATTTGACGAATGGGATGCGAGTGATGCTCTTGTCCGCACTTGGCTGGCTAACAGCCTCTCTGATGAATGCCTTCCCGTCATCCGCCATGATGAGACGGTCAAGGCCGCTTGGCTTCACCTTGCCGCTCTTTACTCTAAGGGGACCCAGACGTCCCGGATCTACACCCTTTATGCCGACCTCTTCGCCCGTCCTTCCATGACTCCTGCAGCAGCCTATCAGCAAGTTCAGGCTCTTGGCGCCGAGATTCTTCAAAATCGGCCCTTCTCCGCGGACGTGGCCACCCAACACAAACACTTCCAGGAACTCCTGGTTGTTTGTTATCTTCTGCGGCTTCCCGAGTCCTTTGATATGATCCGCCAGCAGATCTTGGGTGAAGCCGAATCTCCCACCTTGGATGCCACCGCGGCTCGCATCGCCGCCGTTACTTCGCTTCTCCAGCGTCCTCTGTTGGCCTCCCCTCCTCCACCAGAGACCTATGCTCTCCAAACTCAGCGGGGCGGCACTAGTGGCCGTAGTCACACCGGGCCGCGCGGACTGTCCAGGTTTCTTTGTTCTCATTGTGGTCGTACCGGCCACACTGTTGACCGCTGCTGGCAAAAACACCCTCACCTTCGCCCCTCTGCTGATTCTTCCTCTCGGCCCTCTGCCTCTGTGGCCACGACCTCAGGTAGTGCTCACGTCGTTACCCAAGGTAAATGGCTGATTGACTCTGGTGCTACAAATCACATGACCGGCAATCCTCAATGTTTCTCTCTTCTTGAAACACATGATCGGTTACCCCCAGTTCTTGTTGCGGATGGTTCTCCTTCCCCAGTTCATGGGACGGGCATGGTGCAAGTTACCCCGTCGCTTTGTTTAATGGACACTCTCTATGTCCCGAAATTTCCCTGCAACTTACTCTCTGTTACTACCTTATGCAAGCAACTTCAGTGCTCCGTCTTATTCACTCCTTCTTCTTGTTGTTTTCAGGACCCGAGGACCCAGCGGACGATTGCTACTGGGACTGAGAGCGGCGGCCTCTACTTCCTCGACAATGTCTCTGCTCTGTCCGCCTTCTCTTCCTCGTCCACCGACCTGCTTCAATGGCATCTTCGCCTTGGCCATCCTCCAGCTCGGATTCTTCATCAGCTTCTTCCCCACTTACCTTCCACGGGTCCTCCGCTCGACTGTGACGCATGTCAGTTGGGCAAACATCACCGTTCCCCCTTCCCACCAAAGCAAGGCCGTGGTTCCTCTCGCCCCTTTGATCTCATTCATTCTGATGTCTGGGGACCTGCTCCTACTCTCACCGTTGGTCGGGGTAGCTCTTATTTTGTAACTTTTATTGATGATTTCTCTCGATGTACTTGGGTGTATCTGTTAAAAGATCGCTCTGAACTCTTTTCTGTATGGCAAACTTTTTATAATATGATTAAAACTCAATTTGAGGTTTCTATTAAATTTCTTCGCTCTGACAATGCTAAAGAATACCTTAGTCATGAGTTTTCCTCCTTTTGTATGCAACATGGTCTTCTCCATCAGACCAGCTGTGTTTACACCTCCCAACAAAATGGGGTGGCGGAACGTAAAAACCGTCATCTCCTCGACGTCGCTCGCACTCTTATGACGCAGATGCATGTGCCTCGCTCCTATTGGGGCTATGCTGTTGTTCTTGCCTGCTATCTCATCAATCGTATTCCCTCTACTGTCCTTCATGGCAAGACTCCCTTCTCCATTCTCTACCCCGGCAAGGAACCCTTTCCTCTCCCCCTTCGTATCTTTGGGTGTACGGCATTTGTGCATGCTCCGTCCGCTACCCGGGATAAACTTTCCCCCCGCTCCACCAAATGTGTCTTTTTGGGTTACTCCACCACTCAAAAAGGCTATTGTTGCTTTGACCCCATTCTGCGAAAACAGTTTGTTTCCGCGGACGTCACTTTCTTTGAAAATGCTTCCTACTTCTCATCTCCATCTCCTCCTCCTCCTGACCTCTCTTCCTCTCCACCATTACCTTGTGTTTCCTTCCACGCATATCGACGTCTCCCCTCCCATGTCTGCTCCGCCTCCTCTACCTGTTATACCCCTTTCCCCTTCTCCCGTTTCTCCACCGCCGTCTCTCTCAAGTCCCGGGCCAGCTTTCTCCGCCACGGACGCTCCGGTTCCTGAGGCTCAAGACGACCTAGATCTCCCTGTTACTCTTCGCAAAGGGGTGCGGGCGTGCACCCAACATCCGCTTGCGGCTGTTGTTTCCTATGATCAGCTTACTCCTTCTCGCAGGCATTTTGCTTTGGCGATCTCGGCTACTACTACTCCTCGCACCTACCAGGAGGCTCTTGCTATTCCTCACTGGAAATCTGCCATGGATGAGGAAATCGCCACTCTTACGGAACGAGGTACCTGGATCCTTGTTTCTCGACTAGTGGGCACTGATGTGGTTGGCTGTCGCTGGGTGTTTGTTGTGAAATTTCGCCCCGATGGCTCTGTGGAACGCTACAAGGCCCGACTGGTGGCCAAAGGCTATACTCAGACTTATGGGGTTGACTACTTTGATACGTTTTCCCCAGTTGCTCGCCTCAGCACCATCCGTGTTCTTCTCTCTGTGGCCGTCAACCGGGATTGGCCTATTTCTCAGCTTGATGTCAAAAATGCTTTTCTATATGGGGATCTTCACGAGGATGTTTACATGGAGCAACCTCCGGGGTATGTTGCTCAGGGGGGAGACACGTGTATGTCAGTTGAAGAAGGCCATCTATGGACTAAAACAGAGCCCTCGGGCATGGTTCGACAAGTTCAGTAGCATTGTGGCTGTTATTGGCTTTGCGAGAAGTTCAGCTGATCACTCTCTGTTTATTCGCAAAACCGCATCGGGCCTTGTGGTTTTGGCAGTTTATGTAGACGATATTCTTCTGACCGGCGATGACCAAGCTGGGGTGGACTTAACAAAGAAACACCTCCGTCAACACCTTGTTACGAAGGACATGGGCTCCCCAAAGTACTTTTTGGGGATAGAAATCTCTCGGAAGCCTGACTCGCTGGTCCTCTCTCAACGGAAGTATGCTCTTGATCTTCTACAAGATGCAGGACTGACCGGTGCCAAACCAGCTCGGTATCCCATGGCTACTGGAGAAGACAAGACATGGACAGATGACTCACCTCTTGTATCTGATGTCACGAGGTATAGACGTCTGGTAGGCAAACTCATTTATCTCACAGTGACCAGACCCGACATCTCATATGCTGTTGGCAAGGTTAGTCAGTTCATGCAGGCTCCCAGGGAATGTCATCTTCAATCTGCCTTAAAGATATTAGAGTATGTCAAAGCAGCACCAGGAAAAGGGTTACTCTTTCAGAAGCATGGTCATCTGAGAGTTGAAGCCTATTCAGACTCAAGCTATGCGGATGATAAAGGTGATCGGAAGTCTACATCTGGGTTTTGCACCTTTATTGGAGGTAATCTTGTGAGTTGGAAGAGCAAGAAGCAGTCTGTTGTCTCAAGGTCGAGTGCAGAAGCTGAATATCGGAGTATGGCGTCAACCACGTGTGAACTAAAATGGATGAGGGCTCTCATGTTTGACATAGGAGAGGTCTACGACTATCCTCTTCCTATGTTCTGTGATAACAAGGCCGCTATATACATATCTCAAAATCCGGTCTTCCATGAGAGAACGAAGCATATAGAAGTTGACTGCCATTTCATCCGGGAAGAAGTCTTGAAGGGACAGATTTGCACTCCGTTCGTCACCTCTGACAAAGAGCTGGCGGATATCTTTACCAAGCCGGTTTCTACTTCATTCTTCCACATCTGTGACAAGCTGGGCATGATTGATATCTATGCTCCAGCTTGAGGGGGAGTGTTGAAGCATGAGACCGGGCGGTCTGCGGTTTGGACCTGGCGGATTGTTGACTGTGCGGTCTAGCGGTTTGGATCTGGCGAGTTGTTGACCGTGCGGTCTAGCAGTTTCTCTCCAGCAGTTGCATATCCAGGTGGTTGCTGCTATGGTTCGGCGGTCTAGCGGTTTGTCTACAACGACTTGGATATTTGGCGGTCTGGCGGTCTGGCAGTCTGGCGGTCTCCTTCTGCATCTCCCTCTGGTCTGTCCGGGCGGTTAGCCTGTTATCTAACCGCGTGGACTGTGCGGTCTGTACATATCAAACCGCCCAGTCTTTGTACATTTATTTAGTCCCACATTGTTAGTTTGTACTCTCCTCTATCTTCTCCATTCTATAAAAGGGAGGTCATACCTTTGTAAATGATATCTTTTTGGATAATAAAATTTTCATTATTCAAAGTTCCGGCTTGTTTTCTAGTCGTTTTCTCTCTACTTTTACAGGTACTTATGTGATATTGATAGGAGTAGGAGTAGCAGTAGCGTACTTTCCTTTCTGTACTACCTTTACTTCCATTCTACCTTTTACTGCAGTCCTTCTCTTTCTGCACTGTCTTTACTTACTTGCACTTTATATAGAACTGCTAGATCATATATAGAACTGCTAAATCATATATAGAACTGCTAGACTTTACTTACTCCTGCTAGATAGAAATGTCACCTGCTTCCACTTTGCTACCCCTTGTTGTCCTCCGCATCTTCCTTCCATCCGGTGCCTAAGAGCGACAGGAGGAGGTGTTGAGGATACGACTTAGTCTTTTTGACTAACATACGTTGACTCCCCCTTTTTAGGAGTTCGAGGAGGTGGACCAGCACGTCCAGCGGGACGAGGAGGCAGGGCATGAGGAGCAGCTACCACCACCACCAGACACTACTACCGCACGTCCTCAGGTGGGAGGAGATGTAGTGGATAGCTTAGTTTACAGCTTTCAATTTTGTGTGAGAGAGTCTGATTTATATTGATGTATATGGGCATAAGCCCTACTTTCTCTTTTTACTCATTATGGACTATAGTAGCACTTTCATTTCCTTATATATGATATGCTCTGTGATTTCTGTGGACATGTGTATTGGTTTGTTTATACACTTTTACTTCCGCATCTCTAGTGAAAAATGATCGTAATAGCCGGCAGAATCGGCGTCTTACGGTGTCGACTAACTCAGGAGTTAGTGTCACCGTAAGGCGGCGGTTCTGGGCATAAGATCCGGGTTAGCCTCGGGATGAGGAGACAGGATCTTACGAACTGGTATCACTTGAAAAATACGATCATTAGAGAAAGAAGTCCACAACACTGGAACACCCCGCTCGAGAGTAGTTTGCGGACAAACTATTCAGCGGAAGCAATGGTGTGCCCATGTGTAAAAAGTCACACTAAATAGTCCATTAAACAATGAGTTAGGCCAAATTTTGAAGAATTTTGACTTAAGAATCACCTTTTTGCAACCTCTACAGGTCGCCGTGCCACAGAATGTGGTCCCTCCCCCTCCGGATGCCACTCCGTTCATGCAGACTGAGATGGGACAGACCCTTACTGCGATCCTAGACGCATTTAGAGCCCAGCAGGCCCCGGCACAGCTGCCAAATCCGGGGTCAAACTGGTTGAGTGCGTTCAGGAGCCTGTCCCCGCCCATGTACCATGGGACGGAGAATGCTGTGAAGACAGAGGAATGGCTGGAGGCCATACAGGAGATGCTTGCAGGCATCAGTTGCCCGGTGCAACAGGCAGTACCCTTGGCGACTTCTGCTCTAGATTCACATGCCTGGAGATGGTGGAAATCCATGATGGATTCCACATATGCTGATAGGGACCCATCAGAGATCTCATGGTAGGAGTTCAGTGAGTCCGTCCTTGGACATTTTGTGTCAGATACAGACAGAGATGAGTTGGAGGAGAGGTTCTTGAACCTCAAGCAGGGGACTCGTTCAGTGATTGAGTACCAGAGGGAATTCTCCCATTTGGCCAGATTTGCAGGCTTCCATGATCTAGAGGACCGGAGGTATGCAAAGAAGTTCTACCGAGGACTTAGGGATTCAGTGCGGCAGGCACTGCTATTTATTTCTCATGGATCATCGACAGAGATCATCGAGATGGCAAAGAAGCACGAGGCGGACCATCTTATGACACAAAGTAGAGGGAAGAGGCCACTTGATGGGCCATGGCACGGAGAGAGTAGTAGAGGCCCCCAGAGGGGCAAGGTCATTGGGTTCAAACAGGGTGGGGGACGTCGTCGTCCCAACTACTGGCAGGAGAACTACAGGCAGGAGCAGAGGCCTCCTCCAGTATATGCTCCTCCACCTCTTCAGATTCATGGACCGATCGGGCAGGAAGATCAAGGTCAGAGACAAGTGGTCTGTTTTGGGTGCCACCAACCGGGGCACTATAGAGCTGATTGTCCGCAGCAGTTCCGTCAGCTTCCTCCTCCTCCTCCACCCCCTCCAGTGGCCCCTCCAGCATACCAGGGTCGAGGTCGAGGACGAGGCCGAGGCCGAGGACGAGGACATCACGGCCGAGGCAGGGGTCGTGATCAGATGTACGCCTTGGATCTTGCCGTTCCAAGAAACCCAGAGGAGGTCATTACAGGTAATTTAAAACCTTAAAAGTTTTATTTCCTTCAAATTACTTGATCTTATAAGCTCATTAAGCCTCGTAGAATAACACTCGTTAAAATAATCAAAACCTCAGGCATAGTCATCGTCAATGGCAAACCTGCCCATACCTTATACGACACCGGTGCTACACACTCGTTCATATCAGAAGCCTTCATCAAAGGGCTAGATGGCGTGGAAAGATTCACAGGCGCGGAGAGAAGGGTGCGTCTGCCCGACGGCTCGGAGATAGTGACTACGGAGCATTGCAACTTGGAGGGCGAGATCGCTGGCAAGATATTCCAGATACCGGGGACGATCCTGATGCTGCAGGACTTCGACATTATTCTGGGCATGGTGTGGTTACATTGGAACTACGCCCAAATAGACTGTCTGTCCAAGAGGATCACCCTCAGGCATGGCGACTCCTACGTCACCATCGAAGGTATCCGACCTATCCCACCTCTTTCATTATCTTCCATACAGGCTGTCAAAGCCTACGAGCAGGGCGAGGAGGTGTATCTTGTATGCTTCGAGATGATAGTGGCGGAGACGGCCATTTCCGATATACCTGTGGTCCGGGATTTCTCCGACGTATTCCCGGAGAAATTGCCCGGACTACCACCGGCCAGAGACACCGACTTCCATATCCAGTTGATACTGGATGCCAAGCCCGTATCCCGGGCACCGTACCGGATGGCTCCAAGGGAGCTGGCAGAGTTCAGGACGCAGTTACAGGAGCTAGTGGAGTCCGGATTTGTCCGGCCTAGTTCTTCACCCTGGGGAGCACCAGTTTTATTCGTGAAGAAGAAAGACGGTTCGCTCCGGTTGTGCATTGATTACCGGGAATTGAACCGGCTTACGGTCCGGAACACTTACCCACTGCCACGGATTGATGAGCTGTTCGATCAGCTTCAGGGAGCATTCTGGTTTTCGAAGCTGGACTTGAGATCTGGATACTATCAGTTGCGGATCCAAGAGGAGGACATACCAAAGACGGCGTTCAGTTCTCGGTATGGCTTGTTTGAGTTCACGGTGATGCCCTTCGGGCTCACGAATGCGCCCTCAGCATTCATGAGTCTGATGAACCGTGTATTCGAGCCTTACTTGGATCGGTTCGTCATAGTCTTCATCGACGACATTTTGGTCTATTCCAAGACCAAGGAGGAACATGCGCAGCATCTATCGTTGGTTTTGGGGAAGTTGAGGGAGCATAGCATGTATGCTAAGTTCTCTAAGTGCCAGTTCTGGCTTGAGGAGGTAACATTCTTGGGACACACCATCAGTGGGGCTGGACTAGCCGTGGATCCAGCTAAGATCGAGGCAGTTAGAGATTGGCCGCAGCCGAAATCGGCCACGGAGATACGCAGCTTCTTGGGGCTAGCAGGCTACTACCGCAAGTTTGTGGAGGGGTTTTCCAGGATAGCTCTCCCCCTCACATCGTTGACGAAGAAAGAGGCAGGATTTCATTGGTCTGAGAAGTGCGAGGCAGCGTTCCAGGAATTGAAGAGCAGGCTCACCTCATCCCCTATCCTTGCACTTCCAGCTGGGAAGGAAGGATTCCAGATTTACACCGACGCATCATACCAGAGGATGGGTGCTGTCCTAATCCAGCACGGTCATGTGATAGCATACGCTTCGAGACAGTTGAAGAAGTACGAGCACAACTACCCAGTCCATGACCTAGAACTCGGGGCAGTGGTATTCGCATTAAAGATATGGAGGCACTATCTGTACGGGATCCATTGTGATATTTTCTCCGATCACAAGAATCTCAGGTACATCGACACTCAGAAGGATCTGAATCTACGCCAGAGGAGATGGCTAGAATTCCTATGTGACTACCAGTACAAGATCCATTACCACCCGGGGAAGGCAAACACTGTGGCGGATGCCTTGAGCAGGAGAGCCGGCACTACTGGTCCGGAACCTCGGGTGGGAGCTATGTCGTTGGCTCAAATGGTGGAGGGCCTGCACATTACTGTGGTGTCAGAGACTGAGCCAGAGCTGTACCGGGAGTATCTGAACTCCATGATTAGTGATTGTGACATTCGGGAGCGCATCTGGGCGCATCAGAGGCAGGATGCAGATTTAGAGCCGATATTCGGAGCCCTAGCTGAGGGCAAGGCAGAGGATTACACGCTACGCGACGACCTTGTCCATTTCCGTGGCCGTATATATATACCCGCAGGAGGTGGTATCCGGGAGGACATACTCAGGGAGTCGCACCAATCACGGTACTCAGTGCACCCCGGTATCACCAAGATGACGGCTGATTTGCGGAAGAGCATGTACTGGCCCGGGATGAAGAGGGAGATCATACATTATGTTACACACTGCGAGGCATGTCAGCTAGTGAAAGCTGAATGCAAGAACCCAGGAGGGTTATTACAGCCATTACCGGTGCCAGAGTGGAAGTTTGAGGATATTGCTATGGATTTTGTGCATGGGTTGCCTCGCTCCCACTCTGGGCACGATTCCATTTGGGTCATCGTCGATAGATTGACCAAGGTAGCCATATTCATACCGATCCGGAAGGACGCCCCAGTTGCCGTATTGGTGAGATTGTTTGTGGAGCAGTTCGTTAGATACCACGGCGTCCCCAGGACGATTGTCTCGGATCGTGACGGTCGATTCACTTCTAGGGAGTGGAGGGCAGTGCATGCTTACTTAGGTTCGCAGCTCTCTTTCAGCACTGCCTTCCATCCACAGACCGACGGTCAGACAGAGCGGACCAACAGGACTATGGAGGATCTGCTGCGTCTTTGTATTTTGGATACGGGGAAGCCCTGGGAGCGACTGTTGCCCTTGATTGAGTTTTCTTATAACAACAGTCACCAGGCGAGCATTGGGATGGCTCCTTACGAGGCACTATATGGGAGGAGGTGTCGGACACCTCTATCATGGGTACAAGATGAGGATACACGAGCTCACGGTTCAGAGTATGTCGAGGATACGGAGGCTCAGATACGTCTGGTCAGAGATCGGATGTTGGAGGCCCAGAGCAGACAGGCGAAGTATTACGATGCGAGGCATCGTAAGGTGGAGTTCCAGGTGGGAGACAGGGTTTTCTTGAAGATACGTCCAGTGCACGGTGTTTCCCGGGTGCGGAGGCACAAGAAGCTCAGTCCGAGATATATGGGGCCTTACTTGATCCTCGAGCGGATCGGCCCCTTGGCTTACCGACTGCAGCTACCAATAGAGTTGGGAACTCTGTACGACGTCTTTCACGTCTCCTCCCTACGACGAGCACTCCTTCGCCCTGAGCAGCATATTTCTACTACCGACGGGCCAGTAGCATCGGATCGATCAGTTCGTTTAGAGCCGGTCCGGATCGACGATACCGCCGTCCGAGTGTTGCGGAAAAAGAAGGTCCCTCTCGTGAAGGTGTTGTGGTCCAACCACGGACGGGAGGAGCACACCTGGGAGCCGAGGGATCTCATGATGGAGCGACACCCGGAGCTATTCTCCTCAGGTACAACTTAGTTTTATATTTTCCTTCTAGTTACGTTTCGAATCTTTATAAGCTTGTCGTAGAAACCGCGTAGCCCGAACTTAAATTTCGGGGACGAAATTATTTTTTTTGTTTATAGGGTTTGTAACATCCCAAATTTCAAATGACTTAGATTTGGGTTAGACATGTGGTGGATGCTAGGGTTTAGCTAGGTTTGACCCTAGGAGGAGGATTTAGACCATGTGGGGCCCACTATGGGGCCCAAGTCAACCTAGGTCAAACTAGGCTAAATACAAACCCTAGCCACACCATGACCCCACCACATTGCCCTAACCCTAAATACAATCTAAGTGGACCCCAAGGTAGGCCATGGGGTCAACTAGTTGACCCATGTTGGGTCAAGTCAACATGTTGACCTAAATAGTGAAAATGGTGCCCTAGCCCATTTCACTAGGTTGGGTCCACCCAAACCAACCCAAATTCATCATGTGGGCCTAAAGTGACCTTATAAACCCTAGGGGAGAGAAAAATAGGGTCTTGCAATAGTACTTTTGGGAGGACACTTAGGAGAGAGAAAAGAGGAGGAGTAGGAGAGAGAAGATGCTAAGAAAGGGGTTTGGACCATTTGGGCTCATCCCACCAACCCATGATGGGTTGGCTGACCATGCATGAGTATTAGGAAGTGTAGGACCCCACCATGCAGCCTTGGGTCAAGCCTAAACCCAACCCAAGCCCAACCTAGCCTATTCCATGTGTGTGAACCAAAACCCCACCTCTTCACTCACCCAATCCAACTCTACCCTTGGAACCCGACCCATTAGGGTCTAATTAACCTAGCAAATGCAGTGGGGCCCACTCCCAAGCCACCAGTCAGCCCACACACCCAACCCGAGCCCTCACTTTGGTGAAATCACCCCTACCTTGCTGAAATCGCCCATTACATTGGTGAAGTCGCCCCCCCCCCCCTCTCTTAACTCAGCCTAAACCGACCTCACACACTCACTCCCACTTCATCCCTACCCCAGAGAGAGAGAGAGAGAGAGAGAGAGGAAGGAAGCCACCAGCAGCCATGGCAAGCCAAGGAACTCGCCGGAATATTCATGCTAGGGGAAACCGCCGCCACCCTCAACCTCAGCCACCACCACCGGTCCGTATCCCCTCCCCTCTTACTGTACTAGTTTCCTAGATCAACTAGGTTAGAGGTCGAGCTCAAACGAGCTCGACAGCAGGCCTCTAAAGCTTGGAAAAAGCTTCAAAAATGGCGGATTTAGGGTTTTTCGGCTTGGTTGCGCCGCCGCCGTCCGCCGCTCTCCGCCGCCCAGTCGCCGGCCAGCCCTAGCCTCGACCACCGTGAGGCCGGGGGATGACTTGGCCGGAGGCCCCGCCGCCGGCGATGGCCGGAAACCACCCCGCAAGGGTGGCCAGCCTCGGTTGGCCTGCATGCATGTGCATGAGGAAGATGATACAGCCACCGTTGGATATTCTTTAAGATTCGTGCAGCTACTTAAATTAAATCCTGTATTATTATCATATGAATAGTATATCAATCTGTCACACTTTTACTGTGACCTTGCATGTTATTTATGAGGTACCTAGAGGCCCCACCTTAGGATGGACTCTGAATGAAATATTTAGGTAGATGAGTTAACTTTAAAATGCCATAGAAATCATAAGTTTTGGACCAGTAGGCTGCCCTGTAGGGCTGTTTTGCTAGGACTGCCCCCTAACTAGGGCAGAAACTAAAACTGATGCCCTGCTCAAACCCTTGGTCCAAATGGGCTGAAATTTGGGCTAGGTTACTAAATTAGGCTTATCTAGGCCCTCCCCAAAAATCAGAATTTTTGGGGAACATTTTGCTATAGTTTTTACAAAAATACCCAAAAGTAAATAAATGTGATTTTTGGACTTTCCTAACTCCAAATGGCCCCAAATTTTGGTGGCACCCTCTCATGGGTATATTAGACCCATGGTTAAAATTTGGGCTAAATTGATGCACTGCATGTTGAGGAATCTCACTTGCATGTTTGAGAAATAATATTTGACTTGGGCTGCAAATAGCAATTTTGCAGAATTTCAAATTGCTGCCCAAGCCAAACCAGAAGCCCCCTTGACCTGAGATTTTGGTCAGAGGTATAATTAGGGCATATGCAGGCCCTGCCCAAAAATGGGCTTGATTGGAAAATAAAATATGGGGAAATTACCAAAATACCCCTAGGGCTTAACTAGGTGATTCTTGGAGTTAGCTAACTCCAAATGGCCCCAAATTTTGGTGGCTGACCATTAGGGACCATATAGACCAGTGGTAGAAATTTCTCTGAAATTGGAACAAGTCATGTTGGGAAAGACCCACATGCAAGAATTGAACTACTTAGGCTCGGGGTGCAAATAGCAAATGTAAAACTTGTTTTGATATTTGCCTAAAGGGGGTGCATTTAGAATGCACACCCCCCTGATTTAGTAGACCAGTAGGGTATAATTTCAAACCCTAAATTAGTTGGGATTTTTGGGAGCAAAAATCCCGCACTTAGTGAATTTGACTATTTTGATAATTTGGTGAACACTTAAGCATTTTCTAAAATGATTCAAACTAGGGTTTAGAAGATTTACAAAACCCTAATGATATTATTTAAACTCATGGGAGACATATTCGAGCCCTTGAGATACGACTTGATAAATTGAAGATTTAATTTATAAGTATACGAGAAAATGACAATTTTACCCGTAACAATAATTGACGGATTCTGGTGGAGATAAAATATTGAAATAATCGATGTGTCATATCTATAATAGTCTCATGTGATTAAACACAATACATTGCATTTGGAAGTTCATTCGAGTGATCATTAGTTAGGTCATCTTACCCTAGTCGCTCAGTCTCGATAGAAGCGTCGTACGTAAATACCTATCTAGATAATACCACCCTAGATTAATGAACAGAACGATGGGGATGGTAGTGAAATTTGGAAATGGCAGGGTGGTATTAGGTCTGGGGCTACATTTAGAATAAGTAGGATTACTCTACTAGGACCACCGGGAGATAGAATAAAATGGGATAGTCGTGGAAATTGGGAATAAACCCGGGTGGTGTCGATTACATCATAAGTATAGTAACGAGTGATAGAGTGCAAATCATTTTACAAATAGGCATAACGGAGTCCGACGGAAGACCGTCGCCTTTCCGATAATGATGTCATCGGAATAATCCTAAAGTAACAATGAGAGTTGGTTGTGGATAACGGGTAAACATCAACTAAAACTAATTATCCTTGCGAAAGGGAACTTCGGGTTTCATGCCCGTCTTGGTTCCTAGTGCCCTCGAGACCCCCTCACGGGGCATGCCTTGGGCAGTCCTGGGATTCACTCTAAATCACTAGGTATAATAAACCTTAGACGAGAGTAGTCTAATAGGTTTGGAGTTCTACGCGATAGGTTCGTCGGCTAAATAAGGTTGGAAACATCATATGGGTTACTTGCTCACCTGTTTCACAAGGTTGGAGGGATACAAGTAATGAGCTCATCCTAACCGGGTTGGAGTGGCTTGCTCACCTGTTTCTTAAGGTTGGAGGGATACAAGCACTTGCTCACCCAAATTGGATTGGAGGGAATGTGTTGACAATATCAGTACGAGCAGGAAGCTCAGATTAATACCTTGCATGTGCATAAAATTAGTGGCGAGTCACGCGGGACTGGCCAGTCGATGCACCGATGGCAGTACGATGACTCGGGCGAGGAGTACGGGTGGAGGGGCCAGTATGCTAAATATATAATACTGCGGAATCCCCGAAGGCATACACTCGACCTACAAGACTGACGGGTAGTCAGCAAAATACGTACGCAAAACTCTAGAGTGCACCTAGGACGTGTACAGAGGCGTATGAGAGGGGTCTAGGTCTGGTAGTGCTTATACCTACCTAGAAGTGGAGAGCCCGCTCCACTGTTGCCGTAGCCACAACGGTAGTACCCGAGAGTGATGCAAGCTCTCAAAAAGAGGGAACTAAAGGTCTGTGATCACGGAGTCGTGTGTGTGTGTTGCACTTGCATGTTTTACATATTCATCATAACATACATTCATTCATTAGGACATACGCTTCATAGATCCTTATCATATAAATTGTATGGGCGGTTTATATGATAAGTTACTTTTTGGAAACCCTAACTTATAAGTTCGTATGGGCGTTCATATAAGTTAGGGTACTTATGTGATATTGATAGGAGTAGGAGTAGCAGTAGCGTACTTTCCTTTCTGTACTACCTTTACTTCCAGTTCTACCTTTTACTGCAGTCCTTCTCTTTCTGCACTGTCTTTACTTACTTGCACTTTATATAGAACTGCTAGATCATATATAGAACTGCTAAATCATATATAGAACTGCTAGACTTTACTTACTCCTGCTAGATAGAAATGTCACCTGCTTCCACTTTGCTACCCCTTGTTGTCCTCCGCATCTTCCTTCCATCCGGTGCCTAAGAGCGACAGGAGGAGGTGTTGAGGATACGACTTAGTCTTTTTGACTAACATACGTTGACTCCCCCTTTTTAGGAGTTCGAGGAGGTGGACCAGCACGTCCAGCGGGACGAGGAGGCAGGGCATGAGGAGCAGCTACCACCACCACCAGACACTACTACCGCACGTCCTCAGGTGGGAGGAGATGTAGTGGATAGCTTAGTTTACAGCTTTCTATTTTGTGAGAGAGAGTCTGATTTATATTGATGTATATGGGCATAAGCCCTACTTTCTCTTTTTACTCATTATGGACTATAGTAGCACTTTCATTTCCTTATATATGATATGCTCTGTGATTTCTGTGGACATGTGTATTGGTTTGTTTATACACTTTTACTTCCGCATCTCTAGTGAAAAATGATCGTAATAGCTGGCAGAATCGGCATCTTACGGTGTCGACTAACTCAGGAGTTAGTGTCACCGTAAGGCGGCGGTTCTGGGCATAAGATCCGGGTTAGCCTCGGGATGAGGAGACAGGATCTTATACGCCCAGTCTCCAAGACGCTAGAGACAAACCGCTAGACCTCTCAGACTCCAGACAGCAACAACACAGCAACCAAACCGCTGAAGGGAAACCGCCAGATCGCACGGTCTTCAATCCGCCAAGACAGGCCGCCAGACCTCCCGGTCACCAACTCCAACACTCCCCCTCAAGCTAGAGCATATATATCGATCATGCCCAACTTGTCGTAAATTTGAAGAAATGAGGCAGATACTGGCTTGGTGAAGATGTCAGCCAACTCTTTATCAGAAGTGATGAAGGGAATGCAAATTTGTTCCTTCAAAATCTCTTCACGAATGAAATGACAGTCGACCTCAATGTGCTTGGTTATTTAATGAAAGACCAGATTTTTGGAGATGTATATGACTGACTTGATATCACAGAACATAGGTAGAGGATGGTTTTAGACCTCTCCTAAATCCATCATGAGTGCCCGTAACCACTTTAACTCACAAGTGGTCGATTCCATACTTTTATACTCTGCTTCTATATTGGATCTGGAAATAACAAACTGCTTCTTATTCTTCCAGCTCACCAGATTTCCCCCCAAAAAGGTACAAAAACCCAAAGTTGACTTGCAATCCCCTTTATCATCAGCGTAACTCGCATCTGAGTATGCTTCAACCCTCAGATCACCATTCTTTTGAAAGAGTAATCCTTTCCCGGGTGCTGCTTTGACATACTCTAAGATCCGTAAGACGGACTGTAGATGGCACTCCATAGGCGCTTGCATGAATTGCCTCACCTTGCCCACAATATAGGAAATGTCGGGCCTGGTCACTGTAAGATATATGAGTTTACCAAACTAGCGACTTTATCGCGTAATATTTGAAAGAAGAGGCAAATCATCTGTCAAGGTTTTGTCTTCTCTAGTTGCCATGGGGCATCAGGCAGGTTTTGTTCTAGTCAATCATGCATCTTTTAATAGATCAAGAGCATACTTACGTTGGTAGAGGACTAAGGAGTTAGGATTCTGAGTGATTTCAATCCCCAGAAAGTACTTCGGAGAGCCCATATCTTTTGTAACCAGATGTTGACGAAGATGCCTCTTTGTAAGGCAACCCCTTCGTGGTCATCGCCAGTGAGAAGAATATCATCGACGTAAACAGCAAGAACCACCAGTCCCGAGGCAGTTTTACGAATGAATAGCTAGTGATCGGCAGAGCTTCGCGTAAAACCAACAGCCTCCACGATGTCGCTTAATGTTTAAAACCAAGCTCGAGGGCTCTGATTGAGGCCATAGATGGCCTTCTTCAGCTGACATACCCGTGTCTCCCCCTGAGAAACATACCCAGGAGGTTCACCATGTAGACGGCCTCTTGAAGATCACCATAAAGGAAGGCATTCTTGACATCCAGCTGAGAGATCGGTCAATCTCTATTGACGGACACAGAGAGTAGGACCCGGATAGTGCTTATACGAGCCATGGGAGAGAAGGTGTCAAAGTAATCAACCCCATAGGTCTGATTAAAGCCCTTAGAAACAAGGTGGGCCTTATAACGATCCACAGTGTCGTACGGGCCTAATTTGACCACAAAGACCCAGCGACAGCCAACAACATTAGTACTGAAGGGAGGAGAAACAAGAGTCCAGGCACCCCGCTCAGTTAGGGTCGTCATTTCCTCATCCATGGCCATCTTCAAATGAGGAATAACAAGGGCCTCTTGGTAGAAATGGGGTATGGCAGTGGCAGAGATAGCCAGAGCAAGGTCCTTGCGAGAAGAGGTAAGGCGATCATATGAAAAAAAATAGTAAGGGGGGTGTAGAGTACACGTCTACACAAATTTACGAAGATCTATATGAAGATCCAGGTCGGCGGGTCCCTCGGCATCCGGAGCATCCGTGGCAGATAGAGCTGGCTCGGGAGTAAATAGCGACGACGGCGGAGATGAGAAAGACGGTGGTGGATAAGAGGGAGAAAGAGTAAGAGGGTGAGGAGTGGACAGAGACGGAGTATGGGTTGAGATCGTAGTAGGGGACGAGGGAATAAAGAGAACAGCAGGAGTATCAGAAGCCGGGGGAAGAGGAGAGGATTCAGCCGAGAAGTAGGAAGCATTCTCGAAGAAGGTGACCTCAACAGAGACGAACTACTTACGAAGAACGGGGTCAAAGCAACAATAGACTTTCTGAGTTAGGGAGTACCCCAGAAAGACACATTTGGTGTAGCGAGGGGAGAGCTTATCTCGGGTGGCAGATGGGGCATGCACAATGACAGAGCACAAAAAGATTCGGAGAGGGAGAGGGAAAGGCTCCTTGCCCGGATACAGAATGGAGAATGGGGTTTTCCCATAGAGAACCGTGGAGGGAATACGATTGATGAGGTAGCAGGCAAGTAGAACAGCATAGCCCCAATAGGAGCGAGGAACATGCATCTGGGTCATCAAGGTACGAGCGACATCGAGGAGATGACAGTTTTTGCGTTCCGCCACCCCATTTTGCTGGGAGGTATAAACACAGCTAGTCTGATGAATAATGCCATGTTTGCAAACAGAAAGATGTAAACGCATGACTCAGATATTGTTGAGCATTGTCTGAGCAAAATATTTTAATACAAACACCAAACTGAGTTTTTAATTAATTGATAAAAAGAAATCCATACATCCAAAAGTTCAGAGCGATCTCATAAGAGATACACCCAAGTACATCTAGAAAAATCATTAATAAAAGTTACAAAATAAGAACTACCCTAACCAATGGTGAGGGTAGGAGCAGGGCCCCAGAAATCAGAGTGGACTAGATCAAACCGACGGGTAGAGCCCCGACCTTTCTTTGGTGGGAAAGAGGAACGGTGATCCTTGCCAAGTTGACAAGCATCGCATTTGAGAGGAATACTGGAAGGAGGGAGGTGGGGCAGAAGCTGATGTAGAAGTTGTGGAGGAGGATGACCGAGGCGGAGATGCCACTAAAGAAAATCCGAAGAAGAAGAGGAGAAGGCAAATAAGGATGAAACATTCTCGAGGAAGTAGAGGCCGCCGCTCTCAGTCCCAGTAGAAATTGTCCGTTGGGACCTCGGATCCTAAATAGAACAAGAAGTCGGAGTAAACGTCACAGAGCACTGAAGCTGATTGCATAAAGATGTAACCGACATTAAATTGCACGGAAATTTGGGCACATAGAGAATGTCCGCTAGGCAAAGAGACGGAGTAACATGAACCACTCCGACCCATGAACCGGGGAGGGAGAACCGTCTACAAAGAGGATAGGAGGCAACTTATAATGTTGTTCGAGTAGAGAGAAGCACTGAGGATTTCCCGTTATGTGATTAGTCGCACTAGAGTCGATAAGCCATTTACCTTGGGTCACCACATGGGCACTACCTGATGATGTGACTACGGAGGCAGATGGCTTGGAAGAGGAGGCAGAAGAGTCACTCGAGGGGAAAAGATGGGGATGCTTCATCCAGCAGCGTTCAATTGTATGGCCGATGCAGCCACAGTGAGAGCAGAGGTAGCGGGAAGGAGCACGTTCGCCAGACTGGTGACTGCGGCTACTAGAGCCACTCCGCTGAGTTTGGTGAGCATAGTTGTCCGGTGGAGAAGGACCGGGCAGAAGCGGGCGCTGGAGGGAGGTGACAACAGCGATGTGGGCAGCAGTGGCATCTAAGGTAGGAGATTCTGCCTCACCCAGAATTTGTTGGCGGATCATATCATAAGTATCTGGAAGGCAGAGCAGATAACAAAGAACGAGAATCTCCTGGAATTGCTTGTGTTGTTGAGCCAAATCCGCAGAAAAGGAATGATTCTAAAGAATCTCAGCCCCAAGAGCCTGAACCTGTTGGTAGGCAGCAGCAGGAGACAATGCAGTACGGGAAAAGAGGTCCGCATACAACGTATAGATGCAGGACGTCTGAGCTCCCTTTGAGTACAAAGCGGCAAGATGAAGCCAAGCGGCCTTGACTGTCTCATCATGATGGATGACGGGGAGGCATTCATCGGAGAGGTTATTAGCGAGCCAAGTACACACAAGTACGTCACTCGCATCCCAGTCATCAAAGAGAGGTGAAGTGGTAGGAGGAGGGTCAACAACGAGATGGTGGCATTTGCATTGCGAGCAAAGGAGAAAGATGAAGGAGACGCTCCAATCCGGGTAGTTGGAGCCGACAAGTTTCGAAATGGTGTAAAGGTTCCCGGAAGGAGTACGAGGAAGAGGCTGAGCCGGATTGGTGACAGGAGTGGTAGCAGTAGAAGCATCAGAAAGAGCAATAGGAGAAAACTACAGGAAGCCGCGCAGTTAGAAAACAAACCGTGAGGTTAGGAAAAAAGCCGCGCGAACAGGGATAAATCGCAGCGGTTAGAAGAAAGAGATCTACGGCGGTCACGATGACAGAAACCAGCGGCTACAAAAGCCACGACCAAGCCGCAGAACCATGCAGAGGGGAAGAAGTCGAGCGGCTAGAAAGTAGCCTGCGCGAACAGAAGAAGGAGAACACTGCGCGGTTAGAGAGAAATACCGCGGGTAGACAAACAAGGCGAACAAGGCAAACAGGTAGCGGTACCAGGTCGCGATGACTAAAGAAGAGGTCGCGGCGAATAGGCACAGGTCGCGGCGAGAAGAAGAGGTCGCGCACACAAAGGGCAATGACAAGGAGAGAAAGAAGCCGCACGAACAGGGCGCAAGCAGGCAGAAGTGATAATTCACGAGGCCAGGCCGCGAGAAGAAGAAGCAAGCCGCGCGGACAGAGAAGGCACACCGTATCAGGAGGAGAAGATCGAGTCCTCTTATACCATGTAAGAAACGAACAAAAACAAACCGGAAGAGGTATAACAGAAATTTAATTATCTGAAAAAGGTATTTATTACAAAGGTATGACCTCCCTTTTATAGAATGGAGGAGAGAAGAGAGTATACAAATAAGAGATATGAGACTAAAAATTTACAGGACTAAGAGGTCTATATAGAAACAACCCGCACAAGCCGCGCGGTTAGACGAAAGGTCTAACCGCTCGGCTACCACCAGAGAGGAAGGAGAGATCGCCATGAGAGACCGCTAGACCGCCCGGTCTCCAAGTCACCACAGAAAAACTGCTAGACTTATCAGACTCCAAACAGCAACAGCACAACAACCAAACTGCTTAATGGAAACTGCCAGACCGCGCGGTCTTCAATCTGCCAAGACAGGCCGCCAGACCGCCCGGCCACCAACTCTAACAATATCAATCATTTTAGTAGATTGCGAGCAAAATGGCATATCTAAAAAAACAATCTCCTCGGAAGATCGAACATAAGAAAGTTTGTCTTCCTCGGAAAATTGGAAAAAATTGGGATATCAGGGGAAATCTCCACATCGGGAGGTTGAAAGCACAATGGAATATCCGAATAATCGTCTTCCGCGAGTGATTGAAGGCACGACGGAAAATCCGAAGATTCATCATTCGAAAGATAAATAGGAGGAGGAGGACAAGAAAAAGTCGCAGCCTCAGAAGCTATAGCGTCAAAAATCACATTCAAATGAGCATTGATGCGTGCATCAAATGCTATAGAATCAAAAATGATTTCATTTTCGCTAAAATCAAAAATAGGAGGCAAGCAAACTTGGAGAGAAATAATGGAGAAATCTTGAGATGTAATGGGTTGGTGATCACCCTAGCCCCATGAATGATCATGGTGATGCAACCCTGAGTAGTTCAAAGTAGGTATAGGATCAAAATGTCCATTCAAGAAATCTCCAGAAAAATTAAATTCAAAAAAAATTTGAGGAGAAGGGTAGGAAGGCGTTTGAAAATCATAGCAATCCCCTAAAAAAAATTCGCGGACGGATCAATTTGGCCAAATTGATCTGATCCGAAAAGAATAAAAGCATTGGTGGATGATGGATATCCTACTCAATATTCCATGCGAGAGTGACCGAACTCTCCATAAGAATAACAAAACTATCCAAAAAAATTAAAATCAACCGTGAAAGAGGGGTAATAGAGAAAAGAAGAGATAAAATTAATAGCTCTCCTTTTTCAAAATATCAAAACTAATCCCCGGTAATGGTGCCAAAAACTTTAAACTAAGAATCACAAAGGTGGATGAGAGGGGTTATGGAGAAGAGAAGGTCGATGTGGTTGAAGTTAATATTATTCCCCGGTTCCATATCCGATAAAGGCAAGTGTACCTTATCGTTTATATTATAGGATACTAAAGATTAATATCACGGTTGTATTTCCCTGGGGGGTAATGATTACTTTTTTTTCAAGGAGATCGCGATTATATTATCAATAGATTTTTTTGATTAATTTATTTAAATAAAAATAGGAACTAAATTTTTAAGCAAAAAAGAAAACTAAATTACTTGTTGAAATAAAAGGTTAGAGCTAAAGATAAAAGAGGAGTACTCAATCTTGAATCACTTTGAAAAAAGAAAATCAATATGAAATAACAAACTTATTCTGAATAAAGTAAAACACCTTGACCGTGGAGGTTCCTGAAGTTTAGATACGCTTCTCTCAAAGTCGTGCCCAACTGAGTTTTGAAAGGTTCGACTGAATTCTCATCCGTATTCGGAGGCCTAAAGCTCTCCATAAGTGGTGAACCCCGCTATTGTATTTCAGTCCAATCCGGGAGATTTAACGTCTGCCTCTCTCGAGGGGTGCATGCTATTCTCTTTTCTCCTGGGTTATCGATTCAAACAATGAGCCTCTCGGCTAACTAAGAATGAAAACCCAAATGGAAACTTTATACTGGCAATATTGTCCCACTAAATAAAAGCCAAGAGTAAATCCTATGTAATTACTTTAAGAAGAAAAAAAAGCTAAAACATCATAACTTGATCAACTCATTCTCAAATCATCGTGATCGAGTACAAATGAGGATTAGTTATTCATGGTAATAGGAAAAGAGAGGGGTAAATAATAAAGATGCATAAAAACTAAAGCTAAAAAGATAAAGAGAAAGCTACCTAAAGAAAAGCTAACTAAATTTTATTTAAAACAAAAGTTGATTACAACTACCAAAAGGAGATTACAAGTGCGTGAAAATAGAGCTAATCACTACTACAACACAAATAAAAAGAGATTACAAATAATGAAAGTACATTGTATGAAAGCTAAAACATTAAATGGTGGGAGAGAGAGAGAGTAAAACATAAGAAAAATGCAAAGAAACTTAAGAATTAAACTAGCAGCACCTCCCCTCTCCCCAATACTTGGTCTGGAATACTTGGAATGGCCAAGTATTTATAGGAAAAAAATCTGTCTGTGTCACGCCCCCCTTACACGCCCAGGTCGAGCGTATACTGCGGGCGTGTAATCTTAGTTTACCTCGGGTATCAGATTTCTGGTGGGATGGCGGCTGACTTCGGGATCTGGGGAACACGCCCATGTAGGGAGGGTGTGACAGGTACGGTGTAACGAATTTGGCGGGAAATGACTTGGCGGCTCGGAAACGGTCGACACGCCCCAGGTACACGCTCGGGTCAGGCGTGACATGGGTGCGTATAATGTACGGGTATGGGACGACGACTTCAAGTGTGGCAATAATTTCCTCGGGACATCGGGACACGCCCTAGGTACATGCCCTTGCTAAGTGGTACACGGGCGTGAGCTAGAGATGTGTGGGTAATTTTCTCGCGATCTGTCTTCTGGATGATTTCGGCTTCGGGAATGGGTTGCACGCCCCAAGTACACGACCGGGTAGGGCGTGACTCGGGGGCGTGCAACAACAAAATTGGCCAAAAAGCCCAAAAAAACCTGAAAAATAGAAAATAAACTAAGATAGATTTTTTATATAAAAAGAAACTAAAAGGAACCTAAAAATACAAAAGACAAGATTTAAACGAGAATATACATATTTTTGCCCTAATAAACTAAGTAAAATTATGCTTTATCAAATTCCCCCATACTTATTATCTTATTTGTCCTCAAGAAAAGACTACAGGTTAGCGAAAATAAAGATGATTAATTGAAAAGTTTTAAAATGCTATAAATGAGTAAAACGGGAATTTAGAGGTAGAGAAATTTTGAAAAAGAACTAAAAATTCCTACTTTAACTTATCATAGAATTTTATAAATTTCACTAAATATAAAAATAAATCATCTCAATTTTTTACAGAATTAAAACTTAATACAGTAACGAGTAAAAAGCACATTGAGTCACTATTAAAGTATAAAAGAGAAATTAAAACCAAGGTCAATCTAGACAAAGATCAAAATTTCTATCAAAAAATACTTATTCAATCGAGTTTATCGTCACTATACTAAAAAGTAAACGTTGGAAGCATGAATCACTAGAGATTTAAGTAGGCATATAGTTATGCTTAGGTTTTTAAGTGTGCGATATTCAAAAGATAAATAAGAGGTGTATTTTCACACTTAAAAGAAAATGAAGTGAGCTTTGCTAAAATAATGCTAGCCAAAATAAATACTTCACATTTTTTTCTCTTTTCTTTTAATTTTTTCATCAAATATTTTTTTTCTTCATTTTTCATTTTTTCATATTTCAGACTAAAACATTTCCACTTTTGTAGCAAAAGATATTACAAGAATTTTTCACAAATTTTTATGAAAAGATACACATTAGCAATTAAAGCTCCAAAACAAATTTAAAGCGTGCATATAGGTAAGCTATTTGGCCATGGTGAAATATAAAGTGGGGCTACAAAAAGGAAAGGAAAAGGCATAAAATGGCTAGCAACGATTATTGTTAGGTGGGGTGCAAAGGCTCAAAGCATTCCAAAAGAAAATCCTAGATAGTTTTCATGCTTCCAAAATCTACTCAATGCAAAGCTTTGAAATTTAAAAAAAAGATAAACATAAAAATAGATAATAGATAATTTGCTTTCATGAAAACAATGATATTAAGCATCTAGACCGGTTTGTGTCGACTACACTTTATACTAATTAACATTTAAAAAGATTTTAATATGGAAAAATAAAGGATGATAGGTTTATAAAAGTAAAAGAAATAAAAAAAAGGCCAGCGAAAAAGTGAAAAAGATTTAAGAAATTTTTCAAAAACAACATACTACCCTAAATAGGAACACTGCATGAGTCAACATACTACTCGCAAAAAATATTTAAATCGAAAATTAATCTAATTTATTCTAACTAAGCAAGTAGACATGAGCTTAAAAAACAATAAAATACAATGTGGAGGGGTACTGATTGATTTGGCAAAAATTAACACAATTTAATTTGTGATTTTTCAAAAGTTTATAATATATATATTCTAAAGTAAACTAACTAAGGAAACACTCACCCATACGTAATGTTAAACAATGTCCCCAATGTTTAAAGTTAAGTATAAAGAGAGTTGGGAAAAGAGAGAAAAGAAGAAAAAGAAATGCAAAGAAAAGGAAAAGATGATTCTCTAGCGCTTGATGCCCAGACATTTAAAAATGTGTCCCCCGAACTTGAGCAAAAGACCGGCTCGATTCCAAGTTGAGAGATGAGAAGCAGCACAAACAACCAGGAGCTTATTCTTACACAAAACAAAATAAAAAATAAGAAAAAAACGGATAAGCAAGGGGTGCCTCCAAGGACCCCTCTTTGGTTATCGTCGTTTAGCTCGACGTTATTGGTTAGCTAAATAGAAAATAAAAAGAGAAATGTAATCACAGCAAACGTAATATGCATTGCGGCGTGAGTGCAAATATATTTTTTATGAAAATAAAAATATTTTTTGGCAATTTTTTATTTTTTAAATAAAACAAAAATAAAAAGTGTTAGAAAAAGAAAAATTGTTAGTAAAAAAAAATAACTATTAAAGGGGAAAAAGAAGAAGAACTAGAAACTAAATTAGAAACAAAAAATTAAAAGAAAAAGCGAAAGTGGAATTTTCACTAGGAGGGGGAAGAGAAGAAAAAGAAGAAATTGGCGGCAGTTGATCATAAGATAATTTTCGGATAAAAAGATCTAGTTACTCCACTTGAATATCATTCATTTCCGTAGATTGGGAGTAAAACAAGATATACAAAAAATTAATCTCCTCGGAAGATCAAACATTAGAAAGTTTGTCTTCCTCGCAAAATTGGAAATGATCGGGATATCAGGGGAAATCTCCTCCTCAAGAGGTTAAAAGCACAATGGAATTTCCAAATAATTGTCTTCTTCGAGTAATTGAAGGCACTGCGAAAAATCCAAAGATTCATCAATCGAAAGATTAATAGGAGGAGGAGGAGAAGAAAAAGTTGTAGCCACATAAGCTAAAGCATCAAAAATCACATTGAAATGTACATTAATGCATGCATCAAATGCTATAGAATCAAAATGATTTAATTTTTGCTAAAATCAATAACATGAGGCACGCAAGCTTGCGGAGAAAAAGCGGAGAAATCTTGAGATAGAATGGGCTGATGATCACCGTGTCCCCAAGAATGATAAGGGTGCTGCCATCCTGAGTAGTTCAAAGTAGGGCTAGAATCAAAATGTCGATTCAAGAAATCTCAAGAAAAATTAAATTCAAAAAAATTCAGAGGAGAAGGGTAGGAATACGTTTGAAAATCATCGTAATCTTATGAAAAAAAATTCGTGGACGGATCAATTTGGCCAAATTGATCTGATCCAAATAGAATAAAATCATGGGTGGATGAGGGATATACTACCCAACATTCCTTGTGAGAGTGACCGAACTCTCCACAAGAATAACAAAAACCATCCATAAAAAAAATAAAATCAACCGCGAAAGAGGGGTAAGAGAGATAAGAAGCGATAAAATTAATAGCTCTCCTTTTTTGAAAATATCAGAACTAATGCCCGTCAACGACGCCAAAAACTTGATACTAAGAATCTCAAAGGTGGATGAGAGGGGTTAAGGAGAAGAGAAGGTGGATGTGGTGGATGTGGTAGATGTTGATAATATTCTCCGATTCGATATCCGATAAAGACAAGTGTACCTTATCGTTTATAGTATAGAATACTAAAGATTAATATCAAGGCCGTATTTCCCTGGGGCGTAATGATTAATTTTAATTTGAGGAGATTGCTATTATTTTATCAATTGATTTTTTCGATTAATTACTTAACTAAAAATAGGAACTAAATTACTAAGTTAAAAAGAAAACTAAATTACTTATAGAAATAAAAGGTTATTGCTAAAGTAAAAGAGGACTACTCAACCTTGAATCACTTTGAAATAAGAAAATCAAAATGAAATAATAAACTAATTCTGAATAAAGTAAAACACCTTGACCGTTGAGGTTCCCGAAGTTTGGATATGCTTCTCTCGAAGTCATGCCCAACTTAGTTTAGGAAGGTCTGAACGAACTCTCGTCTGTATTCGAAGGCCTAAATCTCGCCTTAAGCGGTGAACCCTGCTATTGGATTTCACTCCAATCCGTGAGATTTAACGTCCGCCTCTCTCAAGGGGTGAGTGAAACTCTCTTTACTCTTAGGTGATAAATTCAAACTACGAGCCTCTCAGCTAACTAAGAATGAAAACCCAAATAGAAACTATATACCAGCAATATAGTCCCACTAAATAAAACCAAGAGTAAATCATAGGTAATTACTTACAGAAGAAAAAGAAAGCAAAAACATCATAACTTGATCAACTCATTCTCAGATAATCGTGATCGAGTACAAATGAGGATTAGTTATTCATGGTCATATGGAAAGAGAGGGTTAGATAATAAAGGTGCATAAAAACTAAAGCTAATAAGATAAATAGAAAGCGACTTAAAGAAAGGCTAACTAAATTTTATTAAAAATAAAAGTTGATTACAACTACCAAATGGAGAATACAAGTGCGTGAAAATAGAGCTAATCACTACTACAACACTAAAAAAAATAAATTATAAGTAATGAAAGTACATTGCATGGAAGCTAAAACTTGAAATAGAGGGAGAGAGAGAGAGTAAAACATAAGAAAAATACAAAGAAACCCAAAAATTAAACTAGCATCACCTCCCCTCTCCCAAAAACTTAGTTTGGATTTCATGGAATGGCATGGTATTTATAGGGGGAAAATCTGTCTTGGTCACGCCCCCCTTACATGCCCGGGTCGGGCGTGTACTGGGGCATGTAATATTAGTTGACCAAAGGTATCAGATTTCTGGTAGGATGGCGACTAACTTTGGGATCTTGGGAACACGCCCATGGTACACGCCTATATAGGCAGAGTGTGATAGGTACAATGTAACGAATTCTTGCGGGAAATGACCTGGAAGCTCAGGAACGGTGGACATGCCCCAGGTACACGCCAGGGTCGGGTTTGACCTAGGGGCATGTAATGTACGGCTAGACATGTGGGATGACGACTTCTGTAATAGCAATAATTTCTTCAGGATAACGGGACACGCCCTAAGTACATGCTCGTGATAAGTGGTACACGGGCGTGAAGGTAATTTTCTCAGGATGTGGCTTCTGGATGATTTCTACCTCGAGAATTGGTTACATACCCCAAGTACATGACCAGGTAGGACGTAACTCGGGGGCATGTAACAGCAAAATTGGTCGAAAAGCCCAAAAAACCTGAAAAATATAAAATAAACTAAGATTATATATATAAAAAGAAACTAAAAGGAACATAAAAATACAAAAGGCAAAAGATTTAAATGAGAATAAACATATTTTTTCCCTAATAAACAAAGCTAAATTATGATTCATCACAAGGTCGGATTTATACCCAATATTCCCGTACATAATTAGGAGCCTTGGTCCCCGACCTGGTTTCTAACAAAAGATGACCATCTTTTGTCAAATCGCATCTATCTTATGTCTAACCGTAGTGGATTATACCCAATATTCCTATAGATAATTCAGATTATTGTTGGATGTTGATAGTTCATTTTGTAGTTTAAACTACTAAGGTATTTTCTAGTTATTAATATACAAATCATGTCTTGTATGCTCATATATTGGCCTCTTTTTGTATATAATTTTGACACTAACTTGTTTATTTCTTTTTTTAAGGTTTTTATCAAATTTTTCTGTGAAACGCCCCTTGGTCACGCCCTCCTCAGGTGTGAACCAAGGGCGTGTAACCCAGTGGAATGAAGCCGTCAGTCCGGAGTCAGTCTCCAGCTAAAATCAGCTCACACGCCCATGGTCATGCCCTCTCCGGGCGTGTCTAACAGGCATGTCCCCCCAAGAACTGAAAAGTCAGTTGGGCGTTTAATTTTAACGCGCCAAAGTCGCGCCAAATCAGACATGCCAAGATGTCACACCCTCCTGGGGCATGTCCGAGGGGCGTATAATCCAGCCACCGGGCAAGACATTAATTCCAATGCTCCATATGTCACGCCGAGTCCGACAAGCCCTATTTTCATGCCCTCCACGGGAGTGTCACAAGGCGTGACCCAACCAGAAAAATTTCTATAAATAGGGATCATCTTCAAGGGTTAGGCATCCAGATCTTGGGAGGAGAGGTGCTACTATTTTAGAGTAGTTCTAGTTTTAAGCTCTTCTCTCCCTCCTCCAGATTTCAAGTCTTTTTATTTTTCAGTTTTCATACCAATCCTTGTAGCGTTCCTGTACTATTTTTTCATCGCACTTGTAATTATTGTGGAAGCTTTCTTTATAATATATGTGTGCCCTTCTTTTGATTCTTCTTCACTAAGAAATAAAATAGCTCGTTATTCTCTTTCTCTTCTACTCGGTATCAGTTTTCATATTCTAAATATAATTTTCTTTTTCTACACCATGAGTAACTAAATCCTCCTTATACTCGATCTTGATGATCCGAGGTTTGTGTTGATTAATTTATAATGTTATAGTTTTCTTTTTTCTTTAAAAAGACTAGACCTTGATTTATTCTTGATTAATCATGTTTGGAGAAGTATTATCGATTTACATTTTCCATCTTTGTTTCCGCTCTTAGTTAGGCGAAAGGCTTGTAGTTAGTAGTGAACATTCAAGAGTAAAGAGAGTTGTGCGCACCCCTCGAGATAGGAAGACGTCAAATCTCCTGGATTGGAATAAAATATAATAGAGGGGTTCACAGCATAAGGCAAGTTTTAGGCCTCCAACTTGAGAGAGAGTTTGGTCGGACCTTCCTAAACATAGGAGGACCCGATTTCGAGAGAAGTGTGTTCATGCTTTAGGAACCTCTACGGTCGAGGTCTTGAGCTTTATTAAGTGAAATTCTATTATCGCATTTTTTTTAGTCAACTCATGCTGAGGTGATTCTCGATCAGGTGCTTCTCCTTATCATAGTTTAACCCCCCCCCCTTCATTTCAATAAGTATTTTAAGTGTTGGCGTTTTATTTTTCTGCAAGCAATCTTTTCTTATGATTTAGTTAGTCAAATTTAAAAAATCTTTCGGTTGGATAATAGTAGAAGCGTGAGTAGCAGTACTTGACATCCCTGAGTTTAAATACGACCTTGGTACTACAATTCGATAGGTACACTTGCCTTTTCGGGGTGATAGCATTTATTTACACCATGTTTATGGTGCCGTTGTTGGGGAGGCTTTTTTCATCAATATTAAGAAAACGCTTTCGCTATTACTTCTACAAAAATCATATATATATATATATATATATTATCATTATTATCCCACATCATCATTCCCCCCCCCCCACACCCTTCTATTTTGTTTTCTAGTGCATGACCCGCACGAATCCGTTGCTACTTGTTGATTTGGACCCAGAAATCGAATGCTCCTTTCGGAGAAACTTCCGATTCAGGTGTTCCAATTCTCAAAAAGCGGTTGAGGATTCCCATGGTGATTGTAATTTCAATTCTTAAATGGAAGAACCCAACCATGGATTGGCACAGCAAAGGACCATGTCCGATTTTTCTCGACCCAGCCTAGAGCATATAGAAACCAGTATTTGTCGACCTACAATTGCGAACAACAATTTTGAGCTTAAGCCTAGCATCATACAAATGGTGCAGCAATATGTACAGTTCGACGGATCACAAGATGAAGATCTAACCTTACATATTGCAAGTTTTCTTGAGATCTGTGACACCTTCAAAATGGAAATGAATGGTGTCTCAGATGATGCTATTAGGCTAAGAATCTTCCCCTTCTCCTTAAGAACCAAAGCCAAACAATGGTTGAGTTCTCTTCCAAGTGGATCAATCACTACTTGGAACATTTTAGTTGATAAATTTCTTGCTAGATATTTCCCTCCCGCTAAAACTGCTAAATTAAGAAATGATATAACTTCTTATTCTCAAATTGCTTCGGAGACCCTCTATGACACTTGGGATAGGTTCAAATAAATTTTGAGATGATGACCTCATCATGCTCTGCCTGTATGGTTATAGGTTCAGACATTTTATAATGGGCTAAATCAAGAGACTAAGCAAATGATAGATGCCGCTTCTGCTGGTTCTTTGGACCGCAAAACTCCGAAAGCCGCTCTTGAGCTTAAAGGGGAAGTGGATATTAACACCTATCAGTGGAATTCATCTAGGACTCGCCCAAATAAACCTGCGGGTATCAATGAAGTGGACTCTGTATCCCAACTAGCGCTGCAAGTTGAGATGCTGAATAAGAACATTTCAGAGATGACTACTACCTCCGCCCCTCAGATATATGAAAATGCGAATGCTGCTTCTGCCGAGCAGGTGGATTATCTGGGGAACATACCCAGGCTTGTTATAAATAATTTTTCTACTTTTTCTAATTTTTTTCCACCCCCTGGTTTTAATGCTTCTACGAACTCTTATCACCCTGGATGGCGTAACCATCCTAATTTTTCTTGGAGTAACCCTTCCAATGCCATACGTCCACAACACAATTTTACACCACCACCACCACAACAACAAAACCAAAATCTTCAAAAACCTCCATCTTTGTAGGAAATTCTTTCTAGATATATAAGATCGAACGATGCTACCATTCGAAATCTAATATGCTCAATGAAAAATCTAGAAAGTACGGTCAGCCAACTCTCTAAGGTTATCTCCGAGAGGCCACCTGGCTCTCTTCCCTCAATTACAGAACCCAACCCAAGGGAGCACGCGAAAGCGATTTCCCTTTGGAGTGGTAAAGTTATTCACGAGCCCACCACAAGGGAAGAGCAAGAAGTGATGGCCTCTCCTGCTGCTAAAAAATATTATAATTATGGAAATGAACGCTGAAAATTTTGAAAAAGAAAAAGAAAAATCTCCTTTTGACAAAGATAAACCAGCTTTTGAAAAAGACAATGATAATTTTCAAAATGATGCCTCAACCATTACAAAGGAATTTTCGCCACCACCTTATCCCGCTAGGCTTAGGAAGGCAAAATTAGATGATCAATATCAGCCCTTTCTTGAAATGTTTAAACAAATTCATATAAATTTGCAATTTCACGAAGCCATTAGCCAAATGCCAAAATATGCAAAATATCTCAAGGAATTGTAAACGAACAAAAAGAAATTGGAAAATCTTTCTTACGTAACGTTAAACGAAGAGTGCTCGGCGGTAATTAAAAATTTTATTCTTCCTAAAAAAATAAACGATCCGGGTAGCTTTTCTATTCCTTGCATTTTTGGTGATTTTTTTATAAAGCATGTGTTAGCGGACTTAGGGGCAAGCATCAATTTGATGCCTTTTTCTATATTCAAGAAGCTAGGTTCGAGCACTCTCATCCCTACATGAATGAGTATCATGTTAGACGATAGGTCAATTAAATATCCATTAGGTATCGTAGAGGACGTGCTAGTGAAGGTCGACAAATTCATCTTCCCGGTGGATTTTGTCATTCTTTATATTGAAGAGGACGTCGAGGTCCCTCTTATACTTGGTCGTCCCTTCCTAGCCACCTCTCGAGCAATCATTGATGTAAGAAACGAAAAACATTTTTTATGTGTGGGAGATGATGAGGTCACGTTTTCTATCAATCAATCAATGAAAAACTCCTTAAAAATGATGATTCTTGTTTTTTTATGGATGTGTTAAATGAAGATTCCTCTCTTTCTCTCTCAAACGTTTCTTCAAATATTTCTTCTTCTTCTTTTTCTGAAATTTCATCGAATGTTTTTGAAAACACGATTATGTGCTTGTAAGAAAATTTTGAAAATGAATCTATTTTTTGTAGAAAAAATTATGAAAATCTTATTTTTGAAAAAGAAAATTTTTTGAAAAACTCTTACAATGAACCACCCAATATAGAATTAAAATCACTCCATGAACATCTTAAATATGCCTTTCTTGAAAAAAATTCTAAATTACCTGTTATAATCTCAGCCTATTTTTCTTAATCCGAAAACAATCAATTGATCGAAGTGCTAGAAAAGCATCGCTGAGCTATAGCGTGACAAAGTTCTTGATATTTCTGGCATAAGCCCTTATTTTTGTATGCATAAAATATTTTTTGAAAATAATTCTAAGGGTGTAGTCCAACATCAACGTCGTCTTAATCCAAATATGAAGGAGGTTGTGAAGGGAGAGGTGCTCAAATTATTATATGCGGGGATAATTTTTCCTATTTCTGATAGTAAGTGGGTAAGTCCAGTCCAAGTTGTACCTAAGAAAGGTGGGATCACGGTAGTGACGAACAAAAACAATGATTTAGTTCCAACTAGGACGGTAACGGGATGGAGGATCTGTACTGACTACTGTAATCTAAACAATGCCACTCGTAAAGATCACTTCCCCCTTCCCTTTATCGATCAAATTTTAGAACGATTATCCGGGCATAGTTTTTATTGCTTTCTCGACGATCTCTCAGGGTATTTTAGAATCCCTATCGCACCCGAGCACCAAGAGAAGACCACATTCACTTTCCCCTTCGGAACTTTTTCCTATCGTAGATGCCCTTCAGGTTATGTAACACACCTGCTACCTTTCAACGGTGTATGCTCGCTATTTTCGATAAATACATAGAAAATATTATGGAAGTATTTATGGACGATTTTTTCGTTTTTGGCGACTCTTTTTATTTGCGTTTAAAAAATTTGGAAAAGGTTTTACAACGCTGCGAAGAAACAAATTTAGTTTTAAATTCGGAAAAGTGCCATTTTAGGGTGTGTGAGGGCTTAGTCCTTGGCCATAAGATTTCTGCTAAGGGAATTGAATTGGGCAAGGCGAAAATTTAAGTAATTGAAAAGCTACCGCCGCCTATGAATATCAAAGCGATTAGAAGTTTCCTAGGGCATGCATGTTTTTACCGACGATTCATTAAGGACTTTTTAAAAATTACTAAGCCACTTACCCACCATCTCGAAAAAGAAACTGCTTTTGTTTTTGATAACTCTTGTCTTGCAGCGTTTGAATTAATTAAATCTAAAATTATAAATGCTCCAATTATGATTGCCCCAGTTTGGGATTTATCCTTTGAAATAATGTGTGATGTGAGTAATTTTACCGTAGGTGCGTTTCTAGGACAACGAATTGCTAAGCACTTTCATCCAATCTACTATGCAAGTAAAACTCTAACTTCCGGTCAAGAAAACTACACCACTACCGAAAAGGAACTATTAGCTGTTATTTTTTCTTTCAATAAATTCCGACCATACATTACTCTCTCTAAGTTTGTCATTTTTACGGATCATTCCGCTTTGAAGTTCCTCCTTTCTAAACCGGATGCCAAGCCGTGTCTTATTCATAGGACCCTCTTACTTCAAGAATTTGACTTGGAGATCCAGGATAGGAATGGAGCAGAAAATCTAGCGGCTGATCATCTTCCTCGCCTCGAGAATCCTGAACTAGGCATTTTAAATGAACATTTTATTAATGATTCTTTTCCAGATGAACGAATTTTAAATGTTTCCTCATCTAGACCTTGGTTTGCCGATCTGGCCAATTATCTCGTGGCCCGGGTCCTTCCAAAAGGGTACTCTTCTCAGCAAAAGAAGAAATTCTTTCCTGAGTTGAAGTATTATTTTTGGGAGGACCCCTTTCTATTTCGAATTTGTGTGGACCAGGCGGTAAGAAGATGTGTTTCCCGGGAAGAAGGTCAACAAATCTTAAGGCATGTTCATGAAGGTCCGACTGGCGGGCACTTTCAAGCGAACCGCACCGCCCATAAGGTGCTTAGTGCTGGCTTTTATTGGCCAAGCATATTTAAAGATGAACAAATCTTTGTGAGCGGGTGTGACCAGTGCAAGCGGACCGGAAACATTTATAATAAAAATAAAATGGAGAAAATTTATTTTTCTTGAATGCGAAGTTTTTGATTTGTGGGGCATCGAATTTGTAGGCTAGTTTCCCTCAAGCTTAGGAAATAAATATATTCTAGTCATCGTAGATTATATCTCTAGATGGGCGGAGGCCCAAGCTTTACCAAGTAAAAATGCTCGCATCGTGGTTTCTTTTAATAAGAAATTATTTTCTCATATTGGTTTCCCTAAAGCAATCGTTTGTGATAGGGGAAGTCATTTTTGTGATGCTCAGCTCGCTAAAGATTTTACAAAATATTGCATTACATATAAACTATCCACCGCTTATCACCCTCAAACTAACGGTCAGGTCGAGCTAGTCAATCGAGAACTTAAAAGAAATTTTGAAAAAATCGTTTCCACTTCTCATAAAGATCTGCCTTTAAAGTTAGATAATGCTCTTTTGGCCAATCGGACAGCTTAAAAGACCACTATTGGTTGTACTCATTTCCGATTAGTCTACGAAAAATCGTGTCATCTCCCGGTAGAAGTATAGCATCGTGCGTATTGAGCGCTAAAGTTTTTTAATTTCGATCCGCACTCGGTCGACGAGCATAGAAAAAACAAACAGAATGAACTTGACAAATGGAGAGCGTATGCTTATGAAAATAATAAAATTTATAAAGAACGCACAAAACTTTATCACGATAAGAACTTGCGCCATCCTAAAACGTTTAAACTTGGCGATCAAGTTCTTCTTTTCATTTCTCGCTTACGTCTTTTTCCTTGCAAGCTTAAATCTAGATGGTCTGGACCGTTTACGGTCAAGCAAGTCTTTTATTACGTAACTGGGTTACTCTCGCACCTGTATAAGGGTGACTTTAAAGTAAATGGACATAGACTGAAACTTTATCTTTCTAATGATTTTGTGTCTCCTGCAAAGGAGGAACTTATTTTGGACTCTTGAATATTTATCTTCAAGAGGACTTTTATTTTATTTTTGACTTCTTAATAATTATGAAACTCTTATTATTCAGTCTCTCTTTTATTTTATTACGTCGAGCTCAAACGATGCTTTAAACAAAGGGCGCTCTTGGGAGACAACCCAAGTTATTTTTTTTGTTTTCTTTATTTTTCACTTTTTGCCCCGGACGGCCCCGATAAGTTAATATTTCTGTGATCCTCTTCTCCAACGCTGTTGTATCCATCACAAAGTCAAATGAAGATGTTTCATGAAGACCCAAAGTGCAAGCGTAGGGGAGCAGCCTCACTCAGTTTTCGCAGCAAATAAATCTGGTGTAGTACTTGTGTTTCAATTTTGTACTTTCATTCTCTCTCGTTATCTAACCTCCTTTCTCCATTGAGGACAATGTCAACTTTAAGCTTGGGGGAGGACTTCCTCCTTATTTTCGCTAAAAAACTAAAAATTATATATATATATGATTTTTATTTTAAATAAATTTAGATCTTTCAATAGTATCACTAGCTCTTGTTTTGACTTTCTCAAAATCTCATATAAATAACTTAGCTAATTATAAATTTTCTAATCAATCATTTTAATTACACTTCACAAGTTAAATTTTGGTCTTGCTGTGTTTCTAATTCATGATAGCATGTCAAAGTGAAATGTGTTTCTAAAACATGCATTTTTATTATGGTTTTTCATATTTTTTTTATTTTCTTTACTTTCATAAAAATCTTTCATCCACTATTTTTTCTTTTTTTTTTGATAATTTTTTTTTAAAGTCAGCATTTGATTAACGTAGTATATGTGAACGATTCTAGACACATATTATACTTATTTTTAATATAAGTTCATTAGTCTCTTTTAAATTTCTAAGACCCACTTTTTGAAATTTTTCAAAACTAATGCTTTAGGCAAAACTCTAAGAGCTTTAAAATGATGTAGGCCGTGTTTTTGTTTTCGTTTGAGCCTTCTGGCCAACCAAAAAAAAACTTTTCCCCTAGTTAGCCACTTTTGAGCCTTCTTCCAGATTTCAATTTTATAGCTCCACTTATCATTTTCACCAAAGTCAAATTCTTCCAACCCTTTTTATCACACTAAAATTTTTTAGCTTCATAAATTTAATGTTGTGATAAGATTGCTTTGTGACCTTTGGAAAACCTTTGGAAAAAGTATGCTTAAAAGTTATGTTTCTTTTTATGGCCAATTTCAAAATATTGATGGCATTCGTTTTGAAAAAGAATGAAAAAGAAAAAAAAACATATATATATAATATATATATATATAGAGAGAGAGAGAGAGAGAGAGAAAAAAAAGGAAAAGCCCATGTTATATTTGAAATTTTGAAGCTCTTTATTTTGGTTTAGCGTGATTTTAAGCCTTCGTGTTTATCTTTGAATTCCATTCCTCATTATATGCCTAAACCAAACATTTCAGTCCTATTAAGTCCTGTTGATTCATGCTCCTAGATTTTTCTTTTAAGGTAAGTAAAGAAAAATAGCAGACTAGTTGAGTCTTGGATTTAAATTTAGATTTTGTTCTTTGTTTAAATTTGGTATAAAAATCCTCTTAAAATCTAGTAACATTTTAATGCGTTTTTCGAATGAAGTGACCTTGCTTAGGATTATTTAAGAAACAAAAAAAATAAAAAAAAAATTTTGGATTAATTATTTTTGATAGTTAAGTTTATAAAAATTGAAACCATGTTTAAGTAATTGTTTTAGGTTTACATTTCACCTCGTCCCTACTTAGAATTTCGCATGGTACTTGTGTTGCATAATTAGAATTCTCCTGATTAGTCACTTGTTATTTTAGCTAGTTTTTATATCTTTGCTTGGGGACAAGCAAAGCTTAAGCTTGGGGGAATTTGATAGTTCGTTTTGTATTCTAAACTATTAGGGTATTTTCTAGTAATTAATATACAAACCATGTCTTGTATGCTTATATATTGGCCTCTTTTGTATATAATTTTGTCACTAACATGTTTCTTTCTTTTTTTAGGTTTTTGTCAAATTTTGCTATGACACGCCCCCGGCCACGCCCTCCCCGGGTGTGTAACAAGAGCGTGTAACCAAGTGGAATGAAGCCGTCAGTCTGAAGTAAGTCTCCAGCTAAAATCAGCTCACACGCCCATGGTCACGCCCTCCCCGGGCGTGTCTGACAAGTGTGTCCCGCCAAGTCCCGAAAAGTCAGTTCGGCGCTTAATTTCGACGCGCCAAAGTCGCGCCGAATCTGACATGCCTAGGTGTCATGCCCTCTTAGGGCGTGTCCGAGGGGCGTGTAATCCAGCCACTGCGCTATACATTAATTCCAACGCTCCATATGTCGTGTCGAGTCCAACAATCCCTATTGTCATGCCCTGCATGGGCGTGTCATAGGCGTGACCCAGCTAGAAAAAATTCAATAAATAGGGATCATCTTCAAGGGTTGGGAATCCAGACCTTGGGATGAAAGGTGCTGCTATTTTAGAGTAGTTCTAGTTTTAAGCACTTCTCTCCCTCCTCCTCATTTCAAGTTTTTTTATTTTTTAGTTTTCATGCAAATCCTTGTAGGGTTCTTGTACTATTTTTTCATCGCACTAAGAAATAAAATAGCTAGTTATTCTCTTTCTCTTCTTCTCGGTATCAGTTTTCATATTATAAATATAATTTTCTTTTTCTACACCATGAGTAACTAAATCCTCCTTATACTCGATCTTGATGATCCGAGGTTTGAGTTTATTAAGTTATGATGCTCTAGTTTTCTTTTTTCTTTATAAAGCCTAGACCTTGATTTATTATTGATTAATCATGTTTGGATAAGTATTATCGATGTACGTTTTCCATCTTTGTTTCCGCTCATTGTTAGCCGAAAGGCTCGTAGTTCGGAGTGAATATTCAAGAGTAAACAGTGTTATACGCACCCGTCGAGAGAGGCAGACGTTAAATCTTCTGGATTGGAATAAAAACTTAATAGAGAGGTTCACAGTGTAAGACGAGTTTTAGGCCTCTGACTTGAGCGAGAGTTTGGTCGGACCTTCCTAAACTAAATAGGGCACGATTTCGTGAGAAGCGTGCTCATGCTTTAGGAACCTCCATGGTCAAGGTCCTGGGCTTTATTAAGTGAAAGCCTATTATCGCATTTTTTTAGTCAACTCCTACTGAGGTGATTCTCGATCGGGTGTTTCTCCTTATCATAGTTTAACCCCCCTCGTTTCAATAAGAAGTTTAAGTGTTGGCGTTTTATTTTTCTGCAATTAATCTTTTCTTATGATTTAGTTAGTCAAATTTAAACAATCTTCCGGTAGGATAATAGTAGAAGCGTGAGTAGCAGTACTTGACAACCCCGAGTTTAAATACGACCTTGGTACTACAATTCGATAGGTACACTTGCCTTTTCGGGTTGATAGAATTTATTTACACCAGATGTTGAGGAGACTGGGCGGTCTTATGTCTAACCACAACGGTCTGCTTCTCTCAACAGTTTGGCAGTTTCTCTCAGCGGTCTGTTGGTGAACCTCAGCTAGCAGTATTAGGAATAGTCAAAGCAATGTCCTGGGTGTTAGCCACTGCAGCGGTATGGCAGAAAGCCTCAGCAGTGGTCTGGTGATTAACCACAATAGTAGTTTGGAGGTTAGCTGCAACGGTCTTGGTATAGCCGTAATAGTAGCGTGTGTGTTAGACGCAGCGGTCTAGAAGAAGCCACAATAGCGGACAGATGGCTAACCACAACTGCAGTATGGTGGCAACCCGGAGTTGTATTCTTGTGGCTTGCAGTATCTACGGACTTATGGTTAGCCGCAACTGTGGTCTGGTGGCAACCCGCAGTTGCGATCTAGTGGCCTCGACAAACGGACTTCCCTAGCAATGCGACAGCTTTGCATAGTTGTCGCTGGGTGTTCAGTTATTAATGGTATATTGTGAAGTTTGACCATGTTAAATCACATAGGCCGCTCAACCTATATTTAGTCCCACATCGATTATTGTATTCACTCATCTCCCTCGTTTTCTATAAATAAGGGGGCATACCTATGTAATGATTTTCTTTTTGGAGCAATAAAATTTGCGGTTTATTTAGCTCTTTTTCACATGGTATTAGAGTGAACTGATCCATTGCTCCAATTAGATAGCAGTTTGTTTGTTTAACTGCGCGACCTCTTCTTCCAGTTTCTACGGGTGTCTTCCCATCGCTTTTTCCCTCCCTTGCTGGTAACTTTTTTTGTGACTTATTCCTTGCCCATTTCTGTTCGCGTGATTTCTCTTCTCTTTTGCCAGCACATCTTTTTGGTCGCGGCATCTGTCCTATAGTTGGTGTGTTGTCACCGTGATCGTGCGGTCTCTCCTCTTGTTCGTACGGTTTGTTTGTGTATTTTGTTCGTGCGGTTTGTTTTGGGAAACCGTTCGGTTTCTATCTATTTTCTATGGACACTCCTTCTACTTTCTCTACTTATTCTTTTTCTACTTCTAGTAATTGGGGACTGCTTTGAAGCTTACAGGTCCTGATTATCCTGACTGGAGTGTGTCCTTCATTTTTCTTTTGCGTTCTCAATGCAAATGTCATCATTTGACAAATGACCCTCCTCCTTCTGGATCAATTTCTTTTGATGATTGGGATGCTTCTAATGTGTTGGTGCGGAGTTGGTTTGCCAACAATTTGTCTGAGGAGTGCCATCCTATCATACGACATGATCCAATGATCAAGGTTGCCTGGAATCATCTTGCTGCATTATATTCTAAGGGAGCCCAGACTTCGCGCATTTATACTCCGTATGCTGATCTTTTCGCTTGACTAGTCATGACTCCTACTTCTGCCTATCAGGAGGTTAAGACTCTTTGTACTGAACTTATTCAGATTGACCTTTTTCTGCTGATCTGGCTGAGCAACACTGGCATTTTCAGAAGCTTCTTGTTATTTTCCATCTGTTTCTCCTACCGGATTCCTGTGATATGATTTTCAAGCAAATTCTTGGATACACCGACTCTGGATGCTATTACTTCTTGGATATCTTCTATTACTACTCTTCTTCAGCGTCCCTTGCTTTCCCCTCCATCTCTGTCTCCTGATCTTGTTGCTCATCCCGCTCGTCATGACATCTTTGGTTGTCGTAGTGGCCATACTGTGGGCCATGGTGGTGGTTGTTGTAACGACACGGGTTTAGATCTCAGAGGCCGCAACTTGTCTCACCCCACGACATCGCTACCGAGCTGCATCCCAAGCACCCCAACCCATCTCCCTCCACAGGCGGGTTGTTGGTGGTCACAACCTCCCTTTGATGAGCAAACTCGATAGTTAAGTTGGGCCATACAGGGAATTCCCAGGAGGTCACCCATCCCAGTACTACTCTCGCCCAAGCACGCTTAACTATGGAGTTCCTTTAACTCTCATCACCAATTTAGCTGCAGCTAAATTGGTGATGATAGTTGAAGGAACTCCATAGTTGAGCATGCTTGGGCGAGAGTAGTACTGGGATGGGTGACCTCCTGGGAATTCCCCGTACGGCCCAACTTAACTGTCGAGTTCGCTCATCAAAGTGAGGTTGTGGCCACCAACAACCTGCCTGTGGTGGGAGAGGGGTTGGGGTTCTTGGGCTGCAGCTCAGTCGCGATGTCGTGGGGCGAGACAAGATGTGGCCTCTTAGCTCTAAAACCGGGTCGTTACAATAAAAAGTACACTTTCATTGTAACGCCCATAGCCGATCCAACGTGACAATGTAACGGCTCTGCTCTAGGCGACGCTACCGTGCTGCAGACCAAGCACCCCAACCCCTCTCCCTCCACAAGAGGGTTATTGGTGGCAACTCCTCCCTTTGATGAGGCAAACTTGATAGTCAAGCATGCAACACGGGGACTTCCCAGGAGGTCACCCATCTCATTACAACTTCAGCCCGAGCATGCTTAACTATGGAGTTCTTTCAACTCTCATCACCAATTCATCTGCAGCTCAATTGGTGATGAGAGTTGAAAGAACTCTATAGTTAAGCGTGCTCAAGATGGAGTAGTACTGGGATGGGTGACCTCCTGGGAAGTCCCCGTGGTGCGGGCTTGACTATCGAGTTTGCCTCATCAAAGGGAGGTTTTGGACACCAACAACCCGCCAGTGGCTGGAGAGGGGTTGGGGTGCTTGGGCTGCAGCCTGGTAGCGATGTCGTGGGGCGCTATGGGCCAAATCCTGGGTCGTTACAATAAAAGTGCACTTTTTATTGTAACGACCCTAGCCAATCCAACATGACCATGTCACGGCTCTGCTCGAGGCGACGCTACCGGGCTGTAGCCCAAGCACCCCATCCCCTCTCCAGCCTACTGGCGGGTTATTAGTGGCCACAACCTCCCTTTGATGAGCGAACTCGAAAGTTAAGTTGGGTCGTACGGGGACTTCCTAGGAGGTCACCCACCCAGTTGCAGCTCAATTGGTGATGAGGGTTGAAAGAACTCCATAGTTAAGTGTGCTCGGGATGGAGTAGTACTGGGATGGGTGACCTCCTGGGAAGTCCCCGTACGGCCCAACTTAACTGTTGAGTTTGCTCATCAAAGGGAGGCTGTGGCCACCAACAACCAGCCAGTAGGTTTGATAGGGGTTGGGGTGCTTGGGCTGCAGCCCGGTAGCGTCGCCTGGAGCGGAGCCGTGACATGGTCACATTGGATCGGCTAGGGTCGTTATAAAAAAATAAAAAGTGCACTTTTTATTATAACGACCCGGGATTTGACCTATAGCCCCCCATGGCATCGCTAACGGGCTGCAGCCCAAGCACCCCAACCCCTCTCCAGCCCACTGGCGGGTTGTTGGTGGCCACAACATCCCTTTGATGAGCGAACTCGACAGTTAAGTTAGGCTGTACAGGGACTTCCCAGGAGGTCACCCATCCTAGTACTACTCTCGCCCTAGAACGCTTAACTATGGAGTTCCTTCACTTCTCATCACCAGCTGAGCTTGGGCGAGTGTAGTACTGGGATGAGAAGTAAAGGAACTCCATAGTTAAGCATGCTTGGGTGAGAGTAGTACTGGGATGGGTGGACTCCTGGGAAGTCCCCGTATGACCCAACTTAACTGTCAAGTTCGCTCATCAAAGGGAAGCTGTGAGCACCAAAAACCCGCCAGTGGGCTGGAGAGGGGTTGGGGTGCCTTGGCTGCAGCCCGGTAGCGATGCCGTGGGGGGCTATGGTCCAAATCTTGGGTCATTATAATAAAAAGAAATTGGTATCAGACTACCGATTTCGGTCAAGCTTAAATGAATTCGTGGGCAAATTCACTTTAAGGGGTGGTGAGCACAGGTGTCTGCGTTATCATTATACCATGAAAAGAACCCATGAATGCCCACTTAGGAATAAAAATACACTTGTTTGAGGAACCTGCGTGTTCCTATAATTTATGTTTGCAATATTTTTTGGTCGCTTATCGGTGTTTTGCACGATTATAGGTGACCAGGAGTGGTGCTTGACCGTCGGAATGGCAAGGTTCTGAGGCAAGCTGCGCACCAAATAATGTGCCTGCAACACTTCTTTCAGCCGAGACCATTAGATTGGTGGCGGAAGCTATATTTGCAATGATCAATGTGCAGACTGCGAGGAAGGTGCACCAACCTGCTCCTACTGTGGAGCAAGTACCGCTCCAAGCGGCAGAGCCTAGGAGGGGGGAACAAGTTATGGTGGAGCCGGAGTTGCCTCGGAGAGCAACTTAGAAACAACTTAAGCATGCGATGGGTTTCCATCCGCTAGTGTTCTTGGGAACGGGAACCCCAACTCAGGCAGAGGATTGGTAATTGAGAGTCAACAGAGTTCTGACAGCAACGGAGAATGAAGAGTGGCAGAAGACCGCGATTGCAACGTTCTTGCTGGACGGGGATGCGAGGTTACGGTGGGAAGGGATGGAGCTATACCACCTGAGGGGAAGGCAGTTGGCTGATTTCTCTATGGAGGAATTTTCGAGGTTATTTATGGCTCGATACCTCCCCTCAGCTCAGAGGATCGCGTTGGAAAATGATATTCAAAAGTTAGTGCAAGGAGACAGCACTGTGGACGAGTATCTCCACGAGTTCACTCGTTTGGGTCGATACGCAAGCGCTACCTTTGCCGATGAGGAGCGCAATACGAACCGTTTCTATGAAGGGTTAAGAGATGATTTGAGGTTGTTACTTTCCGGGCCTATGGCGCAGGGTTTCATGGCCTTTTTCAACTCGACCCGGTCCTTTGAAAAGGACATGAAGAATGTTCAAGCGAAGAAGGAATCGAGCCATAAACAACCTCAAAAATTGGTGAGAGTTGAAAGAATGGACATAGGCATGATGTGTATCTACAATTGAGTTATGAAAACAGTGCAGCTCAATTGGTGATGAGAGTTGAAGGAACCCTAGTCGAAAATTGGAGCTACACCACCTGAGGGGAATGCAGGTTGCTGATGTCTCTATGGAGGAATTTTCGAGGTTGTTTTTGGCTCGATACCTCCCCTCAGCTCAGAGGATCGCATTGGAAAATGAGTTTCAAAAGTTGGTGCAAGGAGACAGCACCGTGGACGAGTATCTCCACAAGTTCACTCGTTTGGGATGATACACAAGTGCTACCTTTGCCGATGAGGAGCGCAAGACGAACCGTTTTTATGAAGGGTTAAGAGATGATTTGAGGTTGTTACTTTCGGGGCCTATGGCGTAGGGTTTCATGACCTTGGTCAACTCGGCTCGGTCCTTGGAAAAGGACATGAAGAATGTTCAAGCAAAGATGGAATCCGGTGGCAAGAAATCGAAGTTTAAAGAGCCGACTACATCAAAGTCTGGATATCACAGGTTCTACAAGAAGGTTAAGACATCGGGTCTAGTTCCTTCTTCATGTACCTCGGGGGAAACTACCAACCGAACCCCGGGCGCTTGTTATACTTGTGGAAAGACGGGGCATTTTGCCCGCAATTGTTGGAGCGGACGTCCGACGTCCGAGAGAAAGCAAGGATCCACTAATGAAAAGAAGGGAAAGGCGGTGGAGTCAACCGCATCCCACTATGCTCCGACTCAACCGAGAGTCTATAACTTGGGCCAGCAGGAGGAAATCAAACAGGCCGACGTGGTGATAGGTACGGTTTAATTTATAGCAAGTTAGCTTTAAATACTATTACCTAGTTCTTGTTAGCTTAATATTGTTTGTATAGGCTTTGTTCTGATTGGCGATAGTCTAGCACGAGTACTATTCGATACGTGAGCTTTACACTCCTTTTTGTCCAAAAGTTTTATATCACGCATCGGAGCCCCTTCTTCGATGGATAAGGACAAATTGGATGTGTTGCTACCGAATGGGTGTTCAATGCGTGCGGACAGAGATGCGCCGTAAAGGTTCATATTGGAAGCCAAGAGTTCGAATTGCTAGCGTCGTTGATGCCGTTAGTAGAGCTCGACATTATCTTCGGTATGGATTGGCTTTCGGAGAAGAAGCCTTGTATCGATTGCAACCGTAAGGAGGTTAAGCACGGTGTTGGGTAGTAGACGATGTTTGCCGGATTGAAGGGGTCGAGCAAGACGCTGATGTCTGCACTTCAGGTGGTGAAGGTGGTTCGTGCTGGAGCAGAGCTATTCTTCACATTAGTGGAGGCTGTAAAGCCTAAGACCACTTTGGATAGTTTCCAAGTGGTATGTGAGTACCCCGACATGTTCCCGGGCGATCTTTTTGGAGCCACACCGCAGAGATAGATTGATTTCACCATCGAGCTAGTGCTAGGTGCCAAACCTGTGTCACGTTCTCCTTATACGTTGGCGCCTAAGGAGATGGCGGAGTTGAAGGTTCAACTAGAGGAGTTGTTGGAGCAAGGGTATGTGCGTCCAAGCTAGTCGCCTTGGAGCGCACCGGTCCTCTTTGTTAAGAAGAAGGACAAGAGTTTGCGGTTGTATATCGACTACATGGAATTGAACAAGCTAACTGAAAAGAACAAATACCCAATCCCAAGGATTGATGTTCTTTTTGATTAGTTAGTCGGGTCGTCAGTGTATTCAAAGTTGGATATGAAGTCTGGGTATTATCGCTGAGGATAAGGGAGTGTGATATCCCGAAGATGACATTCAACACAAGGTATGGGCATTTCGAGTTCACGGTCATGCCGTTTGGGCTGACTAATGTGCCATCGTTGTTCATGGATTTGATGAACAGGACGTTCAGAGTGTACCTAGACCGTTTTGTGATCGTCTTCATTGACGACATATTGGTGTACTCGCAGTGCGAGGAAGATTACTTCAAGCATCTGAATCTGGTGTTGGAGATGCTGAGGAGGAATGAACTTTATGCAAAATTCTCCAAATGCGAGTTCTTGCTACCCTCAATAGCATTCCTTGGTCATATTCTCAGTGGGGAAGGTATAGCGGTTGATCCGGCAAAGATTGTTGGGATACGGGAGTGGCCTGTGTTGTCTTCGGTAGCGGAAATCCGTAGTTTTCTTGGGCTTGCCGGCTATTACAGGCGCTCGTAGAGAACTTCTCGCAGATAGCGTTACCTCTCACGAAGTTGACAAGGAATGATCAAAAGTTCTTGTGGACGTAGGAGTGCATGCAAGCATTTGAGGAGCTGAAGGGACGGTTGACCATGATGCCAGTGCTAAGTTCTCCAAGAGGGACCGAGGGCTTCGAGATTTATAGTGATGCCTCAGATAGTGGTTTGGGTTGCGTGCTGCTACAACATGGATGTGTTATTGCGTATGGATCGCATTAGCGTAAGGTGCACTAAAGGAATTATCTGGTCCATGACTTGGAGTTGGCGGTCGTGATATTTGCGCTTAAGTTGTGGAGACACTATTTGTATGGCGTAAAGGTCGATATTGATACCCACCATAAGAGCCTGAAGTACCTATTGTATCAGAAGGATCTGAACATGAGGCAGTGGAGATGGATGGAGTTCCTGGGGGACTACACATTCAAGATTCATTATGTACCCGGGAAGGGCAATGCAGTTGCGGATGCGTTGAGTCGCGTGGCTCCCGCCCAAGCCAACTCGTTGTCGGTTCATGATGAGAGGCTAGTTCAAGAGTTGGAGGCGTTACAGATCTGTTGTGTGGACAAGCAGACTAGCGCCAAAGAAATGTTGAACTAGTTGGAAGTTCAGTATGACCTGGCTGATCGCGTTCGGCAGGCAATGGAGTTGGACGGTAGCATGAAGGAGCTTATGGATGCAGCGTTGCACGGTTCAAATTCCCAGTTTTCCGTTGAGGATGGGCTTATAAGGAAGGACCATCGTTTGTGCGTCCCAAGCAGGGGAAATCTACGAGCGGAGTTGATGTTTGAGGCTCATAATACCAAGTACTTGATCCACCCAGGGAGAATGAAGATGTACCGAGACCTAAAGAAGCTGTTTTGGTGGCCAGGGCTAGAGTAGGACGTGGCAATGTTTGTGGTTAAGTGTCAAACGTGCGCCTTGGTAAAGGTGGAGTGCCAAAAGACTGGAGGATTCTTGAAATTCTTGCCTATTCCAGAATGGAAGTTTGACGACTTATCGACAGACTTTGTGCATGGCTTGCCAAGGTCGCAGAAGGGGAACGACATCATCTGTGTGATCGTAGACTTGTTGACAAAGGTGTCGCACTTTATTCCTCATAGGAAGGATGATTCAGTCGAGAGACTGGGGAAACTATATGTGGATAATATAGTCAGACTGCACGGTGTGCCCCGCAGCATCGTGAGTGATCGCGATGGGCATTTTACGTCCAATGATTGGAGATTGGTGCAACAGATGCTGGGGACTAAATTGAAGTTCAGCACAGCCTTCCATTCGCAGACGGATTGGCAGACCGAGAGGGTCAACAAAACTATGGAAGACATGCTCTGCATGTGTGTTCTAGACTTCGGGAAGCATTGGGAAGACCACCTATATTTGGTGGAGTGTGTGTACAACAATAGCTACCAGGAGAGTATTCAAATGGCGCCCTTCGAGGCCCTGTGTGGTAGGAAGTGTCGCACGCCGTTATCATGGCTAGAAACGGGTTAGGCAGTTGTACAAGAAACAGGAGGTGGAAAGTGCTACTTCTTTGGTGCGGATCATTTGAGAGCGTTTGTTGATCGCTCAGGATAGGAAAGCTAAGTACTACAATGCCAAGCACCGGAACGTGCAGTTCGCGGTCTGTGATTGGGTGTACTAGAAAGTAAAGCCGTTCAAGGGTGTTTCGCGGGTGAGATGCTTGAAGAAGCTGATCCCAAGATACATTGTACCCTTTGAGATTCTGGAGCTGGTCAGCGAAGCGGCTAATCGTTGGAGGCTATCAGTGGAGTTGAGTTGATTACACAATGTATTCTACATTTTAGTATTGTGGAAGGCGGTTCAAGAACCTTCGTAGGTGATCGCAGTTGATAAAGTGTAGGTGGACGAAGGGTTGATGACTAGGTTCAAGCCCGTTCGTATTGAGGACTCTGAGGTTAGGTGACTCCGTAATAAGGAGATCAGGATGGTCAAGGTCCGTTGGGAAAATTGCAGTCGGGAGGAGCTCTCTTGGGAACGGGAGCAGACCATTTTGGAGGAGTACCCAGAGTTATTTCCTCAGGTATGCTTTTGGTTTTTTCTTATCTTTCCTTTGGTAATTTTGTGGAAGAAATTCTCAGCAAACTCGAAAGGGTGACGGGTGGCGTTTTGAGCCAAATCTGGGTTTTGAAAGAGATGACACAGCCTGGGACACAGGCGTGTCGTGCTCGGGTTCGGCGTTGGTCGCGCGGTTGACGATTTTGGAGTCAACGATCGTCGGGGGGGGGGGGGGGGGGGGTGGTGGTGGTGGTGGTGGTGAACACAGCCTAGGACACGGGCGTGTCCCAGGGCGTGTCCCAGGGCGTGTCAGTTACTCAGAGCCTTACACTCAACGATCGTTTAGTGAGAGGCGCATGGCCTGAGCCCAGGCGTGTTTTGGTCCGACACAGGCGTGTGCAATTCGACACGGGCGTGTCGAATGCCCGTGTCCTCCTCGGGTCGTACGACGTTTTGTGCAAAGGAAGTTACACGACCTGGGATATGGGCGTGTCCAAGGGCGTGTCTAGCACACGGCATGTGATACGGGCGTGTCACATGGCCGTGTTGTGCTCAGGTTGATTTGGACCTGTGTCATTGGGGGAACACGCCCAGCGACACGGGCGTGTAATGGCTGACACGGGCGTGTCAAGCCTAACAAGGGCGTGTCGGGTGCCCGTGTTCTTTTCGGGATGCGTCGGTTTCGACGGCGAATGGGTGAAACGGCCCTGAACACGGTCGTGTTGCCACCCGTGTTCGGCACAGGAACTTTAATTTTGGGCTGAATCGTGGCCGTCCGTTTCCTCATTTTGGGATCCAACGGCTGGGGGTTGTTTTTGTTGAGATATACCCGGTAATAGAGCTTGAAAACCCTCATTTCCATTAGTGTTCTCTCTTTCTAAAAGCTAGAGAGAAGGGAGAGCATGGAGGAAAAAGGAGAGCTAGATCCGGTAACTGGCAGAGCTTCAGAGATTTAAATCGCGAGCCAACTTCGGATTTGCGGAGGCAAGGAGATTACAGTACTTTCCATCCGCATAGATTTCCATGGCACCAAGGAAAAATGTTAGGGTAATGATTCTCATCCTAGGACATGTGAAGTCCTCTTTTCCTTTGCATAGGAAGTCCTCTCACGCGAGTGTGCGATAAGTTGAGGCATTCCTTGGGGTAGATATGTAAAGTCCCCATTGTGTAGTGTCCAGATGCGAGAACAGACATAGGCATGATGTGTGAAGCCTATCCGGACAAGTTGGTCTTGATCGGTGATGTTGCATTACATAATAACCGGAGAAGACTCCGTGTGAATGGTTGTTTTTCGGGTTTTCTACGAGGTAGATTGCAACAGGGAGCCTTGGGGACTAACTCCAAGGTGCACCCAGAAAACTGGGCAAATACGGGATGTTGCCAACATAGTGGCCGGGGAGCCAACTTGAACATAACCGGGTTATGTGAATATTGTGATGGAAACGGGACTCGGGGAGTCTTTACCTCCACATATGGCTTAAATTGACGTTACGGTATGAGCACGGGTCAGGCGGAACCGTACCCGATCTATGTCGTACGGTGGAACCGTTGGCATAGATGAGGTTCTTCAGCGATCTATGGCTTAAATTGACGTGACCAATACCAGGAAGACAAAATGCTCATAAGTTTTGTTGTCCAAGGGACGGTGGTGAGACGGGAACGTCTATGGCTAAAATTGACGTGACGTTGGCCGGTTCGCCGTGAATGTGCCCTGAGTGCACGGGGTGTGTGGTCGTGCGTGCCTACGCCTGTGATGGAGTGTGTTTACACTATACTTCTTTGTTATGCTAATAATGTGCAGGGAAAGAGCATCGCCACCCCGAGTTGGCAGCGGGGTCATTATAATTTGGTCAGCATAGCTGACCGTTGCTTTTTTTTACCACCGTGCGGTGGATTTTTGCTTGCAGGCGCTGCAGAGCCGAGCGATAAATAACAGACTAAAGACCAAGTTGCTGTGCTGGCCCTCGAAGGCATAATTTTGAGTGTTTTTCTTAGGTACTAATGTTTGACTGACCTGCGTGCCGAGGTTTGGAAGACACTTTTATTGAGCAAACTTTTGTAAGGCCATAAGGCCAATATTTGTGTAGTATACATTCCTATGGGTTTATTGTAGTGGACATTCATGCTTGGCTGGGTTCTTTTATCTGTGCAACTTAATAATTTACTTCCGCTAGATCCTCTGAGTAGGACGTAGTGATTGGTTGATTGGTTTTAATGAGTAACCCACCGGTCTGTCTGTGGTATATGGCATCGGGCCCCGGCCGGACCTACTGCTATATGCTATGCGACGGATAGAGGTGTTAAAATTTGGTATCAGAGGGAGGTTGGGGTGCTTGGGCTAGGGTCGGTAACGATGCCTAGAGCGGAGCCGAGACATTGTCACGTTGTATCGGCTAGGGTCATTACAATAAAAAAATTCACTTTTTTGTATTGTAACGACCCAGGATTTTGCCCATAGTCCCCCATTGCATCTCTACAAATTTTTGCGGTTGTTTATGGCTCGATTCCTTCTTTGCTTGAACATTCTTCATGTCCTTTTCCAAGGACCGGGCCGAGTTGACCAAGTTCATGAAACCCTGCGCCATAGGCCCCGAAAGTAACAACCTCAAATAATATCTTAACCCTTCATAGAAACGGTTTGTCTTGCGCTCCTCATCGGCAAAGGTAGCGCTTGTGTATCGTCCCAAATGAGTGAACTCATGGAGATACTCGTCCACAGAGCTGTCTCCTTGCACCAACTTTTGAAACTCATTTTCCAACGCGATCCTCTGAGCTGAGGGGAGGTATCGAGCCATAAACAACCTCGAAAATTCCTCCAAAGAGACATCAACCAACAGCCTTCCCCTCAGGTTGTGTAGCTCCAGCCCTTCCCCCCATAACCTCGCGTCCCCGTCTAGCAAAAACGTCATAATCGTGGTCTTCTGCCACTCTTCAGTCTTTGTTGTTGTCAGCACTCTATTGACACTCGCCAATTTTCAAGGTTGTTTATGGCTCTATGGAGGAATTTTCATGGTTGTTTATGGCTCGATACCTCCCCTCAGCTCAGAGCCATAAACAACTTCGAAAATTCCTCCATAGCTCCAAGTTACCGAGTTCTTTCCATTAGGGTTCTCTCTTTCTAAAAGCTAGAGAGAAGGGAGAGCAAGGAGGAAGAATAAGAGCTAGATCCGATCACCGGCGGAGCTTCATTGCTCCAAATCGCGAGCCGAATTCTGATCCGCGGAGGCAAGGAGATTGCGGTGCTTTCCATCCGCATAGATTTCCATGGCGCCAAGGAAAAATGCTAGGGTAACGATTCTCATCCTAGGACAAGTGAAGTCCTCTTTTGCTTTGCATAGGAAGCCCTCTCACGCTAGTGTGCGATTAGTTAAGGCGTTCTTTGGGGTAGATATATAAATTCCCCCTTGTGTAGAGTCCGTATGAGAGAACGGACATAGACATGATGTGTGAAGCCTATCCAGACAATTTGGTCTGGATCGGTGATGTTGCATTGCATAATAACCAGAGAAGACTCCGTGTGAATGGTTGCTTTTCGGGTTTTCTACGAGGTAGATTGCAATAGGGAGCTTTGGGGACTAACTCAAAGGTGCACCCGGAAAAGTTTTCAAATGCGAGATGTTGCGAACATGGTGGCCGGGGAGCTAACTTGAACATAACCGGGTTATGTGAATTGTGTGATGGAAACGGTGCTGCTCAATTGGTGATGAGAGTTGAAGGAACTCCATAGTTAAGCATGCTTGGGCGAGAGTTGTACTGAGATGGGTGACCTCCTGGGAAGTCCCCGTATGGCCCAACTTAACTATCGAGTTCACTAATCAAAGGGAGGCTGTAGCCACCAGCAACCCTCCTGTGGAGGGAGAGGGGTTGGGGTGCTTGGGCTGCAGCTAGGTAGCGATGCCGTGGGGCGAGACAAGTTGCGGCCTCTGAGCTCTAAACTTAGGTCGTTACAATAAAAAGTGCACTTTATTGAAACGCCCCTAGCCGATCCAACGTGACAATTTCACGGCTCCGCTCTAGGCGATGCTACCGGGCTACAGCCCAAGCACCCCAACCCCTCTCCTTCCACAACCGGGTTGTTGGTGGCCACAACCTCCCTTTGATGAGGTAAACTCGATAGTCAAGCGTGCACCACGGGAACTTCCCAGGAGGTCACCCATCCCAGTACTACTCCATCCCGAGCACGCTTAACTATGGAGTTCTTTCAACTCTCATCACCAGTTGAGTTGCAGCTCAATTGGTGATGAGAGGTTAAAGAACTCCATAGTTAAGCGTGCTCGAGCTGGAGTAGTACGAGGATGGGTTACCTCCTGGGAAGTCCCCGTGGTGCGCGCTTGACTATCGAGTTTACCTCATCAAAGGGAGGTTGTGACCACCAACAACCTGCCAGTGGCTAGAGAGGGGTTGGGGTGCTTGGGCTGCAGCTCGGTAGCGATGCCATGGGGGGCTATAGGACAAATCCCGGGTTGTTACAATAAAAGTGCACTTTTTATTGTAACGACCCTAGACTATCCAACGTGACCATGTCACGGATCCGCTCTAAGCAACGCAACCAGGGTGCAGCCCAAGCACTCCAACCCCTCTCCAGCCTACTAGCGGGTTGTTGGTGGCCACAACCTCCCTTTGATGAGTGAACTCGACAGTTAAGTTGGGTCGTACGGGGACTTCACAGGAGGTCACCCATCCCAGTACTACTCCATCCCGAGCACACATGACAATGGAGTTCTTTAGACTCTGATCACTAATTGAGCCAGCTCAATTGGTGATGAGAGTTGAAAGAACTCCATAGTTAAGTGTCCTCTGGATGGATTAGTACTGGGATGGGTGACCTCCTGGGAAGTCCTTGTACGACCCAACTTAAGTGTCGAGTTCGCTCATCAAAGGGAGGCTGTGGCCACCAACAACCCGCCAGTAGGCTCGAGAGGGGTTGGGGTCTTGGGCTGCAGCCCGGTAGCGTCGGCTGGAGCGGAGCCGTGACATAATCACATTGTATCGGCTAGGGTCGTTACAACTGTGGTTACAAAAAGCATCTTTATTCTTATTATGGCCGACTTGGTCACTTGGTTGATCGTTGTTGGACCAAATATCCTCATCTTCGTCGAACATCTACTGATTCCTCCAAGCCATCCACTTCTTCCCTTGCTACTTGTGGAACTGCTCAGTTGGCTACAATGGGTAGGTGGCTTATTGATTGTGGTGCTACGAATCATATGACCAACAATTCTCGCCTTTTTTCTTCTCCTTACAAGAGCAATCGGTTACCTCCGGTTCTTATTATGGATGGTTTTCCATCTCCGATTTGTGGGTCTGGCAATAAGCAAATTACTCACTCTCTTCAGCTGCAGGACACCATTTATGTCCCGAATTTTTCGTGCAACCTTCTTTTTGTTACTAACTCTTTGCAAACAGTAACATTATTAAGCTATTTTTACCACCTCTACTTGTGCTTTTCAGATTCCTCATTCCAAGGAGGTGATTGCTAATGGGACTAAGAGAGGCGGCTTGTTCTATCTTGATACTGCTTCTGCATTTTCTGCATCTTCTTCTCTACTTCAGTGGCATCTTTGCCTTGGGAATCCTCCTCCTCGTATTCTTTTTCAGCTTCTGCCAAATTTACCTCACAACTATTCTACTTTGGATTATGAAGCTTGTCTGTTTGTAAAGGATCATTTATCTACTTTTCTTGTTAAGTATGGCCGCAGTTCTTCTCGTCCCTTTAATTGGGTTTATTTGGATGTTTGGGGTCCTGCTCCCCTTCAAACTATTGGTAGGGGTAGTTTGTATTTTCTTACATTCATAGATGGTTTTTCCCAATGCTCTGTGATTTTTCGGTTTTTTATGCTTTTTATAATGAAATTCATAAAATTTTAATACCCCTCTTTAAACTCTTCATACTGATAATGCTAAAGAATTCCTTAATCATCAGTTTACTCCGTTTTGTTTGGATCATGGCATTGTCCATCAAACTACATGCCCGTACACTTCCAACAAAAATGGCGTTGCTGAACATAAGAATCGCCTTCTTTTGGATGTGTCTCATAGTCTTCTTACTCTTATGCATGTTCCCCGATCTTATTGTGGTCATTCTATTCTTCTTTCCTATTTTCTCATTAATCGAGTTTTGTCTTCGGTTCTCAATGGAAAGACTCCTTTTTTTATTCTTTATCCTGATGGGACACTGTTGGAACCCTTTTACGGATTTGGGCTAGGATCACTATCATTTGTTTAGTATAATTATTTTGACCCAATATGTATTGTCTAGGGCCATAGGTTATTCTTTCCAGGATTGCTCCTTCAGAAGAATTCTATAGAAGTACAGTTCGACGAATACAGGATTCTGTTCGAAGAAAGCTGAGCTCAATTCGACGAATGCCAATCTCAGTTCGACGAAAGCCGAGCTCAGTTCGACGAACTTATAGTTCTAACTCTGAGCTCAGATCGACGAATGTTGAGCTCCACTCGACGAATGTTGATCTCTTCTCAAAATCTTAGCTCGATGAACTCCAGACTCAATTCGACGAACTCTAGTCTCTGCTCGATGAATTCCTTTCTGTGTTTGATGATCTCTTTATAGTGTTCTGGAAGTTTTATTTACTGGAAGCAGAATGGTTTTAAATGACGTAATTTCAAACAGTTACACTCTGGAATGTTATGCTAAAAGTTTTTAATGGATATAGCCATTTCTAGCAGCATTAAATATGGATTTATCACAGAGTTATTATTCTAATTAATTCCCAAGGGCAGCTACAATTGCCAGATATGCTTCAGACGTTTCAGAATTGATTTAATTCAAATATTTGAATTCTCCTCAGGCATTATATATATACTTTCGGACGATTGCTGCTATAGGGTTAATCAACTAAGCAATATATCAATATAGATATACATATGTTTTAACAGATATTCTGCTTATGTCTTTGCAAGCGCAAAGTCTTCATCAGTCAAATACAAGAAGGCCTACACCCTGAAGAAGAGACTCCCCTCCTGATCTCAAATCTCTACTCAAATCAAGGGGAGCTTTTAGCTTCATCAATCCACTTAGTGTTCTCATAGATATTTGAAAGAGAAGGTAACATCAAGTTTTAGTTTACTTCCTAAACTTTGTATAGGGTTATAACTCCCTTCAAAAGTTAACCTCTTGGTTTCTAAGTCACCTGATCAAAAGACATAAGCTTGGTTTTTGGGCCCCTGATAAAAAGCTCAAAGGGTTGCTAAATCTCCCTTTGAAAATATATCTTCTGGTGGCATGGCACTAGATGAAAAACATGTAGTGGATTCCTACCATGGTGGTAGAAGAGTGGACGTACCCAGATTTATTAGGGAACCACTATAAATTTCCTTTTGTCGTCTGTGATTGCTTTACTTCCTTTATTTGTGTGCTGTGATTTTTTTTTCTAAATATATATCACTTACATTAAATCCGCTATAAAAATAAATTAAAGTTGTCAATATACACTATTCACCCCCCCCCCCCTCTACTGTAAATAAGATCTATCCCTCACTTTCAATTGGTATCAAAGGTCTGTTCTTTTGTTTTACTGGCTAACACCTGGACCCGCAGATCTGATAGATCTTATTTTCTCTAGTTTGTTTTTTCTTATCATGGCACAAAATAAGGAGTATTCAAGAACTAGACCTCCTATGTGTAGTCTAAATAAGTTTGCACTATGGAAGGTAAGGATTAAATTATACATGAACTTTATTGATGAAGATATCTATAACCCTATTTTACAGGTCCACCTCTACCATCTGAGAAAATAAGCACCAGTGTTGTACCACCACCATAATGGATAAAAGCCTATAGGAAAGTAAAAATTGTTGATGCCAAGGCTATGAACATTTTAGCAAAAATAATGTCAAATGGCATTTTTAAGAAGGTTGCTGAATAGCTAAAGCTATCTAGGTATCTCTCAATGCAATGGTTGTTGGATCAGCTGATGAAAGAAAGGACAGAAGATCACACTTGATTTCTCAATATGAGAATTTCAAAAAGGGTAAAAGTTAGTCAGTTGTAGATATGTACACAAGAGTCAGTCTCATTATTATTGAGCTGAAATCTTTGGAAAAGGATATTACATTGACAGAGGTCAATTATAAGATTCTCATGTTTCCCTAGCATATGGGATTCAAGAATCTAGCTAATAAGAGAAGCCAAAAGTGTTAATGAGATTTCTACTGATATTTTGTTGGGCAAGCTCAAATCTTATGAGCAGCTCATCAAAACAAGGGAAGCTGAACATATGACTTCACCTTTAGTAAAGAAGGAGAAGAGCATATATTTCAAAGCAACAGAAGAAGCAGAAGTTCTTCCACAGAATGAAGATCTTATGTATCTTTTGGCTAAAAGTTCTACAAGATAGCCAGAAAAGACTTCAAGAGAAGATCTTCAATTAACAAAGACAAACCAAGATATGCTAAAACACCAACTAAAGAAATTGTTTGTTATGGTTGCAGGAAAGAAGGACACATTCTTCTAGCATGTCCTAAAAATCAAAAGAAGGATAAGAAGAAGGAGAAATTAAATAAGAAGTACTCCAACAAACCCTTCTCTGGTAAACCCAAAAAGAAGGAGAGAGGTTTTGTTGTTAAAGCTTGGATTGAATCAGAAACTGAATCTTCATCCAGTTCAAGTGAAGATGAAGAAGAAGCAAAGGCTAAAAACCTTTGTTTGATGGCAATAAATGCATCATGCATCAATTCTGATGCTGAATCTGAGTCTAAAGAAGATACCGAAATCTCTACATTTGATTTTACTTCAGATAAATTTAAAACAGATTTTAAACTACTATGTAAGGATTTGATACAATCTGAGAAGGAGATAAAACTTCTCAGAGAGAAATTATCTGAACTAAATAATCTATTTTCTGAAAACTCTAAACAAAAAGAAGATTTGAAACCCTTAAAGAACAAGTAGTTTTCTTAGAAAATAAATTATCTGAGGCAAAGCAGTTTGAAGAATCCCTTAATGGGAGAAGCATAAACCTGATGAATATCACAAGCACAGTTAATGAAAGGCTAAATGTCAAACTAGTCTTGGGAGCTTCATCAAGTCAACCTCATCTTTTATAGGAAAATATTTTATCTACACCTACAAAATTTATTTTTGCCAAAGGAAAAGAAGTATTAGCTATCACAGATAAAATACTGAGGTTCTTAAATCAAAATCTATTCCAAATCAGAATAAAAATTTCCACAAAAATCATGTTCAAAATAATTCGTCGACCCGAGCTCGACGAAATAAATACTATTCGTCGAACAGAGCTCGACGAACTATGAACGCAGGATTTAAGTATAATTATTCAAATGGTGCTCGACGAAATCAATATGATTCGTTGAACTGCGATCGACTAACGTGGAATGCAGAAAATGAACATTATTATTCTGTGAATGGATCTCGACAAACTCACTTCCATTCATCGAACTCAGCTCGACGAACTTAATATAATTCATTGAACCTAAATTTTCAAAACATAAATTTTAATTCTTTTCAACAGTATAATCAAACACAAGAATTTATAAATCCTTTAACTTTGTGGATCATCCCTCAGAGAAGATATAATCCACTTGCTTATAAGGATCAACCTGAGTGTTCTTATATTTCAAATTATTATGAAAGAAAAAAAGGACCCAAGGTAACCTGGGTCAAAAAAAACTAATTAGTTTTATGCAGGAAAAGAACAATCCAACCATAGAGGAACAATGGTATTTGTCTAGTGGATGTTCAAAACATATGACAGGCATATAAGAGAATTTAATTGACTTCAAAGCAAAGCTTGGATCTAAAGTCTTTTTTGGAGACTCTAATTGTGGACAGATAGAAGGATATGGTAATGTCAAGGTTGGAGCAGTTACCTTTAGGAAGGTAGCTTATGTGAAAGGTCTCAAGCATAACCTTATCTCCATATGTCAATTATGTGATGAAGGTTATCAGGTATCTTTTAACAAATCATTATGTTCTATTACATCTGATAAAAAACAAAATTGTTATAATTGGAGTTAGACAGGGTAATATATATCTAGTTAATTTGAACTCTACTAAATCTGAAATTTGCTTGTTTAATCAAATAAGTAAAACAAATGAATTGTGGCATACAAGATTAGGTCATATAGACCTTAGGACTATTGCTAAACTATCCAAGGACAACCTTGTTAGAGGACTACCTTTTGGTTCTTATAAGAAGGAAGGACTTTAGAGGGCTTGTCCATTTGGCAAACAAACTATAAATAGTTTTAAATCCATATCTAAAAGTTATTCACCCAAGATTTTGTATTTGCTACATATGGACCTCTTTGGACCTATTGCAGTACAAAGTTTCGGAGGAAAGTCATATACCTTAGTTGTTGTTGATGATTTCTCAAGATTCACTTGGGTGTTTTTTCTTAGAAACAAGTCAGATAACATTAAAGTTCTTGCATACTTTCTTAGGAACATCAAGATTGGGTACTCTACTAAGATAGCATTGATCAGAAGTGATCATGGCACAGAGTTTGAATCTCTTCTGATGAAAGAATTCTGTGAGAAGGAAGGTATCAGGCATTATTTTTTTGCTCCTAGAACTCCTCAACAAAATGGGGTACCTGAAAGGAATAATAGAACCCTAATTGAATCTGCTGGAACATTACTTGTAGATGCTCACTTGCCCTAATCATTTTGGCAGAGGCAGTAAGCACAGCAAAATATGTTCTTAATAGAAGTCTAATTCATAAACTAAAGTGTAAGACTCCCTATTAATTAATTAAATATATGAAACCTAAAGTCAATTATTTCAAAACTTTGGGTTGTAAATATTATATACAAAATAATGACAAGAAATACTTAAGGAAATTTGAAGCCAAAGTTGCAGAGGGAATATTTCTTGGATATTCTCAAGTTAGAAAGGCTTATAGTGTGTTTAATAAATCTACCCTTAGGATAGAAGAGTCAATACATGTATCCTTTGATGAGACAAATATGTTTTACAAGGAGAGAGATATCTCTATCATAGATTATTTTTAGGTACCAAATCTATGTGAGAAAATGGATGAATTAATCCTAACACAACAGGATACATTGCATCCTTCTCAATAGATTGCTGATGATGTCAGTGATGAAGAAAATCTTGAAATATATGCTGAAAATGTTGTGGTCAATGAAATTCCCCAAGAGGAATTAGCACCACAAGTAGTTGAAGAACAAACTCTACCTGCTGACTTTATCATACTAGAGATCACCCTAAATCTCAAGTGATTGGAGACATATCAGCTGGAGTTCAAACAAGGCATCAATTTAATCAAGATCAGATGCATGCTTGTTTTATTTCTCTGATTGAACCTCAATCTATCAAAGATGCAGAACAAGATCCCCACTGGATTATTGTTATGCAAGAGGAACTCAATCGGTTTGAGAGATATAAAGTTTGGGACTTAGTTCCAAGACCCGAAAACTATCCTAACATTGGAACCAAATGGTTCTTTAGGAATAAGTTGGATGCTCAAGGAGTTATTGTAAGAAATAAAGCAAGATTGGGAGCTCAAGGATATTCACAGGTGCAAGGCATATACTATGATCAGACTTTTGCTCTTGTTGCAAGATTGGAGAATATCAGAATATTTCTAGTATTTGCAAAATTTAAGAAATTCATGGTACATCATATGGATGTGAAGAGTGATTTTCAAAATGGAGAACTCAAAGAGGAAGTTTATGTTGAATAACCTCCAGGTTTTATCTCTCCAAATCACTCTTCTTAGGATTTTAAACTCAATAAAGCCCTTTATGGTCTTAAATAAGCTCCAAGAGCTTGGTGTGAGACTCTTGTTAGTTTTCTTTTAGAAAATAAATTTAGTAGAGTCATGGTAGATAAAACATTATTTGATAGCCATCATAAAACTAAGATTTTACTTGTTCAAATATATGTAGATGACATAATTTTTTGCTCGACTAATTCAAACTTTTCAAAAGGTTTTCTGACCAAAAGCACTCAAAGTTTTAAATGAGTAGCATGGGTGAATTGTCATACTTCCTTGGTTTACAAGTGAAGCAAACTCCTGATGGAATTTTTATATCCAAATCTAAATATGCTAAAGAGCTAATTAAAAGATTTGGGATGTCAGATGTCTCAGCTAAGAAAACACCCATGCCCTCTAATGTTGTAATTGATAATGATGAACACGATAAACTTGTTGATCAGAAAATATATAGGACAATCATTGGGTCCCTATTATATTTAACCTCTAGTAGACCAAACATTATGTTTACCACCTGTATTTGTGCTAGGTTCCAAGTAAATCCTAAAAAACCTAACATAATTTTAGTAAAAAAGAATTTTTTGATATCTAAAGGGTTGTCCAAATCTAGCACTCTGGTATCTTATTAAGTCAGGATTTTAAAAAACTGGATTCGTAGATGCTGACTATGTTGGATGCGGAGTTTATAGACAAAGCACATCAGGAACTTGTCAGTTTCATGGTGATAGGCTTGTGTCATGGTTTTGCAAAAAGCAAAAATCTTTTTCTACTTCAACTGCTAAAACTAAATATATTGCAGCTGGTAGTTATTGTTCACTGATTTTGTGGATTCAAAATAAGCATCTAGATTATGGATTCAACTTAAACAATTCAACAATATTTTGTGATAATACATGTGCAATATCAATTGCACAGAATCCAGTCCTTCATTGTAGGACTAAGCATATAGAAATTAGGCATCATTTTTTTAGAGATAATGTAGACAAAAATAAAATTACTCTTGTTTTTTTTCTACTGATTTTGAAAGAACTGATATTTTCACTAAACCTTTAGATGAAAAGAAACACAATTTCTTCTTAAATTAGTTAGGAATGATAAATGGAGAGTCATTAATTTGATTTTTGTTCTGAGATCAACGAACTATACACCTTTTATCTAATGTAGATCGGCGAACATTATTTAGAGAAACTTTCGTCAAACGGAGATCGACAGATTAATTTCAAGTACTTTTTGTTAAACAGAGCTCGACGAAATGTGTTTCCTTTCGCAAAACTTTCGTCGACTGGAGATCGACGAAATTTATTTCTTCTGAGAATTTTCATCGAAAAAGAGTTCGAGGTTTATGTTTTTCGTCGGAAAGTGTTCTCCTTTTTAACTTTTGAAAACTTATAATTAGGTTTTCATCGAACTCCATCCAACGCTTTCTCCATTTTCCCTTGCACCTTATCTCTCTATTTTGCAGGCAAATGGTGATTTCTTATGCAATTCTCTCGGCGATGAAATTCGATGCAGGCTTCGATATAAACATTGAATCATTTAGTCATTCTGATCAAATCTTCCAGGACATACTAAAATAATTTGAGGCTCATAATCTGCAGTATTTTATGATTACAAGGATCAAACTTCCAATAGCTGAGATCAAAGAATGGGTACATACAACCAAGATTCAAGATACTTCAAATATTATTGGATATATTTCAGGAAATCTGGTTTCTCTCACTCCTGAAAATCTTCTTGAAATTTTTGGTTTTCTTAATGGTGAAGATGACATAGAGTTATCTAGTTTTGAGTTTGATAAAATGCTAGAAAGGTTGGGTCATTTACAAGGAAACCCTAACCATTTACTAAAAAAGAATTTTTCAATTGAATATAAATTCTTAGCCCATATTGTTAATAAGGTTTTGTTGGGCAAACATTCTGCTCATGATTATGTAACCAGACACAAGTTTCTCTTGATGTGTGCCTTGGTTAATCAGAAGTCTGTGAATTGGGGAACAATTTTTTTTATTATATTAAGAAGAAGATCTCCGGTAAATCTGGAGGTTATGGCAGAATCCTAGGGATTTTCTTACTGGCCGAGTTTCCTGAACTTTTGGTCTCCCGGACCATTTCTATTAATTCTTCAAAGAGGTTAACCTCTGCCCTCTTTTGAATATAGGAGAGGATAATCCCTAAGCCATCCAGGGCTATCGAATTTAGGATTACTTCTGAATGCACAAGGGCTGTTACAGCCAGTCTCTTAACTCCAGAAGAGGATCCTGCTCCTCCTAATTCATCTCCCCTACCATCTCCACCTAATTCTCCTAAGTAGTCATCTCCATCTCATCAACCTTCTCTATTTGAACAAATTCCATCATCAAATCCATATGTTGATTCCCCAATTCCTCAGTCACCTCTACAACCTCATCTCATTGAAGAAATTCCATCAACTTCATTTCATACAGAATCTCCAATTCATTTGTCACCAACTACATCTCCACTACTTTCATCTCCTCCTCACTTCTCTTTATTACATTCATCATCACCTCAATCTCATATATCTCCACCACATTAACCAATCCAAGAAATCATTCCTGATGATATTCCCCATGTGATCCCTCCTTCCTCTATTCCTCAAGCCTTAACTATCTGTCAAAGCTGTGCAAATAGATCTACTCCCTCTTCTTCTACTCCAAATCCAACATCACCATCTGCTCAAAATCCTACTGAGTTTATGTATTTTGATTTTACTCTATTACTTCAAATCTCATTGAATTCATTACTCATACTCTCAAGGAACTGATAGATGAAGCAGTGGCTCCTCTTGTAACTACTATCTCGGCCCTCGCTTTTAGCCTTGCCTCCCCTAATTTTGTTCATTCTTCTGTGGGCCTAGATTTAGGTCTCCCTAGATCTAGGCAGGGGGAAATGTTTAATGAAGAACCTCCATTTATAGAAGATCAGGCAGCAGGAGCAGTTTTTAATTCAGATTCAGAGATGATTTCAGTTGAGGAGACAGTTTTAGATCTTCCAGAAGTTATAACTGTTGGTGATTTCATTATTAATACCACAGTTGATATATATTCTTTTTGATCAGATTGTGATCTACTACACTGTTATACTGCTAGTTTACTAGCTCCAGTTTTTGAAACAGATCCATCTAGAGCGATAGTCTTTTATACTATTCCTGTTAATACTTCTGTCTTAAAACAGTTTTTAAAGATATTTCTACCAGTTTTATTCCAGTATCTCAGCCTGCAATAACTTTTCATAATTTAGTAGACGTTGTAGAGAAAGTTTCTTCCCCGCCCACTTTTGCATGGGATGAAACTCTAATTCCCAATTTTGATGATCTTCGTAATGAAGATATGGAGCAGGAAGAAGTCATTATAACTGTACAGCCAGAGGCCTAGTCTGTTGATCAGACTGATTTATTTAAACAGATTGATGATTTATATGATCTGCCTGAAGAAGAATTTGATAATGATGCATAGTCAGATGATTCAGAAGACTCAATATCTAAGAAAAGAAAAATCAAGAAGAAGGATCGAGCTAAGGTTGCTCCAAAACCTTCCTTAACTGCACATATTCCATACTACATTTTGCATGGAATTCCTCTCACTCCAGACCCTCCAAACTGGAAGAGATTTTCCAAGAATGAACAGAAAAACTAGAAAAAGATGAGGAGATATTCTTCACCTCCAAGGTCTAGGAAAGGACCACCTCCTCCTCCAGCAGCAGGATCTTCTGGTAATATTTCTCTTCTAAAATGCCTACTTCTAATCATTATTAAAGAGCTTCTCACGAACAACAGGATAGACCTTCAAGGTCAGACTCTTAAAGCAGTCAGAAACAACAATCAAGTCAAAGCAGTCAGTAACTACAATCTAGACCAGAGAGGCAACCTTCACCAGTATGTGATCCAGAGATGGATCTAGATTTCAGAATGGCAAGGTTTAAAGAGAAGGTTGCTCTTTCACAGATTAAGAAAGCCAGAGCAAAAGGCAAGGACACTTCTCAGTTCACCACCATGTCCTCTTATAGGCAAAAGGAGCTTGACAAATATTCAATGAAAAGCTTGTTCAATGTGGACAAGTACATGAATCTGCATCCAGAGGTAGTAGTTCCCAGAACCACCTCTCTAAAAATTATTGGCTCTTAGGATTTAAAGATGAGCCAAAAGGAAGCTGCAGATCCAAACAAAAAGCTAGTATTCACCAAACCATCTTCAGATTCTCCCCTTAATGCTCCTAAGAAAGACTCTTGATTTTTAATCTTATGTTTTGAAAACTGTGTTATTGTTTTTGAACTCCCAAAGCACTTTCTATATATGTGCTGAATGTTTTTCTGTTAGATATCTTCTGCTTTGTATTTTTCTCTTTAGATAGTATCCTCACCCAAATAGGGGGAGATTGTTGGAACCCTTTTACTGATTTGGGCTAGGACCACTATCATTTGTTTAGGATGATTAGTTTGACCCAATATATGTAGTCTAGGGTCATAGGTTATTATTTCCAGGGTTGCTCTTTCAGAAGAATTCCATAGAAGTTCAGTTCAATGAATGCAGGATTCTGTTCGACGAAATCTGAGCTCAGTTTGACGAATGTCGAGCTCAGTTCGACGAACTAAGAGTTGTAACTTTGAGCTCAGCTCGATGAATGTTGAGCTCCGTTTGACGAAAGTAGATCTCTTCTCAAAAGCTTAGCTCGACGAACACCAGGATCAGTTCGACGAACTCCAGGCCTGCTCGACGAATTCCTTAATGTGTTTGACGATCTCTTTGCAGTGTTTAGGTAGTCTTATTTACTGAAGGCATAATGGTTTTAAATGAATTAATTTCAGTCAGTTACACTATGGTATTTAATACTAAATATTCTTAAAGGAAATAGCTGTTTCTAGTAGCATTAAATTTGGATTTATCACAGAGTTATTTTTCTAATTAATTCCCAAGGGCAGTTACAATTCTCAGAGATGCTTCAGACATTTCAGAATGGATTTAATTCAAATATTTGATCTCCTCAGGCATTAAATACTTGATCTCCTCAGGCATTAAATATTTGATCTCCTCAGGCATTAAATACTTTAAGAAGATTGATACTATTGGGTTAATCAACTAATCAATAGATCAATATAGATCAACATATTTTTTAATCGATATTCTGCTCCAGTCTCTACAAGTGCAAAGTCTTCATCAGTCAAATACAAGAAGGCCTGCACGCTAAAGAAGAGCCTCCGCTCCTGATCTCAAATCTCTACTCAAATTAGGGGGAGCTTTTTGCTTCATATATCAACTTAGTCTTCTCAGAGATATATGAAAGAGAAGATAACATCAAGTTTTAGTTTACTTCCTAAACTATGTACAGGGGTACAACTCCCCTCAAAAGTTAACATCTTGGTTCCTAAGTCACCTAATCAAAAGACTTAAGCTTGGTTTTTGGGCACCTGATCAAAAGCTCAAAGGGTTGCTAGATCTCCCTTAGAAAATAGATCTTCTTGTGGCAGGGAACCTGATCAAAAACCTATAGTGGATTCCTACCAGGGTTGTAGAAGGGTGGACGTACCTAGTTATATTGGGGAACCACTATAAATTTCCTTTTGTCATCTGTGATTGCTTTACTTTCTTTATTTATGTGCTGTGATTTTTCATTCTATATATATATCTCTTACTTTAAATCCACTATAAAAATAAATTTATGTTTTCAATATACACTATTCACGCCCCCTCTAGCATAAATCAGATCTATCCCTCACTTTTAGAAATCATTTCCATTACCTCCTCGTCTATTTGGATGCATAATGTTTTTTCACTCTCCTACTTCTGAACGTGACAAACTCTCTACTCGTTTTGTCAAGTGCATCATTTGGGTCTATTGTCCGACACATAAAGGGAATCGGTTTTTTGATCCTATTCTTCGGAGATAGTATGTCACAGCTGATGTTAATTTTTTCGAGGATGCTCCATCCTTTTCTTCTCCCGCTCTTCTTCCTTCATTTGATAATTCTTCTTATTTTCCCAATATATCGGCACCTCTTCCAGAGCCTACCCTTTATCTTCTCCTCCTGTTTCCCATTCTTTACCTGAGCTGCTGCTACCAGCTCCCAGGCCAGTGGTTTCTTCTTTGGATGAGGCTGATATAGTAGACAGGATAGATCTTGATCTTCTGATCGCTTTTAAGAAAGGTGTTCGCACCTGCACCCAGCATCTTCTTCAGGTGGTGGTCTCTTATGCTCAGTTCACTCCTTTATATTGGATCATTTCTCTTGCCCTCTCAGCAAAGGTTGTTCCCGCCTCGTATCAAGATGCTCTTTTTATCCCTTATTGGAAGGCTTTTATAGATGAAGAGATACATACTCTTACTGAACGGGGTACTTGGACTCTTTTTCCTACTCCTCAAGGCGCTGATGTGATTAGCTATAGCTGGGTTTTTGTCATTAAGTTTCTCCCTTATTGATCTATTGATCTTTATAAGGCACGACATGTTGACAAAGTTTTTACGCAGACTTATTGTGTGGATTTATTTTATACTTTCTCCCTTGTGGCAAGGATTATTACAATCTGTGTGTTCTTTTCAGCGGCGGTCAACAAAGATTGGGAGATGTCTCAGTTGGATGTGAAGAATTCCTTTCTTTATGGTGATTTATAGGAAATTGTCTATTTGGAGCAACCTCCTAGATATGTAACTCAAGGGGAGTCTCAGTTCTGTACACTGCGAAAGGATATCTACGGTCCTAAACAAAGTCCCAGTACCTGATTTGACAAGTTTAATGAGGTAATTTATTTGGTTGGTTTTGCTCGAAGTGCTGCAGATCACTCGTTATTCATTTGCAAGACATCATCTTGTCTTGTTGTCCTTGCTCTTTATGTGGATTATATTCTTCTTACATGGGATGATAAAGAATATGTGGATATGACAAAGAAGCATCTTCTTAAGTATTTTATTACTAAAGATAAGGGATCTCCAAAATATTTCTTGGTCATTGATATATTTAAGAAACCAAGTTCTATTGTTCTTTCACAGTGACATTATGCCTTGGACCTCTTAAAAGAGACAGGCCTTCTTGGATCTAAAACTGCTTGATCTCTAATGTCTATTAGAGATGACAAGAGTTGGAATGGTCTAATGATTAACCGCAACAGCGGTCTGGAGGTTAGCCGTAGCAGTCTGAGTATAGTCAAAGAAGTAGAGTGGATGTTAGCCGCAGCAGTCTGGAAGAAGCCGCAGTAGCGGACAGATGGTTAACCGCAACTGCGGTATGGTGGCAACCCACAGCTTCAGTCTGGTGGCTTGCTGGGGCTGCGGACTGATGGTTAGCCACAACGGCGGTCTAGTGTCAACCCATAGTGGCGGTCTGGCGGCCTGGACCAGCGGTCTTCCCTGGTAATGTGACGTCTTTGCATAATTGTCATTGGGTGTTAATTTATTTATTGTATAGTGTGCGGTTTGACAATGTCAAACTGCATAGGCCACCCATGATGCTTACATCACCTAACGAACTGCAATGGACAAACGACACCGAATTATTCTCTCTAATTCTAATTCTACATTCATAAAATCAATTTATATTGTTCTTGATAGAAGTTCTTTTAACACAAGTTATTAATTTAGCACGTGTAAGCCTTTTTGAATCAATCAATATCACAACATTCACAACACATAAAAATTTTGAATCCTAACCGCTCCAATATTTTTTGTTCACTACACAATGTTCACTACCAAAATCCAAGAAGAACTTGACTAAAAGTACGATCCAAAATCAGTCTTGTTCGCTCCCAAAAATCTGAATATAATAATAAGGATCGCCAATCCTATAGAGATCTAATAAGAGGTATTTGCCAATATTTGGATCAAGCGAATAGTAACCACACGATCCGGATTCGATTAAAGAAATTGAAGAACATAAACAACAAAATCAGATTTTAAAATGACGAATTCAAAGCTGCGGATAAAAGTCGATGTCTCACAACCTCCAACTAATTAAGAATAGAATCACACAAGAGTAGATATTTTCGTTACATAATCCCGTGCAATAGATCTTCAAATTCATCCACAAGGATGAGTGGAGGAAACACATAACGAAGGTGGAAGGATCCACTTCCACGAAATTCCACGGTGCCGCACCAGAAGGAGAAGATGCACGCCGCTTTCTTTTGAGTCACCGGAGGAGGCTCTTCGTTGCAAGGGAGATTGTACTTGGCCAAAATTCACCAAGAAGGAGATATCTTGGTTGGTCAAAATCCCTAAGGGAGATCCTTAGTTTTCTACAAGAGGGAAGGAAGGGGGAGTGAGAGAAGAGAGGCTGAATGGTGTCAAGGAGGAGAGAGGAGAGGTGGTGGCCGAATGGTGCAATGGAGGTGGGAGGAGAGGGGGTGGCCTAATGGTTCCAAGGAGGAGGGGAAGTGAGGAGGGGCGACCAAACTAGCCAAGGGGAGAGGGAGGGGGTGAGGTCGGCGGTCAAGAAGGAGAGGGAAAGGAGAATTCTCAAAGTAGAATTAGGGTTCTTTTTTCATCCAAATCTACCTTTTAATTAATCAAGGAAGTCTATATATAGGATACACCACTCCATCTCAACCAATCAAAAATAAACTAGAACTACATGGTTATAAGCAGCCCATCTCAAACATTAAATTGAAATAACAATAGTACGAAATAAAATGCTACGAAATAAAAATGCTTAAAATATATAATTATAAATATTGAATTTATAATCATATATTTTTATATGAGGGTAACGATGGACGACATGCATAACATGTAGCGGAGATTTCGCTTGTCATTGGCGATGGATGTCACGATAAAATCCCATCCTCAAGCATGCGGCAACGATCATCCCAATCAACAAACTCTCTTTGGCGGGGATTAATGACCACATCATCAACGTCATCATGAACAAGTGTCGGGACTTCATCGCCAATTGTCAAATAGTCACGAGCATCACGAGCACATGGCGGGAACTCGTCGCCATCAATCCTCCCCCACTAAAAATCACTCATCACTAATGAGTGGCCTTGGAGAGAGCAGTAGAATAAGGCAGCCTCCAAATGTAGAATGTCGAGCTACCAAGTAATAGCCGGGAGTAACCTGTGAGGAATCTCCAAAACAACCAAGGTTTCCAAGACAATAGACAAAAATATGACAGGAAGAAAAAAGACTTTTGTCTTACCAACCAGTGCAAGTACTATGGAATACAAGTGGAAGATAGATACAGCAATAACCTCACTCCCCAACCCACGAGAACAAGTAGTGGGAGGAATAACCGACAGAGAAAGCCACTCTGGAGGAGGAGAAGCATACGACATAAAATCTGTGATGTTGAAAATAGGTTAAATACCCCAATCATTCATAAAATCCAAAAAATGGTAATATCTACATTTTCAATATAAATCAGGTACAAGTCAGCTCTCTTATATGTTATGTTCAAGATGGTGCCGATAAGCAACCGTTCAGCAGATTTTATGCACAAAAATTGTACAGTCAACTTGTAACTTGGGTACTCTCGGGAGTAATCCGGTATGTAAATGACAGAACTCACATTGGATAGTTATGGCCACAAGATTGCGTGCATAGATATCATGACATGGTTTAGAATAAGGTGGTGCTAATTGGTTTAATCGATTTAATTTATATTTAAAATTTAGTAGACTCAAACCAAGAGGTACATCCGTCATAAAATAAGAAGGGAGCACAATAGACGACCTCATCGTAGATGTATAATAAGGGAATTGATCAATCATAGGAATTTTGGAAGATACAGAACTATAAAAAGTTGTTACAAGACCGAACATGAATTCTAACAACTCACTAATACATATACTACGAGACATGTCCAACGGAGGAGCTACTAACGTAGGCAACACCAAATGACTCGGACTAGTTATAACAAACTCTTGCCCTATGAAGTCATCTAATCGAGTTACATGATCAGGAAGGAGGATTTCAAAAGTCATATCCGGAGGAATATCCAAGTCAAATTGATGGTCACACAATGGATTTATCATCAAAGGAAATTCTTCCAGATTAATACCACTAAAATCATCCAAGAATATACTTCCCTCACTAGGTAAATCTCCCAACTAAGTAGCTTTGCATCTAACTCAGAATCATTTGGAGACTCCTCAAGTACTATAGGTCCCGGACCCGTAATATGGTCGAGGATGGGTTGGATAATCATATGGAGTAGCACTTCAGAGAAGAGCTCCTCTTCGATGTCACAGGGGTAACCGAACTCTTCGACATCGCAAAGCTCGTCAAGGATGTCGACATCACCCTCATCGGTGGGCTAAGTAAAAAAACACTGGCCCAGAATCATCAGGATAGTCAGCGACCGGAAAATACCGCTTAGGAGGACCCTGATAAGACAAGGGTCGAAGGCTGAACTAGGCACTCGAAAGTATAGCGGTCTGACAAACCCCCAGTATCATGTGAAATCATCAAGGGATAACCCTCACTTCCCGGAACACTCTCACCCAGTGAGCTCATGGCACTCCTAGTAGTAACAACCATGGAATCTAGGACAATGGATTTAAAATACTACCGTTCCCTAATGATGAATGGAGGTACACAATGTTTAGCCCTACCAGACTGGGTAATGAATCAACCTTGAAGGTTAAGGTCACTCGTATCATCAGATGCGGCTCTAGTGCCCTGGCGTAATGTAGCCACTTCATCGGACATCCATGCAGGAGCGTACTAATTGGTGATGAGTCTTTTCATGACCGGCCAACTAACAGGGGACCCCAAATATTACTCGTTAAACTAGAAGTTTTGGGCTTGAGGCACTAACTGTTTTCTTGCCACGGGGACCTCGTGGAGGTCCTATGGGAAAGGACACTTGAAAAAACATTCTATCCCAACAAACCAATTAAGGAAGATCTGAGGACCTCCCAACTCATCGTAGGTGGGTGCAACATTCCTAAACGACCTAGAAACGTCAACTTCTCACTCAGGGCAATTGTCCAAATAATGGTGGGGTTTTCTAGGGGGTGGTGGTGTCGCATGCTTAGCCTTTAGTTGCACAAGCAAAACCCTAATCTCATCCATTAAAGGTTAATGAACTGGTGTCCTAACATTCATCATGGAATGCGAAGATTTTAATCGGGAAGCGCTAACATCATAAGCCATACTTAGTGTGGATGGGATAGTATAATCTATTGGGGCCTAATGTGCTTGCAAGTGGAAAAGAAAATAGTTTTTGTAGGCAAAATTTTCCTTGCTAGAATAAATTTTATAACTAATTATTTTTTCCCACCTAAAGATAGGAACTAAGTAAAATATTTTTTAAATTTTTTACTAATATAGGAAGATAAAACATGCAGAATTTTTTTTTTATTATTTTGAAAACAATTGAGAATTTTAGACCGTTAGTGACAGACCTGAATATTTTTTGTTATTTTGACAACAAAATGTGCAAGATAAGTGTGTGTCGACGTCCTTGGAATATAAGGATGGCGTCAATTAGGAAATTGACATGAAACTCCCACAGATACCAAATTGATGCAGGATACGTCACCCGACAAACCGCAATGGACAAACGACACTTAATTCCTCTCTCTCGTTCTAATTCTACGTTTGCACAATCAAATGATATTGTTCTTGATGGAAGTTCTTTTAACACAAGGGATTAATTTAGCACACGTAAGACTTGTTGAATCAATCAATACCACGACATTCACCAAACCTAAAAATTAAGAATCCTAACAACTCCAATATTTGTAATTCACTATGCAACGTTCACAACCAAAATCTGAGAAAAACTTGACAAAAGGTATTATCCAAAAGTAGTCTTTTTCGCTCCCAAAAATCTGAATATAACAATAAGGATCGCCAATCCTATAGATATCTAATAAGGGCTATTTACCAATATTTTGATCAAGCGAAAAGGATCCAACCGATCTGGAAATGATTAAAGAAATTGAAGAACATAAACAACAAAATCAGATTTTAAAATGACGTATTCAAAGACGTGAAAAAAAGTCAATGTCTCACAACCTCCAACTAATTAAGAATGGAATCACACAAGAGTAGATATTTTTGTTACCCAATCCCGAGTAATAGATCTTCAAATTCGTCCACAAGGATGAGTGGAGGAAACACACAATGAAGGTGGAAAGATCCACTTCCATAAAATTCCACGGAGACGCAGCGAATTGAGAAGACACATGCCGCTTTCTTCGGAGTCACCGGAGGAGGCTCTTCATTGCAAGTGACATGGTACTTGGCCAAAATCCACCAAGAAGGAGGGATCTTGGATGGCCGAAATATCTAAGGGAGATCCTTGGTTTTCTTCAAGAGGGAAGGAAGGGGTAGGTACAGAAGAGAGGCCAAATGGTGTCTAGGGGAGAGAGGAGAGGTGGTAGCCGAATGGTGCCAAGGTGGATGGAGGGGAGGGGATGGCCGAATGGTTCCAAGGCGGAGGGGAAGGGAGGAGGGGTGGCCTAACTAGCCAAGGGGAGAGGGAGGGGGTGAGGTCGGAAGCAAAGGGGGAGAGGGAGAGGAGATTCTCAAAGTAGAATTAGGGTTCTTTTTTTTTCATCCAAATCTACCTTTTCATTACCCAAGCAAGTCTATATATAGGATACACCACTCCATCTCCACCATTCAAAAATAAACTAGAACTAGATGGTTATAATTAACCCATCTCAAACATTAAATTGAAATAACAATAGTACAAAATAAAATGCTACGAAATAAAAATGCATAAAAGTATATAATTATAAATATATAATTTATAATCATATATTTTTAAATGAGGGTAACGGTGGACGACATGCATTACATGTAGAGGAGATTTTGCACGGAATAGGTGATAGATGTCGCAGTAAAATCCCATCCTCCAACTTGCGGCAATGATCATCGCAATCAACAAACTCCCTGTGGTAGGGATCAACAACCACATCAGCAACGTCATCATGAACAAGTGGGGGGACTTCATCGCCAATAGTCAAACGGTCACGAGCATCACGAGCCCATAGAGGGACCTCGCTGCCATCAGGTTGTCTTATATTTAGTCCCGCATAGATTATTGTATTGTCTCATCTCCCATGTTTTTATATATAAAAGGGGGCATACCTATGTAATGATTATCTTTTTTGAGCAATAAAATTTGTGGTATATTTAGCTCTTTTTCACACACTCAAGCCTTATGGCTAACAATCTTAGAGTTGGAGTTCCACCTTAAGACATATTGATATGTTATATACTTTAGGCCCTTAAGGATACTATTTACGACAATCTTTTAAGGGTCAACATGTGATCCAACGCAAAATGGGTCTCTTATGAAACATGAATTCTTATTCGACCTTCGATTGTTTTCATTGTGATTTTCTCAACGTAATCAAGTGATCGGTAAGAGGGTTAAGTTTAAGAGCACCCTACTATTCCACTAATAGATTATAGGCACCAATTCTCCATGAGGCGGTCATATAAGCTTGGGTAAGAAGTGATAATATCACTCGATAGGCGTAGTAGGGACATCCGAGTTTAAGCCTTAAGCAGTGACTCTCGCCTTAAATTCTTTCCTTGGAAACTTTGGGTATCCTCATACCTTAACCAATCTATACCCGAGGTTGATTTTAAACTAGGATAAGCCATAAAATCATCTTGTTAATTCAAACCAAAGTGGTGTCCTTGTTGGATTGGCCAAACTCATTGCTTAAATGGACTATTTTCTATGATTTTAACACATGGGCACACCATTGCTTCTGCTGTATAGTTTGCCCGCAAACTAATGCTTGAGTGGGGTGACCTAGTGTTTTTGTGTACTTCTTTCTCCTATGATCGTTTGTTCCTGTGATACCAGTTTCTAAGACACCTCCCCCCTTACCAGGGAGTTACCCGGGTCTTATGCCTAGAACTGCCGCCTTATGGTGAAACAAACTCACGGGTTAGTCATTGTCACATGGCGCCAATCCTGCCGGTTCGTACGATCATTTTAACCTTTAGGCCAATGCGAGAAAAGAAGTAATTGTACATAATACAACTCCACACAATCACAACCATCATCAAAATATGAAATAATAGTCCACAATGAGTACGATAAAAGATAGTAAGGGCTTATGCTTGGTACATTCCAAAATGAAAATACAGTCTACTCTCTCATAACATCTCTATGAGAATGCTATCAAACACTCATAATCATCACCTGAGGCTGAGTAGTTATAGTAGTAATGCGTTGGATCTGCTCCTCAGGTCCTACAACCTCGTCTTGTTGGTCATGCTTGCACTCTAACTCCTCGGCCACCTACGGTCACAACAGACAGTTAGTCATAAAGACTAAGTCATTTTGTCCTCGCCTCACCCACGCAACTCCTAGGCATCGCGCGTTAGGATGAAAGCGGAGGACAATAAGGGCAGTATCAATAATAAGCATGTGATAAGGGAACTATACTAGTATGAGTAAAATATTACACTATTCATGGAATTTATGCTTGCAATTAAGTGTAATGACAGTGGTAATGAACAATAAAATTGAAGGATTAATAAGCAAATAGAAGCAATAAAGTAAGAAAGTGTGGCGCAGGTAAAGTAAGCAACTGCTACTATATTACAATCAAAAGAGTACCCTAACTCATATAAATGCCCATACAAACTTATAAGATAAGATTTCCGAAATTGTAATTTATCATATAAAAGAGTCCATACTAATTTATATGATGGTGATTTGCTGTATGAATGGTCTATATTAAGTATGCATGTTATGATATATTATGTATGCTATGATTCATACAAGTGTAACTCACCCACGCGAATCTGTGATTACATACCTTTAGTTCCCAATTTTTGGAGTTATCTAAACTCTCTGGTACCATCGTTGTGGCTATGAATGCAGGATAGCAGGCACCTATACTACTAAGGTGGGTATACAAATTACCAGCCCTAGACCCTTTACATACCTCTATACATGTCCTAGGTGTACTATAGAGCCTCTGTGTACTAATTGTTGGACATCCCATTAGTCTTTATAATAGAGCATGCATTTTCAGGGATTGTCCTCCAAACCACAGTATAAAAAACCTACTGGCCCCTCAAACCCTCACACCTCATCAGAGTCAACGTACTGCCATCAGTGTGACAGCTGGCCCAGTACCGATGACTTGCCACTAGTTTGTTTCTATGCACATGCAAGTGATCTCAACCCAAGACTCCAGCTCACAGGACCAAACCGTCTTGATGTAAAACTTATCAAGCCTCCCACTCACAAGATTAACCCAACCTGATATAAAACCTCTAGAGCCTCCATCTCGCAGGACCAACCCATCCTGAAATAAAACCTCACGGGTCTCTATTTCATAGGACAAACATGTCCTGCCTGTATCACTCCAACCCCTACACGGGTGAGATTGATATATTGTTCCTTCAATCTCTTAGACTACTCTTATAACACCCCAAAAAGTAACAGGATAAGGGTCTATCTGAGCTGGATGAAAAGCGTCGAGCAGAGGGATGGATTGAGGAAGTTAATGTTTCCTTTTCTCTCTCTCTCTCTCTTCCTTGCTTCCTAGTTCTGGGGTAGAAAACGTTATGAGGTGCTAGGGTTTGGGTAGAGCTTGAAGTTGCTGGAAAAGATCTAGTGGGTGGAATCAAGGGCCGAAGCTATATCCGCGAAGAGGAGAGCGATGTGTTCCTTTGAAGCTGCGTAGAAAAACTTTGTCATGGCCCCGAAGAGAACTACAAGGGTAACGAGTTTCTCCCGGACAAGTGAAGTCCTCAATATACATATTTGCATGGATTGCCTCACCAAAAGGTGAAAAAGGGTGGATTCTAATAGGAAGATCGATTTAATGCCCATATATTCCTTCATTTAGGTCCAGAAATGTATAGTACGGAAAGACATACTGTGAGAAGCCCATCTGGAGAAGTTGGTCTGGATTCGTGATGTTTTTTTGCGTGTCGGAGAAGACTCTATGGATATGCGTGTGATGTACGTGTGAAATCTAGGATCTAGGGGTGTGTAAGATGCTGCATCAAAGTACTGGAAGAATTTCCAGGAAAATACCCAGAAAAGATCACAGTCTGGAGAACTGTTGAAATCGCTCTGCGACAGTCAGTATTGTAATGCGATAGCTCCTAGTAAGCTTATATTTGTGTGACCTATCTTGAAGAGACCTGGTGGTCACTGTATGAGAAACTGTGAGCTTAAATTGCCCAGCAATGGTGGGTACCAGCCTGAAATGGAAAAGAATGAATTGTGTCGTAGAGGCCAAGTACTTTGCTATCAAGTTAAGTAGCTCTGAACAACAAAGTCATTAAGTTAAGTGCCTCTGAATGGGAAGTTAGTCGTTAAGTTAATTACCACTAAACGACATAGTCATCAAGTTAAGGACCTCTGAATGACAAAGTTAACGGTGGTGATACGCGGGAAGCCGTGTTCACCGAAAATGTGCCCTGAGTGCATGTGGTGTGTGGCCGTTGAGCCTACGTCTGTGATGAATGGTGCTTAAAGAGCACTTTGTAAACACTACGATATAGATGATGACTTGTTTGCAGGAATGGTTAAATGCCTCCCTGAGTAAGTGGTGGGGTCTATATAAACGGGTCAGAAAAATGCTGACCGTTGCTTTGTTTGCCATGTTTTGGTTGGCCCTTTAGTACAGGTGCTGGAGAGTCAAGTGGAAAGTAGCGGGCTGAAGCCCATATACTGCAATTGGCTGGCCCTTGAAGGACCAAAGTCGAACATTTACAGTTTTCAAGTGTGGCCGGCATGCGTGCCGAAGTATGAAACCACTTATTGTAAAAGGAAATAGTTGTAATAAGGCTATGACCAAAACATGTGTTATATATATATATATCATTCCTGTTGTGTAGTGGACATTCTTGTTCGGTATGGGTTCATAAACTAACATATTTTTGCTAGAATGCTCTGAGTTAGGGTGCGTTCAAAAATGAACTTGGATTTGGAAACAACTTTTAATCTCCTTACTTGTCCATAGTATATGGCTTCGGGCCCAGGCCAGACCTTCTGTCATATGCTATACGACGGATGGGGGCGTTACAACTCCTGTCTAAGTTTTAGTTGAACATAGTGACTTAGGGTATATCCTAAACTTTCGGAGGTCAACCGGGTGAAGGGCTCATAGCGGTACTAGGGAATAAAATGGGCTGAAGCCCAAATCCCCTTTTCCAGGATAATTACTTTTATTTTTGACTACTCGTTACTAATAACCCACTCTCATTATTACTCTTAAGCAACTTAATGTCTTATGGCACTTATATGGGAGTGACGATCTTTCATCGGACTCCGTAACTAACACTTCCTCTTAGTATCCATGTTCACTAGCACATATCACTCCTTGGTGATTTGTCTTGTAACCTCAACCGGAACTTTATGGTAATTAATTTATTACCAACTTAATTAAGATTGACCTCTATAATCACATCGCAAGATTTACCCTTAAACAATATATTCTCTTGAATGGTATTAGATCTTAAGACCTCTTATATACTATATATTGTGCAATCTTATAATATTCTTCTGAATGGTTTTCATAATTTCTAAGGGGTCTTACTGGTCTAATCAATACTTCAATTTTCTACTATTTGCAGACCATGATGAAGTTGAACTAGTTTTATCCTCTAAAATGCGAACTTCATTATATCAAGTATAATTGAGCTAAAATTCATAACATGGGTGCTTCATGACTTAAACAAGGAATTATCAGAATTTCATAATATTACAGATTAATTTGAATATTAATAAAATTAATTAACTTTTTGACTTGCATTAATTATCAAAGGAAGCATCACAAACAAACTCAAAATGCTCTGATAAATATATCAGTAGTAAAAAATGATGAAATAACATGATTTACTAAATTACACAATTTTCTAGAAAGTTTTTACCCTTCATTTGAATTTATGATATAAAGGTAAACATGTAATATTGCACAGTAAGTACCAAAATAGCTTATCCAAAATTTATGAGAAAATTACAATAGGTTTGAAAGGACCTAAAAACAAGCAAGCCAAAATTTCATAATTTTCCAAATATTGTTAACCATATATATTTACTTAATATAAAAGTGCGACAAATTAAATTCTTGAACACTTCCCATACATATGACTTCCAAAAATTCAACTACCTAAAATATAAAGTTTAACCATGTTACAGAAGCTTGGATTTTTACTATGTTTTTAAGTTACTTTTATTTTACTAGTACACTTTTATTACAAAAAGAATTAAAATTAATTCCCTAGTGTTAAATTTTGGTTGTTCATATTTCTAGTCGAGCGGCTAGTTATTCGTGCGGTCTGGCAGTTTGTCCAGGCGGTCTTGTTGTCTGGTGGCTTGTCTAAGCAGATGCGGTCTAATGGTTTGCCACAAATGCGGTTTGGTTGTTAGTCGTGGCAGTAGTCTGATAGTTAGCCGTAACTACGGTGTTTAGGCAACCTATAGTTGTGGTCTAGCGGTTTGTCCTAGTTGTCTGTTGGCTACATACATTAGTGGTATGCTGACTTGCTATAGCTGTGCTCTAATGGCTTGCCGCATAAGCGGTTTGATTAGTCTAAACTGTGGTCTGGTAGCAACCCTCAAAGGCAGTCTGGCGGCCTGCACCTACTGTAACATCCCAATTCGCGCTAAGCCTCTTGTGAGCACTTTTAAGTCAAGATAGCTGCCTAGGGCTCAGGGAGTGTTGGCAGCTAGGCTTACACTTGTGTAAGGGAGGAGAAGTTGGTCCAAAGTAGGACATGAGTAGTGATACGGGTGTGTCCATACCCGTGTGGTGCTCTGGTGCCTTTGTCTCTTCTTTGTGAAATTTCCTAGAGAAGGACACAGGTAGTGAAATTGTCGTGTCCCTACCCATGTGTGTTTGATACGGGCGTGTCCAAACCCGTGTGGCTCTCTGGCAATGATGCGGACTCCTAGTTGTGTTTTCCTCGTAGGAATGGGTAGAGAAATGGGTGTGTCCCTACCCGTGTGTGTGTGTATTCTTCGAGCAGAGATCGACTAATATCGTTGACCGTGTTTCCCGAGCAGGACACGGGTAGTGACATGGGTGTGTCCCTACCCATATGCGTGTGTGTATGTATTCTTTGAGTAGAGCTCGACTAACGATCGTCGACCGTGTTCCTCCCGAGTAGGACACGGGTAGAGACACGGGCGTTTCCCTACCCGTGTGTGTCCACAATAGTTAGACAATTCATCGAGTAGAGCTTGATGATCATCGACCACATTCTCCCAAGCAGGACACGGGTAGTTCCACGGGCGTGTCCCTACCCTTGTCATTTAATTTCGTGTTTTGACGAATTTTTCTGGCCGCATCATTTTGAAGGGACTCATTTACTGAGTGATTAACCGTCCAATGAGAGGTTGACACGTGGCTATGCAGTTATAAACTTCCCACATGAAAAGGGGAGAAAACCCTAGCCGTTTCTACTCTTCGCTTCCAAGCCATTGTTGTAGAAAATTGCTGGAGAGAAAGAAGGTGATGGAACCGATCTTTTTCCCGTGAGATGTGAGTTTCATAGACTCTTGTTGTATCACCTTTGGGCAATTTTTACCCGTACTATGATATTTTAGAAGCTTGTTGTAGTTTCTTTTATTTGTTGTACTTTTGGACTACTATTACTTATGTGTTGATTGACTTCTATTTATATTCTTGGATGGTTTGTCATTGGTTGATATTGGTTAGAGCCGGTAGGATAGGCGTCTTGTGGTATAAGTTAGCCCAAGTGCTAGGGCAACTGTAAGGCGGCTGTTCTGGGCATAAGACTCCCCTCGTGTCATATTTTGTGTTCTAGGAGGGGGGTCTTTGATGAGTCCCATTTATATTGGGTTTTACGGGCACATCTGGGCTGGTTTTCTTGTCTTTGCACACTACTTTTGCGCTATTTTCTCTATTATTTCCCTCCTTATGCACTTTGTGGATTGTGTGCTTTTCTCACCCTTGGGTGCGCAATTGCGCATTTGATTATTGGGCGTATGCACGTGGTGCTCCTCGGGGCTTGCTCTGGTAGCTTTTACTGCATTTTTGTTTTGTTGGAGGGTCCGCCATTGCTTAGTTCTCCTTGCTTGCAGGTGGTTAGTTTTCCCCATTTCAGAGTTATGATTTGAGGAAAACGCACGACCGTGCATTTTCTTGGCGCACGGTTTGTTTTGGTCGTGCGTTTTCCATAGGTTATTCTAGAAAAGTGACCAGCCCGTGCGAATGCTTCACACACGGTTTCATCGAAACCGTGCGTGAAGGAAACGCACGGTTTGCCTGTAGCCTTCTTATTTTTCCTATGGTTTGAGATTACTGTGGTTACCCGTCCGAATTGCTTCATGCACGGGCAGATCACCCGTACGCGAAGGAAATGCAAAGGTAAACGCTTCTTCCTCGCAGGCTTTTGCGTAAAGGTAATATCGCACGGTTCGCGCACGATCGTGCGCTGAACCGTGTGAGACCAATTTTCTGATAATTTTCTATTTAAGTTGCAGATTCTGCAACGGCCAGAGAGATTCCATCCATCTCGCCTTTTCTACTCCCTGGAGTGGGAAAACAACTCTCCAGCCCATTTTTTGTCTCTCCTCAAGGGGAAGTTCTTCCAGCCACCATTCTCCTCTAAAAGCTTGCAAAAGCTTCGTCTTTGACCATCTTCGTCTTCTCCTCCCTCCAAGCTACAATCCGAGCTACTTGTTGCTATACTTGAGAAGCCCTCTGTTCAGATCCTACTAGACGACCATGAAGAGGACGGGTTAGAAGAAGGAATTGATAGCCCTTCTTGATCCCAGACGCCTTCCGAAGACCGAGCTAGGACGAGGATTGACAACCTTTGCTCCTGGCTGAGAATCTTGGAGAGCATTCGTGCGCTTGGTTTTTTTTCTTCACTTTTACTAAACTTGCCATGTTCTAAACCTGTGCTAGTAACTTGTAAGTAGATAGCATGCTGCTCGAGTTTCATCTGAGTTTGTTAATGTTGCTTTAATCTTTGGTTGTGTTTGAGCCATTCTAGCCTTTGCTAGAAGTGAACGCTTAGAAGAGGTGTTTTTGACCCTCATTAGTTCTTTCCCTTCCGCTATTACTTTTTTGAGTGATTCTTCCGGGCGATGCGGTGAAGGCGACCCGCGCTAGTTCTTTATTATTTTAGCGTAAGATATCCAAATCAATCACCTCATTGTTCACTTAGCACTTGCACTCGTTTCTCTAAATGCTAAAACACATGCTCCCTACTTGCGCTCAGCGAGAGATCGATACTCGGGGATGCTACTCCTCATTATAATTACTCGGCCGTGAACGGTAGTTTTACCGCTAGCGCATCAATATTTTTGTGCCGTTGCCAGGGAGCGCAACCGTTGCATGTGTTTTCATTTTTAGAGTAATGGGTGTTGCTTGATTTTTTTATCCTCTTTCGTGTTCACATTTGTTAGTTTGATTTTTGCCAAAGTCTAATTCTTAATGCAAGAAACTCTGTTAGCTTCTAACCACAAGGTGGATAACTTTGAACTTTCAGCGGATCTAATCGAGTTTGTCTCCCAGTATTATTTATTTCATGGGATCCAAGGAGAGAATGTCAGGGCTCATATCGATAGCTTTTTAAGGCTTTGTGGCACTTTTTGCTACGCAAGGGAGGTGCAAGATGAGGCTATGATTAGATTGTTCGTGTTTTCTCTTACGGGGAAAGCTAGACGATGGTATAGGGATATCGTCCCATGTGAGCTGACTATGTGGAAGTATGTTGAAGTTTTATTCCTCAGAAAGTTCTGCTCACGCGAGCTATTGACACGAGTAAATTTAGATTTGGTCTCGTTCGCACAGTTCACTGGCAAAACTCTTTTTGAGGCATGGGAAAGATTTCAACTGTTATAATCCAGGTGCTCGGGGTTGTATGCTTCTGGGGTGCCGTTTTTGCAAGCATTTTATTTTGGTATTAATGTGCGGTTTTGATATTTGTTCGACACTACCGTTGGTGGTTCCCTTCTTAACCGGACCACGGATGATGCTTGGAGGATAGTGGCCGATGTGCCGTGTTTGAGTAGCTGGTGGCAGATGCCCCTTATGACTGGAGCGGATGGAGGCTCTTGTTTCAAAGTTAACAATACGGGGGAGAGCGAATGCCTTTTCTGTGGGGTTTCTTGAATGGTTTGAAAAGTGGTGGCAATTGATAATACGTTTTGTAGCCTAAACTATTATCGTATTTTCTATTTTATAGTGTACAAATCATGTCTATTATTAGTTTATTTTTATCCTTTTTATGTAAATATTATTGCCACTAACATTTTCTTGTCCTTTTGCAGGTTTTCAGGAAATTTGTCAAAAATGACCTGACACGCCCCCCTGTCATGCCCTCCCTGGGCGTGACCTAGGGCGTGTCACCCGATCCCCAGGACTCCTGCTGGAAGGGACAGGAAAACGGTCAAAACCACTGTCACGCCCCCCTAACACGCCCTCCCTAGGCGTGTCACCAGGCGTGATGATGGGCGTGTCGCCCTCTGCCGCAAAGCCTGCCGCCGCATTAAATGCCGTTTCTCCACAGCACGAAAATAGTGCTATCACGCCCCCCGTCACGGGCGTGACCTGGGGCGTGACATCAACTTTTCGACGACTGACGGATTTCCGACCAATGATTTGGACATGACGTGTCTGTCACGCCCCCCTTACACGGGCGTGACCTAGGGCGTGACCACCGACGTACCGAAGCAATCATCCCTCCCGCCAGAATCTAGAGCCCGAGGTCAACATAGTACTGTCACGCCCCCTGACACGCCCCCCTAGGGCGTGTCGGAGGGCGTGACCAACCCGAGAAAAATTCTATAAATTGAGACCCCCCCCTCTCCATTTCAGCAAGCTTTGGTTGAGTGGGGGAGGTGCTGCCCCTTTGTTTCTTGATCCTTTCTTATGCTTTCTTTCTCTCTCTCTCTCTTTGTAATTTTTGTTTAACCCTAGTTTAATCTTAGTTTGTTTTAGCTTTTATTGTAATATTGCTCTTACTTAGTGCTACTTGTAGGGCTAGAATTGGATTTCAATTTCATGCACTTGTAATTTTAATTTCAATAGTGTAACTTGCCCCTTTTTATTAATAGAAGTGTTTTTTGTTTAACTTGTGTTCTTTTTATGCTTTACTACTCATCCCCCCTCCACTCCATTATGATTAACTAATCCTCCTTGTACTCGATCTTGATGATCCGAGGTTAGAGCGATTAAGTTATGATGTTTTAATTAATCTTTTCTTTTTAGGTTAGGACCTTGAATTACTCTTGATTAATCACGGGTTGGAGGTATATTATCGATATATACTCTCCGCCTTAGCTTTCATTCTGGGCTAGCCGAGAGGCCGAAAGAATGAAGTGAGCACTCAAGAGTAAAGGGAGTTGTACGCACCCCTCGAGAGAGGTAGACGTCCAAATCTCCCGGATTGGAGTAAAATCGAATAGTGGGGTTCACCGCGTAAAGCGAGTTTTAGGCCTACGATTTAGACGAGAGTCGGTCGGACCTTCCTAAACTTAGTTGGGCACGACTTCAAGAGAAGCGTGTTCAAGCTTTAGGAACCTCCACGGTCAAGGACCTTTATCCTATTAAGTTCAGATTTTTATCGCATTTTCTTAATCGTCTTTAGCCGAGGTGAATCTTGATTGAGTGCATTTCCATTTCATATTTTCTACCCCTTCGTAGTAATCACCTATCTTGTGCTCTTTAATTAACTGCAGTAGTTTCCTTTCTAGCATAGGTCTTTGTCTAATAGCTTTACTTAATTGCGGTAGTTCTCTTTCTAGTTTAGCTTGACTTCCTTCCTTGCAATTAGTTTTTCTCTAAACCCTAGTTTTCCGTCGATAAGATAATAGCGTTCGTGTGAGTAAGCATAGCCAACAGTTCCCGGATTTCAATACGACACTTGTGTCCCCTTGCTACAATTCGATAGGTATACTTGCCTCATCGGGTTGCTAGTTCGGTTGCGTTTATTTTCTTCGAACCCTAGCGCGCAACAAGTTTTTGGCGCCGTTGCCGGGGAACCAACTTCCGTTGATATTTTGAAAACACGAACCTATTAATTTTATCTCTTCTCTTTCTCATACTCTTTCTTTAAAATTTTAAAAATAAATAAATAAAAAAATTTATCACCGCTCTTAATAGTAACCAACCTCACAATTTTTCTACGCCACCTAATTCTCTCGAAAAGGGCAAAGGGCTTTATGTGCCACTGTCTTGTCTAGTACCTTGTGAACCCTTCACGGGGTAGTCCTTGGGAAGTTCGGGAGTTAATCTATAAAAAAAATCTATTTCAAAAAGAAAAAAAAATTAATCTTTTTTCTAGTTTATCCTTTTTTTCTTCCTCTTCTTCTTTTCTGTCCTTTTAGTGCATGACCCGCGGGAGTCCGTCGGTCATTTTGGACTTGGACCACGAAATTGAGCGTACTCTTCGGAGAAGATCGCGATTTCAAGGTCCTACTATCCAAGTGCCAGTTGAGGACTCCGAGTCATTTGCTACTTTAAGAATGGAAGAACCCAACGTAGATGAGGTCGTGCAAAGGACTATGTCCTATTATGTACGACTGAACCTCGAGGGAACAGAATCAATTATAGTCCGCCCTGCTATAGCAAATAATAACTTCGAATTAAAGCCTAGCATAATTCAAATGGTGTAGCAATATGTGCAATTTCACGGACTTCAAGATGAAGATCCGAACACACATATAGCTAGCTTTCTTGAAATTTGTGACACCTTCAAGATAAATGGTGTCACAAATGATGCGATCAGGCTGAGACTCTTCCCCTTCTCTCTAAGAACTAAAGCTAAGCAGTGGCTGAACACACTTCCGAAAAATAGCATAACCACTTGGAATGAATTAACTGAAAAAATTTTGGCGAAGTATTTTCCGCCAGCTAAAACTACAAAACTTAGGAACGACATCTCTGCCTTCGGACAAATAGACTCTGAAACCCTATACGAAACCTAGGAGAGATTTAAAGAATTATTAAGACGATGCCCACATCACGTGCTGCCTGTATGGTTATAAGTGCAGACGTTCTATAACGGGCTAAATCAAAGCACGAAGCAAATGATAGACGCAGCTTCTGGCGGTACTTTAAATCATAAGACCCTGGAAGCCGCTCTTGAGCTTTTGAGGACATGGACATGAACCCTTATCAGTGGAATGTGCCTAGGTCCCGCGCGAACAAGCCTGCAGGTATCTATGAAGTGGACAACGTCTCCCAGCTCACTCTGCAAGTAGAAATCCTAAGCAAAAAGATAACGGAGATGACTGCTGCCTTCGCCCTTCAGGTATGGGAATCTGCAACCCCTACTCCAGAACATTTAGATTATGTTAATAATATGCCTAGAACTGCTTTTAATAATTTTTCTGCTGCAAATTTTCATCCGTCTAGTTTTAATTTTCCGAATAGTTATAACCCCGCTTTAAGAAATCACCCGAACTTTTCATTGAGTAATCCATCGAATGCGAAGCGCCCACCCCCGCAAAATGATTTTTCTGCACCACCACCACCACCTCTTCAAAATTACCCAAAACCTCCAAGCTTGGAGGAATTATTTTCCAAATATATCACCACAAATGACGCCACTATAAGAACTTTAACCGGAAGCGTAAAAAGTCTAGAAAATCAGGTAGGACAGCTCGCGAAAATAATTTCTGAGCAACCCGCAGGGTCTCTTCCTTCCAATACCGAACCCAACCCGAGAGAGCAAGAGAAAGCTACAACTCTTCGGAGTGGGAAGCAAGTCTCCGGTATGGTAAGTGAAGAGCCCGAGGCAAGCTCCGCTCTCGCCTCTAAAAATCAAAGCTCCGCTCCCGTTTAAAAATTCCACCCTCTGCTGAAGAAGTAATCACCCCCGCTTTAGAAAATAATCTCACTCCACCACCCATCTTCAAAAATAATTCAACTCCTCCATACCCCTCTGAACTTAATAGACAACGTCAAGATGATCAGTACTCCCGCTTCTTAGAAATCTTCAAACAAATCCACATTAATCTTCCCTTCCACGAGGCTATTTCGCAGATGCCGAAATACGCCAAATATCTTAAAGAACTCCTCACAAACAAGAAGAAGTTAGAGAATCTTTCGCACGTCACGCTAAATGCCGAGTGCTCCGCCATTTTAACAAATGGTTTGCCGAAGAAAATCAGTGACCCGGGTAGTTTCTCTATCCCGTGTGACTTCGGTGATCTTTTTGTTAAACACGCGTTAGCCGACTTAGGCGCGAGTATAAACCTGATGCCCTTTTCGTTGTTCAAAAAGTTAGGGATTGGTAGCCTTAACCCCACGCGTATGAGTATCCAGCTAGCCGATAGATCCGTCAAGTACCCGTTAGGAATAGTAGAGGACGTTCTAGTGAAAGTCGACAAGTTCATCTTCCCGGGGGACTTTGTCATTTTGGACATCGAAGAAGACGTCGAGGTTCCCCTGATCCTTGGCCGACCCTTCCTTGCCACCTCCCGAGCCATCATTGACGTAAGCAATGGTAAGCTCTTTCTTCGAGTAGGCGACGACGAAGTCACATTTTCTATCACCCCTTCGATGAAGAACACCTTGGCAAACGATGACTCATGCTTTTTCGTAGACGCCGTGAGTGATGATTCTTCCTACTGCCTCTCCGACTTTGAAAAAGAATTTTCTACTTTTTGCTCCTCTTCTCTTACAACGGAATCACTGCAAGGAAGTGATGAATCTTCTTATATTGTCTTTCTGAGTTTGAAAAAGAATTTTCTGATTTTTGTTCTTCCTCTGTTCTTCCCACTGAATCGCTATAAGAAGCCGTCTTGGCTGCTAGCCCCACCCCTTGTTATGTTCCTTATAAAAAAGTTTATGAAGATGTTATTTTTGAAAAAGAAAGAATCTCAAAATCCTCTTATGAAGAACCCCCTACCCTAGAACTTAAAGAACTTCCTGAACACCTTAAGTATGCTTTCTTAGAAAAAGATTCCAAGTTACCAGTTATCGTTACGGCCTACCTCACGGATACGCAAAATGATAAACTTCTTCTAGTTCTACGTAAGCATCGCCGGGCTATTGCTTGGCCAATTTCTGATATCAAGGGCATAAGCCAATCTTTCTGTACCCATAAAATTTTAATGGAAGATAATTCGCGTATCTCTATCCAACCTCAGCGCCGTATAAACCCGAACATGAAAGAAGTAGTTAAGGGCGAGGTTTTGAAACTATTAGACGCAGGAATTATCTACCCTATATCGGACAGTAAGTGGGTTAGCCCCGTTCAGGTAGTTCCAAAGAAGGGAGGGATAACCGTAGTTAGTAATGAGAATAATGAATTTATCCCGACGCGGACGGTGACGGGTTGGCGTATGTGCATAGATTACCGTAAGTTAAATGACGCCACCCGCAAGGACCACTTTCCTTTACCGTTTATCGACCAGATTTTAGAACGTCTCTCCGGCCATAGCTTTTATTGTTTTCTCGATGGCCTCTCGGGGTACTTTCAAATACCCATCTCTCGCGAGGACCAAGAGAAAACTACGTTTACTTGTGTCTTCGGCACCTTCGCATACCGAAGAATGCCGTTTGGATTGTGCAATGCGCCAGCTACATTCCAGCGATGTATGCTCGCAATATTTGACAAGTACGTGGAAAGCATTATGGAGGTATTCATGGACGATTTCTCCGTGTTCGGCGATTCCTTCGATAGATGTTTAGAAAACCTCGAAAAAGTCTTAGAACGATGCGAAGAAACTAACCTTGTCCTAAATTGGGAAAAATGCCATTTTTTGGTGAGGGAAGGGTTAGTTTTGGGTCATGAAATTTCTGCTAAAGGTATTGAGGTAGACGTTGCCAAGATAGAAGTTATTGAGAAGTTTCCGCCGCCTACAAACATAAAAGCTATAAGAAGTTTCCTAGGCCACGCTGGTTTTTATCGTCGTTTTATAAAGGACTTCTCCAAGATCACAAAGCCCCTCACCCATCTCTTAGAAAAAGACGCTCCATTCATTTTTGATGACTCTTGTATTTCTGCCTTTGAATCAATTAAAGAAAAGTTAATTAACGCACCGATTATGATAGCTCCGGTGTGGGACCTTCCTTTCGAGATTATGTGCGATGCGAGTAGTTTTGCGGTGGGGGCCATATTAGGTCAACGCATATCTAAAAACTTCTACCCCATCTATTACGCTAGTAAAACCCCCACATCTGCACAAGAAAATTACACCACAACCGAGAAAGAGCTCTTAGCTGTAGTATTTGCGTTTGATAAATTCCTCCCTTACATTACACTTTCAAAAATCATTGTTTTTACGGACCACTCGGCCCTCAAGTACCTTCTTGCCAAAATGGATGCTAAGCCTCGCTTGATTTGCTGGGTCTTACTCCTCCAGGAGTTTGACTTAGAGATCCGTGATAAGCGAGGAGCCGAGAACTTGGTCGCCGACCATCTATCCAGATTAGATAACCCCTTTATAGAAAAATTAAATGAAAAATCTTTTAATGATTATTTTCCTAATGAGAAGCTGCTTTTAGTTAATACATCTACTTCTCCTTGGTTCGCGCACATCGCCAACTATCTAGTGGCTCGGGTGCTCCCAAAAGAGTTCTCCTCTCAGCAAAAGAAGAAATTCTTTTCTGAGCTGAAGAACTACTTTTGGGAAGACCCACATCTTTTCAAAATTTGTGCGGATCAAGTGATAAAGAGATGTGTTTCTTTTGATGAAGGAATTGATATTCTAAAACATTTGCATGAAGGTCCGACAGGTGGGCACTATCAAGCTGCTCGCACCGCTCACAAGGTGCTTTGCGCGGGTTTTTACTGGCCTAGCCTGTTTAAAGACGCCCAAGCCTTTGTGAGCAGGTGTGATAGTTGTCAACGGTCGGGCAATATTTCTAATAAAAATGAAATGCCGCAAAATTATTTCTTAGAGTGCGAAATTTTCGACCTCTGGGGAATTGATTTTGTTGGGCCCCTTCCTTCTAGCTTCGGAAACAAATATATTTTAGTTGTTGTTGATTATGTTTCACGATGGGCTGAGGCCCAAGCTCTTCCAACGAACGACTCCCGAGTTGTAGTCACGTTTTTAAAAAAATTAATTTCTAGATTTGGTACGCCACGCGCAATCGTTAGCGATAGGGGTTCCCATTTCTATAACGCACAATTTTCAAAAATCCTTACCAAATACGGCGTTACACATAAGCTGTCCAATGCCTACCACCCCCAAACTAACGGACAAGTCGAAGTAGTTAATAGAGAAATAAAAAGAATATTAGAAAAGACTATTTCAACTTCTAGAAAAGACTGGTCAGCCAAACTTGACGATGCTCTATGGGCCTACCGAACAGCGTACAAAACCGCCCTCGGATGTACGCCGTATCGGCTGGTCTATGGAAAATCGTGCCATCTGCCCGTCGAGTTAGAACACCGCGCCTTTTGGGCCTTAAAATTTTTAAACTTCGATCCCCACTCAGTCGGTGACCTTCGAAAATTTCAACTAAATGAACTCGATGAGTGGCGCTCTTATGCTTATGAAAATAATAAACTTTATAAAGAGCGGACGAAGCGTTTACACGATAAACACTTAAGGCACCCTAAAAACATTAAGCTGGGCGACCAATTCCTTTTATATAATTCTCATTTACGTTTATTTCCGGGCAAATTAAAATCTCGCTGGTCTGGCCCGTTTTCTGTTTTAGAAGTATTTCCTTATGGAACTGTTTTAATTTCTCACCCTGATAAGGCTAATTTCAAAGTGAATGGTCAGCGTCTTAAACTGTATTTCTCTGGTGATGATGATGTCAGTCCAAACATTATTAAGTTTCTGCTTCACGAACTCTAACTTTGAACTCTTAATTTTTGTTAAAAAAACAATTTTATTTCTGGACAACAATATTTTTTGGACAAAATTATTATTTTGATGCGTCGAGCTCAACGACGCTTTAACCAAAGGGCGCTCTTGGGAGGCAACCCAAGTTATCTTTTTCTATTTTCTTTATTTTATAATTTTTGCCTCGGACGGCTCCGACAAGCTGAAGCTTCCGCGATCGTCGGCTCCAACATTGTTGAATCCATCACGAAGTCCAAAGAAGACATTCGGAGGAGCGGCATCACTCAGCTTTCGCAGCAAATAAATCCCGGGAAGTACCTATCTTTCAATTCTATCTTTCAATTCTGTACTTTACTTTTCTCTCCTTCTCCAATCGCCTTCTTTAGCCATTGAGGACAATGTCTGTTTTAAGCTTGGGGGAGGACTTCCTCCTTCATTTTTGCTTAGTGTAAATATTTTTCTTTTTGTATATATTTTAAATATTTCCAAAAAAAAATGAATATCTTAAAATTCCAAAAAAAAGAGAAAAATTTCCAAAATCCAAAATAATAATAATAATAATAATAATAAATATATGTGTTTTTGAATAGTTTAGACATTTTGGTATTTCAATAGTACCCCTAGTTTTTTTTTTGTTTTACTCAAAATCTCCTATAAACAACTTAGTTAATTATAATATTTCTAATCGTCCTTTTTAATTATGTTTCACAAGTAAAATGTTGGTCATGCTGTATTTCTAATTCACGGTAGCATGTTAAGGTGAAATATTTTTTCTAAAACTCGCATTTCTATTATGGTTTTTTTTTTATTTCCTTTACTTTCTCAAAAATTCATCATCCACTATTTTCTTTTTTGTTTTTGAATAATTTTTGTAAAGTCAACTTTTGAATAACGTAGTAGATGTGAACGATCCAAGTCACCTATTATTTCTATTTTCAAGTCAATTTCATCAATCTTCTTTTATTATCTAGGACTCGCTTTTTGAAAATTTTCAAACCTTTGTTTTAAATAAATTCAAAAGCGTGAAAATGATTTAGGCCGTTTTTGTTTTCGTTTGAGCTTTCCTGCCAACCTAAAAAACTTTTACCGCTAGTTAGTCGTTTTTGAGCCTTTTTCCGATTTCATTTGATAGCTCCTCCCTTCATTTCAGTTTCACCAAAGCCAAAAATTTCCAACCTATCGAATCGCACTAGCCTTTTTGAGTTTCATAAATTATTTTGACGATTTTGATAGGGTATTTTGTGATTTTTGTGGGAGAAAGGTTTTCGAAAAAAAAAGTATGTTCAAAAGTGATGTTTATTTTTGTTTGGCCAATTCAAAAGGAAAATAAAAATATTTATGGCCTTTGTTTTGAAAAAAGAAAAAAAATGAAAAAAAAGAAGAAAAAAAAATGTGTATATATTTTTATGAAAGTTTTTGAAACTCTTTGCTTTGGTTTAGTGTGATTTTAAAACCTTCACGTTTATCTTTGAATTCCACTCCTAATAATTTTCCTAAACCAAACGTTTCTGTCCTATTTAAGTCATTTTGATTCACGCTTTTTGATTTTTTATTTAACAACTAAGAAAAGAAAAAAAAGTAAATCAGTTTTAGTTTTGGATTTAAACCTAGATTTTTGTTAATTAAATTGATATAATTATAATGCGTTACTTGGATCCAGTAACAACTCAATGCGTGTTTTTCATTTTCGTTGCTTTGCTTAAGTCTATTTAAAAAATCTCGTTAAAATTTTGGATGATTTGTTTTTATTAAGTAAAGTTTATAAAAGTTTTACCATACCTAAATAATTGTTTTAGACTTACATTTCACCTTTTCCCTACTAAAAATTTCGCATAGTACTTGTGTAGGCATAATTAGAACTTTTTGATTAGTCCTTTTTATAAATATCTAGTTTTTATATTTTTGCTTGGGGACAAGCAAAGCTTAAGCTTGGGGGAATTTGATAATACGTTTTGTAGCCTAAACTATTATCATATTTTCTATTTTATAGTGTACAAATCATGTCTATTATTAGTTTATTTTTATCCTTTTTATGTAAATATTATTGCCACTAACATTTTCTTGTCCTTTTGTAGGTTTTTCAGGAAATTTGTCAAAAATGACCTGACACGCCCCCTGTCACGGCCTCCCTGGGCGTGACCTAGGGCGTGTCACCCGATCCCCAGGACTCCTGTTGGAAGGGACAGGAAAACGGTCAAAACCGCTGTCACGCCCCCCTGACACGCCCTCCCTAGGCATGTCACCAGGCGTGACGATGGGCGTGTCGCCCTCTGCCGTAAAGCCTGCCGCCGCATTAAATGTCGTTTCTCCACAGCACGAAAATAGTACTGTCACGCCCCCCGTCACGAGCATGACCTAGGGCGTCACATCAACTTTTCGACGACTGACGGATTTCCGACCAATGATTTGGACATGACGTGCCTGTCACGCCCCCCTTACACGGGCGTGACCTAGGGCATGACCACCGACGTACCGAAGCAATCATCCCTCCCGCCAGAATCCAGAGCCCGAGGTCAACATAGTACTGTCACGCCCCCTGACACGCCCCCCCTAGGGCGTGTCGGAGGGCGTGACCAACCCGAGAAAAATTCTATAAATTGAGACCCCCCCTCTCCATTTCAGCAAGCTTTGGTTGAGTGGGGGAGGTGCTGCCCCTTTGTTTCTTGATCCTTTCTTATGCTTTCTTTCTCTCTCTCTCTCTCTTTGTAATTTTTGTATAACCCTAGTTTAATCTTAGTTTGTTTTAGCTTTTATTGTAATATTGCTCTTACTTAGTGCTACTTGTAGGGCTAGAATAGGATTCAATTTCATGCACTTGTAATTTTAATTTCAATAGTGTAACTTGCCCCTTTTTATTAATAGAAGTGTTATTTGTTTAGCTTGTGTTCTTTTTATGCTTTACTACTCATCCCCCCTCCACTCCATTATGATTAACTAATCCTCCTTGTACTCGATCTTGATGATCCGAGGTTAGAGCGATTAAGTTATGATGTTTTAATTAATCTTTTCTTTTTAGGTTAGGGCCTTGAATTACTCTTGATTAATCACGGGTTGGAGGTATATTATCGATATATACTCTCCGCCTTAGCTTTCATTCTAGGCTAGCCGAGAAGCCGAAAGAATGAAGTGAGCACTCAAGAGTGAAGGGAGTTGTACGCACCCCTCGAGAGAGGCAGACGTCCAAATCTCCCGGATTGGAGTAAAATCCAATAGTGGGGTTCACCGCGTAAAGCGAGTTTTAGACCTCCGATTTAGACGAGAGTCGGTCGGACCTTCCTAAACTCAGTTGGGCACGACTTCGAGAGAAGCGTGTTCAAGCTTTAGGAACCTCCACGGTCAAGGACCTTTATCCTATTAAGTTCAGATTTTTATCGCATTTTCTTAATCGTCTTTAGCCGAGGTGAATCTTGATTGAGTGCATTTCCATTTCATATTTTCTACCCCTTCGTAGTAATCACCTATCTTGTGCTCTTTAATTAACTGCAGTAGTTTCCTTTCTAGCATAGGTCTTTGCCTAATAGGTTTACTTAATTGCGGTAGTTCTCTTTCTAGTATAGCTTGACTTCCTTCCTTGCAATTAGTTTTTCTCTAAACCCTAGTTTTTCCGTCGATAAGATAATAGCGTTCGTGTGAGTAAGCATAGCCAACAGTTCCCGGATTTCAATACGACACTTGTGTCCCCTTGCTACAATTCGATAGGTATACTTGCCTCATCGGGTTGCTAGTTCGGTTGCGTTTATTTTCGTCGAACCCTAGCGCGCAACAGCAATCCCAATCTGTAATATGGCAACAGCTGCTAGACATCATCTCTACTATTGGTACGATGTTGGATTTTTGGGTTGGCTGCCCTTCTGAGACTGTTAATGCTATGAACCTTAGAAGTGGAAGGTTGGTAGAGAATCCTATGCGTCCGGAGGCCCAATATTCTGAACGACGGACTGAGCTCAGTACTGATGAGCCTTTCAAGGAACCGGCGGTGATCATTCAACCTGAGTTCCAACTTCAGCAAGTACGGCAACCTATCCCTCATAGGTTGCAGAATATTAGAAAGGAGAGGCAGCAGCAAAAATTTAAGGGTATTTTGAAGGGATTAAGGTGAGCATTCCCATGGTTGATTTGCTAACTCAGGTGCCTCGATATGCTAAGTGCTTGAAGGATCTTCTTGCTAAACATAGGGATTTTATGCTATGTGGTAGGATTTCGATCCAGGAGGACTGCACCACTATAGAAATAAGACATTGGCCTCTTAAACAAAAGGATCAAGGTAGCTTCACTATTGCGTGCACCATTGGGCGGTCCGAGCTTAGGTTGGCTTTATGTGATTCAGGATCGTCTATTAACCTCATGTCATTATCCGTCTTCCATGAGCTGAATTCCGGGGTTCTCCGACCCACCAATGTCATGTTGCATTTGGCATATCGATCGAAGAAGAAATCTATTGGTGTGGTTGAAGATCTCACGATTGTTGTTAACGGGTTTGCTTTTCCGGCTGACTTTGTTGTCCTTGACATTAAAAATGAGTCTGATACCCAAATTATTCTGGGGCTGCCATTCCTTGCCACTGCCAGAGTCATCCTTTATGCGAAAAAGGGTCTTTTGATGTTGCGAGTTGGATCAGAAGAAATGGTTTTTGATATGTATATGGCATCAAGGGAAGTTGACCGAGCGGAGCTGGGCATGATGGAGTTTTAAGAGGAGGAGGTTGAGTTGTGGGATCCCGATGTCGAAACTCAGACTAGGTTTCACGAGGCGCAGGATGGAGATCAAGAGCATGCTGCCGCACTGCCGTTAGATTCTGATGGTTCTCGCTAGCTCAGGCAGCTTCCTAGCTCGCTGAAATAAGCTTTTCTAGGTTAGAATGACACTCACCATGTCATTATTTTGGCTTATCATACAGCTGATTAGGAAGCCTGTCTTGTTGAATTGCTAAAGCTACATATGAAAGCATTTGGGTGGAAGATTTCAGATGTTCACGGAATTAGTCCCGCTATTTGTATGAACAAGATTTTGCAGGAGGGTAACTTCAAGCCCTCCGCTCAACTGCAACGCCGATTGAATCCTATATTACAAGATGTGGTAAAAAGGGAGGTTATCAAACTTTTGGATGCTGGAATTATTTATCCGATAAGCGACAGTGAATGGTTGAGCCCGGTTCAGCTGGTGATGAAAAAAGGAGGTGTCGTCATCATCCATAATGAGAATGGCGAACCGCTTACCTTGAGCCATGTTATCGGGTGGAGAGTTTGCATTGATAATCGAAAGCTTAATGCGGCGACCAGAAAGGACCACTTTTCATTGCCGTTCATGGACCAAATATTGGAAAGGCTTGCCGGGCCTGGATACTACGTTCTCTTGGACAGATACTCGGGATATTATCAATTGGCAATTGCCCCAGATGACCAGGAAAAGACGACGTTTGCATGCCTGTCAGGGACTTTTGCTTTCCGGCAAATTCCTTTTGGGTTGTGCAATAGTGTTGCTACTTTTTAGCGATGCATGACTGCGATTTTTCGCGAAATGGTTGGAGATTTTTTGGAAGTATTCATGGATGACTTTTCCCTATTTTTTGATAGCTTCGATGGAGCACTGCGCAACCTCTCGTTGGTCTTGCAGCGTTGCGAGGCTACTAATTTTGTGATCAACACGGAGAAGTGCCATTTCATGGTGCGTGAGGGGATTATTTTGGGACATAAAGTCTCTCAGCTGGGGCTAGAAGTTGATCCTGCTAAGGTTGAGTTGATTAAAAACATGCCCCCTCCGTCGACGCTACATTGCATTCCAAGTTTCTTGAGGCATGCTTGATTTTATCGGCGCTTCATTCAGGATTTTTCTGCTACAACCAAACCCTTATCAAATCTTTTGACGAAGGATGCTAAATTTGTGTTTGATGACAATTGTCTTCGGGCGTTTAATTGTTTGAAAGATCGCTTGGTATCTGCTCTAATTCTCTCGTCCACTGAATGGTCGGCACCTTTTGAGTTAATGTGTGATGCTAGAGACATGGCGGTGGGGGCTCTATTTGGGCAGCGTAAGGACAAAATCTTTCACGTAATTTCTTTTGCTAGTCGAACGATGAACGATGCTCAGCGGAATTACACCACAATCGAAAAGGAGTTCTTAGCGGTTGTTTTTGCCTTCGAAAAGTTTCACTCCTATTTGGTCCTATCCAAAGTGGTAGTGCACTCCGATCATGCGGCCATCCGCTTCCTTATGCACAAGAAAGATGCCAAACATCGTCTTATGCGATGGATTTTATTACTGCAGGGGTTTTATATTAAAATCATGGATCGCCGTGGAATTGATAATGTGATCATTGATCATCTATCGAGACTTGATGTAGGAGTAAGCGAGGGCTCACGTGGAATCTACATTACTGATACCTTTCTAGATGAAGGCCTGTTCGCACTTACCTCTGATAATTCGTCTCCCCGGTATGCTGATTATCCTAATTTTTTGGCAAGCAAAGCGTTACCTCCGCATCTGAATTATCAGCAAAAGAAAAAGTTTTTCTCTGACGTCAAATACTATCTTTGGGAAGATCCTCTCCTGTTCCGCACTTGCGCTGATGGAGTGGTGCGACGATGTATCCCGGAGCTTGAGTTCAAAGACATTCTGAGGCATTGTCATGATCGCGAGGCAGGCAAACATTTTGGTGCCACGGGGACGGTCCGTCAGTGCGGATTATTTTCGCCTACATTGTCCCGTGATGCTTTTGCATATGTCAAGGAGTTCAACGAATGTCAACACACGGGAAATATTGCTCGGCGTGATGAGATGCCTCTGAACAACATGCTAGTCTGCAAGCTATTTTATGTTTGGGGAATTGACTTTATGGTTCCTTTCCCCATATCACATGGAAAACAGTACATCCTAGTCGCGGTTGATTATGTGACTAAATGGGTTGAGGCGGAAGCGTTTGCGTCAAATGATGCTCGAACAGTACTGCACTTCCTACATCAAAATATCTTCTCCCGCTTTGGTGCTCCAAGGACTATAATCAGCGACGGGAGCAGTCATTTTTGCCACCATCAATTCGCCCAATTGCTGAAACGATTCAGAGTTCATCACAAGATTGCCTTGGCATATCACCCTCAGACATATGGTCAAGTTGAGTTTTCAAACAGAGAACTAAAATGAATTCTGGAGAAGTCAATCCACTCCAACCGAAAGGAATAGGCAAAGCGAGTGGATGATGCTCTTTGGGCTTATCTTACGGTGTTCAAAATGCCCATCGGAATGTCACCATTCCAACTGGTTTATGGAAAATCTTTTCACCTTCTTGTTGAATTGGAACACAAGGCGCTCTGGGCCACTAAAATTCTCAATATGGACTTCAATAAGGTGTCACATAAGAGGGGTGGTCAGATTTGCGAGCTCGACGAATTCCGCTAGCGCGCTTATGAAAGAACAAGCATATATAAAGAAAGGACCAAACGATGGCACGACAGTCGTATCTTGCCCAAGGAATTCAAGCCGGATGACCAGGTTCTTATATATAACTCCCGCCTACGACTATTCCATGGGAAGTTGAAATCCAAATGGAGCGGTCCGTACACGGTTGTGAGTACTTCTCCCTAAGGCCCTATTGAGGTTCGGGATAGCAAAGATAACACTTTTAAAGTGAATGGGCATCGCTTGAAGCGGTTTGAAGGTGGAGTTATTGCAAAAGATGTGCACTGCCTTTGGTTGCAAGATCCAAACGCTCGCTAGACTTCTTTAGTTGTATTATTTTCGATGGTTGTTAAAATTTTGTCTGCTCAAGATGTTATCTGAACAATACTATATAACTGTTAATACAGGTATTTTGTCCACCTTAAGGACGTTAAAGAAAAGGGCTTCGGGGAGACAACCCAATTTTGCTGCGTTTAATTTGTTCGTTTAGCCTTTTGAGTGTGCATGCTTATTATTTGCTTGGTTTGAAATATGCTTCTTGCAGGTGATCTTCTCTAGGCAATTAGCTTATTGATCAAGTTTAACGCCAATCTTCTTGTATGCTCATCTTCGGAGCACTGGGTAACTTCTCCCCTTATCTTAGTTTGATTTTAACTTCAACATATTGTTTTGCTTCATAGCTTAAGTCTAGGGGAGAGCTTGTCGATATTACCTTTGCACGTGCACACTTCATTTGCATGCCAGTAGTTGTTTTTAATTTATTTGTTAGTCCATTGCATTGCGCATCGTTGCACCCATAGGAGCGCGTGCTTTGCTTTTTGCACGCTGCGAGTCAAGCTTGCTTCTTTGGTTAGATTTGGGAAAATTGCCATGTTGACATAGGATTATGAGATGGAGTAAAATGTTGGCCTTGCTATGTTCCTAGTCAAGCACTCCCGTTTCAAGTATAAATTGGAGTAGAATTAATTTTTTTGTATACTTTTAGTTTTATATTTTTCTAATTGCGTAAATTCTTTTATTCTACTCTAAAATTGGTGAATCCGGTGAAAATCCGACGGTAGTTTAGCGATGTGTGTAGACAACCGTTAGATTTGTATTGCTCGAGTCGGAAGGGTGGATAGTCTTTCTCGTTGGCTAAAAACTTGCCCCAAGCTACTCTCGAAGAATTGGAGCATGGTTAGTTAAGCGTGAGCATGATGTAGGCAATCATTTTGACCAGGTTGAGCTTTGTACCCGTTCCTAACATCTTATCGTCGCTAGCCCCATTGTTCCTACCCATCTTTTTGTTTCAGCTCCACATTTTATTAACCAAACCCTAGTTGCCAAACCTAGTTGCACGCCAAAATTGAGCTTTTCCATTTTCTGATTTCTAGTTTGGGGTGTTTGATGGTTGTTGTATTTGTGAAAAATGTGGATGCCTTTCAATTCTTTTATTTGCTTGAATTAGAAAAGGAGGGTTTAAAAAGAAAATTTTATGAAAAGAAATGAAAATGAGAAAAGAAAAGTTTGATTGAAAATTTATTTTGTGTTAAAAGAGTTTTTGGTGTAGGCGGTATACATACCCATGTTTTAAAAATCAAGTCTGGGGGTGTGGTGTACTCGCATTTATTGTGGTTAGATGAAGTATTTCTTTTGTGCTAGCTCGATTTGGTGTTGTGTTGAGCCTTCATTTTTATCCTTGCTTACCTCACCGTAACCCAAGCCCCATTACCACCTGAAGTCCTACGGACTCACGTTTAAGTCAAACTAGTAATGTGGGGAGAGTGTGAATGGGCAAGCATATGCTCACCGACATTTGTGGATTCATTTGGAGGCTGTCCGGAATCCCGATCTTTGGCAATACTCGCTTTAGCGGTTAGTCTATTTTGTCCCTACGCGTGAACGGTGGATTCACTGCAATTCTATTTTTGAGTAGTGAAAGAATTTTTGTTAAGCAGGCAGAAAAGTATAAATTATTTTGTATGCTTAGAAATTTTCTCTACTATATTTTTACGCCCACAAGAGTGCGGCTTCGCATGGTACTCCAAATCATAATTACTATGTTAGTTAGTCTTTTTCTAGTCTGCAAGTATCTTCTTTGCTTGGGACGCACAAATGGGCAAGTCTGGGGGTGTGATGAGTCCCATTTATAAAGTGTTTTGCGGGCTCATCTGGGCTGGTTTTCTTGTCTTTGCACACCACTTTTGCGCTATTTTTTCTGTTATTTACGTCCTTATGCGCTTCTTGGATTATGTGCTTTTCTCGCCCTTGGGTGCGCAATTGCTCATTTGATTATTTGGGGTATGCACGTTGTGCTCCCCGAGGCTTGTTCCGGTAGCTTTTACTGCATTTCAGTTTTGTTGGAGGGTCCTCAATTTCTTAGTTCTCCTTGCTTGCAGGTGGTCAGTTTTCCCCTTTTCAGAGTTATGATTTGAGGAAAACAAACGACTGTGCATTTTCTTGGCGCACGGTTAGTTTTGTTCGTGCGTTTTCCACAGGTTATTCTTGAAAAGTGACCAGCCCGTACGAATGATTCACACACAGTTTCATCGAAACCGTGCGCGAAGGAAACACATGGTTGGCCTGTAGCCTTCTTATTTTTCCTGTGGTTTGAACTTACTGTGGTTACCCATGCGAATTGCTTCACGCACGGGCAGATCACCCGTGCGTGAAGGAAACGCACGGGTCATCGCTTCTTCCTCGCAAGCTTTTACGTAAAGGTAATATCGCACGTTTCGCGCACGGTCGTGCGCCAAACCGTGCGAGACCAATTTTCTGATAATTGTTTATTTAGGTTGCATATTCGGCCATGGCAAGAGAGATTCTGTCTATCCTGCCTTTTCTGCTCCCTGGAGCGAGAAAATAACTCTCCAGCCCCTTTTTTTCTCTCTCCTTCAGGGGAAGCTCTTCCGGCCACCATTTCTCCTCCGAAAGGTTTCAAAAGCTCCATCTCCGACCATCTTCATCTTCTCCACCCTCCAAGCTACCATCTGAGCTACTTGTTGCTGTATTTGAGAAGCCCTCCCTTCAGATCCGACTAGGCGACCCCGAATAGGACGGGTTAGAAGAAGGAAGTGACAGCCCTTCTGGATCCCAGATGTCTTTCGAAGACCGAGCTAGGACGAGGATTGACAACCTTTGCTTCCGGACGAGAATCTTGGAGAGCCTTCATGAGCTTGGTTGTATTTCTTAACTTTTACTAAACATGCCATGTTCTGAACCTGTTTTAGTAACTTGTAACTATATAGCATTGCTGCTCGAGTTTCATTTAAGTTTGTTAATGATTCTTTAATCTTTGGTTATGTTTGAGCCATTCAATCCTTTGCTAGAAGTGAGCGCTTAGAAGAGGTGTTTTCGACCCTCATTAGTTCTTTCGCTTCCGCTATTACTCTTCGGAGTGATTCTTTCGGGTGATGCGGTGAAGGTGACCCGCGCTAGTTATTTATTATTTTAGCGTAGGATATCCAAATAAATCACCTCCATGTTCACTTAGCACTTGCACTCGTTTCTCTAAATGCTAAAACCCATGGTCCCTACTTGCGCTCCGCGAGAGATCGATACTCGGGGATGCTACTCCTCATTATTATTTCTTGGCCGTGAACGGTATTCTTACCGCTAGCACATCAGTCTTACAAATGGTATCATCTTGCTATGATCCTTAACTAAAGAAGTCATTCAACAATGGTGCCACCCCCGTTCAGTTAGTTAGTTTGAGGACAAACTACCTTAGCGGAAGCATTGGTGTGCCCATATCTAATTCACACTAAGTATGTCCAACTTTGACCTTAAGATTAGACAACCTGACCATGGTATGTACTCTACGTGTAGATCCTAGTGCACGTTGAGCCAGTGGGGGCACCCCTACCGCGTCCGTACCCACACAGTTTAAACAATCGGAGCTATGGCAGACGCTCATAGCTATCCTGGATGCCTTTAGATCCTAACAAGCCCTCATACAACAACAAGCTCCGGGCTCCAATTGGGTGAGAACTTTCCGAGCTCTCTCCCCTCCTGCTTACCTTTTGACATCTTCGGTAGTGCGTATGGACGAATGGCTCGATACCGTGCAAGAAATGCTGGCGGAAATTAGATGTCCGAACAATATGTCTGTGACCCTTGTAGTGAAACTCCTGGAACTGCATGTAACATCCCATTTCCGGCTAGACCTCTAGGAGTCGGTCTGTCATGACAGAACCCTAGGAAGCCAATGAATTGAAATACATCGACCAAGATATCGGGTCACTGGTTGGTCACGCCGGTGACCGACCCGTCACGCCCGTGACCTAGGGCGTGACCCCTTCGACGATTGTCGATCTCAGAAAGACGATCGGCGAGCGAAGAATTATCAATCTGGGCTTGTCACGCCCGTGACCTACGTGTCACGCCCGTGACTCAGGGTGTGACGCCCTTCGACGATCGTCGATCTCAGGAAGACGATCGTCGAGCGCAAAATTTGCAACCCGGGCCTGTCACGCCCGTGAACTATGTATCACGACCGTGACCTAGGGCGTGACCCCCTTCGACGATCGTCGATCTTAGAAAGACGATTGTCGAGCGCAGAATTTGGAACCCGGGCCCGTCACGCCCGTGACCGATATGTCACGCCCGTGACCTAGGGCCTTACCCCCCCCCCCTTCGACGATCGTCGATCTCAGGAAGACGATCGCCGAACTCAGAATTTTCCACAAGGTCTTGTCACACCCGTGACCTACGTGTCACGCCCGTGACAAAGGCTGAAACGTCGGTTCAGGCCCGAAATTATTCAAACACGCGTTATAATTAATTCTGGTATGGAAAGTTACACCATGAATATTTATGGGCCGTTTCCTTCTCTAATTACTTAATAAGAAAGAGAAAGTGTTGGTCCAATAGAAAATCACAACCTAGTAAACACCTCTTCTTATTCCAGCATTTCCTTTCCTCCACCATAACTGAAAAGCCATTCATTAAGGGAGCTTTTTTGGCCATTACAATCCATGCAAACCCACAGCCCCATTTCTCCCCTATAAAAGGCTCTTTAGACTTAGAGGAGAAGTTTTCACCCCTTGTTGATGGATTGAAGCCTTGTGCCTTGGTGTTGAAGAAGTTCGGGAATGCCACCACCGCGCCATGACAATCCGACGTTCATCTCGCCTCCAAAATGTGAACAAGGTCCTCCTCTACTTCTTATTTTGTGGGTAGATCTTAGGATCTTAGAAAGGAAGTTTGTGCTCAACGGAGCCGAACCTATCTCGCCTTTTCATGGAAAAATCATGAAAAACATAATTTCAGGTACGCCAAAAACCGCCACCTCCGGCGGCCAAACCACCGCCGACTGATAGCCATCGCCTCGACGAAGGTGGTGGCTGGCTGGCCAGGAATGTGACTGGACTGCCGGCGACGGATCACGGAAGAGCTACATGAAAAATTAGTTTTTTTTTCTGAGTTCTGTTACGGGTTCGGTTTTGTTGGGAAGATGAACAGTAAATCCTATTATTATTCATTTATTAATTATAATGAATTATTATCTCCTTTTAAGCACACCTTTTGATATTACCAAATAAGACACTTAGAGGCCTATTTAGGAAAAATTGCCAGTCACAAAAGTTGTAGCCCCTCGAGTCTAGATTAATTTAAAATTTATTTCAACTCATTTGGGTAAGCGGTTTGACCGCAGCACCCGTTTTAGTGGGGGCTGTACCTAGAGTTGGGAAAGAACTAAAATGAATGCCCACTCCTCGTCCTTTGTCCAAATGACATGAAATTTGGGAAGGGGTTACCCTTAGCAATACCTAGAGGCTGTCTAAAAATTGGAATTTTTGGAGATACTTTGCCTAAGGTTTTTGTTTTAATTTAATAAAGTTAGAGTAATTTATCTAAGTGGTCAAATGACATCCAAACCCTCCCAAATTTTTGTGAGTGATCCCTGACTATAAAACCTAGCTCTGTACAAATTTCCAACTCATTTGGATGAGTTTTGGATAGGAAGTCACCTATTCTTAACTAGGCATTAATGAGGCATTTTTGAGTAAAAAGTGCACTAAGAGGTTGGAACAGTCAAATCACCTCAACAAAGGCTGATATTTTGACCACTGACTTAGAAGGGTTATTACAACCCACTTGGAGAAAATGGTGTGGTTTAGGGTTGGTTTACCCTAGGATCCAAACTCTACCCTAAATGGAGGGTTTTGAGGGTTGTGAAGGACATGGAAGCAATTACTCTCGTATTGCCTTGAAATTCAATAGAGTTGACATTAGCATGATAAGAATCATCTGTATGCAATCTTGGAGGATTTGGAGACCGGTAGATACCTCAAAACCTTAACCTTAGCTTTAGGATAAAATACCAAATAAATAAAATATGTTACTGAACATTATCTAAAAGCTATGAAACTCGGGTAGAGTAAGTTTTGGGGCGGGTAGAATCTATAGCAATTTTAATGGAATTTTATGATGTCTATTTCCAGCACTTCATTTGTAACATTTGTTATAGACCTAATTGATGTTTTAATTATTTGAATCTTTCTGTTCATTGAAACCCCCATGAAATCATGGAAGTATATTTATTAGGTCAGAATGGTTGCTCGTGAATTTTTGTAAAAATTTTAGTTTAGTAAATCTAGTACTTCCTTCACAAATGTTAAAAAGGGGTTTTATGGTTTAAAAATAAATTATGGATGATACTGCTTCTGAAAAATTATGAAACTTGGCTAATGCTATTTTTAAGGATGTACCTGCATAAAATAATTAATTTATAATTTTTGGATGGATATTCTCTGTACTTGATTCATAAATAACGAAAGATAGAAAATATTGCTAAAATAGTTTTAGTGCTCTTTTGATGATAGGAAAATTGTGGAACTTTGGATTTACCATATTGAGATAGCAAAATATTTATAATAATTTTGTTGGACATCTTGCATAAGTACTTAGGGTAGTTCATGTTCAAATCGGTAGCCCAAGGAATTTTGAGGAAATTAATTAAATGCCAGATAAATTAGGAAAATTTATAGTTTTTATATTATAGGTTAGTCATATCATGATGAACCTCCAGTAAATAAGTTAGGGCATTTGGATGAGTATTGGATCATTTCTTAAAAGGTTCGACATATAGTCTAGGTTGGTCTGCATATAGCAAATTGTTAAATTGCAATAAGACATGATCTTAGATAGTTGTTGGAGTTAGTAATTTTGTCTGGGTGGATAGATGTGGATGATTTTGCAATAGAATGATATGAAGAGTAGTGAGAAGTGGTGTTGGCAAGAGTTAAGAGGTGCTCGGGTTCGACGAAAGATCGTCTTTCCCGAAGAGAGGAAGATTAAAAATCACCCTAGGTTAGTCTATCGTAATATGAGAAGGGAATGGGTAAAGGAAATCAACCAATAACAATAAGTGCCTTGCGAAAGGGAACGATGGGCTTCAGCTACCATCATAGTTCCTTGTGCCCTTTGAGAGGCCTTCACAGGGAATACCGGGGGCAGTCCTGGGTTAACTTAAACTGTAATAACAAGCTGAAAAGAGTAACCTAGTAATTAGGATCTCACATTTCACAAACACTGTTTGCACAGGTAGATTGTTCGGAGCTTCGGCTCGATTGGTTAAGAGACGGACGGAAGTGTCTGGAGAGCTTCGGCTCGATTGGTTAAGAGACGGACGTTTTGGTCCGGGGAGCTTCGGCTAGGTTTTTGGTTGATTACGATTAAACTTGCATGTGCGAAAAAGGAAAAAATTAAGGTGGTGGGTCCTCGGTATTGGAGGGTCGATGCACCGACGCCAATATGCTGACTAGGCAAGTGTGGTTAGTACTTCGCCAACAGAAGTTCGGTGCGCCAGCCGGCAAGAGTACGCAGGAGTCAGCTTCGTGCACCAAGCGTTGAGGCGTACAATAGGTCTGATCGGTAGTGCTTTACTTGTTTAGAGGTGGGCGAGGCCCAACCCACCGCTTCCGTCTGCCACTACGGAGGTATCCTGGGTGGTAACGGCTCCAAAAGGGTGAACTAAAGATCTGTGTGCACAGTCAGGTGTGTGTGTTGCACTTGCATGTTTCATCATACCCACTTGCATGTCATAGCATAATCGATTCATTTAACCCCTGACACCTAATGTATAAGTGGAATGGGACGCTTATATATTAGGACTTGCAAAACGACCACATGGTATATAAGCTTGTGTGGGCAAGTTTATAAATTAAGGTTAAACTCTATAATTATATGGTGCTGTTTGATAACCGACACCCAAACGTATAAGTGGTATGGGACACTTTATACGATGGGAGCCTTGCAGAAGATCACTTGACTTATGCTCCTCCGCACATAAGTTAAGGTTACTTTTCCTACTTTCTATTTCTGTCATATTTATTATAGAATCGCTAGCATAGGTCCGCTGTCACCTGCTTTTGATTTATTCTCCATCTTCATGTCCTTCCCTTTCTTCCTCTCCGCTCGGTACCTAGGAACCATTGGGGAAGGGGTAGGGGATGATAGGGCTTAGTCTTTATGACTGACGGTTTTCGAACAGCATCATTTTAGGAAATCGTGGAGCCCATCACGGGGGAGCAGCCCCAGGGACCGGTGCGCTTGGAGATGGGGCAGTCTAGCTCCGGAGTTCATACAGCCGGGACCGTGAGTCTCGACCTTGAGTAGATGTTCTGTTTTTGCTTCCGCATGAGTGATTTGTAGTGAGAACATGATGTACCGGTCATAAGCCCGTATTTTTAGTACTCTGATATATTATTCTATGGACACTCCCTTCATGGAGATTTCTTTTCTATATATGTGATTTTCTTGTGGACTTGCTTTTACTTCATTTTGCTACCTTTCTGTGATGGAATTGGCAGGCAGAATCGGCGCTTTGTGGTGATGACCCTTCAGGGCGTGAAGGTGTCACCGCAAAGGGCCGGTTCTGGGCCTAAGACCCCGGAGTTTTTAAAGAAAAAAATGGGGTCTTACAAGTGGTATCAGAGGAAACATCGATCTGAAAAAGGTAGCAGTCCACTAACCCTGGGTCGCCCCCACTCGAGTTTAGTTTGGGGACAAACTAAGCAGTAGAAGCAGTGGTGTGCCCATGTGGGGATCACATATAAATTGTCCAGTTTTATTAAAGATTGAACGTTTTCTCAGTATGGGTTTTTATTACGCAGCCTCCATGACAACCTACGCCACAAGGTGGAGTACAACAGGCTCAGGATGTCGCACCACCTCCACCGGTCCCCACTCCTTTCCTTCAGTCATACATGGGACAGACTCTGACAGCCATTCTAGAGGCTTTTAGGGCCAAACAGGTCCCGGTCCTGCAGCCAAACCCGAGGGCCAACTGGTTGAGCATCTTTTGAGGACTTTCTCCCACATCCTACTTGGGGACAGATTCGGCGGTTCGGATGGAAGAGTGGCTGGATATTATGTACGAGATGCTGATCGGGATACGTTGCCCCTGGGAGGAAAGAGTGGCTCTGGTTGTCTCTTTCCTGGAGTCCCATGCCAAGAGGTGGTGGAAGACGCTGCTGGACACGACGTTTGCCGATAGGGAGGTTGCGGAGGTTTCTTAGGAAGAGTTCAGGGCTGCGCTGCTAGAGCATTTTGTTCCGCAGTCGGCCAAGGATGAGTTGGAGGAGCGGTTCATACACCTGAAGCAGGGCACCCGGACGGTGGTGGAGTACCATCGAGAGTTCGACCATTTGGCTCGATATATAGATTCTTACCAGCTGGACGAAGAAGGGTACATCAAGAGGTTCTATAAGCGCCTACGGGAGGACTTGAGGAGGGTTTGTTGTTTGTATCCGACGGGCCTATCTCCCGGATTTTTGAGATGGCAAAAAGGATTGAGGCTGATTGGCACACCACTCGGGCCTGCAAGCGGCAAGCGGAGGATCAGGGACGGAGTGCCAGAAATGACCAGCGGCGAGGTGATATACCAAAGGGGAGAAGAACAGAAGACCAGCCTCCTCAGGAAGTGAGGCAGGAGCCGAGGGAGCAGGTGATATTGGCCCCTCAACCTCTTAAGATGCAGGAGATGCTGAGACCAAGGGGAATGGCGTATCCCCGACCAAAGTGCTTCCATTGTCACCAGATTGGGCACCGCCGGAGGAACTGCCCCATGAGGGGGCACCACCTCCAGCACTACAGGGTGGCCCACCAGCTCAGCATTACAGAGGCCGAGGACGTTGCCGAGGTCGTGGATACAAGGGGGGAGATCGTAGACATAAAAGGGAGCAAGTGTATGCTTTGGACCTTGTGCAGCCTCGGAATCCAGAGCAGGTCATAGCAGGTACGCTGCAATGCTTCGTTATTTTCATAGAATTTCCCTCTCAGTTGTTAAATCTTAGAATTGCACTAGATAGATTAACAAGGAAAGAAAACTCGTTATAGAACCCTAAGACATCTAATCACCCCAGGTATAGTCTTCATCAGCGGCAAGCCCGCTCGCACGCTTTTTGATACTGGAGCTACTCACTCCTTTGTGTTGGAGACGTTTGTAGAAGGACTGGAAGGCGTAGAGCGATTCACGGGCTCAAAGATGAGGGTGCGACTACCGGATGGATCTTAACTACTTATCTCGGACCACTGCAATATGGATGCAGAAATTGGTGGAAAGGCGTTCGAGGCTCCAGCGACGATTTTGAAGCTGACAGACTACGATCTGATCCTGGGCATGGCATGGCTGCACTGGAACAATGCCCAGATTGATTGTCAAGAGAAGAGGATCACCGTGAGACACGGGGACTCTTTCATTGTCATCGAAGGTATAATAGTTGCCTCTAGTATACTCTTATCTTCGATACAGGCTGTTAAGGGCAATCTACATAGAGAGGAGGTCTATCAAATTCTATTTGAGATGTGGGAAGTCAAGGAGTCTGTGATAGAAATCCCGGGGGTGCGAGATTTCGCTGACTTCTTTCCTGAGAAACTGCCAGGACTACCTCCGCACCGAGAGCAGGACTTCAAGATATAGCTTGTGTCGTGGGCCAAGCCGGCATCTAGGGTCCCTTACCGGATGGCCCTGAAAGAGTTGACAGAGTTCAGAAGTCAGTTGCAGGAACTAGTAGAGGCAGGGTTTGTCAGACCAAGCTCTTCACCGTGGGGAGCCCCGGTGCTATTCGTCAAGAAGAAGGACGGAAGTCTCCGCTTGTGTATTGACTATCGAGCGCTGAACAAACTGACAGTCCGGAATACTTACCCACTGCCACGAATTGACGAGTTGTTTGATCAACTGGAGGGAGCGCACTTCTTCTCGAAACATGACTTGAGGTCAGGTTATTATCAGCTACGGATTCGAGAGCAGGACATTCCGAAGACCGCCTTCAGTAGTAGATACAGACTGTTTGAGTTTACAGTGATGCCCTTCGGGCTCACACATGCACCGTCAGCATTTACAAGCCACATGAATAGAGTATTTGAGGAGTACTTGGATGTATTCATTATCGTATTTATTGACGACATCCTCATCTACTCAAGGACGGTGGAGGAGCATACACGACACCTGACATTGACTCTACAGAGGCTACGGGAGCATCAGCTGTTTGCAAAGTTTAGCAAATGCCAGTTTTGGCTAAAGGAGGTGGCCTTCTTAGGTTATATTATTAGCGGAGCGGGGTTAGCAGTAGATCCGGCCAAGATTCAGGCAGTGCGGGACTGGCCACCGTTGAAGACAGACACGGATGTACGGAGCTTTCTGGGACTTTCCCGATATTACCGAAAGTTCGTCGAAGGATTTTCCCGGATTGCACTCCCTCTTACATCCCTGACAAAGAAGGAAACCCCTTTCATTTAAACGCCACAGTGAGAGGCGGCCTTTGTGGAGTTGAAAGGTCGGCTTACCTCGGCTCCCATTCTTGCTCTTCCGTAAGGAAGGGAGGGATTCTAGGTGTGCACAGATGCCTCCTACCAGGGGATGGGTGCCGTTCTGATGTAGAATGGGCACGTGATATCCTACGCCTCCTAACAGCTGAAGATACATGAGAAGAACTATCTGGTGCATGATCTCGAGATGGGTGTAGTGATCTTTGCTCTTAAGATTTGGCGACAATACCTCTACGGGGTTCACTGTGACATCTTTTCAGATCACAAAAATCTGGAATACGTGGACACACAAAAGGAACTCAACATCAGACAAAGACATTGGGTGGAGTTCTTGTCGGATTACCAGTACACCATGCACTATCATCCCGGGAAGGAGAACGTGGTGGCAGATGCTTTGACCCGGAGAGGAGATACCTCAGGGAAGGGACCACAACTGATGTCCATGGAGCTGGTCCGGTCCTTCAGAGATATGCAGATAACCCTAGTGTCCGAAAATGATCCAGAGCTATATAGGGAGTATCTAGCATCGATGGTGGCCATAGATAATATTCGGGACCGCGTTCGGGACGGGCAAAAGACAGATGTATGGGCTGAGCCGATATTGCGAGCCTTGGAGGAGGGTTCAACAGGGGATTATTCCCTGAGAGACGGATTGCTATATTTTAGAGGCAGGGTCTATATACCCGCAGGAGGCCAAATTCGGGAGGACATCATGGCGGAGGCGCATTGTAGCAGCTATTCTATACACCCGGGGATCACCATGATGACGGCAGACTTGAAGAAGATGATGTTTTGGCCAGGGATGAAGAAGGACATTACATACTTCGTGACTCATTGCGAGGCATGCCAGTTGGTGAAGGAAGAGTTCAGGAACCCCGCTGGATTTCTACATCCACTCCCAGTGCCGGAGTGGAAATTTGAGGACATTGCGATGGATTTTATTCATGGACTTCCCCGATCACGGACGAGAAACGACTCGATTTGGGTCATCATCGATCGGATGAAGAAGGTGGCCAGATTCATTCCGATCAGGAAAGATGACTCTGTGGGAGAACTAGTGCGAAGATTTGTGGAGCAGTTCGTTCTATCCATGGGGTGCCCAAGACGATCATGTCGGATCAGGATGGCCGGTTCACTTCCAGGGAGTGGAGATCCGTGCAGGCTTACTTAGGCACGCGATTAACCTTCAGTACTGCATTCCATCCCCAGTCGGATGGGCAGACGGAACACACCAATCGGATGCTTGAAGATCTTTTGAGGCTATGCATTTTGGATCGCGAGGAACCATGGGAGAAGCTCTTACCCCTTGTCGAGTTCTCCTATAACAACAGCTACCAGTCCAGCATCAGGATGGCGCCTTATGAAGCCTTGTATGGAAGGAAATGCAGGACCCCGCTTTCTTGGGTTCAGGACGAGGATCTGAAGGCGTTGGGATCAGATTTTGTTGAAGACGCCGAGGCTCAGGTGAGACTGATCAGAGACAGGATGTTAGAGGCGCAGAGCAGACATGTTAAGTACTATGACGCCCGACATCGTCAAGTGGAGTTTTAGGTGGAGGACCGAGTGTTTTTGAAGATCCGGCCCATGCATGGAGTTTCACGGGTGCGTGGTCGGAGGAAGAAGCTTAGCCCTAGGTATATGGCCCCTTACAGGATCCTGGAGCGGATCGGGGCCCTAGCTTACAGGTTGGAGTTGCCACCAGAGCTAACAGCTCTGCACGACGTCTTCAACATTTCTTCGCTAAGGAGGGCTCTACTACGCCTGGAGCAACAGATTTTGACCACCGAAGGGCTGGTAGCTTCAGACCGATCTGTTCACTTGGAGCCGGTTCGTATCGATGACAAAGGAGTACGGATCTTGCGCCGTAAAAAGATCCCCTTAGTCAAGGTTCTGTGGAGGAACCATGGTCAGGAGGAGCACACCTGGGAACCGCAGGACTTGATGAGGCAAAAATACCCGGAGTTGTTCAGTCAGGTATACCTCACCACTTCTTGGTATGCTATAAATTACCTTCATGTATTGAACCGGTAGGACTAGATAAGGGAAATTGAGAACCTGAATATGCGCTGTTAAGTAGGGGCTAATCTTTTATTTATTGGAGAGATTGTCTTCATTTATCAAACAGGTAATCTTGCTTCGACTCAATAGGAAAACCATATGGGATGTTACAAGTTTATTTTATTTCGGTAGAAATCCCCGTAGGCTCAACCTCATTTTCGGGGAAAAATTTTTTTGTTTTGTTTATTGGTATTTGTAACATCCCATTTATGGCTAGACCCCTAGGAGTCGGTCTGTTGTGACAAAACCCTAGGAAGACCAAGAATTGAAATACATCGACCAAGATTTCGGGTCACTGGTTGGTCACGCTAGCGACCGACCCGTCACGCCCGTGAACTAGGGCGTGATGCCTTCAACGATCGTCGATCTGAGAAAGACAATCGGCGAGCGCAGAATTTTCAATCCGGGCTTGTCACGCCCGTGACCTATGTGTTATGCCAGTGACCTAGGGCGTGATGCCCTTCGACGTTCGTCGATCTCAGGAAGACGATCGTCGAGCGCAGAATTTGCAACCCAGGCCTGTCACGCCCGTGACCTACGTATCACACCCGTTACCTAGGGCGTGACCCCCTTCGTCGATCGTCGATCTCAGGAAGACAATCGTCGAGCGCAGAATATGCAAATCGGGCCCGTCACGCCCGTGACCGATATGTCACGCCCGTGACCTAGGGTGTGACCCCCCCCCCCCCCCTTCGACGATCGTCGATCTCAGGAAGACGATCAGCAAACTCAGAATTTTCCACAAGGGCCTGTCACGCCCGTGACCTACGTGTCACGCCCGTGACAAAGGCCGAAACGTTGGTTCAGGCCCGAAATTATACTAACACGCGTTATAATAAATTCTGGTATGGAAAGTTACACCAGGAGTATTTATGGGTCGTTTCATTATCTAATTACTTAATAAGAAAGAGAAAGTGTTGGTGCAATAGGAAATCACCACCTAGTAAACATCTCTTCTTATTCTAGCGTTTCTTTTCCTCCACCATAACCGAAAAGCCATTCGTTAAGGGAGCTTTTATGGCCATTACAATCCATGCAAACCCACAACCCCATTTCTCCCCTATAAAAGACTCTTTAGACTTAGACGAGAAGTTTTCACCCCTACTTGACGGATTGAAGCCTTGTGCCTTTGTGTTGAAGAAGTTCGCAAACGCCACCACCACGCCATGAATATCCGACGATCATCTCGCCTCCAAACCGCGAACAAGGTCCTCCTCTACTTCTTATTTTGTGGGTAGATCTTAGGATCTTAGAAAAAAAGTTCGTGCTCAACGGAGCCAAACCTATCTCGCGTCTTCATGGAAAAACCATGAAAAACATAATTTCGGGTACGCCGGAAACCGCCACCTCCGGCGGCCAAACCACCGCCGACCGATAGCCATCGCCTTGACAGAGGTGGTGGTTGTGGCTGGCTGGCAGGGGAAGTGACCGGACAGCCAGTGACAAGATCACGAAAGAGCTACAGGAAAAATAAGTTTTTTTTCCTGAGTTCTTTTACGGGTTATGTTTGTTAGGGACGATGAACAGTAAATCCTATTATTATACATTTATTAATTATAATGAATTATTATCTCTTTTTTAGTACACCTTTTGATAGTATCAAACGAGGCACTTAGAGGCCGATTTAGAAAATATGGCCAGTCACAAAAGTTGTAGCCCTTCGAGTCTAGATTATTTTAAAATTTATTTCAACTCGTTTGGTTAAGAGGTTTGACCGTAACACCCGTTTTAGTGGGGGATGTACCTAGAGTTGGGCAGGAACTAAAATGAATGCCCACTCCTCGTCCTTTGTTCAAATGACCTTAAATTTGGGAAGAGGGTAACCCTTAGCCATACCTAAAGGCTGTCCAAAAATGAGAATTTTTAGAGATACTTTGCCTAAGGTTTTTGTTTTAATTTAATAAAGTTAGAGTAATTTATCTAAGTAGTCAAATGACATCCAAACCCTCCCAAATTTTGGTGACTGGTCCCTGGGTATAAAACCTAGCTCTGTACAAAATTCCAAATCATTTTGATGAGTTTTGGATAGGAAGTCACCTATTCTTAACTATGCATTAATGAGACGTTTTTGAGTAAAAAGTGCACTAAGAGGTTAGAACGGTCAAATCACCTCAACAGAGGCTGATATTTTGACCACTGACTTAGAAGGGTTATTACAACCCACTTGGATAAAATGGTGTGGTTTAAGGTTGGGTTACCCTAGGATCCAAACTCAAACCCTAAATAGAGGGTTTTGAGGGTTGTGTAGGACATGGGGGCAATTGCTCTCATATTGCCTTGAAATTCAGTAGAGTTGACATTAGCATGATAAGAATTTCTGGATATAATCTTGGAGGATTTGGAGACAGGTAGATACCTCAAAACCCTAACCTTAGCTTTAGGGTAAAATACCAAATAAGTAAAATATGTAACTAAACAATATCTAAAAGCTGTGAAACTCGGGAAGAGTATGTTTTGGGGCGGGTAGAATCTATAGCAATTTTACTGGAATTTTATGATGTCTATTTTTAGCACTTCATTTGTAATGTTTGTTATAGCCCTAATTGATGTTTTAATTATTTGAATCATTCTGTTCATTGAAAGCCCATGAAATCTTGGACGTAAATGTTTTTGGTCAGAATGGTTGCACCTGAATTTGTTTAAAATATTTAGTTGAGTAAATCTAGTACTTCCTTCACAAATGTTAAAAAAGGGTTTTCTGGTTTAAAAATTAATTATGGATGATACTGCTGCTGAAAAATTATTAAACTTGGCTAATGCAATTTTTAAGGTTGTACCTGCATAATATAATTAATTTATAATTTTTGGATGAATATTCTCTGTACTTGATTAATAAATAACGAAAGATAGAAAATATTGATAAAATAGTTTTAGTGTTCTTTTGATGATAGAAAAATTGTCAAACTTTGAATTTACCATATTGAGATAGCAAAATATTTATAATAATTATGTTGGACATCTTGCATGAGTACTTAGGGTAGTTCATGTTCAAACCGGTAGCCCAAGAAATTTTGAGAAAATTAATTAAATGCCAGATAAATTAGGAAAATTTATAGTTTTCTTATTATAGGATAACCATATCATGATAAACCTCCAGTAAATAAGTTAGGGCATTTGGATGAGTATTGGATAATTTCCTAACCGGTTCGACATATAGTCTAGGTTGGTCTGCATATAGCAAATTGTTAAATTGCAATAAGACATGATCTGGGATAGTTGTTGGAGTTAGTCATTTTGTCTGGGGGGATAGATGTGGATGATTTCCCAATAGAATGATGTGAAGAGTAGTGAGAAGTGGTGTTGGCTAGAGTTAAGAGGTGCTCGGGTTCGATGAAAGATCGTCTTTCCCGAAGAGAGGAAAGTTAAAAATCATGCTAGGTTAGTCTATTGTAATATGATAAGGGAATGGGTAAAGGGAATCAACCAATAACAATGAGTGCCTTGCGAAAGGGAGCGATTGGCTTCAGCTACCATCATAGTTCCTAGTGCCCTTTGAGAGCACTTCACAGGGAATACCGGGGGTAGTCCTGGGTTAACGTAAATTGTAATAACAAGCTGAAAAGAGTAACCTTGTTGATGCAGAAAATACGCCGGGGAAAAACGGGCACCAACAGCCAACCGTTCGAGCACTGGGGAAGGAATGGGGGAAAAGACTGTCGGCTAGTCGATTACTAACGGCTAGGAATGGCGGATGAAACCGGGCAGAGAAAAGAGGGAAAGGACCGCTACCAGCGGCAACACCAGAGTTCGCCCGCCGCGGCCTGAATGCCTCTCCTGCGGTGGGCTTTCCTTTTATAAGAAATTGAGCGATTACACTTAGCAAAGAAGGAAGAAAGGAAGAAGCCGGCCGGACAATAGACCGTAAAGGACTAGAATCGAGGCCGCAGCTCTTAACAAGCGAGCTCCTGGACTCGAGTCAGCGTGCTTTGGGGGTACTTCCGCCCCCTATTTATAGGCTTGGGAGCCTGCCCAAACGGGCAGGGCTAAAATTACCGGGTGCCCAAGGTACAAGAGAATCGGGCAGCGGTGATGGGAATCGAGAGGAAGAAGAAAAGCCAAGAGACAGGCCGCGCGGACTGGCGATCTTCTCCTGCCGAGCTGCAGGACTCGGCTTCTGGGCAGGCCGATCTGGACCTCCTTTGACGACGACCTGGGGCACAGGTCGCGCAGCTTGGGCAATGACGGGCCGACCCTTGGATGATGGCTGGACCGGAACTGGCGGCTGTCTGAGGTAGAGGCCGCCCGGCTTGTCTGACAATAAGCCGGCTAGCTGATAACGGCGGCTAGAATGCACAAGCCGCCCGGACTTGAGAACCTGGAGAACTGGTCGCGGATTCCGGGTTAACATAATCCCCGCACATTTTTAAGTTTTATAAAAAACTTCGAAAATGTAGGACTAAGCCGGAGACCGCGACTGCCATTAATGCTTCTGCGTCTATAAAATGCCGAGGGCCCTGCCATTTCTTCAAGATTTCTGCCAAGCCACGGGTCACTACTCGCCACTTGCGGTCAGAATCCTCCAAGCCGACAGAGACTTCTACAAGATGGACGTCATGTCCTCGATGCTAGACCGCGAAAAGAAGTCGTCTGGATCGAAGAAGAGGAGCAAAAAGGCGGACAGTTCCGACCAACAGCCTGAGAAGAAAACCGAGAAGCCGATCGCGCCGACGGCTTCTGATTCTGGAAAGAAACCGATGGAAGCTGTCGCGGAATCCTCGCAGGCCGCGACAAAAGTTGAAGCGGTTTCCAAATCTGCTCTCCCGGAAGCTGGTGCCACCAAATCCTTCGACATTACCTACTCGCCATCGGGTGAACCTCTCCTGAAGATCGCTGGGGCGGAGGAAAAGAGTGTCGACTCTTCCCAACCGCGCGAGTTGCCCACATCTGCTGACTTGATCATCATTGAAGAGGATGACTCGAAGAAGCTACTGGAGGCCGAGCGGTCTCTGACTGAGAAGAGAAAGCGGACAGAGACAATAGTCAGCCACTTGAAGCGACGTAAGAAAAAGGCCGAGACCCTTGAGGAAAGGATGGAGAGGAAGGCGAGGAAGATGCGGGTTGATAACCGCAACGTCTCTGTGAAGACCGGAGCGGCTAGCGTGCAATTTAAGCCGCGGGAGAAAGACGTGTCTGAGGGTCTGTCGAATCCATCTTCCAAGTCGGACGAGCTAGAGAGTATGCCTCCGGTTAGCGAATCCCTGAGCGATATTCTGAAGGGCATGGACAAATTTCAGCAACTGGACAAGTTACTGGCAACTCCGCCGGCTTCTGCGGAGGTCGCCGACACCGATATCGAAGTTACAGGAGAGAAGCTCGGCGAACCGGCTCCTGCGGTTTCAGAAGGAGCTGAAAAATTAAAACTCAGAGAGAAAATAGAGGAGATGAAAAAGTTAATCGCCGGGAAGCAGGTGGCGACTACATTTCCTGCCCTGCAAGGTAAACACAAAGAAGTTAAGCGTTTTGTTAAATTCTACAAGCCGCGGTCACGGAAGAAGGGAGCGGATACAATTTTCAATCCGCCGGCGAGCTTCTTCCTGACCACGGCTCAGCTGAAAAGCAAAGCAAAAGAGACCGCGCGGCTATGGAAAGAAAAGCTAAAGCGAATAGATTCAGAAAGGTTTAGGCGACCAGCGGCTAGACTTGATACTGCGGCTTTCGAAGGAGGGATAACCACGAGCTGCGGTCTCGTTCTAACGAGATCTTCTACCAGATGCCGGTCATGTCACTGAATCTAACCGCCTGTTTATTTGCTGCAGGTGCTCATGAAACCACCATCAAGCCGGGCGGTCTGACGACTTTCTTACCTCCACTGATTCCGCCGCTACCTCCAAGTGTCCGCGACCTGAGGGCGGCCGAATTCCAAGAGGAGGTCGCCGCCTTACAGGCTAGGATCAGGGAGCATGCCGAGGCCCTTCGAGCCAAGGAAGAAGAGTGGCGGCTTCAAGAAGAAAATCAGCGGTCTATGCTGGAGGCCGCTGAAAAGAGAACTCAAGAAGTACTGGAGGACTTGGAGCAGGAGAGGGGAATGATGCGGTCTGAGTTGGAGGCCGCTGAAAAAAGGACGCAGGAAGCCTTGGTCAGCTTGGAGTTGGAGAGAGCGGCGATGCGGATTACGCAGGAGACCGCTAACAAACGGGTGCAGGAGGCACTGGCCAGCGCGGACATGGAGAAAGCGGCGAAGCGGACTGCACTGGAGACCGCTGACAAAAGGATGCAGGAGGCACTGGCTAGCGGGGAGGAGGAGAAGACAGCGATGCGGACTGCGCTTGAGGCCGCTGAACAAAGAACTCTTGAGGCGCTGGCCCACCTGGAGCAGGAGAAAAAAGAGAAACTAGATCTGCAGGCTTTAGTGCTGATGCTCGGCCGGATTGAAAGGTAAAGGGCGGACACCGCTCGACTTGACGAGGAAAGGGATAAGGATCGACCAGAGGAGGCCGGCAGAGGCTTGCGACCTGCTGGGACGACTGCTGAACAGCAGCAACAACCAAATCGCCCGGCTTCCGGAGAGACTTCGTACTCACCAGTAGTCGCGGCGGTTAGGCAGGTCGCTGCTTCTGGCGACCCGGGAGATCGCGCTCTGTCGCTGGTTCCATTTACCCGCGTAGAGCGTGATACCTCGCGAGTTCACCGGACTCTGCACAATATCCACAACCTCGTTAGTCAAGTGTATGTCCAGCTGGTACAGGCCGGCGATCAAGTCGCGCGGGTTGGGCGAGAGGCTCCAGAGAGTGGAGAGAGATAATTAAGAGAACTTTTATTTGGCTTTGTAATAAGCATCAACTCGTGATGCCGGACTATTTGATTCCTGTGGACAATTGTTGTATGTTTGATTGTATATTACTCCGAATTGCATGCGGCTTTGTGCGGTTTGATTACTTCTAGTCGCTGTCTTTTCTTTGGAAATTTTTGCCAAGTACTGGAATTTTAGTCGCTCGACCTGCCGAACTAGGATACGGTTAGAATACTTTACCTTGCAGGTTGAGCCGTGCGGCCTGATATCTAACCGCGATTTGACAACCACTACTGTAGCTGCATAGGAAATCTATAAATTGAGATGATCCCGGAGACTTCGGCACAGGAGTTCAGAATGCGAGCTAAAGCAATTGCGATGCGGTCTGACAAGGCTCCAGCCGTTAGGACCGACGCGGCTTCTGCGTTTCACTCCGCAGACCACAAGGAAGGCCGGCTTACCCAAGCCGAGCTAGATAGCTTTGTGGAGAAGTACATGAAAGACAGCCCGCTGCTCGCGCGGCTTCCGCTTCCTCACGAGCGGATTAACTCCTCCACCGCCAACCAAATCGCAATCCCTGTCGACCACTTCGACTGCGGCTTTCGGTTCCCTGTACTGATGGAAGCCGTAGCGGTCTTCGACCACTACGGAGTAGTGCCGGGGCAGCTGCCCCCGAACTCGATAGCGGCGATTTACAGCTTCTTCTCTTACCTGAGGTCGGAGCGAGTTCGGTTCTCGATAAGGCTGTTCAGAGAATGCTTCTCTGTGCGGTCTATCCCGGATTCGGGAACGAAGATCTTCAGAGGCCATCTTTACTTCGGCTGCCGCGGCCTGAAAGTTGTAAACCTGGCGAACAAGATCGCGAGTTGGTCAGAAAGGTACCTTATCTTCGAGGGTAACCTTGGTCTCCTGCCGGTCCATCCACAAGTTCGCGACGAGGCCGCTTTTGGCAGCAGCGGACTGGACGGCGTGGAGAAGGAAATCTTCAATTTCTTCAAGGGGGAGCGGCTCGACGTCACCCACTACCTCCCGCTGCTCCCGACTTTGGAGGACGTTCATGCGCAGGACAGTAAGTATCACTCAGCCGAACTGCTATGCTAGCCGCGCGGCTTACCAACTGACTTGTTAACTTTGCCTTGCAGCTGCTGTCGCGGTCCCGCTGAACAAGCCGCTCACTCCAGGCGGCCTAACCCTTACACAAAGGGAGAAAAGGGCGAAGAGGTCCAGGCCGGAGCGGGCTGCAGAGGAGGATGAATCGGACTCCTCCAGCGGCTTCATACTGCATGGTATGGGTAGCCGCTTGAAAGATCTCCACGGCAACCCCACCATGCAGTGGAGTGCCGACGGGGAGTCGGTAAAGGTTTCCACCGCCCTCCCGGACTGGGGGAAGGAAACCGTAAGCCTCCATGCCTCCGTGGCTGGCGCGGCTTTGTATGGCAGGCGCAACTTGAAAGCGCTGGAGAAGATACCTGCAGAAGACTTCTCGCGGTTTGCCGCGCAGGTCGGCGCGAGAAGCTTTGTAGCCAACCACTATATGGGCCTAGCCCATAGGCGGTTAGTTACAATTGAAGGCGACCTGCAGCGGCAACTCGCCGAGAAAGATGAAGAAATCGCACGGCTGAAGGAGTCGCATGCGGTAAGACATTACCTGATTTCTGCGGCTTAATTCATGAAACCGCCCGAACTAACCTTTTTCTTTCCTTTGCAGAAAGTGTACGATCCAGCGAACTCAGCCTTTCAAGACGCGGTCTTTCCCCAGCTTGTCCAGGGGATCGACGGAGCGCTGAAACGCCTTCGAGATCAGGGCGGCCTCGCCCCAGGATTTACCGACTTCACCTGCGCCGACCTATATCCACCCTTGAAGAAAAGGGTGGCTGCGGTTTATCGCGCGCTGAAAGGCAAGGAGAAGATTGGCGGAGAGGGCGAGGCAGAAGAGGAAGGGGAGGACAGCAGGAGCGAGAGTGCTTCTTCAAAGACCGGCGGTCAAGCGTCTGAGACCGCGCGGGTTGATGCCAGCTCGTCAGAGACCAGGGGCACTGGCAGTTCGCGTTCATCCTCGTCGGACAGCGGCGATTACTCGCCTTCTGAGATCGATATTGACGGTGAACCGGACTCCAGTATTCCTGCGTCCAAAAGTTAGAGGCCGAATAGCTAGAATAGTTTACGTGTAAAAGTTTTTACATCTTTTGAGACCGCCGGTAAGATTTTGTAAACCGCGCGGTCTACCTCTTACACTTGACATTACAAATGAAAACGTTTTACCTTTTGTGAGAATCTATTGTAATTTTACTTGCTTGTTTGAATATGCGGTTTAATCATTCTTACTCGTTTCCGACTTGAGAAATCTTATTTATGACTTCACCGAATAATAACTAACTTGCTGCGGTTAAGCTCGAGTAGAATACCATAAGCCAGATATACTAGTCTGCGAAATTATAATAATCCGATCATCCTTGAGAGTATATAGAGCAATAAGCCGGGCGGTTAGGAGACTATTTGCCAAGAAGATAAGGCAGTTCAAATAGCGATCGACAAACCGCTCGACTAAGGGGATAAACCGGGTTGATACTGTAAAAACCACGCTGATTGTGGCGGCCTGTCCGAACTTTAATACGAAGCTGGCTTTCGATAGGGAAACTACTTAGCGATAGAGATAAACATATTGCGACTTCTTTACATTGCAAGCCGCGAATTGATTTGAGTGAATACCACAAGCCGGCGGACTGAGCGGATAGGATAACTGGAAAAGTTGATATGCAATGATATTCTTTTGATTCGGCGGCATGATCTTTGTAAGCCGCGCGGATAATGCATTTTGTAACTTTTGACAATATAGACGTTAGTTTGATTCTGCTGGATATGCTTTATTCGCTCGGTATTGCATTTCTATTCGATCGATTATGATATGTTGTGAGATATCTGGGTAATACTGAAGCAGGATGGATAGATAAGAATAACTTGCGCGAATATATCTGATAGGTGATTTACGCATAACTCGCGCGAATAATACTGATATCCGCTATAGCGAACTGAAGAAAACCAACCAGCTCGCACGATTAATAATGATGTCTGCTGTATTGGGCTGAAGATAACCAAACAACTCGCCCGATTAATAAATATATCCGAGCGGTAAGGATGATAATATCCGCAACTTGCTATTGGATAGCTTCTGTTCAGCCTTATAATATCAAATTACCCGGGCGGATACTGTCTTTAGCCGGGATATGATAACCGCGCGGTCTGATTTCTGACCGCCGACTAGGCTTCTGCTTGAAGAAAAGAATACACTGCTCTCTTGCCTGGAGTACAGTTCAAGTCGATCTTCAGGGCAGGTGCGGCCGGAGTCACATTGCTTTCCTCAGAGATCGACAAGACTGTGGGTCTCCTGCAGGCACTGCTCGAGAGTATCAAAGAGTGTTCGAGGGTTGCGTGCTAAGACGATCTGCGGGGCATGCGTGTATTGCTTCCCGCACAGACGCATCATAGTTGCAACGATATCCCTTACGTGGCGTGGTAGAGCTGACCACCACTCCGCTCCTCCTTAATGCAGAAGTGGGGTTAGGTACTAGCCGGGATCCGCAATCTAGAACTCCACCGCATCAAAGCCGGCAAGCTGCCACTGCACGGTGCGAAATCTCCCCGCAACACGTGGTCCTCGTGGTGTTACGCTAATGACAACGGCTCTAAAGGGGGATATAGCTAGACTCGGCGATGTCTCTTGATTCAGTGATCTTTTAATTTTTGGGTTGTAAACCCATAAGAATGATGACTTGCCGGGCAAGAGTACTGATATAGAATCTCTGAAACAAAACATAGCAATGAGTCATAATCCTTCTTGATAGAGATTCATAAGAGGAAATAAACGACAGAAAGACATATTGGGTTAAGGGATTGATTTAAGATTGCTTCTGTTGCTGATGCCGACGCGTCTGCCAGGCTATGAATGAGATGTCCTTTTTTAGATCATGCTACGGGATTCCTTTGACTTCTGCATTTTCACAATTAATTTGAGAGCTCTACAATCTTCTGTTAGATGACCTCTTTCCTTGTGATATTCGCAATACTGATCCATGCACCTAACTTGCCCGCGCGCTGCTCGAGCGGGTTTCTTGTGACTTGGCTCTTCCTTCCGTTGTTCGATCTGGGGGAGGTCTGACGAACTTTTTTGTCCTTTTTCCGAAATGCGGGGCTTCTTCGAAACTGGAGGCCGAGTTGGCAACTCGGGCGGACAGACCGGGTAGGAGGTCGAATAACCCGGCGAATAGCCCGGGAAGGTAGGCGAGTAGGCCGGCGGACCGACCTGCTTATTCTCCACTGGGACCCGGTTGGCTGGTGTAACCGGAATGATTGCGGACTGCAAGTCTAACCGTTTATTGATTGCGGCTAGATTACAATTGATCGCGGCGAGCTGCCGGATCATCTCTTGGCGGGTTCGATTTTCTTCCTGGCGGGACTGCAGAAGAGCTTCCAAGAGCAGAACTTCGCTGGGGCTGAGGTTGTTCTGAACGGACTGCCGGTCTGACATTGTGTGGCCGCTGAACTTCAGCGACTAACCGATATCTGAAGGTCGCGTGTTGATGTTGATGCAGAAAATGCGCCGGGGAAAAACGGGCACCAACAGCCAACCGTTCGAGCACTGGGGAAGGAATGGGGGAAAAGACTGTCGGCTAGTCGATTACTAACGGCTAGGAATGGCGGATGAAACCGGGCAGAGAAAAGAGGGAAAGGGCCGCTACCAGCGGCAACACCAGAGTTCGCCCGCCGCGGCCTGAATGCCTCTCCTGCGGCGGGCTTTCCTTTTATAAGAAATTGAGCGATTACACTTAGCAAAGAAGGAAGAAAGGAAGAAGCCGGCCGGACAATAGACCGTAAAGGACTAGAATCGAGGCCGCAGCTCTTAACAAGCGAGCTCCTGGACTCGAGTCAGCGTGCTTTGGGGGTACTTCCGCCCCCTATTTATAGGCTTGGGGGCCTGCCCAAACGGGCAGGGCTAAAATTACCGGCTGCCCGAGGTACAAGAGAATCGGGCCGCGGTGATGGGAATCGAGAGGAAGAAGAAAAGCCAAGAGACAGGCCGCGCGGACTGGCGATCTTCTCCTGCCGAGCTGCAGGACTCGGCCTCTGGGCAGGCCGATCTGGACCTCCTTTGACGACGACCTGGGGCACAGGTCGCGCAGCTTAGGCAATGACGGGCCGACCCTTGGATGATGGCTGGACCGGAACTGGCGGCTGTCTGAGGTAGAGGCCGCCCGGCTTGTCTGACAATAAGCCGGCTAGCTGATAACAGCGGCTAGAATGCACAAGCCGCCCGGACTTGAGAACCTGGAGAACTGGTCGCGGATTCCGGGTTAACAAACCTAGTATTTAGGATCTCACATTTCACAAACATTGTTAGCAAAGGTAGATTGTTTGGATCTTCGGCTCGATTGGTTAAGAGATGGACGGAATGGTCCTGAGAGCTTCGGCTCGATTGGTTAAGAGACAGACGTTTTGGTCCGGGGAGCTTCGGCTCGGTTTTTGTTTGATTACGATTAAATCTGCATGTGCATAAAAGGAAAGAAAATTAAGGTGGTGGGTCCTCGGTATTGGAGGGTCAATGCACCGACGCCAATACGCTGACTCAGCAAGTGTGGTTAGCACTTCGCCAAAAGAAGTCCGGTGCGCCAGCCGGCAAGAGTACGCAGGAGTCCGTTTCGTGCACCAAGCGTTGAGGTGTATGATAGGTCTGATCGGTAGTGCTTTAATGGTTTAAAGGTGGGTGATGCCCAACCCACCGCTTCCGTCTGCCACTACGGAGGTATCCTGGGTGGTAACAGCTCCGAAAGGGGGAACTGAAGGTCTGTGTGCACAGAGTCGGGTGTGTGAGTTGCACTTGCATGTTCCATCATACCCACTTGAATGTCATAGCATAATCGATTCATTTAAACCCTGACACCTAATGTATAAGTAGAATGGAACGCTTATACATTAGGACTTGCAAAACGACCCCTTTGTATATAAGCTTGTGTGGCCAAGTTTATAAATTAAGGTTAAATTCTATAATTATATGATGTTGTTTGATAATCGACACCCAAACGTATAAGTGGTATGGGGCACTTTATACGATGGGAGCCTTGTAGAAGATCCCTTGACTTATGCGCCTCCGCACATAAGTTAAGGTTACTTTTCCTACTTTCTATTTCTGTCATATTTTATATAGAATTGCTAGCATAGGTCCGCTATCACCTGCTTTTGATTTATTCTCCATCTTCATGTCATTCCCTTTCTTCCTCTCCGCTCAGCACCTAAGAGCCATGGGGGAAGGGGTAGGGGATGATAGGGCTTAGTCTTTAAGACTAACGGTTTTCGAACCACATCATTTTAGGGAATCGTGGAGCCCAGCACGGGGGAGCAGCCCAGAGACCGGTGCGCTTAGAGATGGGGCAGTCTAGCTCCGGAGTTCATACAGCCGGGACCGTGAGTCTCGACCTTGAGTAGATGTTTTGTTTTTGCTTTCGCATGAGTGATTTGTAGTGAGGACATGATGTACCGGGCATAAGCCCGTATTTTTAGTAGTCTGATATATTATTCTGTGGACACTCCCTTCGTGGAGTCTTTTCTATATATGTGATTTTCTTGTGGACTTGCTTTTACATCATTTTGCTACCTTTCTGTGTTTAAATTGGTCGTCAGAATCGGCGCTTTGTGGTGATGACCCTTCAGGGCGTGAAGGTGTCACCGCAAAGGGGCAGTCTTGGGCCTAAGACCCCGGAGTTTTAAAAGAAAAAAAAATTGGGTCTTACACTGCACGCCAAGAGGTGGTGGAAGTCCCTCATAGGTTCGACATTTTTAGGGCGAGTTTATACGAAGATTAGCTGGAGCTAGTTCTCAGGAGCCTTTTTAGGGCACTTCATTCCCTCGTCTGCTCGAGATGAACTCGAAGAGAGATTCTTACAGCTGAAGAAAGGATCGAAGTCGGTTACGAATTATCAACGAGAGTTCCAACATCTCGCGAGATTTGTTGACTCATATGACTTGGATGATAGAGGATACGCTAAGTGCTTCTACAAAGGGCTTTGGGACCCCCTAAGGCATGCCCTATTGTTTATATCGAACTCCATCTTGGCGGAAATAATCGACATGGCGAAGAGGCTAGAAGCAAATCACATGGGAAGTGGTAAGAGACTTATTGAGGGCGTGATGGAAGCTGGCCCTAGAAATAGAAGGAGACACGACTACGGAGGAGGAATAGGACATCAGAGAGGTGGCAAGCATTTCCACCTGAATTTTAGAATGGAGAACCCAGTCCCACAGTCTACAGCATTGCCTCCACCTCCACAGCTTCAACAATTTAAGAAACCAGAGAGACAGAATGAGCGAGTGTGCTTCCAATGCAACCAACCAGCCAAAACCCAACGTTACTGCCTACAGCTATTTGGGGATGCTCCTCTTGCACTCCCTCTGGTAGCTTTGCGAGGGAGGGGACATATACGTGGTTGAGGATGAGGACCACGAGGAGGAAACCCCGGACCTGCTCGGAATCAGGTGTTCGCGTTGAACATGACACATGAGCGGAACCCTCAAGAGGTGATTGCAGGTATATTATAGTTAGTTATCACATCTTCATTGTTAAACTTAAGTTTCTTAAGACATACTAGATATCTAGCTTTGAGTATATCTATTAGTACTTAGGCACTGTGGTGGTCGGCGGGAAACCGGCCTATACCTTATTCAACAAAGGTGCCTCGCACTCGTTTGTGTCTGTGGACTTCATGAAAGACCTAGAAGGAGTGCAATACTTCACTGGTATTGCTCGAAGAGTACGCCTCCCAGACGGCTCTGAGATTACCGCAACCACCAAGTGCGAATTGGAGATACTCATCGGGGGTAAGACCTTTGATACCCCTGCCACAGTTTTGAGAATACCAGAATTCGATCTCATTCTGGGCATGGCATGGCTGGATTGGCACTACGCAAGAATTGACTGCGCGGAGAAGCGAATTTACTTGAGACATGGTGACACAGATATCATCTTTTAAGGTATAAAATTCGCACATCGTTTGTTATTATCTTCGATTCAGACCTTGAAAGCTCATAGGAAAGGGGATGTAGTTTACATGATATGTTTCGAATTGAAAGAGAGGGCTATAGATATGAATGATGTACGGGTAGTGCGGGACTTTCCCGAGGTATTTCCTGAGAAATTAGCAGGATTACCCCCACATAGAGAGGTGGATTTTCAAATTAAACTAGTACCGGGTGCCAAGCCCGTCTCTAGGATCCCTTACCTAATGGCCCCAAAGAACTCGCAGAGTTTAGAGTTCAGTTGCAAGAACTGGTGGAATCAGGGTTTGTTCACCTCAACTCATAACCATCGGGAGCCCCTGTTCTGTTCGTTAAGAAGAAGGATCGAACCTTACGATTATGCATAGACTATCAGGAGGTCAATCGATTGACGGTTCAGAACACCTATCCGCTACACCAAATCGACGAGTTCTTCGAACAATTGGTAGAAGCGCATTGGTTTTCCAAGTTGGATTTGCGCTCGGGGTATTATCAGTTGAGGTTATAAGATGAGGACATTCAGAAAATGGCTTTTAGCTCAAGGTATGGTTTGTTCGAGTTCACCGTGATTCCGTTTGGGCTCACAAATGCCCCTTCAGCTTTCATGAGTTTGATGAACAAAGTGTTCGAGCCTTATCTGGATATCTTCGTCATCATTTTCATCGATGACATTTTGGTCTACTCAAAGAGAGAGGAAGAGCATGTCGAACATCTTACCTTGGTATTGAGGAAGCTAAAAGAGCACGCTTTGTTTGCGAAGTTCAGCAAATGCGAATTCTGGCTCCAAGAAGTTTCCCTCTTGGGCCATGTGATCAGTAAGGCTGGACTTGCTGTAGATCTGGCCAAAGTGTGTGCCTTGAGCGAGTGGTCGCCCTTGAAGTCAGCGGCTGTTGTGCGGAGCTTCCTTGGACTTATCGGGAACTATCGCAAGTTTGTAAAAGGGTTCTCATTCCTCTTACTTCTCTGACAAAGAAAGGTGTGCCATATGAGTGGACTGATGAGTCCCATTTATATAGGGATTTGCGGGATCATCTGGGCTTGTTTTCATGCCTTTGCACATCACTATTGCGTAGTTTTCACTGTTATTTCTTTCCTTTTGCATTTCATGTGTTGTGTGCTTTTCTAGCCCTCGGGTGCGCAATTGTGCATTTGATTGTTAGGGGTATGCACATGGTGCTCCCCGGGGATCGTTCCATTAGTTTTACTGCAATTCTGTTTTGCTGGATGATGCCCTATTATTTAGTTCTCATTGCTTACAGGTGGTCATTTCTCCCATTTCAGAATTCTGAATTGAGGAAAATGCATGGTCGTGCTTTTCCTTAGCGCACGGTTTTGTCATGGTTGTGCGTTTGATGGCGTCGAGTGGAACTCAACGAATGTAAACACATGATAAAACGCACGGTTTCACCATAACCGTACGAGAAGATAACACACGGTTGTTTTGTACATTTCATTTTAGCACCGATCTGTGGTTAATCGTGTGTTTTCCTTCACGCACGGGCAGAAGCGCCCGTGCGCGAGTAAAATACATGGTTCCACTATTTTTTCTGCATTCCTTCGTTCTGTAGTTACCCGTGCGATTGCTTTCACGCACGGGCGGAATCGCCTGTGCGCAGGTAAAACGCACGGGTCAACGATTCATCTTCGCAGGTAATTTTTTTCACGCGAATATCGCACGGTTCACGCACGGTCATCTGTCGAACCGTGTGAGGCCATTTTTCTTATGATTTTTTATATAAGATGAAAATTTTCCCAATGGCGAGGATAGTTCGTCCAGCACTCCTTTTCTGCTCCCTTGAGCGGGAAAACGAAGCTTCAACCCCTTTTTTCTCTCTCTTCCTTGGAGGGAAGATTCGTCCACCTTCTCCACTCCATTGAGCTTGCAAAAGCATTGCCTTAGGCGTCCGTTGCAATTGCTACCTTCCACGTTCCGGTTAGAGATACTTATTGCATCCCGCCAAGCTTCCATCCGCCTCCAAAACCTTAACATAATGAAGACAGGTTTGAAGGAGGAAGTGGCAGCTCCTCTCGGATCCTGGATTCATTTCGAAGACCGAGCACGGACAAGGGTTGACACCCCTAGTTTCCGGCCGAGAACCTTAGAAAGCTTCTAAACTTTCGTTGTAATTTCTTTTCCATTTTCTGGATTTCCTTTCTACTAAACTCCTGCTAGAGATATTGTAGTTTCATAACCTTTTTTTGCTCAAGATTTTGTTGTGTGTTTGTTTGATAATTTCCTGAGCTTTATATGTGTTAGAAAGCTTTATCTTTGCGCTAGTATAAAGTGCATTTGGGCCATTCTAGCCTTTGCTAGAAGTGTGCGCTGAGAAGAGGTGTTTTCGACCCTCAACTATTCATTTGCTTTTGCTATTACTCTTCGGAGTGATTCACCCGGGCGATGCGGTGAAGGCGACCAGCGCTAGTTTTATATTATTTTAGTGTAGGATATCCAAAACAAACCCCCTTGTTCACTTAGCACTTGCACTCATTTCTCTAAATGCAAAAACCCATGCTCCCTACTTGCACTCTACGAGAGATCGATACTCGGGGATGCTACTCCTCATTATTATTACTTGTCCATGAACGGTAGTCTTACCGCTAGTGCATCAAGATTTTGGCGCCATTGCCGGGAAGTGCAACTGTTGCGTGTGGTTTTCGCTTTTTGGTGAAATGTCTGTAGGTGTTTAAGGGTGTTTTAATATTTTTTTGTGTTTTGTGAGTTTATGAAAGATCTGAACCCCGCTGAAAGGGTTGAAGATTTTGGAGTTGATGCTTAGACTGCAAGAGGTAGGAGAGCTCGTTTATGCACTGCTGCTGCAGAAGCTAGAATGGACGTTCTGGTGCGCAGAGGAAATGGTCAGGGAGATAGAGTGGTTGATGCACACGAGGTTGTCCAACCTCGAATAATGATGATGAGGGATTTCACTACCCCTACGGCGGGGAGTGTTAATCCTGGGTTTGGGCCAGCAATCGCAAACCACCACTTTAAAATCAAGCCGGCAATTCCAAATTATTTTAGGAACAACACCCAATATTGCAAGCTGCTGAGTGAGGATCCTCAACTACATTTAGCTGAATTTTCTGAAATATGCGGAACCTTCCGTTATGTGGGAATCTCTGATGAAGTTGTGAAGTTAAAGTTGTTCCCTTTCTTATTGCGGGATAGGGCAAAGACTTGGCTGCATACAATTTCTCCAAGAACTGCTACAACTTGGGAAGCCTTGTCTTCCTTATTTTGGCTAAATTTCATCGTGTCGATAAGATTGTTAATGCACACAGGGACATAGTCATGTTCCGATAGCAGGAACAGGAGACCCTTCCCGAGGCATGGGAGAGGTTTGTCGATTTGCAGCGCCATTGTCCGCAACACAGCTATGAGCCCTGGAATTTGGTAGTGATTTTTTATTTCACCATTGAACCCAATCTCCGAGCGATGATCGATGCTGCTGCAGGTTGCACAATTATGAATTTGGCTCCCGAGAAAGCGCTGAGGCTTCTAAGAGATACGCCTCCCACAACACTTATTGGACCACTGGGAGGAATGCCACAATAGGGGCAAGAAATTTGTTTGATGTGAACGCTGTGGTGCAACACGCTGAACCTTGCCATCCTTCCTTGGAAGGAAAAATGATGCTGACAAGATCTACCACGCCGCCAGCGCCTGTGCTGAACATTTCGTGCAAAGGTTGTGGGAACCCCGGGCACCACACTTATGAGTGCACTGCGAGGGAGCATGCTAGTGATCCGGCAGGTATTAGTTTTGAAGAACATGTTAATTTTATTAGTAATCAAAATCGCGCTGCTCCTTATAACAATGCTTATAACCCGAATGCGAGAAATCACCCGGATTTCTCGTTGAATCAAAATGCTCCTGGTCAAAGATGACAAGGAGGCCAGCATCAATTTGATGCTCAAGCCTCTGGTGGTCAACCGCGACCACCTCAGGCGGGTTACAATCAAAACATGCAAAGGACACGCAAAAGCGCTTTAGAAGAGATGATGGAGATGTTCATGGAGATGGCCCTGTCGAACATGGCCACTCTAACCGCCTCTATGAGGAATTTGGAGACACAACTTGGGCAGCTTGCCCAGGTGTTCTCCGAACGCACTCGTGGAGCCCTCCCAAGTGACACAGAGAAAAATACCATTGAACAAGGGAAGACTGTTGTTGAGGTGGGCGAGTGCAGTAGCAATGAACTAGCCTTCGAGTGTGAGATAAATGAAATAGAAACAGTAGCTGTTTGTGATTCTGGTTCTACGTGCAACATCCTTGACTTGCGAGATGTTGTGAAACTGGATTTAAATGTCAAAAATAATATCCAGAAATCACTTATGCTATTGTAGTCACCGACTCTCAGGTTCTAGGACCGGAAGGAAATCACTCAAGAACCATTTTGGGGGTTCCATTCTAGAAATCTAGTGAGGCAACACTATGTTTTAATGCTTGCAAAATTACCTTAGCTTCTAAGGATGAATTACCGTCTCCGCAATCACTTCCCTCTCTATTCCCATGTGAATCCGAAAATCTGTGAAAAGTTAATGATTTGCTATCTGACAAACCATCTAGTGCTGATTAGGCAGATGTGGTGCTTTGCGAACCAGATATTGTTATGCAAGTGAAGGAGTCGATGAAACCCGCTGAAGCAAAATCAAGTTCGGATCTGTTGAGTGTAGAATGAGATAAAGTTAAGAAGGAATGCGGAATTAGCACGGCTACTAAGAGCGTGCATAAAGTCGATTTAAAAACTATCATTGGACCAAGTAAATTTTTTTAAACTTTTAAACATGCTATGTGGGCTGATCTTCCACCCTCTGTAGGTGAGGAAATGATGCCCTCGGTTGTTGATGGTGATCTGGATGCTAAAATACCGGGGGTGAATTTACTGCCCTAGTGTTCTCCTACGGTTGAATGGTGACGAAAGGAGTTGCTCCTACGCAAGGCGCAGAGTTTTGCTCGCTGACGCGGCAAGGAGAAGGGTAGGTGCAAGGGAGATTTTTCTTCTTTGGGCCCTAAAGCTTTCCCCTCTTCCTAATTCCGTGTGTCGGGAGAGATTTATCACAAATCAGCATTTAGCTTAGAAGTGGAGGATCTTCGGGGCCGTCTCCTTTGTCCGGTTGCTTCTGATGTTTATGTTGCTATAAATGGTGTTTTTAATTTTTGATTTTTCCTCCTATCTGCTTGTTATACTTTTGTTACCTGAATAATACTATATAACTTATAATACAGGTATTTGGTCCACATTAAGGACGGTAAATAAAAGGGTTTATGGGAGACAACCCGAGTTTGCCTCCTTTAGCCTTGTTTCAAGGCTATTGCTTGCCATTCTTTGCTTATTTTTCTTTTTTGCTTGTGCTGCCTATTTTTGTTTGGTCGGAGATTGGCTTTTGCAGCTGATTTTTACTTGGGCCGTAGGCTGGTTGATCAAGTTTAAACGCCTAACTTCTGGTATGCTCCTCTCTGATGCATTGGGTAACCTCTTCCCTCACCTCTTTTTGATTTCGTTTCCAAGATCATTTGTTGTATTGTCAAGATTAAGTCTATGGGAGAGCATGTCGTTGTTACCTGTTGCAGTTGCACTACACGTGTATACAAGTAGTTGCTTTTATTTGAATTTTGTAGTTCACTGCATTGCGCACCTACACCGCACGAGCGGGCACTTAAGCACGCGTTCGGCCCAAGTTTAATTTGTTTCTTTATTGCTAACTCTAAGATAGCGGTGCTGGCTTAGGATTTTATGATAAAATAGTTCGAAACTCATGCAGTGCTCCTAATCAAGTACTCAGGGGGTGTAGAAATAGTATAGACTAAATTTTTCTTTATGCTCTAAATTTATATTATTCTACATTTGTAAAGTTTGTTTGCACTACTCAAAATTGCCGAATCGGGAGTGATCAAATGGTAGAGTAGGAACGTGTGTAGCCGCCACTATCCTTGTATTGATCGAGTCGGGTGGAAGGATCACCTTTTTCGGTGACTAAGAACTTGCCCTAAGCTACTCTCGAAGCATTGGTGCAGGGTTAGTCAAGCATGAGTGTGAGGTGGGCCGTCATTTGTTTAGTTTGAGCCTTGTACCAGTCCCGATGTCTATCCGTTGATATCCCCGTTGAGCCTATCCCTTTCTTTGTCAACCCTACGCCTCGCTATAAAAGACTTATAGCCTGACCTTCTCGCACATCTGGATGTGAACGCTCGGTTATTTTGTCTTATTGTCTATTGTCTTTTGTATCCGTTCTGTGTGGCTGTCATGTGGTATTAGTGCGGCTTGTGGTGTTGCCATGTTTTTGTATTTAGTTGCGGCTATTTGATTTTTTTTAGAAGAAAAAAAAGAGATGAAATGAGATTTCCCAGTTGGCAATAGCTTGAATATTTATGTTGTCATTAAGTTTTGATTTGTTGTTGATGCGTAGAAAAATCCAAGTCTGGTGGCGCGTCACACGTGTTTGCCTTTGTTTATTGTTGTGAGTGTTTTCGGGCGGTCTCATTTTAGATGTGCGTGTCTGTCTTGTTTACCCTTTGTATACCCCGCCTTCACCTAAGCCCCAATCTATCCTACATGCCTTACTGATTCAAGTTTGAGTCTGACTAGCGTCGTGGAGAGATTGTTGACGGGCAAGCTTATGGTTCCCGACATTGGTGGATTCCTTTGGAGGTGATCTTTAGCCCCGATCTTTGGTAATGCTCAACTGAGTGGCCTGCCTACTTTCTTCCTACTTAGGACCGAATGATTCTCCATCATTCTATTTTTTAGTGGTTGCAATATGTATTTACCTCTGTCGAAATTTATAAGCTTAGTAGCATAAGTAAGAATTTTATCTATTATATTTTTTATGCCCATGAGTATGTGATTTCTCGCTTTACTTTATTTTTAAATTTCTAAGCAAGTTAGCTATTTTCGAGTTCACGGAGAAATGATTTGCTCGGGACGAGCAAATGTTTAAGTCTTGGGGTGTGATGAGTCCCGTTTATATAGGGATTTACGGGCTCATCTGGGCTGGTTTTCATGCCTTTTCACATCACTATTGCGTAGTTTTCACTGTAATTTCTCACCTTATGCGTTTCTTGTGATGTGTGCTTTTCTAGCCCTCGGGTGCGCAATTGCGCATTTGATTGTAGGGGGTATGCACGTGGTGCTCCCCGGGGATTGTTCCAGTAGTTTTACTACAATTCTATTTTAATGGAGGATGCCACATTGTTTAGTTGTCATTGCTTATAGGTGGTCCTTTTTCCCATTTCAGAATTCTTAATTGATAAAAATGCACGGTCGTTCGTTTCCTTAGCGCACGGTTTCATCGTGGGCGTGAGTTTGATAGCGTCGAGTGGAACATGACGAATGTAAACGCACGATTAAACGTGTTTCACCATAACCGTGTGAGAAGATAACGCACGGTTGTCCTATACATTTCATTTTAACACCGATCTGTTGTTAATCGTGTGTTTTCCTTCACGCACGGGCGTACGCGCCTGTGCGCGAGTAAAACGCACGGTTCCACTATTTTGCCTGCATTCCATCGTTCTGTCATTACTTGTGCGATTTCCTTCACGCACGGGCGGAATGTCCCGTGCGCGGGTAAAACGCACAGGTCAACGCTTAATCTTCTTAAGGTTATTTTTTTGTGCGAATATCACACGGTTCACGCACGGTCGTGCGTCGAACCGTGCGAGGCCATTTTTTGATGATATACTATATAAGAGGCAGATTTTGCCTATGACGAGGATAGTTCGTCTAGTCCGCCTTTTCTGCTCCCTTGAGCAGGAAAACGAAGCTTCAGCCCCTTTTTTCTCTCTCTTCCTTGGAGGGAAGTTCCGGCCACCTGCTCCACTCCAATGAGCTTTCAAAAGCTTTTCCTTAGGCCTCCGTTGCCATTTCTACCTTCCAATCTATGGTTGAAGATACTTGTTTCAGCCCTCCAAGCTTCCATCCGCCCCACAACCTCAACACAATGAAGACAGGTTTGTAGGAGGAAGTAACAGCTCCTCTCGGATCCTGGACTCCTTTCGAAGACTGAGCACGGACGAGGGTTGACACCCCTTGTTTTCGGTCAAGAACCTTGGAAAGCTTCTACTTTTTGGTTGTAATTTCTTTTCCATTTCTGGATTTCCTTTCTGCTGAACTCCTGCTAGCGATATTGTAGTTTCATAACCTTGTTTTGCTCAAGATTTCGCTGTGTGTTTTTTTGGTTATTTCCTGAGCATTATATGTGTTCGAAAGCTTTATCTTTGCGCTAGTATAAAGTGCATTTGGGCCATTCTAGCCATTGCTAGAAGTGTGTGCTGAGAAGAGGTGTTTTTGACCCTCACTTGTTCATTCGCTTCCGCTATTAGTCTTAGAAGTGATTCACCCGGGCGATGCTGTGAAGGCGACCCGCACAGGTTTTATATTGTTTTAATGTAGGATATCCAAAACAAACCCCCTTGTTAACATAACACTTGCACTCGTTTCTCTAAATGTTAAAACCCATGCTCCCTACTTGCACTCTACGAGAGATCGATACTCGGGGATGCTACTCCTCATTATTATTACTTGGCCGTGAATGGTAGTCTTACCGCTAGCGCATCATGAACACCCCAGTGTAAAGCTGCGTTCCAGGAACTGAAGGACATACTTACATTTGCACTGATCCTATCCCTCCCAACCAGGAAGGAAGGATTTAAAGTTAACACTGACGCGTCGTATCAAAGGATGGGAGCGGTATTGATGCAGCACGGGCATGTGATTGCATATGCTTCAAGACAGATGAAGAAGCATGAAATCAACTACCCACTACATGATTTGGAATTGGGAGCGGTGGTGTTCGCCTTGAAGGTTTGGAGACACTATCTGTATGGCATCCACAACAAAATCTTTTCAGACCACAAGAATTTAAAGTATGTTCATATGCAGAAAGAATTGAATTTGAGACAGCGGCGGTTATTAGAGTTTTTATGTGATTATGAATTTACTCTAAACTACCACCCCAGAATTGCAAATTCTATAGCTGATCCTTTGAGCAGAAAGGTATAGGAATCGAGCCCTGAGTCCCGATTGATGAACATGGAGTTAGCTCAGATGCTCGAAGAGATGGAGATTATCCTAGTATATAAAGACTTATCGGAAGGGTATACAGAGTACTTAACCATGATGAGCATAGTCTGTGATATTCGAGACTGAATCCGGGAGGAGCAAGGAAAGGATGCGGCTCTGGCTCCGGCAATCAAGTCAATTGAAGATGGGACTACTAACAAGTATTCCCTAAAAGACGGCCTCGTTCATCTTCATGGACGACTTTACATTCCCAAGGGCGGTAAAATTCGGGAAGATATCATGAGAGAGGCACATTGTACTCATTATTCTGTGCATCCTAGGATTGCCAACATATACGCCGACTTACGGAAAACCATGTGTTGGTCAGGAATGAAAAGGGACGTCAAATATCTTTTCACGCTATGCGAGGCCTGTCAAAGGGTGAATGCAGAATGTAAGAGCCCCAGCGGATTATTACAGTCATTGCCTATCACCGAGTGGAAGTTCGAGGATGTCTCCATGGACTTCATCCACGGATTACCTTGCTCACGCTCAGGGAATGATTCAGTGTGGGTAATCGTTGACCGCCTGACAAAGGTAGCCAGGTTTATCCCTATAAAGAAAGAAGCTCATGTGGATGTTTTGGTACGCCTCTTTGTGGAGTAGTTTGTATGGTACCATGGCATGCCGAAGATAATAAATTCTGATCGGGATGGTCTGTTTACCTCTAAAGAATGGAAGGCGGTACAGGAGTATTTTGGCTCACGCCTTACCTTTAGCACATAATTTCATCCACAGACGGACGGGCAATCTGAGAGGACCATCAGAACATTGTAGGACCTATTGGGGTTGTGTGTGATGCATGCTTGCACGTTTCACACCGTTTGGAACTACGGCCTAACGCCACGACACTCTTCGATCCAAACCCTACACTCGCACAATCGCTCTACGCGACACCATGCAATTACATCTATCAATATTTTGCTAGCGTACGGGTAGCCAAGCCGGTTTGGATCCAACAAGGGCTATAAGGCCAATGTTCGATCGAGCTAAAAGGACCAATATTGGATCCGACCGAGCGATGTTGTACCAAAAGAGATCTACCGAAAAGTTCGATTTGGAATGGGTAGATCTCTCCCAACAAAAGTCAAACGAGGTTCGCCAAACCTTCCCGAATATAAAACGAAGATAAGGGAAATACAAAGCATGCGAAGTAAACCACAATACAATTTCAAGCTATCTAAAACAACGCCAAAAATAATCCACCACAAGATCTATTCTAAGAAATGAAAACACACAAGAGGTAGGAGGGATTTTCGTTACCTAATCGGAAGGGTGATTCCGATTACACTCTACTTGGATCGCCTCTCAACGGCTCCGCTGGAGTTGCGCCGGAAGGAGATGAAAATCTTGCCCGCCTTCGTCGCTTCACGCCGGTGTTAGGAATCCACAAGGAGGCAAGCTTGCCTTGGCCGATTTCTTCACAAGTAAAGGGGAGGAAGGGATCCTTAACGGTGGTCAGATTTACTAGTGGAGGAGGTGGCTAGGGATGGTTGCAAGGGAGTGAGGGAGGAGGGTCGGCTTTGTGAGAGGTGATGGTGGGTCGGTTTTTTGAAGGGAGTGAGGGGTAGGCCGGCGGCTTGTTGTTGGAGGGGAAGGTGGCTCGGGTTGAAGAAGGGTAGAAGAAGGGTGGTGATGGTGGCTAGGAGGATGGAGGAGAATAGAAGAGGTAGAAGGGAGAAAGGTAGCCGGCGGCCAAGGAGAGGGGAAGATGGGGAAGTTCGGCCAAGAAGAAGGGGGAGAGAAAAATTTCAAGAGGGGAGATTTTTTAGGGTTTCAATATTTCTTTCTTCAATAATCAAAATGAAAACACCCTTGCCTATTTATAGGCTACATCAAATGTTTGGCTATTTGCAGCCTATAGTAACTAAATAAAACAACACTCATAAAAATAAAACACAACATGGCATAAACATTGCCATAGACATTGCCAAATAAAAAAACATGAAAATGAATTAATTAAGCTATCATTAGATTGGTTTGCGCCACGGGCGGATCTTTTGACGTCGCTCCACATGGTCGTCACGACGCCGCAAATCTTTACTTGGAGGCGGTGAGATAACTTCCGTAAGCATGCCGTCTCCATCTTCAACACGTTGAGGGCCGTCGTCTCCATCAATCCTCCCCCGCTTAAAACTACTCATCACCGATGAGTAGGTCTGAAAGTACCGGTGCGGGGAAGCATCATCCAATAGAACCTCCGAGTGGCAGACAACCTCACTTGGAAAGAAGAGCACAACAACCTGGAGTAACCTGTCAAGCAAAAATTTGTTCCTAGGGAACCTTGGAGAAGCATTAGGCAATAAAGGAAAACAAAATTTAGCGTCAACAACCAACGCACCTCTAGAGAAGTCCGAAGAAGAAAACAATCCAAGTATAAACTCACAACCCAACCCCAAAGAGAACAAAGTGGACCCAAACGGACAGGCAGATAAATCATGTGGTGGAGAATCATACGGCGTTAAATTAGAAACATCAAAATAAGGGGTAATACCCCAATCAATGGAAAGCTTCAGATGATAAGTAAATTCTCCAAATTTCATTAATATCCGATAAAGGTCCCGCTTACCAAATTGCCAACTTTCTAAAGTGCCCGAAGGCATCCGTTCAGGTCGAGACGCGCCAAATTTAAATCGATCGTCTTACAGTGAGATACTCTTTTATGTAAGCTAGCATAAATATGATACGAATTAATTGGTATGGCTAGCGCTTTACTAATGTGCTTATATAAAAGGGAATCATAATGAGCATAATCCAGGGTGAGTTTCGGCGACAAACTAGAGGGAAAATAAAGAGACGCAACAAGAGTGATTAATTCTTTTAAAGCGCACCTAAGAATCATACTATCGCGGGGAGTGAAACCATGGGCTACGTGACTCAACTCGAATACGGAGGATATAGGGGTTAAGTTAGGGGGGACGGGAGCCTTAACATCAAAGATGACTTCAAATGGCTCAAAAGTCGCAGTTCTAATTCGAAAATTATTACGGGGAATCTGCGCATCATAATTACTAAGAGAGTTGGACGCTCTCAGGTGTGACAAGAGGTGCGAGCGAGACAACTCATGGGGCCAAACCGTGGTCACTAACAGAAATAAATAGGGTGACACCAGCGGAACTACATCAGGTGGCACCAATATAATAACGTCAGGTGGAGCTAACGGGACTTCATTAGGGGGTAGAAAAACATGTGTAAATAGACCGAAAGGGTAAGCACATCGAGACACAACTAGGATAATAGGCCTTATGGCCACAGAATAAGAATCAAAAACAGTCGTGGACATAACCATAGATGGATACGTAGAGTAACGAACCGTCAAAAGTGACATGCCCAATGGAGGGGCCCGCAAGGTTGGCCAAATACAATGATCCAGATCAGAAATACATAACTTGTGGCCAAATGGGTCCGCTAGTCGGATCAACCGATCAGGAGGGAGAGTCGGTAAAATTAAAACTGGGAGAGAGTCGAGATCAAATTTAATTTCATGCGATGGAGTTAGCGTTAGGGGACGCTCATCCGGGTAGACATCAATAACGTCTTCCGAAAATAGCACTCTCTCACTAGGACAAACTTCCAACACGTCAGTCACGACATCAGTAGCAGTACAAATCTCACGAATGGGAGCATCGATAGATTCCGGAGGAGGGGCTAAGTCATTCCCCATGCCAAAATACGGATTTTTCGTCCAAGTAACATCCTCCGGGTGCAAGCCATCAAAATCAACCGAAAAATCAAACAGAGGATTTTCCATCACGAAAAACTCATCTGGCTCGTCATTACCCAACTCACTCTCCGAATTGCATTCCTCACGGGAGAACTCTACCAACTCATCCGAAAGTTCTTCCAACAATAAATGTTGATCGTATAGTAAGTCTTCCAAATCAGTTGGGGCATCTATTAATTCGTGATTAGAGAAATCGATTAGAACATCCTCACTTACAAGATCCTCAGGAAAATCAGAGATATTCTCCTTAGGTGTAATCGTAGCCTCTAACACGTTGGGGCTTGTAGTTTGGAGAGGCCTCTCAACATTAGGGTGATCAGTCACAATACTAGTGTGGCTAGTAAAAGGCATGCTAATACTCTCACAGGTCAAACTATCATCATCCCAAACATCGTCTACCTCACGACTGGGTAAGCTCTCAGCGTAAGGTAACTCTTCTGACTCAGCTAGAATATCAATCGACTTAGGATCATCAAAAGGCTCCACAACAGTCAAAGGCGATGACTCCAAAATGTCGTCGAAAGGGAGTGGAGAGGGTTCCTCAAATGAGAAATCCTCATCCAAGTCACTCGGGTAACCAAACTCCTCATCGTCGCTCATGTTGTCAACATTAACAGCATCGTCCTCAGTGACAGGCATACTCGTAATTGCAAGCTCATATTCAATCACGCTGATAGGAACACTCTTATAAATAGGAAGGGGTCTCGTGCCCCGCCGTAAAGGTGTCACTACATCGAACAATTCCGCAGGAGCGTACTGATGGGTGAGTAGACTTTTCATGATAGTCCAACAGGCACCAGGTACATAACGTCTCTTGGCGCTGTTCGAATAGCTCCAGGCTAGACCAGTTAATTGTATACTCGCAACGCAAGCCTGGGAGTGGTCTGGCACACGTGCACGCTCGAAGTAACTTTCCAACTCAACAACCCATCTAAGGAAGGCCTGGGTACCTCCCAACCCATCGTAGGGGGTTGATACGATCCTAGTCGACTTAGAATAACCATCATGCTGGTAATGTTGTCTAGGGGCCTCAAGTGGAGAAGTCGGAAACTGACCACTAAGTTGGTCTAATAAATCCTTAAGGGCGTCAAATTTGTTGTTCATCTCCTTGCGAAATGCACCAACCAAGGAAGGTGAGAGAGTAGGACTCCGACAACCCGTCATATATGATTTTCCTCGGGTGACGTTGATGTCATGGGCCATTTCAGAGGGAACCGGCGAGAAAACTCAACCGAAATCGGTGCACATGCAAAGAATAAAAAACCTGGCCCTATTTATTTGTTTAAAGATTGATTTGTTCCCGCTAAACTTCTAGGGTTATAAAGATTATAGGATAGGGTTTTTGCTGGAAAAATAGTGTTAACCCCAGAATCCGCAAACATTTCCAGCTAGGCATCTTGCCCTTCCCTCGCTGAACTTAAGTACTCAGTTCGCCCAGCTCGCCAGTGGACATGGTCCGTCACCTAGGCGGACTCCAGAAATCCGTCCGCTCAGGTCGCCCTCAGTTCCTAGCTCTGCTAGATCGGCGAGTCAGGCTCAGACCGGCAAGCTCCAAGTCAGGCCGCCCAGGTCGCTCAGGTCGCGGCTAGTCTAAAAGTCACGCGCTCAGTACGACCAAGGGAGGTCTCTAGCTCGCTGGCCCAGTCCGCCTGTCCCGCGCGGACTGCTTGTTCCTTCTCTTTTTTGATTCCCGTCACCGCTGCCCGGCTCTTTTGTACCCCGGGCAGCCGGTTATTTTAGCCCTGCCCGCTTGGGCAGGCCCCCAGCCTATAAATAGGGGGAAGTGGTGCACTCAAAGCACGCTGACTCGAGCCCAGGAGCCCACTTGTTAAAGGCTGCGGACTCGAATCTCTGACTTTGCGGTCTCCAGCTTGCTTTCTGCTTGCCTTTGCTTTTCCCTTCTTGTAACCCCTTCTTTGTAATCAAAAGTAAGCCCGTCGCAGGAGAGGCATTCAGGCCGCGACGGGCGAAGTCCGGTGTTGCCGTGCTCCACGGCTCCTGCCTTTCTGTTCCTTTTCTAGTCCGCCAAGTAGACTGCTGCTCGCAGTTTGTTTTTCCTTTTTCTTCCCCAAGTGCTCGAACAGTTAGCTGGTGGTGCCCGAGTCCGTCGCTTTTCGAGCATCAATAGTTAACACGCGACCTTCAGATTCGAGCAGTTTTTTGAAACCGCGGATAGAAATGTCAGACCGCCGAGGTCGCCGCTCCGACCGCTCCAGCTCCCCCGATGATTCGCTGTGGGAGGCGTTGGAGTAGTCCCGCTGGGAAGCCGAAGTATCTCGAAGAGAGACTGACCAGCGGCTCGATACGATCAGCCAAGCCCTGTTAGCATTGACTCAGCGACTTGCTCCCCAGGTTGCTGAAGAAGTTGCTGAGACACCTGTCCGCTAGACTCCAGTCCGCCGGACCCCGGCTCGTCGCACCCCTCTTCAGCAGTCGCCTGCGACTGCGCCTCCGCCTCTCCACCAAGCTCAGTCCGCAGCTCCCCCGCGACCTCAGGCGGATCAGTTCGCCCCCCTGATGGATTTCTTCAGGTAAGCAGCCCGAGGGACCCCGGCTCGCCGACTAGACTTTGTTGATCGGCAGTCCGCAGAGCTCGCAGAGTTTCGTCCTCCAGTCCGCCCTTCTACTGATTCAGAAACTCCCTCTCCCTTCATCGATCGAATCCGATGGGAGTCAGCGCCAAGCAATTTCAGAGAGCCTCGTCTCCCTTTTTATTCGGGGGAGACTGATCCAATCTCCCACCTGCAGGCATTCGAAGGGGCAGTAGCATTGAGAAGCCTCTCCGACGCCCTGAAATGTAAACTTCTAGTGACCACTCTTAATGGTCAAGCAAGAGATTGGTTTTATGAGTTGCCTCCAGGAACCATTTCCTCCTTCGCTGAGCTTCGCAGCGAGCTGCTCCTAAGGTTTGCAACCTCTAAGAAGAGAAAGGATGGGCCGGCAGCCCTTTTTGATATTAGGCAAAGAGACAATGAATCGGTGGCAAGATTCGTTGATCGGTTCCAGAAAGAAATTCAAGGGGTAAGGAATGTGAACCCCGATTATTATAAAGTTGCCCTGATTCACGGCCTCCGGGAGGGCCCGTTAAAATTCAAAGTGACAACAAAGGCACCGTCAACCTATCAGGAGCTCATCGCGATAGCTAATCGCTTTATTGAGGGGGAAAATGCCAATCCTACCTATATCTCATCCCTGACAGCTAAAGCTGGAGGAAGGGATGTCCCTAACTCCTCTTCCAACAATCAGTACCACAGTAAGCCTCCCCGGCCTGATTTCCACCCTCCACCTCAGAGGGGGCGCAACCTCCGCCATAAGAAACCCTTCCTTGGCCATCAACAGTTTCATGATCAGAAACTGCCGTTGGCCGCCGCTCCCGCCGTTCCCCTTCAAGCGCTCCCCATTCTTCAGAGAACCCTGCCAGCTTCAAATCCTCACGGGAGCAGCCCTATGGAAGAGCTTGCAGATCTAGGCATCGACTTTGAAGAGGTTGCCCAAGTAATCCAGAAGAAAGTTGAAGAAAAGAGGCAAGGGCCTCAGAGAGATTGGAAGCCCAGAGACAACTCTCAGTTCTGTAATTTTCACAAGGAGAAGGGTCATCTGACTAAAGACTTCAAGGCTCTTCAGAAGCTAGTTGAGAGGTTGCTCGCCGAGGGTAAACTCGAGGACCTGGGCCGGAAGAATGATTCTTCAAGGCCTTCCACCTCCAAGGGCAAGGAGGTGGCTGAAGTTCACCAGGAGTGCATAGAGATAAGGGATGAGGGCCATCTGGGGCTCATTGATATCCAAAATGAGTGTATTGATGTTGTCGACGAGGGGGCCTTGGGAAGACTCTTTTTCATCCATGGCGGAGCAGGGGCTGAATCTACCCGGAAGTCCTCTTTGTCAAGGCTTTCGCGAACTGAGGTTGCTTCTACTTCTTCTGCCCCACCTTCTGAAGTCGTCACCTTTGGTTCTGCGGACCTTCCTGCAACCGCCAACCCCTTCGATGATGCCATCGTGGTCCAGGCAGCCATCGGAAACTTCACGGTCGATAGAATTCTCATCGACACCGGCAGCTCCGTGAATCTCCTCTTTAAGTCCACTTTCGAAGCCCTGAGGACTGGAAAGACTCTGCTTTCCACCGAAGGGCCACTCTATGGCTTCTCAGGAGAAAGGAAGGAAGTTGAAGGAAGTGTCACACTCACGGTGACGCTCGGAGGGGTGACCAAAGAAATCCAGTTCATAGTGGTAGATGCTCCGAGCAGCTATCATGCCATCTTTGGAAGACCGTTGCTAAACAAATATCGCGCCATCATTTCAACATACCATCTAGCCATCAAGTTCTGCAAGGATGGCCGCCAGTGTAGGGTCAGGAGCGACCCGAGGCAGGCTCGAGAGTGTTACCTCCGAACAGTCAACATGACTGACGTTTCCCCCCCAGCTTTTCCAGCAGCAGCAGAAGCCACTCCTTCAGAAGATGCTGAGAATAGAGAAGGCGCTCACCTGGAACCTGCCCAGGTGACGCAAGAAGTCCCCATCACAGAAGGAGAAGGAAGAAAGCTCTCCATCAACTCCGAATTGCCAGAAGATCAAAAGGCGGAGTTGATATCTTGCCTATTGGAGAATCTGGATGTCTTCGCTTGGTCAGCGGAGGACATGCCAGGGGTGGATCCCGACGTGGCTTGCCATCATCTCAATGTCGATCCGGCCGCCAAGCCCGTCCAGCAAAAAAAGAGGGATGTAGCTGTCAAGCTAGCAGAGCCCATCAGAGAGGAGGTTGCTAAACTCCTCAAAGCGCGCTTCATTCAAGAGATTCAGAATCCCGAGTGGGTCTCGAATGTTGTAATGGTTAAGAAACCTGGGGGAAAGTGGCGTATGTGTGTAGATTTCACCCGTTTGAATAAAGCATGCCCGAAAGATTTCTACCCCTTGCCTCGGATAGATTTATTAGTTGATTCTGCGGTAGGGTATCCGTTTATGAGTTTTTTAGATGAATTCTCTGGTTATCACCAAATAAGAATGCACAAACCTGATATCCCTTGCACATCGTTCATCACTAATGACGGTTGCTATTGTTATCTTGTGATGCCCTTTGGGCTTAAAAATGCTGGCGCAACCTATCAACGCATGATGGACCAAGTGTTTAAAGAACAAAAAAGTAGAAACCTCGAGGTGTATGTGGATGACCTTCTGATTAAGAGTAGGTCTCTTCCGCAGCACCTGGTAGATCTTGTAGAGACCTTTTCTACTCTACGAAGGCGCAAAATAAAGCTTAACCCGTTAAAATGCGTCTTTGGGGCAAGTAAAGGGAAATTTCTCGGCCATCTCCTTACTCCCGAGGGTCTAGCCCCCAATCCTGATAAAGTTAAAGCCATCCTTGGTATGACCCCTCCCCGTTCACCCAAAGAGGTTCAGCAGTTAGGGGGGAGGTTGGCAGGACTCGGGAGGTTCATCTCTCGAGTTGGAGATAAAAGTGCACCATTCTTTAAGACTCTTCGGGGAGCGTCCAAGTTTCAATGGACAGAAGAGTGTTCCTTGGCTTTTGAGCAATTAAAAAAGCAGCTAACCTCGACTCCTTTACTCCAAAGCCCCCGAGCAGGGGAGGTGTTGTTCCTATACCTAGGGGTTGGTCCCGAGGCAGTTAGTTCAGTTCTGATTCGCGAAGAAAGCAGGAGGCAGTTCCCTGTTTACTATGTCAGTCACATCCTGAAGGATGCAGAGGCAAGGTACCCCATCCTAGAGAAGCTAGCTTTAGCATTAGTTATGTCTGCCCGCAGACTCCGTCCGTATTTCCAGGCTCATTCAATTCAGGTAGTTACTGATCAACCTTTGAAGAACGTGTTAGAAAAACCAGAGCATTCAGGCAGGCTAGCTAAATGGGCAATCGAGCTGAGCGAGTTTGAAATTTCCTATGTGCCCAGAACAGCTATCAAGGCACAGGTGCTTGCAGATTTCATGATTGATACGACAGAATCCAGCTCGGACCAAGCAGCAAGGTCCCCTTTATCTTGGACCATTTATGTGGATGGAGCTTCTGGTAGAAACTCCTCGGGTGCAGGAGTAGTTTTGATAAATCCGAATGGTGTCAAACTTGAGCAGGCCATCAAGTTCTATTTTCCAGTGACTAACAATCAGGAAGAATACGAGGCTTTATTAGCCGGCTTGAGGCTTGCGCGAGAGCTGGGAATTGATCACGTCCATATCAAGACTGATTCACTGGTAATGGCTTCACAAGTTCTTGGCAACTTCGAGACCAGCGAGCCAGTGTTGAAAAAGTACCTTGTGCTGGTAAAGGTTGAGGTTGGCAGGTTCAAAAGTTTTACTATTGAGCACATTCCAAGGACAGAGAATGAGGAGGCCGACGTTCTCGCAAAGTACGGGCTCTCGTCAGGTGGGACAACTTCTGAACTTTTCCGCCCAGCGGTGGAGGAAGAAGGGTTAATGCAAATCGATCAGTGTCCCTCTTGGATGGATCCGTTCATTCTCTACCTATCAACTGGGAATCTACATCAGTCAGTGAAAGATAAGAAGAGATTCAGGTTGAAGGCAGCGCATTATTACTTGATATCCGACATTCTCTACAGGAAAACCTTCTTGTCCACAATGGCAAGATGTGTTTCAGAAAGTGAGGTTCCCACCATTCTCCGAGAAGTGCATTCTGGCGAGTGCGGAAGTCATTCGGGAGCAAGAACATTAGAAAGAAGGATCCTGCGGCAAGGTTACTTCTGGCCTACAATGAAGAAGGACTCTGGGGCCTATGCAAGAAAATGTGTTCAATGCCAGAAATTCGCCCCTCTTCAGCATCAAGCAGCTCAATCTCTCAGATCAATCACAACCCCTTGGCCCTTTTCCCATGGCAAGTGGGCAGCGGCGCTTTATTATAGTTATGATCGACTACTTCAGTAAGTGGATTGAGGCTAAAGCACTGGCAAAGACGACAACCCAGTTCGTGAGGAATTTTGTTTGGGGTGAGATAGTCTGCCGACATGGAATCCCTATGGCAATAATCACCGATAATGGACCACAGTTCAATAATGCGGAGATGATAGACTTTTGCAGGCAGATCGGAACAGAGCTGCGCTTCGCATCAGTTCATCATCCCAGAAGCAATGGTCAAGTAGAAGCAGCTAATAAGCAAATCCTCAACCTGCTTAAGAAAAAGGTTCAAAATCTCAAGGGCAGTTGGGCTGATCAACTTCCCTCAGTCCTCTGGACCCTGAGAACAACACCTTCATCTGCAACAGGAGAAACCCCGTTCAAGCTTTCTCACGGGTCCGAGGCATTGATTCCTGTTGAGTTTGAAGTTCTGTCGCCTAGAGTACTGCTTGCCAGGCAAGGCATGGAGGATTGTCTTGAGTTGAACAACGAGGAGATGAGGTTCAGTTTGGAGCATATCGAAGAGGTCAGAGACAAGGCTGCTATCAGGTAGGAGGAAGTAAAAAGAAGAATGGCCCGTTACTTCGATAAGAACGTAAGGATCAAACACTTTCAAGTGGGAGATCTGGTTCTTAAAAAGGTCGATGCTGCTGCAAGAGCCAGCTCAGTTGGGAAGCTTAATCCTAGCTAGGCAGGACCATTCATTATCAAGGAAGCACTTCAGAATGGGGCCTACCGGTCACAAACGTTTGAAGGAGAAGACATGCCGCACACATGGAGCGGAGATGACCTAAAGCGGTTCTTTTCCTGAACTTCTTTTCTTTTCTTCCTGTGTAAACTCTTTAAGAGGTTCACTATTAATAAAAAAAATTCCTTGCCAACACTTTTATCAAGTATCTTTGTGTTTCAAGCATTGGCAGTTAAATATATGGAGCAAGGATAACTCTAAACGGTTCTCTCTGAACTCTCTATTTTATGGTTATACGAATCTCTCAAAATTGATACTTGCCTAAATACTCATACTAACACTTTTTCGAATGCCTCTTCTTTCTTACCTCCTCGAGCAACTCCCGACAGTTGCTTGATGCCAGGAGATATCGCCGTGTTCAGCAAAAACCTCCCCTAGAACCGTTGGTGTCAGCATAACACCACGACGACCACGTGTTGCGGGGAGATTTCGCACCGTGTAGTGGGAGCCTACCAACTCTAGTGCGGTAGGATACTGGATTTCGGATCCCGGCTAGTACCTAACCCCACTTCTGCATTATGGAGGAGCGAAGTGGAGGTCAGCTCTACCACGCCACTTAAGGGATATTGTTACAACCCAGATGATCGCACGGGGAAAGCAATGCCGCTCCGGCCACACCTACCCCCAGATCATCTTAGGGTTGTGACTCTCGAACACTCCTTGGTACCCTCAAGCAGTGCCTGCAGAAGACCCACAGTCTTGTCGATCTCAAAGGAAAGCAATGCCGCTCCGGCCGTACCTGCCCGAGAGATCGACTTAGACTGTACTTCAGGCAAGAGGGCAGTAATTGAGTTATTGAGTCTGCAGACTCCGAGGTCCAGTGGGGAAAGCAATGCCGCTCCGGCCGCACCTACCCACTTGGCCTCCGGACTGCGGCTTTCTTCTTCACAGGGGTTGTCATTATTAATGAAGTGCGGACTCCAGTTGCCTTATCCGCTCAGTCCGCCGTCACCTGGGTTGATTCTGTAATTCATAACCTTGTGAGGAAAGCAATGTCGCTCCGGCCGCACCTACCTGCTTGGTTGTGAATTACAAGTCATTTCTGATATTGCTCATTAATGAAGTGCGGACTCCAGTTGCCTTATCCGCTCAGTCCGCCGTTCCTTGGTTGATTCTATAATTCATAACCTTGAGAGGAAAGCAATGTCGCTCCGGCCGCACCTACCTGCTTGGTTGTGAATTACAAGTCATTTCTGATATTGTTCATTAATGAAGTGCGGACTCCAGTTGCCTTATCCGCTCAGTCCGCCGTTCCTTGGTTGATTCGATAATTCATAATCTTGTGAGGAAAGCAATGCTGCTCCGGTCGCTTCTACCCGCTTATTATGAATTACAGGTCACTTCTGATGTTGCTGACTGAGGCAGTGCGGACATTGGTTTTCTAATTCGCCTGGTCCGCAGAATTTGTTCGATGCATACAATGTACTTGGAAGAAATTCAAGCGCGAATATCTGCGGATGGTGACCCTAGTCCGTCCAGTTCGCTTATTCATGATATTTGGGTTAGCAGATTATGGTTTTTTCGTTATCTTTGTTCTCGCAAAAACTGGCAAAAGTTCTGTGAAATGCGGACTGAGAACTGAACTCGTCCAAGTCCGCATCATTCGTCTCTTTCCCAAGGAATACATTCTGTTCATATTATAACAAGATTGTGGTAATGAAATTTCAGCTAGCAAAGATATAAGTGCGATCTCTAAAGTATCAGCAAGAAACAAGCAGAAAATCTCAGAAGATATCAAAAATATCCTTTTTTATATATATTCATTCAAAAATTACATGTCCTGGCGGACTCGCGTAAAGTTCGCCCCTCCCCCTTACATTAAAGAAAACCAAAAAATTACAATATATATTCCTATTATGTCCTCTGCTTCTTGTCCGCAGGCTTCTCAGGGCTTGACCCATCCACATCCACTATAGGCGAGTAGCCTCCTGAGTCGCTGCTGCTACTGTCGTCAGAGTGAGAAGCGGCTGAGGGTTCTGTTCGCGAGCTGCTCTCACCAGAGCTGGAGTTAGCGGACTGATCCGACTGACCTCCTTGTTGCTGGCTTGAGGCCACGTCTTCAGCAGCTTCCTCGTCAGCAGACTCCTCCTCGTCATCCTCGGCAACCGCTTTCCCCTTATCAGCTTGCTCGAACTCGGCAACTTTATCCTTTAGCTCCGGGAAAAGCTTCAGGAAAGGAATAGAGTCTACCCCAGCCTTCGCGTACCCATCGCTGATAACGCGCTCGAGCGCGACCTCGACACTTTCCCTTACAAAAGGAAACATGGCCTTTTGAAAGTCTGGGTTGGTCACCTCATATGCGATCTGCAAAAGAAATCAAAACATCAGTCCGCGAAAGATAAGCAAGATTAATGGCGATTAACTAAGCACTTACGGCCTTGTCTTCTTTATATTGATTAACTTTTACACCAAGTCGCTTATTCCTTTCTTTCAGCGAATGGATTTCCTTCTTATGCCGCGCATTGTCCCTAAGCAGCTCGCGCGTAAGCCTGCCTAAGAAGTGGTTGGTGACGGCGGCGTTCGCACTGGCCTGCGCAGCGAGAAGGGGGAGGTCATCAGGTGCCACACCTTGCAGATTCGCGGAGGTTTTGCTTCCCGTACAAGGCGGACAGGGCGATGTGGGCATGGCGAGATGGGCGCGGGCTCCTCCAAGAGGGAAGAGCCGTTGATAGGCGGACATACTTTTTCTTCTCATGCCAGTGGATCATGGGGTTGCCCCTCAGATCCTTCTGCTTCTCGCCGAAGCCCGCAATGTCGAAGCTGCCATCAGAAGAATAACCCGCGGCGGGGTCTCCGTCTTCCCTCCTCTTTTTTGCGATTTCTTTTCTCCTTTCCCCTTGCGTAGGAGTCTGTCCAGCAGGCGCAACGGGCAGATTTGCGGGCACCGCCAAGGTCGCTGCAAGAGAGAAAGTTAGCTAAAATTCCCAGGTTGTTGCGGATACAAACGAAGGTCGCAAGACTTACTCTCTTGGCGGCTAATAGTATATAACCCAGGTAGCAGCGGGATGTAATAGTCAACATCCAGCCTCGCTCCGTCAAGGAACTTGACGATGGCGGCCTCGACATCGTTCAGCCGCACGCTCTTGAAGTCAACATCTACGCGTAGCTGCGGACTGGTGTGAAGGAACCCCAGGTCGCCTTCAAAGATGAGATACCTAGAGGTCCAGTTGTGGATCTTATTCGGCAAGCCCACAACTTTCATTCCCCTACAGTAGAAGTAGATGATGCCTTTGTACTCAGGGTCTCCCGTCGGGGTAATAGAGCGAACAGAGAAAATCTTCCTGAAAATCTTCAAGGAAAATTCAACCCTCTCAGCTCGCAGGTAAGCAATGAAACTGCAGATCGCAACCATACTGTTCGGGGCAAGCTGGCCCGGAACCACCCCATAATGCTCAAAGATCTCCGCGACCTCCCAGAGCAGGGGAAATTTGAACCCGCAGTCAAAATGATCTATTGGAATTGCGAGCTGGGTAGCGGTTGAAAAATTCAGTCGTTCGTGGTGCTCGGGGAGCCGCGCGAGTACGGGCGAGCCCGCCATATGAACTCCCAAAAAAGCCTCCAGGTCGGCTTCGGTTAGCCTACTCCTTTTATGATCAGCAGCGTGGAAGGCGGCTGTGGCTTCAGTGCGAGCGGATACCATGTTTTCAGACCGCAAGTCTTCAGCTCCCACTGCTTTCTACACAAACAGAGAATGACAAACCTATTTATATAAAAATCGTCTGACATGACAGCCGTCAATCTGCTCAGATCGGTCAGCCAGTCCGCTCAGCTCGCCTCTTCCCTGTTTTCCCTGCAATATCAGATATTTTTCAAGGCTTTGCGGATTCAAAGCCAGTCCGCTCAGCTCGCCTCTTCCCTGTTTTCCCTGCAATATCAGATATTTTTCAAGGCTTTGCGGATTCAAAGCCAGTCCGCTCAGCTCGCCTCTTCCCTGTTTTCCCTGCAATATCAGATATTTTTCAAGGCTTTGCGGATTCAAAGCCAGTCCGCTCAGCTCGCCTCTTCCCTGTTCTCCCTGCAAATAATTGCGAATTCATAGGAAGCCCACAGGGATCGCAATTTTCTAGTAAACGAGATAAGCAAGCATAAAACGCCTGCTCGCATAACTTACATTCCATAACGGGATTATCCGAAAAAATAATAGTATGCAACAAGCAAAGTAGCATCACAGCACAGATATAATCATACAACAAAGAGTTTCAGCAACAATATTATACAACAACTTAAAAAATAATAGAAAATAAATGTTTTGGCCTTAGCGCCTTCCGCGGTCTCTCAGAGCAGGTCGCACCTCCTCCTCCATTCCAACATGAGCGGCCAGGTCACTCCCTCGCAAGATCTCGCAGTAGAGCTGGGAAACCAGATGGTGCATATTATTGAAGGTGCGGTGCATATGAGCCATGTCTCTGACTACCCGCGGAAATGGAATCAATTGAACTGCCGGGGTTGGATCTGCGACCACCGCGGGCTGCCCACTTGCCGCAGGGGCGGATCCCTCCCCCACAGCAGGCTGAGACGTTTGCGGTCTCACCCCAGCGGCTTCGCTTACTTGCTTTTTTCCTTCTCTCGCCAAAGCCAGATATTTATTCCTATAATGGCGGACATCTCCGCTCAGTCGATTTTTCTCCTTGTTCGCTCCTTCGAGTGCGGATGAAAGGCCGGCGACCTCGCTTTCTAGGATCTTTTCCCGCGCTTTGCTTTTCTTTAGTTCAGTTCTAAGCTCGCATAACTCTTCCTCATACTTTTTCGCTAACAGTGCGCTGTCTTCTTTAGCAGGCAGCTCCTCTTGTGTGAGCTCATCAGTAGTCCGCTCCGCAGCCTCCGACACGTTTGGTGGCGTGGGTATGATCTCGCCGACCTCGACAGAATCAGGCGTGGACTTTTGAACTACAACAAAGAAAGTGAAATCGCCTCAGTATCCAGGCCGCAATAGCTCCAGAAAAAAAAAGAGAAAAGGGAAAAGGTTTTTATCCACTTTTGGTTATCTTCGCGGCGATCTGACGACTATCAAGGATAGGTCGCCTCACGCGCTCCGGATCAAAAGCCTCTAGGCGACGCCTCCATTCACGGCGGACTAGTGCTCTTGTCTCGGTCAGCGATCTGCTCGAGGCGACTATGTCATCAGTTTCTGTAAGGACCTTGACTGGCCGCGACTTTCGTGGAGGGGATTTGTACAACCAAGAGCTCTGAAACCGCTTGGTCGCCGGCTGCAACTTACCAGATCGCATCAGCTTGGCAGCAATCTGAAGATCCTCAGTCCGCTTATCCACCACGAGCTTCTCCGAGGCCGCTTCAACCTTCGCCTTCATTATTGCAAGTTGCTCCTCGGTTTTCTTCCTCTCTTCAGCTGGAAAAAAAGAAGAAGGGTCGTCAAGATTTTCTCCTCCAGTTGCGGTATCAGGCTGCAGCACCTCCAGTAGAGAGCGATTTATACTCGCAAGCTGATCATTATCTATAGAGTCGAGTATCTCAGTGGTTGATAAGCTGAGCGTGGAAGGGGGACCACCTTCTGCGAGCAGAGGATCGGGGGTGACGAGATCGTCTTGGACTTCCTTTTCTCGCGGCCTATGCTGCAAGCTCGCAGCTCCAGTCCGCTTGGAGATATTTTTCTCTTTTCTAACTTTCAACTTCTTCTCTACCCGCTCGGCGGCATTACCATCTCTTTTCCTCTTTTTCTTCTTCTCAGGAGTCTTCTCTAAATCGATGACAACCGGCTTTGGTTCGGGAACTGAGTTTGGAGCGACAACTTGCTTTTCGATGGAACTGTTGGTCGCGTTTTCAGCGGACTCCTTCTCTCGCTCCTCGGCAACCTCCTCTCCCCTTTCCACTATCGTCTCACCAGCAGGAAGCTTCTCCTCGATCCTTTGCTGCTGGACTTTCGGCGATGAAACTTCCTTTTCCGTTTCTATCCGCAACATGATGGTCCCAGAAGGAGAGCGATGCACCTCCATGCTGGAGGAGTTCGCAGGGTTTTGGTCAGAAACGGAGGGCGGATTCGGTTTCTCCCGTAGAGGACTTGAGGGAGCATTCGCAGTCTTTACAGTATCGCGGACTGGATCTTGCTTCACCTGGTCTGAACTCTCCCCCTGGTGGCGGGCAGGTGCATCTTTTCGATGGCTCGATTTCTTGGGCCGAGAACTCGCTTTCGGCTTCTCAATCGGAGCAGCCATGCTGCCAAAGAAGGACCCTAGCCTCGCCATGCCGGACTGGAAAGTCGAGACCGCAAGTGGTGAGTAACGACCCGTCGCACAGACAATTCTGACAGAAGACAGCGCTTCCGGCAGTACTGGGATGGGTGACCTCCTGGGAAGTCCCCGTACGGCCCAACTTAACTGTCGAGTTCGCTCATCAAAGGGAGGCTGTGGCCACCAACAACCCGCCTGTGGAGGGAGAGGGGTTGGGGTGCTTGGGCTGCAGCCCGGTAGCGACGCCTAGAGCGGAGCCGTGGCACTGCCACGTTGGATCGGCTAGGGTCGTTACAATAAAAAGTGCACTTTTTATTGTAACGACCCTGGCGCGTACGTAACAGCGTTACGGCTCCGCCCTCCAGGCATCGCTACCGGGCTGCAGCCCAAGCACCCCAACCCCTCTCCCTCCACAGGCGGGTTGTTGGTGGCCACAACCTCCCTTTGATGAGCGAACTCGACAGTTAAGTTGGGTCGTACGGGGACTTCCCAGGAGGTCACCCATCCCAGTACTACTCTCGCCCAAGCACGCTTAACTATGGAGTTCTTTCAACCTTCATCACCAATTGAGCTGCATAGTTAAGCGTGCTTGTGCGAGAGTAGTACTGGGATGGGTGACCTCCTGGGAAGTCCCCGTACGGCCCAACTTAACTGTCGAGTTCGCTCATCAAAGGGAGACTGTGGCCACCAACAACCCGCCTGTGGAGGGAGAGGGGTTGGGGTGCTTGGGCTGCAGCCCGGTAGCGATGCCTGGAGGGCGGAGCCGTAACGCTGTTACGTACGTGTCAGGGTCGTTACAATAAAAAGTGCACTTTTTATTGTAACGGCCCTAGCCGATCCAACGTGGCAGTGCCACGGCTCCGCTCTTGGCGTCGCTACCGGGCTGCAGCCCAAGCACCCCAACCCCTCTCCCTCCACAGGCGGGTTGTTGGTGGCCACAGCCTCCCTTTGATGTGCGAACTCGACAGTTAAGTTGGGCCGTACGGGGACTTCCCAGGATTTTGCCCGCTCAATCCATCAGCCCGCAACACCTGCATATGGACGTCCACCCCATGGGTGATAAACAAAGCAACGGTCAGCATTAATGATAGGATTAATGATAGTTGCGGACTCAGCGGTTAAGGAAACATTTTCGGAATTTTCCAAAACTCAAAAATGTGCGGGGATTATGTTAACCCCAGAATCCGCAAACATTTCCAGCTAGGCATCTTGCCCTTCCCTCGCTGAACTTAAGTACTCAGTTCGCCCAGCTCGCTAGTGGACATGGTCCGTCACCTAGGCGGACTCCAGAAATCCGTCCGCTCAGGTCGCCCTCAGTTCCCAGCTCTGCTAGATCGGCGAGTCAGGCTCAGACCGGCAAGCTCCGAGTCAGGCCGCCCAGGTCGCTCAGGTCGCGGCTAGTCTAAAAGTCACGCGCTCAGTACGACCAAGGGAGGTCTCCAGCTCGCTGGCCCAGTCCGCCTGTCCCGCGCGGACTGCTTGTTCCTTCTCTTTTTTTATTCCCGTCACCGCTTCCCGGCTCTTTTATACCCCGGGCAGCCGGTTATTTTAGCCTTGCCCGCTTGGGCAGGCCCCCAGCCTATAAATAGGGGGAAGTGGTGCACTCAAAGCACGCTGACTCGAGCCCAGGAGCCCACTTGTTAAAGGCTGCGGACTCGAATCTCTGACTTTGCGGTCTCCAGCTTGCTTTCTGCTTGGCTTTGCTTTTCCCTTCTTGTAACCCCTTCTTTGTAATCAAAAGTAAGCCCGTCGCAGGAGAGGCATTCAGGCCGCGACGGGCGAAGTCCGGTGTTGCCGTGCTCCACGGCTCCTGCCTTTCTGTTCCTTTTCTAGTCCGCCAAGTAGACTGCTGTTCGCAGTTTGTTTTTCCTTTTTCTTCCCCAAGTGCTCGAACAGTTAGCTGGTGGTGCCCGAGTCCGTCGCTTTTCGAGCATCAACACATGCCGTCCCGTATTACTCTAACAACCGCATCAGTATTATCGATGTACTCAATTCCTAAAACCCTAGGGTCTTCATCTTGTACCATGACAAGGGGGTTGTACACCTTCTTCCGTAAAGGTCCTCATGGGGTGTAATCTTGATACTGGCCTGGTGAATGTTGTTATATGAAAATTCCACCAGGGGTAAGAGCCTTTCCCACGACTCTCCTCTATCAAACACACACTGATGGAGACGACGGTCCTCAACGTGTTGAAGACGCAGACGGCATGCTTACGGAAGTTATCTCACCGCCTCCAAGTAAAGATTTGTGGCGTCGTGACGACCATGTGGAGTGACGTCAAAAGATCCGCCCGCGGCGCAAACCAATCTAATGATAGCTTAATTAATTCATTTTCATGTTTTTTATTTGGCAATGTCTATGGCAATGTTTATGCCATGTTGTGTTTTATTTTTATGAGTGTTGTTTTATTTAGTTACTATGGGCTGTAAATAGCCAAACATTTGATGTAGCCTATAAATAGGCAAGGGTGTTTCATTTTGATTATTGAAGAAAGAAATATTGAAACCCTAAAAAATCTCCCCTCTTGAAATTTTTCTCTCCCCCTTCTTCTTGGCCGAACTTCCCCATCTTCCCCTCTCCTTGGCCGCCGGCAACCTTTCTCCCTTCTGCCTCTTCTATTCTCCTCCCTCCTCCTAGCCACCACCACCACCCTTCTTCTACCCTTCTTCAACCCGAGCCACCTTCCCCTCCAACAACAAGCCGCCGGCCTACCCCTCACTCCCTTCAAAAAACCGACCCACCATCACCTCTCACAAAGCCGACCCTCCTCCCTCACTCCCTTGCAACCATCCCTAGCCGCCTCCTCCACTAGTAAATCCGACCACCGTTAAGGATCCCTTCCTCCCCTTTACTTGTGAAGAAATCGGCCAAGGCAAGCTTGCCTCCTTGTGGATTCCTAACACCGGCGTGAAGCGACGAAGGAGGGCAAGATTTTCATCTCCTTTTGGCGCAACTCCAGCGGAGCCGTTGAGAGGCGATCCAAGTAGAGTGTAATCGGAATCACCCTTCCGATTGGGTAACGAAAATCCCTACTACCTCTTGTGTGTTTTCATTTCTTAGAATAGATCTTATGGTGGATTATTTTTGGCGTTGTTTTAGATAGCTTGAAATTGTATCGTGGATTACTTCGCATGCCTTGTATTTCCCTTATCTTCGTTTTATATTCGGGAAGGTTTGGCGAACCTCGTTTGACTTTTGTTGGGAGATATCTACCCATTCCGAATCGAACTTTTCGGTAGATCTCTTTTAGTACAACATCGCTCGGTCGGATCCAATATTGGTCCTTTTAGCTCAATCGAACATTGGCCTTATAGCCCTTGTTGGATCCAAACCGGCTTAGCTACCCGTACGCTAGCAAAATATTGATAGATGTAATTGCGTGGTGTCGCGTAGAGTGATTGTGCGAGTGTAGGGTTTGGATCGAAGAGTGTCGTGGCGTTAGGCCGTAGTTCCAAACGGTGTGAAACGTGCAAGCCTGCATCAATTTGGTATCAGAGGAAGGTTATTGTCGATTTCCTAATCGGCATCATCCTTCTATTTTTTTAGGTAGACTAAAGAAAATATAAATTTCAAATTTCAAAATTTCAAAATTTCAAATTTCAAATTTCAAAATTTAAAATTCAAATTTCGAATTTCGAATTTCAAATTTCAAATTTCAAATTTCAAAATTCAAAATTCAAATTTTAAATTTCAAAATTTAAAATTCAAAATTCGAATTTCAAATTTCAAATTTTAAATTTCAAATTTCAGATTTCAAATTTCGAATTTCAAATTTCAAATTTCAAATTTCGAAATTTCAAAATTCGAATTTCAAATTTCAAAATCAAAATTTCAAATTTCAAATTTCAAGATTTCAAATTTCAAATCTCAAATTTAAAATTTAAAATTTCAAAATTCAAAATTTCAAATTTCCAATTTCAAATTCTAATTTTCAAATTTTTCTCAAAATCTAAAAAATAAAATTCTGGAAATTCTCAATCTTTTTTTTAATAAGAAATTCAAAAAAAAATATTTTTCATTAAGTCATTATTTTTATTAAGTTATTTTAAAATTTAATATTTGGTGTGCTAATAGCGGTCTAGATTCTTATTTTCTAAATTAAAAAATTCCAGCAAAATTTTTTAATGTTCATCCTATTTGTTGATGCTCGAAAAGCGACGGACTCGGGCACCACCAGCTAACTGTTCGAGCACTTGGGGAAGAAAAAGGAAAAACAAACTGCGAGCAGCAGTCTACTTGGCGGACTAGAAAAGGAACAGAAAGGCAGGAGCCGTGGAGCACGGCAACACCGGACTTCTCCCGTCGCGGCCTGAATGCCTCTCCTGCGACGGGCTTACTTTTGATTACAAAGAAGGGGTTACAAGAAGGGAAAAGCAAAGCCAAGCAGAAAGCAAGCTGGAGACCGCAAAGTCAGAGATTCGAGTCCGCAGCCTTTAACAAGTGGGCTCCTGGGCTCGAGTCAGCGTGCTTTGAGTGCACCACTTCCCCCTATTTATAGGCTGGGGGCCTGCCCAAGCGGGCAGGGCTAAAATAACCGGCTGCCCGGGGTACAAAAGAGCCGGGCAGCGGTGACGGGAATCAAAAAAGAGAAGGAACAAGCAGTCCGCGCGGGACAGGCGGACTGGGCCAGCGAGCTGGAGACCTCCCTTGGTCGTACTGAGCGCGTGACTTTTAGACTAGCCGCGACCTGAGCGACCTGGGCGGCCTGACTCGGAGCTTGCCGGTCTGAGCCTGACTCGCCGATCTAGCAGAGCTGGGAACTGAGGGCGACCTGAGCGGACGGATTTCTGGAGTCCGCCTAGGTGACGGACCATGTCCACTGGCGAGCTGGGCGAACTGAGTACTTAAGTTCAGCGAGGGAAGGGCAAGATGCCTAGCTGGAAATGTTTGCGGATTCTGGGGTTAACAGCATGCTTGAGGCTAAAAGTCGGCAGGCTTAATATTATAATACAAAGCACCGGGTGGTAGAATTTCAAGTGGGTGACAAAGTGTTCCTGAAGATCCGGCCTACGCATAGAGGTTCATGTGTACGTGGTATGAGAAAGTTCATCCAAAGATACATTGGGCCTTACACTATATTGGAAAGGATTGGCCCTTTGGCCTACCGCTTGGAATTACCACCAGAGCAGGAAAACCTTCATAACGTATTCCATGTGTCATCTTTCCATAAGGCGCTGTTGCGGCCTGATCAACATATTCCCATCATTGATTGAGCAGTAGCAACCGATAGATCTGTACGACTAGAGCCGGTGTGGGTAGTAGACAACGAGACAAGGATTTTGCGCCAAAAAGTGTTCCTTTGGTTAAGGTGATATGGTCTAAACATGGGAAGGAGGAGTATACATGGGAGCCGGTGGACTAAATGCAAAAGCGCCACCTAGAGTTGTTTCCTCAAGGTAATTTTAAAAGCATATTTTATTTTAGTTCATGCTTTTCTCTCCCCATAGCCTTAGCCTGATTTTAGGGATGAAATCTTTTATGTTTTTTATAGGATTTATAAAGTCCCAATTCATGCTAGGCCCCTTGTGCGCACTTTTAAGTCAGAAGAGCTGACTTGGGCTCAGGGAGTGCTGACAGTTAGGCTTACACATGTGTAAGGGATGAGAAGTTGGTCTAGAGTATGACACAGGTAGTGATACGGGCGTGTCCATACCCGTGTGGTGCTCTTGTGGTATTGGGTCTTCTTTGTGAAATTTTCAGAGAAAGACACGGGTAGTGATACGGGCGTGTACCTACCCGTGAGTGTTTGACATGGGCGTATCCATACCCGTATGGCTCTCTGGCAACGATGCAGATTCCTAGTTGTGTTTCCCTAGCAGGACACGGGTAGAGACACGGACGTGTACCTACCCCTGTGTGTGTATTCTTTGAGAAGAGATTGACTAACATCATTGACCGTGTTTCCCGAACAGGACACGGGTAGTGACACGGGCGTGTTTCTACCCGTGTGCATGTGTGTGTATTCTTCGAGCGGAGCTCAACTAACGATCGTCGACCGTGTTTATCCCGAGTAGCACACGGGTAGAGACACAGGCATGTCCTTACCTGTGTGTGTCCACAGTAGTTTGACGATTCGTCGAGCAGAGCTCGACGATCGTCGACCACATTCACCCGAGCAGGACATGGGTAGTGACACGGGCGTGTCCCTACCCATGTCATTCAATTTCATGTTTTGATGAATTTTTCTGGCCGCGTCATTTTTAAGGGACTCATTTACTGAGTGATTGGAGGTACAATGTGAGGTCGACACATGGCTATGTAGTTATCCACTTACAAAATGAAAAGGGGAGAAAAACATAGCCATTTCTACTCTTCCCTTCTAAGCCATTGTTGTAGAAAACTGCTGGAGAGGAAGAAGGTGATGGAGCCGATCTTTTTCCCGTGAAGAACTAACACCGACCGAAGAGAAGAAGATGCCTCCAATAAGGATGACAAGAACCATGGCTGGAAATTATGGAAATGCCAGAAACGAGGTGATCTAAGTCAGGAAACCAGGGAACAATAACAGATCCTCCCAAAAGTAGTACTTAGCATCCGAGAGAAACTTCTTCTTCTTTTAGAAGGACAGATTGGGAGGAAATTTTTCGCATACAAGGAAGTTATCTAAGTCAGCAAACTAGGGAGCCTTACCATGTTCCGTAGTTAAAGAGATAAGAGTCTCATCGGGAAATGAGTCGGAAATTATAGAGTCTTCATGTTGTGAAGTGTCATGTGTTTCCAACATCGATAGATGGTCTGCAATAACGTTCTCAACTCCCTTCTTGTCCGGCACTTCCATCTCGTACTCTTGCAACATTAAAATCCATCAGATGAGTCGTGGATTTTCATCCTTTTTCTGCATTAGGGGCATGATCGGTGTACGACTAGCGAAAACCACTGATAATAGCTCTTTCTAAGTAGTGGTGTAGTTCCATTGAGCATCATTCAAAGTACGACTAGCATAATAAATTGTGTGAAAAACCTTATTTTTCCTCTATCCCAAGACTGTTCTGACAGCAAAATCACTCGCATCGCACATCAATTCGAATGGTAATGTCCAATCTGGGGACGTGAGAACTGGGGCACTAGTCAGGCAGCTCTTCAATGTGCAAAAATCTTGCAAGCAATATTCGTCGAAATTGAATAACACATCCTTACCAAGAAGATTGCTCATATGTTTTGCGATAGAGGAGAAGTACTTAATGAAGCGCTGGTAAAATTCTGCATGCCCTAAGAAGCTACGGATACCCATCACAGAAGTAGGGGGATGCAGTTTCTTAATGACTTCAACCTTAGCTTGATCCACTACCATACCCATGCTTGACACATCATGCCTAAGGGCTAGACCCTTCTCTACCTTGAAATGACATTTCTCCCAATTTAGCACCAGATTAGTATCTTCACAATGTTTCAGAACGGTCGCTAGGTTCTCCAAACATGCATCAAAACTTCCCAACCATGTCATTGAAGATAGCCAACATACATCGTTGAAAGGTCGCAGGAGCATTGCACAGTCCGAAAGGCAACTTCTTGAATGTGAATGTACCAGCAGGGTAGGTGAATGTCGTCTTTTCTTGATCCTTAGGGTTAATGAGAATTTGGTTGTACCCTGAGTATCCGTCAAGGATGCAATAATATTTCTTTCCGACAAGCCTTTCCAACATTTAATCAATGAATGGGAGTGGGAAATGGTCTTTGCGCGTAGCCTTATTGAGCTTCATGTAATCAATACACACTCCCCATTCAGTGATCATCTTGATAGGGAGCAGTTCAGTGCGTTCATTTTTCACAACCGTGATTCCCCCCTTTTTTGGAACAACATGAATAGGACTTACTCATTTATTATCGCTGATTGGCTAGATGATTCCAGCATCCAATAGCTTGATCCTTCCTTCTGCACTACCTCTTGCATCTTTGGGTTAAATCATTGCTGCGGTTGTATAGAAGGATTGACGCTATCATCTAACAGGATTTTGTGCATGCAGACAGTTGGGCTAAGGCAATTCAGATCTTGTATGTTCCATCCGAAAGCCTTTTTATGTGATCGTAGAACACTACCGAGACGATCCTCTTCCTCAAGAGAAAGCAATGCCGAAATTATTACTGGGTATGTCTGTTTTTCCACCAAAAATACATACTTTAATGCCGGTGGAAGAGTCTTATGAGGAATGTTTGGGTGAGATTGATGATGTTCAACAAATATACTCTCAAGAATTTGGTTTGGGTAGTGTTCACTCTGATTGATTTCCATTCCATCAACGTCCCACTGAAACTCCTCAAAGTCATCGGCAGATAATAGAGGAAAGTATTCATGGATAGTGCTACTGATGAATTCTATGTCTTCCTTCTCCCCAAAAAAATCCTTCCTCGCGGCTTTATACATATCGAATGAGGTTATGGAACTTCCGACACGCAACATTTGCATACCCTTTTCGGCATCAATGATCGCACGTTCCGTGGCTAGGAACAGCCTTCCCAGAATAAGAGGTGTTGTGGAATCTAGAGAGATGTCCATAATGATGAAGTCAGCTTGGAAAACCAATCCGTTAACTGCAACGTTGAGATCCTCAACAATCCCCATGAGCTTCTTCCTTTATCGATCAGCTAACTGAATTGTAATTTTGGTATGCTTCAAAGTTCCCATTCACAGTTCCAAGAAGAGGTGGAGAGGCATCAAATTGATAGTGGCCCCAGAATCATATTTTGCACGATGACAACCGAAATTCCAAATCGTGCAAGGAATCATGTAAGTCCTTAGATCCTTTAACTTCATTGGACAATGCTCCATGGAAAAGACGACTCCGTCTCCTACAGTTGAAAGCGCATTAGAACTCTCCAATCATTTTGTCTTCGATAGCAAATCTTTTAGATATCTAGTATACTGCGGAATTTGGATAAGAGCGTCAACAAGCGGAATGTTCACCTTCACTCCTTTCATCATTTCTTGAAATTTCATAAATTGTTTTTCCTTCCTCCTGTCCTTTAATCGATGAGGGAAGGGGATAAATTTTATCTGCAACTGGAATTACAATCTATGAAGGTTGACTTTTAGTGCGATCTTCGGCGTTCTCTTGTTCTATGGGTTCTTTACATTGCCTTTCCGATGACTCCTTCTAAGGCTTACTAATTGCAGTTGACTTTCCACTCCGAAGTTGCATGTCATTCACAGCTTAAATGTGCTGCAGAAAAATTACGGTGATGGCGGCTATAACGCTTGCCACCATAGATTGAAATTTTTGGAATGCTTCACTCTAAGCTTCCAAGCATTACATAATGAATTCGGTGAATCTGCCGAATTTTTCTTCGATGAGTTCCTAAGAGGGTTCTTCCTTCCCACAATTCTCTACTACGATCGAACTAACTTCCTCAACTTTCTCCATAAATGTGTGCAACATTCCACTTGTCTGCGTTATTCTGTTAATTATCTCCATTGTTTCGGCTCAGCTCTTACTAAACAAGGATCCTCTTGCCGCTAAATCAAAGTAGTGTCTGTAATGAGTTGAAACCCCAAAGTAGAACATTTGAAGTTATGCTGCTTCAGACGGACTATTCCTAAAGCAGAATTTTTGCAATTTTTGATATCTCTCCCAGGCTTTTATTAGTTGTTCACAATCCCGTTGTGAAAATAGAAGCAGCTCGTTATGGGATAATACGTTTTGTAGTTTAAACTACTATCGTATTTTCTAGTTTTGTAGGCGCTAATCTTGCCTTATTAGCTTAATTTTTATCTTTCTTATGTAAATATTATTGCCACTAATATTTTCTTGTCTTTTTGCAGGTTTCTAGAATTTTGGCTAAAAATGACCTGTCACGCCCCCCTGTCATGCCCTCCATGGGCGTGTCACCCGATCCCGAGGAAGATTATTGACTGAGACAAAATGATAGGAAAAACTGTTGTCACTCCCCTAACACGCCCTCCCCTGGCGTGTCCTCAGGCGTGATACGGGGCGTGTCGCCCTCGGCCTTAAGTCTGCCACCACATTTAATAAATTTTCGCCTCAGCATGCCAACAGAAGTGTCACGCCCCCCATCACTTGCGTGACCCAGGGTGAGTTCGCCCCCTTTTCCAAGACTGACGGATTTCCGACAAATGATTGACATTTAACATACGTGTCACGCCCGCCCTCCCCTACACGGGCGTGACCCAGGGCGTGTCAGCCATCGTACAGAAGCAATCATCCTTCCTGCCAAAATCTAGAGCCCGAGGTCAACCCCGTACCTGTCTCGCCCCCCTGTCACGCCCTCCCAGGGCGTGACCAAGGGCATGACCAACCCGAGAAAAAAATCTATAAATTCAGACCCCCTTCCATTTCAGCAAGCTTGGGTTGAGAGGGGAGGTGCTGCCCCTTTGTTTCTTGTCCTTTTTAGTGTTCTTCCCTCTCTCTCTTCCTTATTTTTTAATTTTCTTAACCCTAAATTAAATCTTGTGTTGTATTTGCTTTTAGTGTAGTTTATGCACTTGCTCTAGTTGCTAATTGTAGGGCTAGAATAGGATTTTAATTTCGTGCAAGTGTAATTTTCATTTCAAGTAGTGTAGCTCTCTTTCATTATTAATAAAAGTGCTCTTTTCTTATATTTGTGTTCTTATTGCTTTACTACTCATCCACACTCCTCCACTTCACCATAAGTAACTAATCCTCCTTGTACTCGATCTTGATCATTCGAGGTTCGAGTGATTAAGTTATGATACTTTTAATTTAGCTTTTCTTTTTATGGTTTAGGCCTTGAATTACTCTTGATATTTCTCGTTTGGAATTATATTGTCGATATATAATTTCCAATATAGCTTTCATTCTGGTCTAACTGAGAGGCCGATGGTTTAAAGAGAGCATTCAAGATTAAAGGGAGTTGTACGCACCCCTCGAGAGAGGCAGGCATCCAAATCTCCCAAATTGGAGTAAAATCCAATTGTGGGGTTCACCGCGTAAAGTGAACTTTAGGCCTCCGATTTAGACGAGAGTCGGTCGGACCTTCCTAAACTCAGTTGGGCACGACTTCGAGAGAAGCGTGTTCAAGCTTTAGGAACCTCCACGGTCAAGGACCTTTACCCTATTAAGATTATGTTTATTTATCGTATTTTTAATCGACTTTAGCCGAGCTGATTCTCGAACGAGTGCATTTCCATTTCATCATTCTAATCCTTTATTGTAATCGTTTATTTTATGCTCTCTACTTAGGTTCATTTAGTTCTCCATTAGTGCTAGTTTTCCTTTCTTTAAGAGCGTTTAATTTTCTATTTATCCCTAAAGATTTCTGTCGATAAAATAATAGTCTTCGTGTGAGTAAGTGTACTCAACAGTTCCTGGATTTCAATACGACACTTTTGTCCCCTAGCTACAGTTCGATAGGTATACTTGCCTAATTGGATTGCTAGTTCGGTTTCACTATTTTCTTCGAAGCTTAGGGATCACCAAGTTTTTTGGGCCGGTTCCGGGGAGCAACTTTCGTTGATATATCGAAAACACGAACCTATTAAATTTATCATTTATCTTTCTCATCCTCCTTCAAAAATTTTAAAATCCGAAAAAAATTTATTATCGCTCTTAATAGAAACCAACTTCACAATTTTTCTATGCCACATAATTCTCTCGAAAAGGGCAAAGGGCTTTAAGTTCCACTATCTTGTCTAGTATCTTGTGAACCCTTCATTGGGTAGCCCTTGGGAAGTTCTGGAATTAAGCTATTAAAAAATCTATTTCAAAAAAAAATTTATTTTTATTAGTTCTCTTTTTGTAGTTTTTTTATTTCTCTTATTTTTTTTCTCTTCTCTTCTTTAGTGCATGATCCGTGGGAGTCCGTCGGTTATTTTGGACTTTGACCATGAAATTGAGCGTACTCTTCTGAGAAGATCGCAATTTCAAGGCCCTACTCTCCAAATATTGGTTGAGGATTCCGAGTCATTTTCTACTTTATGAATGGAAGAACCCCAAGTGGAGGAAGCCGTGCAAAGGCCTATGTCCTATTATGCACGGTCGAATCTAGAGGGAAAAGAATCTAGTATAGTGCATCCTGCGATAGCTAATAACAATTTTGAACTGAAGCCTAGCATAATTCAAATAGTGTAGCAGTATGTGCAATATGACAGACTTCAAGATGAAGATCCAAACGCACATATAGCAAGCTTTCTTGAAATTTGTGACACATTCAAGATAAATGGTGTTACAAATGATGTTATTAGGCTAAGATTATTTCCTTTTTATCTAAGAACAAAGGCTAAGTAGTGGCTGAACACTCTACCTAAAAATTGCATCACAACCTGAGATTAATTAACTGAAAAATTTTGTGCGAAGTATTTGCCTGCCAGCTAAAACTCCAAAACTTAGGTACGATATTTCTGCTTTTTGACAAATAGACTCTAAAACCTTATATGAAACTTGGGAAAGATTTAAAGAATTATTAATACGATGCCCACATCACGCGCTGCCTGTATGGTTACAAGTGCAGACATTTTATATTGGGCTAAATGAAAATACAAAGCAAATGATAGACACAGCTTCTTGCGGTACTTTAAACCATAAGACCCTGAAAGCAGCTCTTGATCTTTTCGAGGACATGGACATGAACACTTATCAGTGGAATGTGCCTAGGTCCCGCCCAAACAAACCTATAGGTAACTTTGAAGTGGCAACGTCTCCCAGCTCGCTCTGCAAGTTGAAATATTAAGGAAAAAAAATTTCGGAGATGACTGCTGCCTCCGCCCCTCAGGTATGGGAATCTGCAACTCCTGCCTCCGAACAAGTAGATTATGTTAATAATATGCCTAGAAATGCTTTTAAAAAATTTTCTGCTGCGAATTTTCATGTGCCCGGTTTAATTTTTCCCAATAATTTAATCTTGCTTTATGAAATCACCTGAATTTTTCTTGGAGTAATCCTTCGAACGCGATACTCCCACCACCTCAAAATGATTTTTCTGCACCACCACCACCTTTTCAAAACTATCCAAAACCTCCAAGCTTTGAGGAGTTACTTTCTTAATATATAACCACAAATGATGCTATTATAAGAGCATTAACTAGAAGCTTTAAAAGACTTTAAAATCAAGTAAGACAGCTCACAAAAATAATTTCTGAGCGACCCGCAGGGTCTCTTCCTTCCAATACCGATCCGAACTCGAGAGAGCAAGCGAAAACTATAACTCTTCGGATTGGGAAGCAAGTCTCCGGTAGGGTTAGTCAAGAGCCTGAGGCAAGCTTTGCCCCAATTTTTAAAAATCAAAGCTCTGCCCCCGTTTTAAAAATTAAACCCTCTGCTGAAGAAGTTATCACCCCCGTTTTAGATAAAGATCTCACTCGACCACCCATTTTCAAAAATAATCAAACTCCTCCATACCCTTCCGAACTTAATAAGCAACATCAGGATGATCAGTACTCACGCTTCTTAGAAATGATCAAGCAAATCCACATTAATCTGCCCTTCCACGAAGTGATCTCCTAGATGTTGAAGTACGCTAAGTACCTTAAGGACCTCCTGACAAATAAGAAGAAGTTAGAGAACTTATCGCTTGTCACGTTAAATGTTGAGTGCTCTGCGGTGTTGACAAATAGCTTAACAATGAAAATCAGTGACTTGGGTAGTTTTTCTATTCCGTGTGTCTTTGGTGATCTTTTTGTCAAGAAAATATTGGCCGACTTAGGTGCGAGTATAAATCTAATTCCCCTCTCGTTGTTTAAGAAGTTAGGAATTGGTAGCCTCAACCCCACACGCATGAGATTCCAGCTCGCCGACAGATCCGTCAAATACCCATTAGGAATCGTGGAGGATGTCTTATTTAAAGTCGACAAGTTCATCTTCCCAGTGGACTTCGTCATATTGGACATCGAAGAAGACGTCGAGGTTCCCCTGATCATTGGCCAACCCTTCCTTACCACCTTACGAGATATCATTGACGTAAGAAATGGTAAACTCTTCCTTCAAGTACGCAACGACAAAGTGAATTTCTCTATCACCCCTTTGATGAAAAACACCCTTACAAATAATAACTCCTGTTTTTTCGTAGATTCCATAAGTGATGAATCCTCCTATTGCCTCTCCAAATTTTAAAAAGAATTTTCTGCTTTTTGTTCCTCCTCTTCTCTTCCAACTGAATCGCTTCCCCTAAGTGAAGAAAGTGAGGATTCCTCTTATCGTCTATCTGAATTTGAAAAAGAATTTTCTGATTTTTGTTCCTCTACTTTTCCAACTGAATCGCTCCAAGAAGCCGCCTTGGCCACCAGCTCCACCCATTTTAATTTTCCGTCTAAAAAGAACGACGAAGATATAGTATTTGAAAAAGAAAGAATTTCTAAAATCTCTTATGAAGAACCCCCTACCCTAGAACTTAAAGAACTTCCTGAACATCTTAGGTATGCCTTCTTAGAAAATGATTCCAAGTTACCAGTAATAGTTTCGGCCTACCTCACGAATGCGCAAAATGATAAACTTCTTTTAGTTTTACGTAAACATCGTCGAACAATTTCCTAGCAAATTTCTGATATCAGGGGAATAAGCCCATCTTTCTGCACTCACAAAATCTTAATGGAAGATAATTCGCGTAACTCCATACAACATTAGTGTCGTATAAACCCAAACATGAAAGAAGTAGTTAAGGGAGAGGTTATGAAACTCTTAGACGCAGGAATTCTCTACCCGATATCTGATAGTAAGTGGGTTAGCCCAGTCCAGGTAATGCGGAAGAAGGGAGGGATAACAGTAGTTAGTAATGAGAATAATTAATTAATCCCGGCACGAACGGTGACCGGGTGGCGAATGTGTATAAATTATCGTAAGTTAAATGACGCCACCCGCAAGGATCACTTTGTCTTGCCTCTCATCGATCAGATTTTAGTACGATTATCCGGCCATAGCTTTTATTGTTTTCTCGATTGCCTCTCGGGGTATTTCCAAATCCCCATCTTCTCCGAGGACCAGGAGAAAACTACGTTTACTTGTCCCTTCAGAACCTTTGCCTACCAAAGATTGTCGTTTGGATTGTGCAATGCGCCAGCTACTTTCCAGCGATATATGCTCGCAATCTTTGACAAGTATAAAGAAAGCATTATGGAGGTATTCATGGATGATTTCTCAGTGTTCGGTGATGCTTTTGATAGTTGTTTGGAAAATATCGAAAAAGTCTTAGAACGATGCGAAGAAACTAACCTTGCCCTAAATTGGGAAAATGCCATTTTATGGTGAGGGAACAGTTAGTTTTGGGTCATAAAATTTCTGCGAGAGTAATTGAGGTAGATATTTCCAGGATAGAAGTTATCGAGAAGCTACCGCCACCTATGAACATAAAAGATCTAAGAAGTTTCCTAGGTCACGCTGGTTTTTACCGCCGCTTCATAAAGGACTTCTCCAAGATCACCAATCCCCCTATCCATCTCTTAGAAAAAGACAACCCATTTATTTTTAATGACATATGCCTAGCTTTTTTTAATTTAATCTAAGAAAAATTAATTAATGCCTCGGTTATGATAGCTCTTTTGTAGGACCTTCCAATTGAAATCATGTGCGATGCGAGTAGTTTTGCGGTTGGAGCCGTATTAGATAAATGCATATCTAAAAACTTCCACCCAATCTATTACGCTAGTAAAACACTTACATCTGTACAAGAAAATTACACCATGACTGAGAAGGAGCTACTAGCTATAGTATTCACTTTTGATAAATTCCGCCCTTATATTACACTTTCAAAAATTATTGTTTTTATGGACCAAACGACCCTCAAATATCTTATTTCTAAATAGGATGCTAAGCCGCACTTGATTCGCTATGTCTTACTCCTCCAGTAGTTTGACATAGAGATCCATGATAAGCGAGGAGCTGAGAATTTGACCGCCGACCATCTCTTCCGATTGGATAATCCGTTTATTGAAAAATTAGATGAAAAATCTTTTAACGATTATTTTCCCGACGAGAAGCTATTTTCTATTAACACATCTACTTCTCCTTGGTTCACACACATCACAAACTTCTAAGTGGCTCGTGTGCTCCCAAAAGAGTTCTCCTCTCAACAAAAGAAGAAATTCTTTTCTGAGTTGAAGAACAACTTTTGGAAGGACCTGCATCTTTTCAGAGTCTGTGTGGACCAAGTGATAAGGAGATGTGTTTCTAATGAAGAAGGTTTAGATATTATTAAACATTTTTATGAAGTACCGATAGGTGGGAACTATCAAGCTTCTCGCACCGCTCACAAAGTGCTAAGCGCGGATTTTTACTGGCCCAGCCTGTTTAAAGACGCGCAAGCCTTTGTGAGCAGGTGTGATAGTTTCTAACGGTCGGGCAATATTTCCAATAAAAATGAAATGCCACAAAATTATTTCCTCGAGTGCGAAGTTTTCGACCTCTGGGGAATCGATTTTGTTGGCCGTACTCCTTCTATCTTCAGGAATAAGTATATTTTAGTTGCCGTCGATTATGTTTCACGTTGGGCTGAAGCCCAAGATCTTCCTACGAAAGGCGCCCGAGTCGTAGTTGTGTTTTTAAAAAACTATTTTCTCAATTCAGTACGCCGCGCGCCATCGTTAGTGAAAGGAGTCCCCATTTTTGTAACGCACAGTTTTCTAAAATCCTTACTAAATACTGCGTTATGTATAAGCTTTCAACTGCCTAAGACCCCCAAACTAACGGACAAGTCGATGTAGTGAACAGAGAATTAAAAGAATTTTAGAAAAGACTATTTCAACATTTAAAAAAGACTGGTCAGCCAAATTAGACGATGCTCTATGGGCCTACCGAACAGCGTACAAAACCACCCTCGGATGTATGCCATATCGGCTGGTTTATGGAAAATCGTGTCATTTACCCGTAGATCTAGAACACCTTGCTTTTTGGGCCTAAACGTTTTTAAATTTCGATCCCCACTCTATCGACGACCTTAGAAAATTTCAACTTAATGAACTCGACGAGTGGCACTCTTACGCATACGAAAACAACAAATTTTATAAAGAGCAGACAAAACGTTTTCACGATAAGCACTTAAGGCACCCAAAAACCTTTAAGTCGGGCGACCAAGTTCTTTTGTATAATTCTTGATTATGTCTATTTCCTGGGAAATTAAAGTCGCGATGATCTGTGCAATTTTCGGTTTTAGAAGTTTTTCCTTATGGTGCTGTTTTAATTTCACACCCTGATAAGGGTAATTTCAAAGTAAATCGTCATCGTCTTAAATATATTTCTCTGATGATGATGATGTCAGTCCAAACATTGTTAAATTTCTGCTGCACGAACTCTAACTTCGAACTTTTATTTCTTGTTAAAAACTTTTATTATTATTATTTTGGACAAAATATTTTTGAACATTATTATTTTTGTTGCGTCAAGCTCAAATGACATTTTAAACAAATGGCCCTCTTGGGAGGCAACCCAAGTTTTCTTTTTCTGTTATCTTTATTTTACAATTTTTGCTCCGATGGCTCCAACAAGCTGAAGCTTCTGCGATCGCCTGCTCCAACGTTGCTGAATCCACCACGAAGTCCAAAGAAGACATTTCATGAAGATCCAAAAGTGCAAGCATGGGGGAGCGGCATCAATCAGCATTTGCAGCGAATAAATCTGGGGAAGTACCTGTTTTTCAATTCTATACTTTCAATTCTGTAATTTTAGTTTCTCTCCTTCTCTAACATCCTTTCTCCATTGAGGACAATGTCTATTTTAATCTCGGGGGAGGACTTCCTCCTTATTTTTCCTATGTGTGAATATTTTGCTTTTTGTGAATATTTTTCAAAAATCCTAAGAAAATGAATATCTTAAAAATCCAAAAAAATAGAAAATATTTCAAAATTAAAAAAAATAATATATGCTTTTTGTTATTACTTTAATAGTTTAAACGTTTTGGTATTTCAATTGTACCTCTTATTTTTGTTTTGTTTTTCTCAAAATCTCATATAAACAACTTAATTAATTATAATATTTCTAATCGCCCTTTTTAATTATGTTTCAAAAATAAAATATTAACCATGCTGTGTTTCTTATTCACGGTAGCATGTTAACGTAAAAGTTTTTTTCTAAAACTCGCATTTCCATTATGTTTCCATTCTTTATTTTCTTTACTTTCTTAAAAATTCATCATCCACTATTTTCATTTTCATTTTTGGATAATTTTTGTAAGGTCAACTTTTGAATAGCATAGTAGATGTGAACGATCCAAGTCACCTATTCTTTCTATTTTCAATATAATTTCGACAATCTTTTTTTATTATCTAGGACTTGCTTTTTGAAAATTTTCAAATCTATGTTTTAAATAAATTTAAAAGCATGAATATGATTTATGCCATTTTTGTTTTTGTTTGAGCTTTCCTGCCAACCTAAAAATTTTCACCACTAGTTAGCTGCTTTTGAGCCTTTTTTCCAATTTCATTTGATAACTCCTTTTTTCATATCATTTTCACCAAAGACAAAATTTTCAACCTATCTAATCACACTAGCCTTTGTGAGTTTCATAAAAAAAAAATTTCATGATTATGTTAGGTTATTTTGTTATATTTTTGGAGAAGTTTTTGAAAAAAGTATGCTCAAAAGAAATGTTTGTTTTTGTTTGGACAATTTAAAATGAAAATAAAAATATTTATGGCCTTTGAATTGAAAAAAAAATGAAGAAAATAAATGGAAAGGAAACAAAGAACGAAAAAATTATTTTGTTTAAAATGAAATTTTTTAAAACTCTTTATTTTGGCTTAGTGTGATTTTAAGGCTCCCTATTTATCTTTTAATTCCACTCCTAATCATAATACTAAACTAAACTCTTCGGTCCTATTAAGTCCTATTGATTCATGCTTTTTAATCCACTTTAATAACTAAGAAAAGAAGAAAAGTAAATCAGTATTAATTTTCGATTTAAACTTAGATTTTTGTTATTGAATTGATATAATTATAATGCGTTGCTTGGATCTAGTAACAACTCAATGCGGTTTTTTCATTTTTGTTGCTTTGCTTAAATCTATTTAATGAATTTGTCAAAATTTTGGATGATTTATTTTTGTTAAGTAATGTTTATAAAAGTTAAACCATAACTAAATAATTGTTTTAGATTTGCGTTTCACCTTTTCCCTACTAAGAATTTCGCATAGTACTTGTGTGGGCATAATTAGAACTTTTTGATTAGTGCTTTTTTATGATTATCTAATTTTTATATTTTTGTTTGGGGACTAGCAATGTTTAATCTTGGAGGAATTTGATAATATGGTTTGTAGCCTAAACTATTATCTTATTTTCAAGTTTTGTAGGCACTAATCTTGTCTTATTAGCTTAATTTTTATCTTTCTTATGTAAATATTATTGCCACTAACATTTTCTTGTCTTTTTGAAGGTTTCCAGAATTTTGGCCAAAAATGACCTGTCACGCCTTCCATGGGCGTATAACCCGATACCAAGGAAGATTACTTATAGAGACAAATTAACACGAAAAATGGCTGTCACACCACCCTGACACGACCTCCCCGGGCGTGTCCCCGGGCATGACACAGGGCGTGTCACCATCTGCCCGAAGTCTGCCGCCGCATTTAATACATTTTTTCTTCAGCACTCCAACAATACTATCACGCCTCCCGTCACGGGCGTGACCCAGGGCGTGTTCGCCATTTCTGACCAATAATTAAGAATTGGCGTACGTTTCACGCCCCCTACACGGGAGTGACCCAGGGCATGTCAACCATCGTATAGAAACAATCATCCTTCCCGCCAGAATCCAGAGCCCGAGGTCAATCCCATACCTATCACACCCCACCCCCACCTGTCAGGCCCTCCCCGGGCGTGACCTAGGTCGTGACCAACCTGAGCAAAAAGTCTATAAATTCAGACCCCCATTCAATTTCAGCAAGCTCGGGTTTAGAGGGGAGGTGCTGTCCATTTGTTTCTTGTCCTTTTTTGGTGTTCTTCCCTCTCTCTCTTTCTTCCTTATTTTGTAATTTTATTAACCATAACATAATGCTTGTGTTGTATTAGCTTTCAGTTTAGTTTATGCACTTACTCTAGTTGCAAATTGTAGGGCTAGAATAGGATTTTATTTTCGTGCAAGTGTAATTTTCATTTCAAGAATTGTAGCTCTCTTTCATTATTAATAAAAGTGCTCTTTTCTTATATTTGTGTTCTTATTGCTTTACTACTCATCCCCCCTCCTCCACTTCACCATGAGTAACTAATCCTCCTTTTACTCGATCATGATGATCCGAGGTTCGAGTGATAAAGTTGTGATACTTTGAATTTACCTTTTCATTTTAGTGTTTCGGCCTTGAATTACTCTTGATTTTTCTCGTTTGGAATTATATTGTCGATATATAAATTCGCATATAGCTTTCATTCTTCGCTAGCTGAGAGGCCGATGGTTTGAAGTGAGCATTCAAGAGTAAAGGGAGTTGTACGCACCCCTCGAGAGAGGCAGGCGTCCAAATCTCCCGGATTGGAGTAAAATCCAATAGTGGGGTTCACCGTGTAAAGCGAGCTTTAGGCATCCGATTTAGATGAGAGTCGGTCGAACCTTCCAAAACTCAGTTGGGCACGACTTTGAGAGAAGCGTGTTCAAGCTTTAGGAACCTCAACAATCAAGGACATTTACACTATGAAGATTATGTTTATTTATCGTCTTTTTAATCGAATTTAGCCGAGGTGGTTCTCGATCGAGTGCATTTCCATTTCATCGTTCTAATACTTTATTATAATTGTTTCTTATGCTCTCTATTTAGCTACATTTAGTTTTCCTTTAGTGCTAGTTTTCCTTTCTTTAAGTGCGTTTAATTTACTCTTTATCCCTAAAGTTTTCAGTTGATAAAATAATAGTCTTCGTGTGTGTAAGTGTACTCAACAGTTCCCGGATTCCAATACGACACTTGTGTCCCCTAGCTACAGTTCGATCGGCATACTTTCCTAATTGGATTGCTAGTTCGGTTGCTTTATTTTATTCGAAGTTTAGCGATCACCATTATGCAACTCCCATAGTCGCTCGCGGGGGTAGAATTTCTTTAAAAACTCTTCTTCAACCCTGCTACAGGACACAAACGGGTCAGTTAAGAATTCGCGATAACATATCCTTGCCTTTCCAACAAGTGAAAATGTGAATAATCTCTTCCTTACCTAATCCGACTTCTCCTTTTCATAATTGAGTGTGTGGCAAACTTCACAAAAGTACTGCAGATGATCAAGAGCGTCATCCTCTGAGACTCCACAGAAGGATCTTCCGTGAGACACAAATTCGACTAAATATGCAGAAATCTCAAAGCAATCCATATGATCATAAGACACACCACACAAAAAAAAGATCAAAATACTAAAAACACTTGCAAAACATTTCCAGTAGAAAAGATCACACAACGGTTGCACTCCCCGACAACAGCGCCAAAAAGTTGATGTGCCGGCAAGTGTACCAATCGTAGTCAAGTAATAAAGTGAGGAGTTGAATCCCTAAATATTGATCTCTCGAGGAGTGAAAGTAGGGAGTGTGACTTCACTATTGGAAAAGCGAATGCATGCGGGAAAATTGTTGGATCTAGTGGCCAACCTTAGAGGGGGTGAATAAGGTTTGCGAATGTTTATTGAATTTAAAAATTTCACACGCCAAAACAATCACATAGAAAAAAAATTAGAGACGAAGAGAATAAAGATTCAATAAGATGAGTATACATCAAAACATGATCTTCATGTCATCAAAGATCAGAGAGGAAGAGAATAAAGATTCTTTTGGTTTATATACCAACCAAACTATGACCAGTTGGATCTAACCCTTTCTCTCCAGGAAAGGCGTTCAAGCCCACTCTTCACCTCCACACAAGGAAGGGTCTTAGAGCCCACTCTTCACCTCCACAAAAGGGAAGGTCTTAGAGCCCACACTTCACCTCCACACAATGGAGGGTCTTAGAGCCCACTCTTCACCTCCACAAAAGTAAGGGTCTTAGAGCCCTGCTATATCCACCGATCAAGACGTCCCAAATACCGGGACAATTTATCGCAGAATCCTTCCTGGATTTCGACGGCCCTCTTCGGTCGATTTTCCTCACCAAAAACTAAACAGAAAATAGAAAAATAGTACAAAGATTAAAAGTAAAGACGATAAGAAAATGAAGTTCTCCCTCTTGACGACTTCTCCGGTGTGCGATCTACGACCGGTGCTTAAGATATTCGTTGGCTAGCACCGGTCGGTTCTAAGTGGTTGAGGAAGATTCTGGATTGCCGGAGTTCTTCATTCACGAATGGGAGGGAGAAGGCGTCCTTCAACTTTGATGAAGAAAAGTGGAGATGGGCGCAACGGGGCGACCGAAATCTGGAGTTCAGAAACCCTTGGTCAAAATTCATCTTTGAGCCGTCATGACAATAGGAAAGGCAGCAGATTTTATACGTCTTCCTGAAAATAGGCTATGCCGGCAGTAAGACTTGAGCCTGCCGTAGTTTTGCATGCATGTTGTGTCAGCTGTCGTCCAAAACTAGAAAATAATCTTCGAAACGACCTTTTGCCTTTTCATTTGAGCTAGCGCCGCGCGGTAGGGCCTACCGCCGCGCGATAATATTGGATGCGACATTCCTGAAAAGGAAAAATTCATTTGACAAGGCTAGCGCTGTGATAGGTACTACCGCCGAAATCTTCCACAGCGCTATGACTAAATAAATCATTAAGTTACCACATGAGGTAATCCAGTCGCCTGGCGGTAGCGCTGAGCTTGACGTTTCTGCCGTTTAAACACATCGAAGACCTAGCGAGGCGCGGTAGAGCTAGCACCGAAACCATCGAGATCTCTAGGTCGAAATAAATTGGCGTGTTAGTGCTTGCGGTAGTATTAATGCCTGGAGGTAGCCCAGGTTCTTTATGTTTTTTCTCTCGATGTTCGTCGATGGGCTAGCGCGGCGCGTTAGTGCTAGCGCCTGGCATAGCATCCTTATGCGCTATCTCTATTGTTTTCACCTAACAACCTGCACACTCTATAAACATACAGCATGATCAAATACAACCGGGGATTTGATATTCTCAAACACAGGGAATGTGAAACATCGGTTCCAACAAACTCCCCTTTTGATAATATCAAATCTTGTTCATTATAAATAATACATGAGATAGAGTGCATATAGAAAATAAGAATTATAAGCTACCATCAGGTTGAAGTATATTTGTGGCTCTACACATTGGACTTGCTCAACTATCTATGTGCTGCTCCCCCTATCTATGTGCACACAATTGAACCATGCTCCCCCTAAATATGACCTCTCCTAACCCGTGATGCATACTAATGACCAAACTCATGAACCAATTTATTCTCCCCCTTTGATAATATCAAAAGGGTGGGCAAGGCCTACACGACATGCAGGATGAAAAATAGGAGATATGATGATGATTTAGACAAAAAGCAGATAGTGCCACATAATGTAAGTTTTGAAACAATAATCATAGAGGGGACCAAAAACTAAAAGCAAATCAGAGAATTGGAGATGCGCGGGTCATAGAATAGAGCAAGATAGATAACAATAAGTTTCAGATTTCAGATGAATTGGACAGCAAAGACTAAACTCTGCACACAATGAGAACGACTACAATGCTAGATGAGTTATGAGGTAAATCATGTTGAACAAACATTATGAATGTCATGAGTGTAACTCGAGTGCTAGCATGTGTTGTGCACAAAACATATAGTGCGGTTTCAATCCAATTCTTATGCATGGAAGCGTTAAATAAGGCAATGACATGTGAATGTGTAGCATCAAAAGAGAGAAAACATTAATTAGAAATATCATAGTTTACATATTTATCTCGATCCGATAAAATGCTAACCCAAGAGAAATAAAGTGAATGATCACGTCACAGGGCTACCTAAGGCATACCGAGATTTGAATTAAGGGCACTAAGCATAAGGTTTGGTCAATGCACAAGATTGAAATGACTTTTTGATCAAAGGTGCTCATCCTCACAATGCTCAAATAGACTTATCAGGAGGAGTGAGTAGTGCTATGGGGGAGTACTTTTCATGTGATATTATAGCAACCAAATTATATTTGATTGTTGTTTTGAGCTATCACATTTATCACTTTTGAACAGAAGGAAAACCCGAAGTCAATCAAAATCTACCACATAGGTAGATAAAATTTAACTTGTAGGCATAAGACTTTAGCAATAAGATTTGGCCCGTAGTTTTAATCTCAATATAGCATATGTGTGTCGTGACAATGATTATTCAACATATTTCTAACGCGTTAAGATACAATGTCACGAGTTATGGCATGTAGATCTATAATTTATTCATAAGTGCTCCGACTATGTATTGTGAATAGTGAAGTCTTTCCCCTATCTAAATCCTCAAACATACCTATAGGCATAGTCAACTTACACGCACATGTAATGTCGCACTCAATAGCTAAGCACTTAGAAATTAAGCCCACAATGATCGGATGAACAATGTTTGGATAGATTTACCGTCTAAACAAACGCATGTGAGCCCCAATCATGCGTTTTATTTTTTTCCGCAGTTTTGTTTTGTTTTTTTTAAAGAGGAATACACGATTTTTTTAAAAAATTAATACTATTTTTTTAAAAACGGTTAAAACAAAATATAAAGATACAACATGCACACACATATAACAAAAAACATGAAAAATGCAAACACAAGGGAGTAACAACAAAACATATAGAACTAGGATGAGAGGTCAAGAATACCAAGCTCGACGTTCATCAAGGAGCGGTTTACTTCGGATGACCGAATGATGGTCATTGGTGCCAATAAAGACGACACTCACATTCTCCTTTTTAATATGATCACGAATAAAATGATGAGGCACGTTAATATATTTCGACCGAGAATGGTGTTCCCCCAGAAATCGGTGATCCCTCCCAAGGTAGACAGCTTGTAAGTTGCGCCCTGCTCCGGTAGGTCGCGGCCTGCCGGCCTTTTCTTCTAAAGGCCGCGCGGACTGATCTCTTAGGCCGCTCAGTCTGCGCGGCTAGGAGGGTCTCTCTAGCAAGACCTCCCAGGCCGCGCAGCAGCCGCTTGCTCTGCAGGGTCTGCCGACTGCTTCCTCAGTCTGCTCCTGTAGGCAGCGCGGTTAAACCGGTTAACCGTGTGGTGTTTTATTCTTCTTCAGGTACAAATTGCCCAACGCAGACTCGCATTGCTATCCGCCTAGACCGCTCGGTAGCAACAAGCTCAAAAGGTAGCGGATTCGGTGGTAAGTCGCCAGGTCATCAGCCCGTCACCAAGTGCGACTAGCCTTCAGCAGGAGGCGACCTGTTCATCCTCAACCGCAGCGTGCTAGGCAGACTCGCTTAGCACTCCCCCAACAGCCAGGCAGTCCCAGACCGCGCGGCCCGACGCGGACTCAGCGGACTCATCATTCATACTCGAACGACCAGCGGCAACCCTCTCCGACTCCAGGCAGTCCTAGACCGCGCGGCCCGGTGCGGACTCTGCAGACTCAATGTTTTTACTCGCATAGCTTACCGCCTCACCAGTGGGGACGTTACCAAGACCGTCACCTCCCAGAGCCTATAAATAGGCCCCCAGACCTCTCATTCAGGGGGACAGAAGGGAGAGGGTTCAAGGACCCGTCATTAGCTCCTGCGGACTCGGATCCCCAGTCCGCGCGACCTGCCTGCCTTTTGCTTGATCGAGCAGTCCGCTCGGCTTATTCTAGCGAGCTGCCCGATCGTTGACCGCGCGGTCTGCCGACCTTCATTGGTCAAACTGCGCGGCCTCCTGGCATTCTTCTCTCCCTAGCCGCCAGCTTCCCTCTTGTACCTTTTCTTCTGCTTTCAATGTTAAGGTGTAACCCCGAGCTGTAATTTCGATTATAATCAAAGGAAAGCCCGCCGCAAGAGTGGCATTCAAGCCGCGGTGGGTGAAGTCTGTTGTTGCCGCTGCTAGCGGCCCCCTCTTCTCTTTTCTTCTCTCGGTCCGACCATCAGAGCTAACCGCCAAAGTAACTGTCTGATCGACAGTTCCCGATCAAACTCCTCCCTTGCTTCGCCAAACCTTCTCCTCTATTCCCCGCAACCCCCTTATTCATCTAGCTTGTGAGACCGAACAATTCGTTAACCAGAAGGCGCATTTCCCGCCCCAACAGTTAACACGCGACCTTCAGATCTCGATCAGATAGCGAAATCAACGGTTACTCATGTCAGACCGTCAGCCAGCCGAGAGCCCTGCTCCAAGTTATAGTGAGGATTCCCTTTGGGAAGCCTTGGAGCTCTCTCGCGAAGAAACTGTACAACAGTTTCGAGCGATCACTTGTACTCTAGATGCTATCGCTCAGCGATTGGAAGCACAATCTTCAGCAGCACCAGCTCCTCCTATCAATCCAGCGCCAGCATTCGAGATTCCTCAAGTTTACCCACCGGCCTATCCGCCGATCTATCCTCCTTACACTCCAACCTTTCTGCAAGGGCCTGCAGACCCTTTGCGATCTCAAAATGACGAATTTGCAGCTCATCAGAATTTCTTCCAAGAAGCTGCTCGAGGAAGTCCTGCAAGATTCCTGAATTTTCAGGGAAGTCATCCCTACTCTTCAGCTCTTGCCTTTGCTCCTCCCGCAGCAACTTTTCCTTTCCATCCTCCAGCTCCTTGTGCAGCTGCAACTTATGCTCCCTTTTTTCCTTATGTTTCAGGAGAACAAGAAGAGCAGTCACCATTTACAGAGAATGTTCAGCATGAACCAACTCCAGTTAACTTCAGAGAGCCACGATTGCCCACTTATACTGGGGAGACTGATCCAGTCAAACATCTTCAAGCCTTTGAATCAGCCGTAGCTCTCAAGACCCTCTCAGATGCTACCAAATGCAAACTCCTTGTAACGACCTTCAACGGTCAAGTGAGGGATTGGTTCTATGGACTTCGTGCTCAGTCCATCTCTTCCTTCACCGATTTGCGGAGAGAGTTTCTTCTCAGATTTTCTACCTCTACAAGGAGGAAGGGCGGTCTAGAGTCTTTGAGATCAAGCAGCGAGAGAATGAGACTTGGTCCCACTTTGTGGATCGTTTTCAGAAGGAAATATTGGACATTAAGATTGTCGATCAAGAATTATATCGAGTGGCTCTTATCCACGGCCTACGTGAAGGACCACTCAAGTTCGAGGCTAACGTCCGAGCACCAAGGACTTATCAAGAGCTGATTAGTTTAGCCAACTCGTACATCCGCGGTGAGAAGAGCAACCCCAACTTTGTCTCCAGGCTCGTAACAGAGAGAAATCAACCTTGCAAGCAACCTCCGAGATCTCCTCGGAAAGATTTTTCATCCCACTTTCGGAAAGCAAAAAGATTCCAGCATCATCATCAACACCTCTTCCCGGGCCAGGATCGTGCTCAAGAACGACTGCTACCACCAGCCCCATCTCTGCAAACAGCTTCGGTGCATCAGTCACAAGATGATGACTTATCATATTCTGGACTCGATGAGGCCATGCTAGAAGTCTGCCAAATTATGAAAGATAGAGCAAATTCCAAAAGGCCTTACCAGCCGACAAATCAAAAATCAAAAGATTCAGACCCATTTTGTGAATTTCACAAAGAAAGCGGGCATCTAACTGAAAGCTGCCGAGCGCTTCGTCAACTTGTGCAGAGATTGCTGAAGCAGGGTAAGATGCGCGATCTGTTCCCGAAAGAAGGCCACACGGATCCGTCAACCTCAAAAGGCAAAGAAATAGCGGAGTTTCCTTGCGGGTCAAGCGGAGTGAATCAAATCAATACGTATCGTGACCATCTCATGGGCGAGACCTCCGATGTCATTGACGAGGGTTCCCTTGGAAGGTAATTCTAAAGCAAAGAGGGCATCGCACTCCTCAAAACCCCTCACAATCTGGGCCGGTTATATCTTCCTTTATGCTCTTCAAACATTCTTCCTTTCTCTAAAAACAATTCTAAGTGCTCTTTCATTTTCATTCAATAAAGCTTGCGTCAGAGATCTCATACTGACACAGTTCCCTTTTTGTGATACTTCTCTTCTATATTTTTCTCTTTGCCAAAGAGATCACTGAACCACCGAGATATAGCCAAGTCTTGCTTAGTACTCCCTCGAGATTGTCCTCTGGCGTAAAACCACAATGACCATGTATGATGAGGAGTTTCTCATATGTGTAGTGGGGGCCGCTCAACTCTCGTGCGGAGGGTGACGGGACTTCGGATCCTAGTCGGCATCTAACACAGAGCGCGTTTCCAGGGAGGACCTATGTGTTAGCTCTGCTGTGCTTCGCTAAGGATACGTTACAGTTACGATGATCTTTGCGTGACAAGCAATGGCGATCAAGTGTAGCCTTGTCTCTTCGATCATCTCACAACTGTAACGGACGAACACTCGTTGGTACTCTCAATCCGTGCTTTCGCGAGACCCACAACTTTGTTGATCCCTTCAAAGACGAGCAATGCTGTAGACCATTTGGCGCACCTGGTAGAACGGATCACTAATGTTTGTAACCCGGGGCAAGAGAGCAGTGTATCTGTCGCTTCCTTCTTAGGATTTTTTGCGCATGTTTCCCTTTTGTGCTCTGTCAAGGGAATGCGGCCAGCCTGCTTTAGGTAGGACTACGCCCTGGATGGCCTTTTGGCAAGTGATGCATAAGGCCCACGGGTGCTCTCCTGTGGCAGCATTCAACCTTTTTTAGCTCATCCTCGGGGTATAGCCCTCCTTTGTACTTCTGACTTCTTACAGATTAACAGGTTAAGTCCAACCTATCTACGAGACCCCCTACATCTTTTAACTTATGATCATCTTATATACATTGCTTACATGTAGCTCTATCGGATGGTGATCTACAAATCCTCTACTACTCTTATCAGATATTTCTGACACAAATCATTGATCATAGTATCTGGTTCACTTTAACTGACGAGCCATGTAATTACGATTTTTAAGTTGAGATGGTTTCAATCTTACTGATCTGGATTTCACGTCGACATTATATCTGATCACGCGAGACAATCATTGTTGCGTTCCGATCTCTATTCAGTTAATAGCAAAGTTTGTCGGATATCTATTCTATCATGTCTTATCCTATCAACAATCAACATTCGTAAGTTCCCTTCAGGTACTTGCGATTAAGTTTTTCATCACATCAGTTTGCTAACTCTTCTTTTGCAGAGATTAGAAGACATTCGCAGGTTCCCTCCAGGTACTTGCGATTTAGTTTTCCATCACATCAGTTTGCTTACTCTTCTTTTGCAGAGATTAGCAGATATTAGCAAGTTCCCTTCAGGTACTTACACCTTACTTTTCTATCATATCTGTTGCTTACTCTTCTTTTGCAGAGATTAGTAGATATTAGCAAGTTCCCTTCAGGTACTTGCACCTTACTTTTCTATCATATCTGCTGCTTACTCTTCTTTTGCAGAGATTAGCAGATATTAGCAAGTTCCCTTCAGGTACTTGCACCTTACTTTTCTATCATATCTGTTGCTTACTCTTCTTTTGCAGAGATTATCAGATATTAGCAAGTTCCCTTCAGGTACTTGCACCTTACTTTTCCATCATATCTGTTGCTTACTCTTCTTTTGCAGAGATTAACAAATATTAGCAAGTTCCCTTCAGGTACTTGCACCGTACTTTTCTATCATATCTGTTGCTTACTCTTCTTTTGCAGAGATTAGCAGAGATTAGCAAGTTCCCTTCAGGTACTTGCACCTTACTTTTCCATCATACCTGTTGCTTACTCTTCTTTTGCAGAGAATAGCAGATATTAGCAAGTTCCCTTCAGGTACTTGCACCTTACCTTTCTATCATATCTGCGGCTTACTCTTCCTTTGCAGAGATTAGTAGATATTAGCAAGTTCATTTCAGATACTTGCAACTCAGTCTTATTTCGTATCTACCACTCACTCTTCTTTTTATAGAAGTTAGCAGGTGCTTGCAATCCTCCTTTAGGTACTTGCAAGTTACCATTATTCTTTACTTCTCCTCTCATCAATGTTTTGCAGAGCCCATTAGGAGAAATTCATGTCTTCTTCATTCTGCCAAAGCGACCCAGGTACTTATAAGATGTACCTATTTCCACCTATGACAACTCTTTCCTTCGCAGGAAGAAGCTAGGCATTAGCAAATTTTCTCTATGGAGTGGCATCAGGTTCCATCTCTCCTTGCCCCTTCCTTTTCTCTAGGGAAGAATCACGATTTTCGTGGGTCTCCAACTTTTTCGAAGTTCTTCTCTGAACTTAAAAAAGTGCGGGGATCATGTTCCCCCAGAAATCGGTGATCCCTCCCAAGGTAGACAGCTTGTAAGTTGCGGCCTGCTCCGGTAGGTCGCGGCCTGCCGGCATTTTCTATTAAAGGCCGCGCGGACTGATCTCTCAGGCCGCTCAGTCCGCGCGTCTAGGAGGGTCTCTCTTGCAAGACCTCCCAGGTCGCGCAGCAACCGCTTGCTCTGCAGGGTCTACCGACTGCTTCCTCAGTCCGCTCCTGTAGGCAGCGCGGTTAAACCGGTTAACCGTGTGGTGTTTTATTCTTCTTTAGGTGCAAATTTCCCAACGTAGACTCGCATTCCTATCCGCCTAGACCGCTCGGTAGCAACAAGCTCAAAAGGTAGCGGATTCGGTGTTAAGTCCGCCAGGTCATTAGCCCGTCACCAAGTGCGACTAGCCTTCAGCAGGAGGCGACCTGTTCATCCTCAACCACAGCGGGCTAGCAGACTTGCTTAGCACTCCCCCAACAGCCAGGAAGTCCCAGACCGCGTGGCCCGGTGCGGACTCAGTGGACTCATCATTCGTACTCGAACGACCAGCGGAAACCCTCTCCGACTCCAGGCAGTCCCAGACCGCGCGGCCCAGTGCGGACTCTGCGGACTCAATGTTTTTACTCGCATAGCTTACCGCCTCACCAGTGGGGACGTTACCAAGACCGTCACCTCCCAGAGCCTATAAATAGGCCCCCAGACCTCTCATTCAGGGGGACAGAAGGGAGAGGGGTCAAGGACCCGTCATTAGCTCCTGCGGACTCGGATCCTCAGTCCGCGCGACCTGCCTGCCTTCTGCTTGATCGAGCAGTCCGCTCGGCTTATTCAAGCGAGCTGCCCGATCGTTGACCGCGCGGTCTGCCGACCTTCATTGGTCAAACCGCGCGGCCTCCTAGCATTCTTCTCTCCCTAGCTGCCAGCTTCCCTCTTGTACCTTTTCTTCTGCTTTCAATGTTAAGGTGTAACCCCGAGCTGTAATTTCGATTATATTCAAAGGAAAGCTCGCCGCAAGAGTGGCATTCAAGCCGCGGTGGGCAAAGTCTGTTGTTGCCGCTGCTAGCGGCCCCCTCTTCTCTTTTCTTCTCTCGGTCCGACCATCAGAGGTAACCGCCAAAGTAACTGTCTGATCGACAGTTCCCGATCAAACTCCTCCCTTGCTTCGCCAAACCTTCTCCTCTATTCCCCGCAACCCCCTTATTCATTTAGCTTGTGAGACCGAACAATCCGTTAACCAGAAGGCGCATTTTCCGCCCCAACAAATGGTGCACTTGATTATATGTTAAGTCTTTTGCACTCTTATTATCACATCGAAGTGTAATATTCCTACATATGAGGCCAAAGTCTTCTAATGTTTGAGACATCCATAGTGCTTGAGCGCAACAGCTTCCTAAAGCAATGTACTCGGCCTCAGCAGTTGATAAAGCAACCTAGATTTGTTTGCCGCTAGACCAGGAGACAAATGTCAGGACTAGGAAATGGCATGTACCGCTTGTGTTATTGCGGTCGAGAGAGCATCAAGCAGAGTTTGACTCAGAGTACCCGTGAAGAGAAAAAACTATAGAATGAGGGTAGCAAAGTCCAAGGTTCTGTGTGCCTATAAGGTACCTAAAGATATATTTTACATCTTTCAAATGACACTCTCTAGGGTCGGCTTGATACCAAGCATACATCCCTACCTTAAAAGTGATGCCGAGCATAAAGGCGCTCAAATATAGCAGTGATCCTATCATACCACCAAACATAGTCTAATCAATAAAAATCTCACTCTCATCTTTCCCTAATTTAAGAGATGCACTCATAGGAGTTTTGACTTATTTCAGATTCTCATACCCAAAACGCACAAGAATATCTTAAATATATTTTGATTGGTAAATAAAAATCCCATCTTGGCGTTGAGAAATCTGAAATCCTAGGAAATAGGTGAGTTCTCCTACTAAGCTCAATTCAAATTCAGATTTCATTAAAATGACAATTTCTTCACACAGCTTCTCATTAGTTGCACCGAAAATGATATCATCAACATAGATTTGAAGTATAAAAAGATCTGAATTCTTGGTTTGAACAAAAAGAGTTGTGTCTGCACTACCAATCCTAAAGCCATGATCTAAGAGAAAGGTAGTGAGCCTATCGTTCCAAGCACGGGGTGCCTGTTTAAATCCATACATGGACTTCACCAAGCTATGAACATGATTTGGGTAGGCGGCATTCATGAAATCGAGTGAATTCTCGACATACACCTCCTCCTTAATGTGTCCGTTTAGGAAGGCACTCTTAACGTCCATTTGGAATAATTTAATTTGCTTAAAACTAGCAAATTCTATAAATATATGAATGGACTCAAGACGAGCAACTGGGGCAAATGACACTTCAAAATCCACACTCTCTATTTGAGAATGCCCTTAGGCCACCAAACAAGCTTTATTTCTAGTTATCCTAAATTCACCACCAAGTTTATTTTTGAAAACTCATTTTAAACCTATGATTGTATGGTTATCCGGACGTTCTACTAACACCCATACCTTACTTCGCTCGAATTGGCTTATTCCTCAGTCATCGCCAAAAACCATGATTCATCTCTTAAGGCTTCAGAGACATTCTTGGGTTCAATATCCGAGAGAAAACACAAGTTTGAAAAAAAGACTCATGAAGGTCGGACTGGGTTCTAACTCCATGAGATGGCTCACCTATGACTAGATTACAAGGATGTTTCTTTGAGAAAGTTAAGTTATTAGGAGGCCTATATCCTTGTTCTATTTGAAATTTCACCTAGTGTCAACTACCTTCACCTATGGGGGGGGGGGGATAGGTGACTTTTAACGTATTTGCGGAATTAAAATTGTACCTGCACAAGAAAACAAAACAACACAGCACAGAAAATGACACAGGCAATTTATAGTGGTTCCCCAATTTGGGTACGTCCACTTTCCCCCATTGACCTATCTCCCAATTCGGGACGACTCGGTCACTTCACCAACAGGATTGAAATCCAATCCTTGCACTATCGGAAGGAACCCTTCCACACGTAGGAGTCAACACTCCCACAACACGGGTTGCACCCAACCCTACAACTAGGAACCAAGTGTTCCTTTACAATGAAAAAGAAATTGAAGAGTATAAGAAATACAAACAACTTGAAGATCTAGGTGTCCCTTTTCGTTAGACTACTTGTTCTTGTAGGCAACGAAAAGTCCACAACCCTTGATCTTTCTTGGAGAAAATCTCCCCGAGACCGGCGGCGGCAAAAGGGCGGCGGCAAGGCTCTCGGTGTTGGCGGCGGCAACTGAAAGCAGTAGCGATGCACTGGAGATTCAATCTTCTTAGCGAAGTCAGCAAGGTCTTCCAACGGTCACACTAGGATCGATCGTCTCGATCGATTCGGACGGGGATGGATTTCCCTATCTCAAATCAAGAGACAAAAGATCTCTGGTTAGACGCGTGAGACGCTGTGCAAGACTTGGCTTCTATCACCGGGGATCTGGAGAAGATCGAGATCGGCTGCGGTGACTACTGCACGAGCGGTGGCGAAGACGATCGGCGGAGCGGTTCGCGATTTTAGGGTTAGTCGGCGGCTCGGCTTTCGTTTTCTATTGATGATCTTTACTGTACACAAATACCTGTGTATTTATACAATATGTCATGGAGATGACTGTTGTGGGCGCCACCAAAGCAAAGACCAAAGTCCGGTTCAAATAGCTGCAGGTATCATGGACCGGTCCAGGAATTCGGAAAAATCACCCAAGGCAAAATCGGCGAGAATCGTAGGTGATTCTCGACGAATCGGCGAGAATCACTTACGATTCTTGCCGAATTCTACTTGGCGAATTCTGGCTGCACAGGTTATAGAGGCCGGGGAGAATCGGCGGGAATGACATTTGATTCTCGCCGAATCGTCGAGAATGCAAAGTCATTCTCGACGAATCAGCGAGAATCACTTAGTGATTCTCGACGATTCTGCCTTAGAGAATTTTCTGACTGCGTCGAGACAGCCGGCCCAACCTGGCGAGAATCATCTAGTGATTCTCGACGACTCGTCGGGAATCACTAGTGATTCTCGACGAATCGGCGAGAATCACTTAGTGATTCTCGACGATTTACACTTAGACGATTCTCGTCTTCCAACCCGTGAGCTTGTCTTTGGCCCATCCTTGCTCCTTGTCTGCTCTTGTATTATCATAGCCCTGTACTTGAAATTAAGTACACCCCAATAGAGAGAGTACACGTAGGCCAACACACTGATCTGCTCAACGATGGATTACGTCGCGCAGACCCGTGTATATTGACCCACTGCACCCTGACATTGGTGTGTACTTAGCGTGGAATAACTGCAAGCACAACTTAAAAGATTTCATCAAACACATTGTCTATTTACCTTAGCTTGTGTAGGGGCTTCTTCAAATCAGGTACATTGTGGATACAATACCCAACAATCTCCTCATATTTGAAGAAGCCTAAACCCTACAAGCTAAGGTGAATAGAGCATATAGGAATGAAAATCATAAACTTAAAATTGAGTTGAGAGAGATATTCATTACCAATTTCTTGAGAGCAAACTTGGAGCCACCTTAGCCTTTGCCGAGAGGGTAATCTCCCCCTTTTCGGCTTCTGCAAATCGGGGACTGAAGCATGTGACACCATGCTCCCCCTCAGTTCTTGTACCTTTGCTTTCACTAAATTCCTAGCAGAGGCTCCCCCTAGACGCATGAGCCTTGAGCTTCTGTAGTCTTCATTCCTCGTAGTTTAGCATCCCCAATTCAGTTTTGAACATACTGAACTTGGCCTTGTCAAGGGGCTTTGTGAAAATGTCTGCAATCTGCTTGTCAGTGGGAACATAGCAGAGAGAGATGTCCTTGTTCTCCACGTGCTCCCGAATGAAATGGTAACGCACTTCAATATGCTTCGTTCTGCTGTGCGATACCGGATTGTTGGCAATAGCAATTGCACTAGAGGAGTCGCAGTACATCGGTACTTCCTTGAACTGAAGATCATAGTCTGCTAACTGATTTCTGATCCAAAGGAGTTGTGCGCAACAGCTGCCAGCCGAGATGTACTCAGACTCTGCTGTGGAGGTTGCTACACAGTTCTGCTTCTTGCTATTCCATGAGATGAGCCTTCTTTCGAGGAATTGACACGTTCCTGAAGTGCTTTTCCTGTCATCCCTACTCCCTACAAAATCAGCATCTGAAAAACCTATTAGCTCGACATCATTGTTTCTCGGGTACCACAAGCCAAGATTGGGGATACCTTTAAGGTATCTTAGAATTCGCTTTGCAACGACATACTGAGATTACTTTGTGTTCACCTAATATCTGGCACAGACACATGTGGAGAACATGATATCCGGTCTACTGGCAGTAAGGTAGAGCAGGGATCCAATGATGCTTCTGTATTTGGTTTCATCGAAAGGTTTAACTTTCTCATCCTTATCCAGAGCCATAGTGGATCCCATTGGAGTCCTCATAGAGGTTGCATTCTCCATTCCGAATTTCTTGAGGAGTTCATTTGTGAACTTCGTCTGAGAAATGAAGATTCGTTCCTCAGACTGTTTCACTTGAAGTCCCAAGAAATACTTCAGCTCTCCCATACTGCTCATTTCAAACTTTTCTTGCATAAGTTTGGAAAACTTTTTGCAAAGATTGTTGTCTGTTGAGCCGAATATAATGTCATCAACATAGATTTGCACCAGCAAAATCTTGCCTTTGACTTCCCTGAGAAACAATGTCTTGTCTATTTTTCCTCTAGAGAACTTATTCTCAAGAAGAAAACTAGACAATGTCTCATACCAAGCTCGAGGAGCTTGTTTTAAGCCATATAGCGCTTTATTAAGAAAATAGACATGATTAGGATAAGTAGGATTAACAAAACCTGGAGGTTGAGCGACGTATACTTCCTCTTTCAGGTCTCCGTTCAAGAAGGCTGATTTCACGTCCATTTGATAGACAGTGAATCCTTTGTGCGAAGCATACGCCAGGAACAATCTGATGGCCTCGAGCCTTTCCACTGGTGAAAAGGTCTGGTCGAAGTCAATCCCCTCCTCCTATCGGTAACCTTGAGCCACTAGCCTGGCCTTGTTCTTTATGATGACACCATGTTCATCCAGTTTGTTTCTGAAGATCCACTGGGTGCCAATCACATTCTGCTTTTGTGGTCTGGGAACCAGCGTCCAAACGTTGCATCGTTCGAATTGATGCAATTCATCTTGCATGGCCAAAATCCATGCAGCATCTTTGTTCGCCTCGTCGAACTTCTTTGGCTCAACCTGTGACAGGAAGCTAAAATGCAAAATCTCGTAAATGGTACCTCTTCGAGTTCTGACCCCGTCACGAGGATCTCCGATGATCTGATCTCTAGGATGATCCCTCACGTGTCTGAGCTCAAGAAGTCTGGCGTCAGGAGCTTCAACTACTTTCATGGCATCTCCTTCTTCTAAAGGATTTGCTCCATTTTGATCATCAACTTCTCCGATCGGCGTTGATGTGGAGACCTTGACGTATTTTGGAGTTGCATCTTTCTCGGGCTCATCCATTTGTAAGTTTTCGAGTCTGGCACCTGCATCTTCAGGAAGACAACTAGAAGTCTTGCAATTAAGCAAACTTCCTTCATCAAATACAACATTTATTGATTCCTCTACCACTAGGGTTTTCTTGTTGAAAACTCTATAAGCCCGGCTATGGCTACTATAGCCCATGAATATGCCTTCGAAGCATTTTTCACCAAACTTAGTACGAGGGTACTTCCCATTATTCAGTACATAACATTTGCAGCCAAAGATCCTCAGATAGGACATGGTTGGTTTCTTGCCTTTCAGTAGCTCATAAGGAGTCTTACGATAGCTCTTGTTGATCAATGCCCTGTTTTGTACATGACAATCCGTATTGACAGCCTCAGCCCAGAAGTATTCTGGGAGAGAAGCGTCCTTCAACATTGTCGTGCACGCCTCAATGAGTGTTCTATTCCTCCTCTCCGCCACTCCATTTTGTTGAGGAGTGCGAGGGGAGGAGAACTCATGAAAGATACCAAGTTCTTCACAGAACTCTGTCATAGCCCCAGACTCAAACTTTGTTCCGTGGTCACTTCTGATTTTGACCACTGAGCAGTTAAGTTCGTTCTGTATCTGCTTGACAAAATTGGTGAAGATGTCAAACGTATCAGACTTGCGCTTTAAAAAGAACACCCACGTAAACCGAGAGTGATCATCTACAATCACTAGCGTATACGACTTCCCTCCTAAGCTATGAACTTGAATAGGACCAAACAAGTCCATGTGCAGAAGATAAAGAAATCTAGAGGAATCTTTGTCTGGGATGCCCTTAAAGGTAGCCCGAGTCTGCTTGCCCATCTGACATGCAGGATATGGACTATCTTTAATGCACTTAATAATCTGAGCATCCCTTACTAAGTCTTTGGAAAACAGCATATTAATTTCTTGTAATTTATGTGTGCCAATCTCTTGTGCCATTGTTCACAAAGAGATGCACCTCCTTTTGCAACGAGGCATACTGGGGTAGAAGAATCTAAACTAAGAAAACCTAAACAGAAAATATTTCTTCTCCTAATGCCAGTTAATACAGTCTCCGAAGAATCACATGATATTATCAGGCATTTATCCTTGCAGAACTTAACGTCATATCCTTTATCACATAACTGGCTTACGCTGATCAGGTTATGATTTAATCCTTCAACATAAGCTACGTTAGTGATAGAGAGTATACCGTTGGAAATCGTACCGTAACCTCTGGTGACTCCCCGATCAGATCCCCCAAATATGACTTTGGGTCCATTCTCGACTGGAGAGTACTCCTGCAGCAAGCTTCTTGTCCCGGTCATGTGACGGGAGCATCCACTGTCCAAATACCAAATAGGAGTTTTGTTGGCCTTTGGACATTCCTGCAAAACAGAATTAATTTGCCTTAGGAACCCAATCGAACTTGGGTCCTAGATTCCTTGTTAGCATACTCCCCCTCGATTGGTTAGCCTTACGAGTGGTCGGCCTCGCATTGCTAACATAAGGAGTCTCGTTATACCTTGGATTAAACCAACAATCCACGGCAAAGTGATCAACTTTGCCACAACATTAACAGTCAAATCTGTTGTACCACTTCCTAGGATCCTGCTTCACCCTGGGAATGGTGGGCACAGCTGGGGCCTTGGAACTGGAGGTGGAGGCATCATAGTGATTGCAGTCATATGATTTCTTCACCTTCTGTTCCTTCAGTATAACAGGCTTGGCTTTTGGTGCCTTCTTTCTATTATGGCCGCTAGAGAATTGACCATAATTTCCCAAGTGGATTTCCTCATAATGTGCCTTGAAGACACTCTCACTGAAGTTGTGGGGAAAGGTCCACCCATCATACCGGCTCTTCGGCTTTGCAACTGAGGACCTGAAGTGATGGCAGTATGTTGACTCAAAGTCATGTTTGTTACAAGGAAAGCTAGGCTTTCTGAACTCAATAGGGCTAAGTGGGGCCTTTCCTTTCTCAGCAGCAGAGGCTTTCTTGGCAGCCTTATTCTTCCTCTTGTTCCTGTTTTCCTGGATGAGGAGCTAGGTGCCCCTACATGCCCCAAGCCAGCTCCTTTGGCCTGAGCAGAAAAGGTATCAACTAATGGAAGAACAGTTTTTGGCATAGAGAAGCTCTTGACGATCTTCCTTTCTGCAACAAGTAGTTCTTCCAACTTGTCGACTTCCTCCTGCTTAAGATCAAGGAGCTTAAGGGACTCTGAATGCTTTGAAGTCAGGTCCAAGTGCTCCTGTCGGAGGGAGATCAAACTGGTGATCTCTTCCATCAGGGATACACTCTCACCTTTAAGGAATTTGACTTCCTTTTTCTCAGCCTTCAGTCTCTTTCGACATTCCACGAAAGTATTTAGCAGAAGCTCATACTTCTCGAGGAGCTCAGCTTCACGGGCCGAAGGGCTATCCTCAGGGTCATCATCCTGAGACTCAGGATCAGAGTCGAGTCGGAGAGAGGGGTGTGAGCTTTTACCTTCCCAGTAAATGGGGGGCAATCTCCTTCCGAGTCACAGCGACCCATTAGCCCAAAGTAGGCTTCCTCGTCATCGCTGGTGTCTGATGTGTCAGACTCACTCAGCGTCTTTGGCTTCTTCACGATGTAACTCCTCTCCTTCTTCTTGTCTTTTGAGGACCTGTGCTCCTCTCCCATTCCCTTTTCCCTCTTGCCTTGATAGCAGTCGGCCACGACATGTCCTGGCTTGTTGCAACCAAAGCAAATAATGTGAGATGAGCGGTGTTTGTTCGGTTTGGAAGCATACCTGTCAGAAGAATAGTTCTTCTTCTGATCCCTTGAAGAGGAGCCGTTTCTCTTTCTCTGATTCCTCAGCTTGAGGAACTTCTTGAATTCCCTTGTGATAAGGGAGAGGTCTTCCTCTGACAATTCTGAGCCGGAGGAGCTTGGCTCAGAGTCTTCCTCTTCATCCCTCTTCCACGCACGGGAAGAAGCGGCACCCTTGCCCTTTCTGGAGTGAATGGCTTTCAGGGCCACCGTCTTTTCCTTGGCCGCGGCTTTCTCTGCTTCCTCTTCAGCCTTCCTTGTGTTCTACTGAAGCTCATAGGTCATGAGCTTCCCGAACAGAATCTGAGGGTCGGTTTCCGCAAGTCTGCCAAACTCGCGGATGGCGCATATCTTTGTGTCCCATTCCTTAGTGAGGGATCTAAGGAACTTATCATTGAGCTCACCGTCAGTGAACACTCTTCCGTATCCTTTGAGTGCATTGACTATCTTGAGTAAGTTTTTGAAGGTAACTCCGATCTCCTCCTTGGGCCCTTGCCTGAAGGCCTCATATTTCTGATTGAGGAGGGATCTCCGATCGTCCCTCACTTCATCTGTGCCCTCCATTAATACAATCAGCCAGCTCCAGAGATCCTTGGCTGTCCTGCAGTTGCAGAAATTCTGCATCATAGAGTCATCAACTGCACTTACCAGGATGTTCTGAGCTTTCTTGTCGAGTCCGAACAGCACCATTTCGTCCTTGTCCATTTCTGAAAGTTTCTTGGGCACTTTCTTGGTAGGATCAATGGTGGAGGCCTTAGTGGGAATGTAAGGTCCCTCCTCCACAATCATGAAGAGCCGGGGGTCGACTGCTTCCATGTAGAATCAGATTCTTTCCTTCCAGATAGGAAAGTTCAGTTTGGTGCACACTAGGATTTTGCCGGAGTGCTTGAGTTCGTCCATGGAGGATATCGGTCTTTTTCTTGACACTTGTGGCAGGATTCTACTCAAGGTGTGAACCTTTTTGATGAGGAACCTGCCTCTGATACCACTTAAAAGTTCACCTAGTGTCAACTACCTTCACCTATGGGGGGGGGATAGGTGACTTTTAACGTATTTGCGGAATTAAAATTGTACGTGCACAAGAAAACAAAATAACACAGCACAGAAAATGACACAGGCAATTTATAGTGGTTCCCCGATTTGGGTACGTCCACTTTCCCCCTTCGACCTATCTCCCAACTCGGGACGACTCGGTCACTTCACCAACAGGATTGAAATCCAATCCTTGCACTATCGGAAGGAACCCTTCCACACGTAGGAGTCAACACTCCCACAACACGGGTTGCACCCAACCCTACAACTAGGAACCAAGTGTTCCTTTACAATGAAAAAGAAATTGAAGAGTATAAGAAATACAAACAACTTGAAGATCTAGGTGTTCCTTTTCGTTAGACTACTTGTTCTTATAGGCAACGAAAAGTCCACAACCCTTGATCTTTCTTGGAGAAAATCTCCCCGAGACCGGCGGTGGCAAAAGGGCGATGGCAAGGCTCTCGGTGTTGGAGGCGGCAACTGAAAGCAACAGCGATGCACTGGAGATTCAATCTTCTTAGCGAAGTCGGCAAGGTCTTCCAACGGTCACACTAGGATCGATCGTCTCAATCGATTCAGACGGGGATGGATTTCCCTATCTCAAATCAAGAGACAAAAGATCTCTGGTTAGACGCGTGAGACACTGTGCAAGACTTGGCTTCTATCACCGGGGATCTGGAGAAGATCGAGATCGGCTGCGGTGACTGCTGCACGAGCGGCGGCGAAGACGATCGGCGGTGCGGTTCGCGATTTTAGGGTTAGTCGGCGGCTCAGCTTTCGTTTTCTATTGATGATCTTTACTGTACACAAATACCTGTGTATTTATACAATAGGTCATGGAGATGACCGTTGTGGGCCCCACCAAAGCAAAGACCAAAGTCCGGTTCAAATAGCTGCAGGTATCATGGACCGGTCCAGGAATTCGGAAAAATCATCCAAGGCAAAATCGGCGAGAATCGTAGGTGATTCTCGACGAATCGGCGAGAATCACTTACGGTTCTCGCCGAATTCTACTTGGCAAATTCTGGCTGCACAGGTTATAGAGGCCGGGGAGAATCGGCGGGAATCACATTTGATTCTCGCCGAATCGTCGAGAATGCAAAGTCATTCTCGGCGAATCAGCGAGAATCACTTAGTGATTCTCGACGATTCTGCCTTAGAGAATTTTCTGACTGCGTCGAGACAGCCGGCCCAACCTGGCGAGAATCATCTAGTGATTCTCGACGACTCTTCGGGAATCACTAGTGATTCTCGGCGAATCGGCGAGAATCACTTAGTGATTCTCGACGATTTACACTTAGACGATTCTCGTCTTCCAACCCGTGAGCTGGTCTTTGGCCCATCCTTGCTCCTTCTCTGCTCTTGCATTATCATAGCCCTGTACTTGAAATTAAGTACACCCCTATAGAGAGAGTACACGTAGGCCAACACACTGATCTGTTCAACGAGGGATTACGTCACGCAGACCCGTGTATATTGACCCACTGCACCCTGACATTAGTGTGTACTTAGCGTGGAATAACTGCAAGCACAACTGAAAATATTTCATCAAACACATTGTCTATTTACCTTAGCTTGTACAAGGGCTTCTTCAAATCAGGTACATTGTGGATACAATACCCAACAATATTATCTGTGTTCCACTCTCCATGGTTTTGTCCTCCCCGTTACTCTTAATTGGTACATTCTCTTTAACTTCCTCTTAACTCGCCTTTGGCTCGCAAGTTTGAGTATTTTAATCAAAATACACATGAGACGATTCTTCAACCACTAAGGTCCGCTTATTGTAGATCCTAAAGGCACGACTCTTGCTCGAGTATCCTAGAAAGATTCCTAGATCGTATTTTTCGTCAAATTTTCCTAGATGGTCCTTTGTGTTATTAATATAACGTGGACACCCAAAAACTCTAAAGTATGATACTGACGGTTTCCTTTCAAAATATAGCTTGTAGGGAGTTCGTTTTAAAAGAGGGCGAAGCGTGACACGGTTCATCACATAACTTGTTGTATTGATCGCTTCAGCCCAGAAATATTGAGGTAGACCGAACTCTACGATAATCGTGCGAGCTAATTCTTTAAGAGTACAGTTCTTCCTTTTAACAACCCCTTCTTCTATGGAGTGCGAGGGGCGGCAAATTCATGCTTAATACCTAAGGAGTCACACAAGTTTGAGAAGTCCTCTTTCTTAAACTCTCCTCCATGATCTGATCTGATACGTTTAATTTTGAGCTCCTTCTCAGTTTGAAGTCTCGTGCACCGGTTTGAGAATTCATGAAATGTGTCAGATTTGTTCGCAAGGAAAATTGTCCAACAATAGCATGAGAAATCGTCAATCATGGCAAAGGTATACCATTTCCCACCTATACTACATATATTAAAAGGTCAGAACAAGTCCATGTGTATGAGTTCAAGAGGTCTAGTCGTGGGAATCTCAGTTTTACTTTTGAATGAGTTTTTAACGAATTTCCCTTTTTGACAAGGAGCACACAGAACATTTAAACTACCGCTTAAGTTGGGGAGGCCTCATACGAGTTTCTTTCGTGATAGTTTATCAATAAGCTTACTACCAGTGTGTCCTAATCTCCTATGCCAAAGATCTAATTCATCGTTCTTTGTCACAAGGCATTTCAAATTAGATGCAGAAATATCATAAAAACTAACGGTGTGCACGTTATGATTTTTTTTTAGCTACAAGCAGTACAGTAGAAGTTTTGGAATCAATAAGTTTGTACGTGTTTGAGGACGACTCAAATATAACATCCATACCTTTTCACACAATTGACTAATAGAAATAAGATTATGTTTTAAGCCATCCACAAACAGAACATTTGAAATAAAAACTAACTTGTTACATATTGTGTGAATTCCCAGTATCCTTCCTTTGCTGTTATCTTCAAATATCACCATGCCACCCTTCTTCTTTTCCTTGCTAAGGAACTTGTCTTTATCTCACGTCATGTGCTTGGAGCAACCAGAGTCCAAGTACCACACGTTCTTCGTGTCCTTAGCCGACAAACATACCTAAGAAGAAGATGAGGGTAAAGTTCTTGTTACCCTTATTGTCCCACCCATAACATAAGTAGGAGACTTTGGTAGCCGGACTTGCGAATTTTTTGTGGCATCTTTCCATAAGCATGATCTATATGTGTGACCAAACATATGACAATTTGCATACGAGATGTAAGAAGTAGATGTTGCTATTATCACGTTGCTTGAGCTCTTGCTTGAGGAAGGAGATACCCCTCGATAATTTTTCAGCTTATCTTTTGATTTATGGCGTTGGGCTTAAGCTTAAAAAAATAATGATTTCCCCTCGACGGTGTTGTTGGACATCCATATCCTAGTCCAAATTTCCCAGATCCATGAAACTGCGCACCCAACATCATATTTAATGATTTTTGTCCTACTCCAAACTTTTGGATAGCATAGTCATGATCTTGGATCCTCGTCTTTAAGGCGGTGTTCTCAGTCACAAGCATCACACACCGATTAGAAAATTGTTTCTTGCCTTGCTCTACCATGGCATTAGATAACTGGAGTCTCTTCTACAAGACATTCTTTTCATTTATGAGACTAGTTGTTCTCACCGACGACTTGGAGAGACTTTCCTTTTGATCTTCGATCATTGTCATCCAGTGAGAACACTCTAAACACTCGATCTTTTCTTTGCCGGTTCTAATTACTTCGTTTATTAATTTTTCTAAGTCCTTTTTGATTTTCTTATTTTCTGCTCTTAAGGCCTTTTTTGCAAAAATCGTGTTTTCTAATTTATCAACTAAATTTTCATAAATTTGAAGAAGTTCAGATTATGTAGGTGGGGTTACCTCAGTGTCGCTCTAGACACTGGATTCATCATCAGATTCTTCTTGGCTCTTTCCCATGAGGCATAGATTTGCCTCATCATCACTCCCTTAATCTGAGGAGCTTGAATTGTCAGATCTATTCTCATCCCAAGTAAGCGCCTTCAATACCTTCTTCTTTCCTTTGTATCGGCTTTCTTTCCCCTTCTCTTCCTTCTGAAGTCTCGGGCAATCTCTCGTTAGGTGACAAAATTTGTGGCAGTGATAGCATTCTGCCTGGGACTTCTCATCGTCGCTCTCTGTCTCTTTCCCTGGCTTGTTCCACCTACTGCCTTCTCCAGCTCCTTTCTTTAGGAATTTCTTGAACTGTACCTGTTTTTTAGGGTTCTTCAAGAATTTCTTGAACTCTCGGACATAGAGACTTTCCTCCTCATCCTCCTAAGAATCTTCTGCAGCTTTTCTTTCATGTGCTGCCTTCAGTGCCAGTCCCTTCTTCTTCATATCCTTGGGATATTCCTCTGCTTGAATCTTCAGTTCCACCTCATGTGTTTTGAGGTTTTCGATGAGGCTCTCTACCTCTAGGGTGCTGATTTAATGAGACTCGGCAATCGCAGTAACCTTAGGATTAAATCATGGAGACAAAGATCGCAGGATCTTCCTCACTAGATCACCGTTTGGAAAGTTCTTTCTGAGAGAATTTGAAGTATTGACGATCTTGTTGAAACACGTGTACATGCTATCCACATCCTCATCGATCCCCATCCAGACTATTCATATTCAGATTCGAGTCCTAACAGCTTCTACTCCTTAACCTGTGATGTACCTTCATGAGTAAGCTCTAGCAGTCTCCATATATCATAAGCAGTTTCACAGTTTCAGATTCTATTGAATTCAGATTTTTCCAAGGCGCAGAATAAAGCATTCAGGTCCTTGGCATTATTGTACATCTTAGCTTATCTACATCATCCCACTTATCTCGTGTTTTTTCGATGACGGTATCACCAACCGTGATAACAGGAGCAGTGTGCATTATCTCTACCATGGCCCATACGTCCATGCTATGATTCATTAGAAAAATTTTAATCAGTGTCCTCTAGTGACAATAGTCACCACCCATAAAGAGTAGAGGATGACTCACACCTTGTCCCTCATTGAAAGTGTGCATAGTGTTGGCCATCTTACTTTAGGTTATGAAGCTAATTGGAAGTAACCTTGCTCTGATACCACTTGTTGGATCTAGTGGCAAACCTTAGGGGGGGGGGGGGGGGCGGGGGTGAATAAGGTTTGCGAACGTTTATTGAATTTAAAAATTTCACACACCAAAACAAACACAGAGAAATGAATTCATTGCAATAAATCAATAATGAAAAATAGTATAAGATGAGTATACATCAAAACTTGATCTTCATGGCATCAAAGGTCAGAGACGAAGAGAATAAATATTCTTTGTGTTTATATACCGACCAAACTATGACCGGTTGCCTCTCACCCTTTCCATCCTAGAAGGCGTTCAAGCCCACTCTTCACCTCCACACAAGGAAGGGTCTTAGAGCCCACTCTTCACCTCCATACAAGGGAGGGTATTAAAGCCCACTCTTCACCTCCACACAAGGGATGGTCTTAGAGCCCACTCTTCACCTCCACACAAGGGAGGGACTTAGAGCGCCGCTAAATCCTCTGATCTACACGTCCAAAATCTCGGGACAATTTACTGAGGAATCCTTCCCGGATTACGACAACCCTAACCGGTCGATTTTCCTCACTGAAAACTAAACAGAAAAAAATAAAAAGAGTACAAAGATTAAAAGTAAAGACGATAAGAAAATGAAGTTCTCCCTCTTGACGACTTCTCCGGTGTGCAATCTATGGCCGGTGCTTGAGATCTTTGTTGTTTAGCAACCGGTAGGTTCTCAGTGGTCGATGAAGATTTTGGATCGCCGGAGTTCTTCATTCACGTACGGGAGGGAGAAGACTTCCTTCAATTTGATGAAGACAAGTGGAGACGGGCACAAGGAGGCGGCCAAAATTTGGAGTTCAGAAACCCTTCGTCAAAATTCATCTTGGAGCAGTCATGACAACAGGAAACACAACGGATTTTATACGTCTTCATGACAAAAGGCTACAGCCGGCGGTAAGACTAGCACCTGCGGTAGTTTCGTGCGCCTGTTGTCCCAAGTGTCCTACAAAACATGAAAATAGTCTTCGAAATGATCTTTTGCCTTTTCATTTGATCTAGCGCCGCGCGGTAGGGCCTACCGCCGCGCTGTAATATAAGATGTGACATTCCTGAAAAGGTGTAAGACCCCGAAACTCAAAAGAGGGACGAGTGACTTTTTAAGCCAAGTCTGGGACTTGGAGCAGGTGACACGTCCTGGGATGCGGGCATGTCACGGGAGGTACACGGCCTGGGACACATGTGTCTCCTGGTTGGGCAGGTTATGGTTTTGTGCTAAGGAGAACACACGACCTGGGACACGGACGTGTCCAAGGGTGTGTCAAGCACACGGCCTATGACACGGGCGTGTCATATGGCCGTATACCTCTCTAGGGAATCATGGATTTTACACAAGGGTCGTGACACGGTCCCTGACACGGACGTGTCACATGTGACACGGGCGTGTCGGTCGCCATGTCAGAGGCCGTGTTCTGGTCGGGAATTCCTGATGATGTCTAATTAGTGACACGGGCATGCACACGGCCGTGTTGCAACCCGTGTTCGGCCTAGTTTTTATATTTCAGGCCCCGATTGTGGCCGTTCGTTTCTTTACTATGGGATCCGATGGCTGGGGGTTGGGTCTGAGGGTTTAAACCCGGGAATAGGGTTTAGAAACCCTCATTTCTCTTGAGTGGTTCTCTTTCTAAAGCTAGAGAGAGGAGAGAGCAAGGAGGAGGAAGAAGGGCTAGATCCGGTCACCGGCGGATCTTCGGAGCTCCAAATCGCGAGCCGACTTCGGATCCGCGGAGGAAAGGAGATTATGATTCTTTCCATCTGCATAGATTTCCATAGCGCCAAGGTAGAATGCTAGGGTAATGATTCTCATCTTGAGCATCTGAAGCTCTCCTTCTTTTGTATGAGAAAACCCTTCTCCCGCGAGTGTGCGGCGAGTTTGCGGTATTCCTTGGGGTAGATAAGTAAAGTCTCCCTTGTTAGAGTCAGTAATCATAGTACAAACATAGGCATGATGTGTGAAGCCTATCCGGAAGTGTTGGTCTGGATCGATGATGTTTTGCTATGTATTGTTGGCCGGAGAAGACTCCGTGCCTTTGAGTTATTTTCAGGCGTCTACGTGGTAGATTGCAACAGGGAGTCTTGGGGATTAACCCCAGGGTGCACCCAGAAATATGGTCGGAAGCAAATTTCAGCCATATCGGTGGCCTTGGAGCCAACCGGGTACATTGCGGGGCTATGTACCGTGTTTGAACGATATTTGGGACTTGGGAAGCTTAGCCCGTGTCAAAGGCAAAATGGCAACAGCGGGGTGAGCAACGGGTTGGTGGACCCCTACCCGCACCATTTGCTCGGTTAAAGTTACCTAAAGTTTTACGTGGGACTTGCCAAGGTTTGGAGATCGAGTCTAGGCTACGGCTGAAAGGACTAAATGCTCACGAGAATTCCTCCCTGGGGGTGGTGGTGGGGTCGAGGACTTGACTGGGTTCGGACTGGCTTCGTCGAGTAAGTGCCCTGAGAGCATAGGGTGTACGGCCGTGTTGGAACATCCTATTACTGATTTGGGTAAGGATCACTATATTCATAGGAGTGTGTCTTGACCTCATTGTATAGATTTAAAGGTCAACTAGAATATGTCTAAGGCTTATAACTTAGGTTTGAAAGCTGCCCCAAAGACCTCCTAGTTAAGATTACAAGTGCAGAAGATAAAGGAAATTATCGTCGAGCTCAGGTCAACGAGTCGTCTAACTCGGTTCGACGATCTCTGAGCTCATATCGACGTTTCTGTCTCAAGTTAAAATCCAGATCTCTGAGCTTAGTTCGACGATAGTCGAGCTTAGATCGACGTTTCTGTCTCAAGTTAAAATCCAGTCTCTGAGCTCAGGTCGACGATAGTCGAGCTCAGATCGACGATTTTCTTTAGAGATCGACGATTCAAGGATTTTAAATTCAGTCAGTTATGGAATTCAAATTTCTTCATATCCAGTATTTAATGCAAAAGATTTTGTAGCCGTTTCAATCAATCCGGAGCAAGTTTCAAGGAGACTAAAAGGGAATGTTACTTAGGACTTTCCTCTAGAGACAGTTATCAATTAAGGAAGTCATTTATGACTAGCTAATGACTATCTAGAAGATTGGATTTCAATATATCATTTTCAGACAATAGAGACAGACAAGAATAATAACAAGAGAAAAAATCAAGAACAATATCTGAGATCTGTAAGACACACACAAGAACTACAGGATTACAGTATCTCATCTTTGATTCAAGTTTTTCAAGGCTTCATCAATCAAAACTCCAGACACATCACATTTCAGTCTTTGCTAAAATCATCATTTGCTGGAGATCTCATCTTCTGAAGGCTTATCACCCTGTGCAAAGCATCTTCTCTTGAAGAACTGCAAATCTCATGGGGAGCTTTTACATCATCAATCCACTAGTCTTCTCTTTGACTGTTGAACAGAGAAGAATAACTTCACCTCCTTTTCATTTCTTTTGTTGTAAAAGGGTTACTCAAAACTCCCTTCAAAAGTTTTGTGTTTGGTTTCTGAGACCTTGTCAAAACTCAGTGGTGGCAAGACACCTGATCAAAAAATTTGGTTTGGTTTTTGAGCACCTTATCAAAAGCTCATTGGTGCTCAGGACACCTGATCAACTATTACTGCAGTGGATTCCTACTTAGGGTGGTAGAAGAGTGGATGTACCCAGGTTGATTGGGGAACCACTATAGATCCTTGTGTCCTCTGGTTGTTTGTGTTTTATTTGTTGTATGCTATGATTTTGTTTCTGGCTTTACTTTTTTTTTTTACTACAAGCACAATACACTATAATTACATTAAGTCTTCCACTGCCAATTAATTTTTAATTTGCAAAATTATTTTAATATACTATATTCACCCCCCCCCCCTCTAGAGTAAAGGTAGATCTTACCTTCACTTTTTATTGTTATCTGAGGCAGGTTGGTTATTCAACAACTAGATCTTCACTAGGTTGGTTGTTTTTACAAGCTAACACCTGAACCAAAAGATCTCTAATAAAATCAACCTTTTATAGAGGGTTGCTATTTCTATTATATTTCTTTTCATATAAATCCATGGCACAGAACAAAGACTATGTAAACACCAGACCTCCAGTGTGGTATCTTTCTAAGTTTGCACTTTGGAAGGCAAGGATTAAATTATACATGAATTCTATTGATGAGGATATTTTTAATTCTCTTTTGACAGTGTGTTGAAGACCTCCAGAAACCACAAGTACAAGTGATGTTCCACCCCCTTCAGGAACAGATGCAGACATCAAGAAGTGGAAAGTTGCTGATGCAAAGGCAATGAATATATTGGCTCAGACAATGTCTTATGATATATTTCAGAAAGTAGCTTAATGCAACTCAGTAAAGGATATCTGGGACAAGCTATCTGAGCTTGTGTCAGGATATGCTGATGAGAGAAAGGATAGAAGATCTCATCTCATAACTCAATATGAGAACTTTAAGAAGGGAGAAACAGATTCAGTAGCTGACATGTATAACAGACTTAGTCTGATTGTCAGTGAATTAAAAACTTTGGACAAGGAGATCTCACTGACTGAACTCAATGATAATATCCTAATGTCCTTCCCCAACACTTGGGACTCAAGGATCTGGCCAATAAAGGATGCCAAAAGCTTAAATGAGATCACCACTGAAGCTCTATTGGGCAAGCTTAAGTCTTATGAGTTGCTCACTAAAAATAGAGAGGAAGAGCAAAAGACAGCTTCTCCAGCAACAAGGAAGGAGAAGACAATTGTTTTTAAATTTACAGAAGAACAACTTGAAGACAAGGTCACAGGTAATGAAGAGCTAATGAGCCTACTAGCCAAAAGATTCTACAAGATGGTTAGAAAATACTTCAGGAAAAGGTCATCCAGAGGCCATGAAAAGCCAAGGTATGACAAGTCCAGTAATAATGAAATTATTTGTTTTGGATACAGAAAACTAGGCCACATTATTCCTGACTGTCCAGAGAATCAAAATAAGGATAAGAAAGATAAGAAAGAAAGAAGAAGAGACAAAGACTCCAGGAGAAACAATTTTGACAAATCCTCCTCCAGCAAAAATAAGCACACCAAGAAATGATTTGTAGCTGAGACCTGGAGTGAGACTGAAGAAGAATCAGAGGCTTAATCAAGCTCAAGTGATGATGAAGATGATTCCCAAGAGAAGGACTTCTGCATGATGTCTATCAATGTCTTTCAACACAATTAAGATGAAGAACAATAGTAAGGATCTGAATTTGAACCTGAAGCTAAAGAAGATAAGGTAATAGACTCTTTTGATTTTGATTCAGAGGACTTCAAATTTGAATTTAAGGCATTATGTTTAGACCTACTCAAGTCTGAGAAAGAGATTATCTCTCTTAGAAATCAACTATCTGAACATAGCACTTTAAAATCAGATAACCTCAAACTCTCTAAGGAGTTAGAATGCTATATGGAGTAGATAGCTTCACATAAAAGTGAACTATCTCAGGCAAAGAAGGTTGAAGAATCCCTTAATGGGAGAAGCATCAGACTGATTGGAATCACAAGCACATTGAACTCAAGACTTAACAGTACACTGGGCCTGGGTGCTTCATCCAGCCAACTTATAGTATTAACAACCCCAATCAAATTTATCTCAGATAAAGGAAAGGGAGTTGTAGAGGTAGCTAGGAAGAATTCTGATATTCCTAAGAAAAATAAGGTTCAACGGAAAACGTCGAACAAAGCTCGACGATCTTCGAATGGAGCTTAGCGATCTCAAGCTGAATCGTCAAACTCAGGTCGACGATCTCTGAACTCTGAACTCAGGAAAAGTCGATCTTTTAACGGAGCTCGACGATCTGACCCAAGATCGTCGAACTCAGCTCAGAGATCGTTGAATAGAGCTCAAAGCTTTGAACATTTTTTTAAGGGTAAGTTAAACTTCAATCCTAGAGGTCCTACATCCCAAGGCTTCAACCCTTATGCTGAATGGATAATACCTCCTAGGAGATATCATCCTGAAGGCTATAAGAGTCAGCCAGAGATATCTTTTATTTCAGATTTTAAGGGTTATCAACATAGGCCCAAGGTAAACTGGGTCAAAAACAAATAAATTGTTGTACGTGCAGGTGAAGACCTATCCAACAATAAAATAGCAATGGTATATGGATAGTGGGTGCTCAAAGCACATTACAGGAAGTAAGGATAACCTAACATCCTTCAAAGACAAGCTTGGACCCAAAGTCATTTTTGGACAAACCAAGGGATATGGTGTAGTCCAGATAGGGTCAGTCACATTGAAAAAGGTGGCCTATGTGGAAGGACTGAAGCACAACTTAATCAGCATCAGTCAATTGTGTGATGAAGGCTACCAGGTTACATTCAACAAATCTTCATGCAAAATCAAATCAGAGGACAACACAACTGTGTTGATAGGTAAAAGGAAAGGTAACATCTATCTTGTAGATTTTTAATCAACTAAGGTAGATATCTGTCTGTTTAATTCTGTTAGAAAACCAAATGAACTATGACATAAGAGATTAGGACATGTAAACCTTAGAACCATTGCTAGGCTATCCAAGGACAATCTTGTTAGAGGACTACCTTCTGGCCCCTACAGGAAGGAAGGACTTTTACAGGCTTGTCAATTAGGCAAGCAAACTAAAAATAGCTTTAATTCACTTAATAAGTGTGATTCACCTAGGATTTTATATTTGTTACACATGGATCTTTTTGGACTCATTACAGTACAAAGACTAGGAGGGAAATCTTACACTTTAGTAGTTGTAGATGACTTCTCTATATTCGCATGGGTGTTCTTTCTGAGGAAGAAGTCTGATAATTTTAAGTGTTTGACAGAGTTTCTCAAATGCATACAGATTGAGTCCAATACTCACATTGCCCTGATCAAAAGTGATCATGGTACAGAGTTTGATTCTCTTCTTATGCAAGAGTTCTGTCAGAGTGAAGGGATCAGGCACACTTTCTCAGCTCCTAGAACTCCTCAACAAAATGGGGTAGCTGAAAGGAAAAATAGAACCCTTATTGAATCTGCTACTACATTGTTGACAGATGCTCACCTTCCTCTATCCTTTTGGGCAGAGGCAGTGAACACCTCAAACTATGTGTTGAATAGAAGATTGATATATAAGCTGAAGGGCAAGACTCCCTATGAATTTCTCAAAGGGAAGAAACCTAAAGTAGACTATTTCATAATTTTTGGTTGTATTTGTTACATACATAATAATGACAAGAAATATATAGCAAAATTTCAAGCCAAAGGTTTTGAAGGAGTGTTTCTGGGATACTCCATTATAAGTAAAGCTTATAGGGAACATAACAAGTCATCTCTTAAAATTGAAGAATCTGTACATATATCTTTTGATGAAACTAACATGTCTTATAAGGAGAAGAATACTTCTACCATAGAACCTTTGTAGGTACATTCTCTCTCAGAGAATTTGAATAGGTTAAACATCATTGAAGATGATACAACACCTTCACCTATCCAACAAAAAGGTGAAAGCAGTGAAGATGAAGAGGAAACTCAACATCTTGGTGAGAACCTCATTGAAGAGCCAGTTATTGTTCCACAAGAGGAAACAGCAACACAGGTTTGTGAACAATCAACACCTCCTGTTGATTTAGTAACATCAAGAGATCATCCAACCTCCCAAGTGATTGGAGACATCTCAGCTGGTGTGCAAACTAGAAATCAGGTCAACCAAAATCTGATGCACACCTGCTTTCTTTCTCAAATTGAGCCTCAATCCATACAAGATGCAGAACAAGATCCACACTGGATCATTGCAATACAAGAAGAGTTACATCAATTTGCAAGAAACAAAGTTTGGGAGCTAGTTCCAAGGCCAAAGGATCATTCCATTGTTGGAACAAAATGGGTGTTCAGGAACAAATTAGATGATCAAGGTATTATTGTAAGGAACAAGGCATGCTGGTTACACAAGGATACTCTCAAGAAGAAGGAATAGATTATGACCAGACCTTTGCACCAGTTGCAAGGTTAGAGGCCATAAGAATATTCCTAGCCTATGCAGCTCGCAAGAGATTCAAAGTTTACCAAATGGATGTGAAGAGTGCTTTTCTAAATGGAGATATCAAGGAAGAAGTCTTTGTCAGACAACCCCCATGTTTTATCTCTCCTACTCATCTTGATTATGTTTTTAAATTGCATAAGGCATTATATGGTCTCAAGCAAGCTCCTAGAGCATGGTATGAGACCTTAGCATGCTTTCTCTTGAAAAATGATTTTATAAGGGGTAGAGTAGACCAAACTCTTTTCGTTAGAACCCATAAGTCCAATATCCTACTAGTACAAATTTATGTAGATGACATTATCTTTGGATCTACTGATTCAAATTTGTGCAAAAGGTTCTCTAACCAAATGCATTCAAAATTTGAATTTAGTAGCATGGGTGAGCTTTCCTTCTTTCTAGGATTGCAATTCAAACAACATGTTGATGGCATATTCATTTCTCAAACCAAGTATGCAAAAGAATTGGTTAAGAAATTTGGTATGTCTGAAGCATCCTCTATGAAAACACCTATGCCTACTAATGTTGTATTAGATGTTGATGTACATGAGAAACCTGTTCATCAGACAACATATAGAGCAATGATTGGCTCTTTATTGTATCTTATAGCTAGTAGACCTGACATAATGTTTGCTACTTGCATGTGTGCTAGATTCCAAGTAAGCCCTAGAGAGTCACATCTAACATTAGTAAAAAGGATTCTTAGGTATGTGAAAAGTTGTCCAAATCTAGGTCTCTGGTATCCAAAAGATTCAGGATTTGAATTAACTTGATTTTCAGATGCTGATTATGCTGGATGTAGAGTAGACAGGAAAAGCACCAGCGAAACTTGTCAGTTTCTTGGTGACAGACTTGTCTCCTGGTTTTGTAAGAAACAAACATTTGTGTCCACATCAACTGCTGAAGCTGAATACATGGTAGCAGGTAGTTGTTGCTCACAGATATTGTGGATTCAAAATCAGCTCCTATACTATGGTTACAACTTAGACAAGTCAAAAATCTTCTGTGATAACACCATTGCTATTTCTATAGCCCAAAATCCAGTCCTCCATAGTAGGACAAAACATATAGAGATTAGGCATCACTTCCTAAGAGATAATGTTGAGAAGAATAAAATTGAACTTCAATATATCCCAACTGATTTGCAAAGGGGAGATATTTTCACGAAACCCTTGGATGAAAAGAAACACACATTCTTTTTGAATCAGTTAGGAATGTTAGATGGAGGAAGTTTAAATTAAGATCCAAGATTTTGAAACTTTAAAATTGACTAAGACTAGGCTAAAAACGTGATTTTTCTTGTGTCTAAGGTTCCTTATGAACTCTGAACTACGCTCGACGTTTTTCCCAAAGATCATCGAACGGAGATCGACATTCTCATGAAATCGTCGAACACCGCTCAGCGTTTTCCAGATAGTGCTAGGCTATCTCTTTCCGGTCAGAGAACGTCGAACGCAGCTCGACGCTCTCCAATATCGTCAAATGGAGATCGACGATGTTGAAGACCTTTCAGTTTCCTTTAGAAGCCCAGATCATCGAACTGAGTTCAACGATTTTCCCTTTTCTACGTCAAACCCTGATATAAAAATCATTTTTCGGCCGTCGTTCTCTTTTGCGCATTCATACCTTCTGCAGAGCTTTCTTTCCCTCAAAACCTCTCTGCACTTGGTCTTGTTTATTTGTTTTTGCAGGAAAACTATGGACATCTCTGTTGCTGTCTTATCCGCAATGAAGTTTGATACCGGATTTGACATCGACATGGACTCGTTTGAAGGCTGTGATCAGATATTCAAGGACATACTAGAGCTATTCAAGGAACAACAGTTGGTCACTATTATGTCTACAAGGATTAAGCTTGCTGTAGATGAAATCAAAGAATGTGTATACACAACCCATAATCTGGACAAAAATACAGTTATCGGGACTATTTCAGGAACCAAGGTATCCCTTACTCCCGCACTTCTGACAGAAGTTTTTCAATTGAGTACTAGACATGATACTGTTGAATTGTCTGGAGAAGAATTTTCCGTTATGCTAGATAGATTGGGACATAATGCACCAAACCCTAACAAACTTCTTAATGAAAACCTTTCAGTAGAGTACAGGTTTTTGGCTGATGTAATGGGAAAAGTTCTCTTAGCCAAACATTCTGCTCATGATACAATCTCTAGGTATCAGTTTTGTTTAATGGCTGCTATAGTTTATAAGAAACATCTGAACTGGGGAGAAATCTTTTTTGATTTAATTAAGAAGAAAATTAACAAGAACTTTGTTAACTTTGGGAGGATAGTAGGCTTGTTTTTAAACAACAGATGCCCCCAACTTCTAGTGTCAAATGGTATGCAGATAAATGCTTCTAAGAGACTCTCCTGTGCTCTCTTTGGAAAGTGGGATAGGCAGATTACAAAACCCAGTAGGGGTCCTGCAGCTAACACAACTTCAGGCACCAGGACAGTGACAATCACTTCCCCTCAGGCAACTTCCCTACTAGAAGATTTGCCTGTTTCCTCCTCCTCATCTCCATCATCTCCAACTCTAGTTTCCTCAACCATCCCTACATCCACCATCTCAATTTCATCCCCCATCTCAATTTCATCCCCCATCATAATTTCATCCACCATCTAAATTTCATCTCCAACAATCTCTTCACCACCTCCAGCCACTCTGTAAGAACAATTTCATCCTCTACATTACTATCCCTCTATTGACATTGACTCATCCATACAAATTCCTTTATTCAATCTGTTAGATGATTCCTTTATGGATGATTCTCATTCATCACCTCTAGATCCTCCATCTTCTTCTACTCTCTACCAAAAACTACTGCAAGATATTCTAGCTCAGCCATCTTTAACACCATCCATATCCATTCCAGTTACCTCCATCACCACCATCCCCATATTAGAACCATCCATACCTCTTCCATCAACATCATCTCTCCACATTTCTGCAGCTCCTCCAACATCATCAACTTCTTCAACATTCTCCTCTACCTCTACTCAAGCATCCCTTGAGCAAGTAGATATTCCTGCTCTTACAGATAAGCTATATGAGATGTTAGCTCCCAGGATAACACTCCTGCTGAAAGTCTCCTTTGCTCCTCTTCTACAATCAATCCAGGATTTATCTGAAAGGCTTCCTTCTTCCCATATTCCTAAGGCAATCCCTTCTTTTGGTTGCCTTGATCCAGTCCCTACAGAATCTAGGCAGGGGTAGATGTCCAATGAAGTAATCATGTTGCCTGCTGAAGAATCAGACTTCATGCATAGATCAGAAGAAGTGCCAGATCTTCCAGCAAAACATCCAGCTCCAGTTCCATCCTTCAGTACTGTTGACTTCAGGTCACTGCTATCAGATTTTGATGCTCTTTATAGCAGATATCTTCCAGCACAAGATGCTGAAGATATTATTAAGGTCATTGTGCATGTTTCTCAATGTGATCCCAGCTTGATATTATCATATATCAATTCAATCAAGGCTGTGGAAATTAATGTTGTTGATGTTTGTATTGATACTGTTGATAATGATATGATAATCACAGAGGCTAGTGTTTCAGAGTCTGATGATATTGATTCAGAGCCTACTGTTATTACTTCAGATGTTGATGTTGTTGTTTTTGTTGTTGCTGCTGCTGCTGCTGTTAGTGTTTCTACTTTTGCTTCTGTCAGTGCTGCTATTTCTGCCCATGCTACTTTTGCTCCTACTCCAGCTCCCATTATTGCTGATGTTCCTATTGCTGCTGTTTCAACTAAACAAACTAAACAAGAGCAGGAATATTTAAAGTGGATTGATGATCTATATGACAATCCCCAGAGTTCTTAAAGTGATGAATATAAGACTGATTCTGATGATTCCTCTGCAACCATTGCAAGAAAGAGGAAAGAAAGAAGTAAAGCGATGAAGAGAGTTCCTGCAGAAAAAGCCACTAATGATAATGATATTCTGTTCTACATACTGCATGACTGTCCTATTACTGAACTCTGGATGCAATACTCCAGAAACCAATCGAAGGCCATAAAGAAGAGAAGGAAATAAGACCAAGGCACATCTCATCATAATCCTCCTCCTCCTCCTTCTCCAGATGCAGGATCTGGTTGAAGTTCAGCTCCTCAAACCTCTCATATTACATCTCAAAGTTCCTCTCAGGTTCAAGAAAGATCTCAATCCAGAGGACATCAGCAAATAGGCTACTAGTCAAGAAGAGGTCAATACAGAGGAAATCAAAGAGGTTATAGAGTGTATTAAAGAGGACAGTTCAGACAGCGTCCTTATCAAAGGGAAGGATAAGGGCCAACTGATTCAACTTCTGGTCCATTCCCTTATAAGCTCAAAGAAAGTGTTCCCTCCAGAGCTCCTCCTTCTGATACTGTTAACAGATATGAACCTCATGTACCTTATGAAGATCCAGAGAACAACCCAGTCTCTTGGACAACAAGAATGAAGGAGTTAGCTGCATTAGACCAGATAAGGAAAGCCAGAGAATAAGGAAAAGACACTTCTAATAGTTCAACATTGTCTGAACAGAGAAAGAAAGAACTTGAAAGATATTCTTCCAGAAAATTTTTTGATCCAGAAAGATACATGGAATTGCACCCAGAGGCAGTTGTCCCTAGAGCCAAATCATAAACTACCCTTGGTGTTGCTGATGACAGAAGATCTAAGAGGGAAGCCGAAAACCCCAATAGGGATATCCTTTTCAAAAATGGCAAGGAAAAGGACAGATAGTGTAAGACTGAACTATATATATCTCTCTCTGAACAATCTGTGTGATTATTCATATGCTTCTGCAATGCTGTAATTTAATCTTCTGCAATGTTGTATTTGTTTGTATGCTTTTAAAATTCCTATATCATGTAAATAGTAATCCTAACACAAATAGGGGGAGATTGTTGGAACATCCTATTACTTATTTGGGTAAGGATCACTATGTTCATAGGAGTGTGTCTTGACCTCATTGTATAGATTTAAAGGTAAACTAGAATAGTTTTAAGGCTTAGAACTTATGTATGAAAGCTGCCCCCAAGACCTCCTTGTTCAGATTACAAGTGCAGAAGACAAAGACAATTATCGTCGAGCTTAGGTCGACGAGTCGTCGAACTTGGTTTGACGATCTCCGAGCTCAGATCAACGTTTCTGTCTCAAGTTAAAATCCAGATCTCTGAGCTTAGTTCGACGATAGTCGAGCTCATATCGATGTTTCCGTCTCAAGTTAAAATCTAGTCTCTGAGCTCAGGTCGACGATAGTCGAGCTCAGATCGACGATTTTCTTGAGAGATTGACGATTAAAGGATTTCAAATTCAGTCAGTTATGGAATTCAAATTTCTTCATATCCAACATTTAATGCAAAGGATTTTGTAGCCGTTTCAATCAATCTGGAGCAAGTTCCAAGGAGACTAAAAGAGAATGTTACTTAGGATTTTCCTCCAAAGACAGTTATCAATTAAGGAAATCATTTATGACTGGCTAATGACTATCTAGAATATTGGATTTCAATATATCATTTTCAGACAATAGAGACAGACAAGAATAATAATAAGAGAAAATATCAAGAACAATATCTGAGATCTGTGAGACACACACAAGAACTACAAGATTACAGTATCTCATCTCTGATTTAAGTTTTTCAAGGCTTCATCAATCAAGACTCAAGACACATCATATTTCAGTCTTTACTGAAATCATCATTTGCTGGAGATCTCATCTTCTGAAGACACTCTTTAATTATTGTAAACTCTTGTAAGGCCATAAGGCCAGTATATTTGTGTATTTTTTACTTCATTCCTACTGGGTTTTTTGTTAGTGGACATTCATGCTTGTTGGCAGGGTTTATTATAATTGCAACTTAATTTATTGCTTCCGCTAGATGCTCTGTGTAGGACGTGTGTTTTGGTTGAATGGTTTTCTGGTAGTAACCCACCTGTCTGTTCGTGGTATATGGTGTCGGTCCCTGGCCGGACCTACTGCTATATGCTATGTGACGGATAGGGGTGTTACAATTTGGTATCAGACTACAGGTTTCGGTCACGCTTAAATGAATTCATGGAAGAATTCACTTTAAGGGGTGGTGAGCACATTTGTGTGCGTCATCATTATAACATGAAAAGAACCCATGAATGTCCACTTAGGAATGAAAATACACATGTTTGAGGAACCTGCGTGTTCCTATAATTGCGTTTTACAATGTTGTTTAGTCGCTTATCTGTGTTTTGTATGACTATAGGTGTCCGAGAGTGGAGCGTGACAGCCTGAACGCACACTTTCTGAGAAAAGTACTACGCCAAGCGATAAGCCTGAGACCCCTACTTCTTTGGAAACCATAAGAAGGGTGGTTGAAGTGGTGTTCGCTGTGACCAACGCACAACATGGAAGAAGTGTGCAACCCGCTGTCCCTGAAATGTCCCCAACACCGGGCGGTATGTTGGAGCAAAGTGCATTTGGAGGTCCATTAGGGTAGCTGATGAGCATGATTATGGTGCAGGGAGCGCACTCAGTTGATGAATTTTTGCAGACGTTCCTTATGATAAGGCGCTACCCAGGATTTGAAAGGGAAAGCGAGAAATCTATAGTTGATAGATTTTATAATGGTATGCGCAGCGAGTTGTGTATCCTACTACTAGGACCAAAGATATTGGGATTACGAGCTTTGGTGGAGTAGGACAGAGCTTTGGAAGTGGAGTTGGGAAAAACTCACCAAATACCAGTGAATAGGGTACAAAACCCTACAGATCCTATAAAGACTGCCTACCGAAAGATGCTGAGTAAAGATGCTAGATCATCTACTAGCCAAGTCGCTTATAATTGTTATTCTTGTGGTAAGAAAGGGCACTTTTCCAGAGATTGTTGGGAGGGTGCTCAGAAGACATATAAAACTATGGCAGGAGCAGTTGAAGACTCTAGTGCAAAGGAGACGGTGTTCAAAATGCCAACCATAAAATCTGGGTACTGTAGGTGGTACAAGAAGGCTAGGATTTCGGGCCTAGTCCCTTCCTCTGGCGCATCTGGAGCGACTACAAGCCAAACCCCGGGCGCATGCTATAACTGTGGAAAGCCAGGACACTATGCACGGGATTGTCAGAGTGGATGCTCAATGTCCGAGAAGAAGTCGGGGGCAACAATTGAGGAAAAGGGCAAGGAGGTAGAGTCCACCGCATCACTGTATACTCCGGCCCAACCGAGGGTGGACATCCTTGGTCTGCAGGAGGTCTTGTGGCCGACCATTGGGTTGTCAGGTATGGTTTAATTGATAGCAATTTAACTTCTTATACCTATTACCTTATGTGTGTTAGCTTAGGACTGGAGGTTCTAGGCTTTGATTGGACTGTTGGTAATCCGGCGAGAGCACTATTCGATACGGGAGCTTCGCACTCCTTTTGTCCAAAGGATTTATATCGTGCATCGGAGTACCTCCTTCAATGGTAAAGGACAAATTGGATGTATAGTTGCCGAGTGGTTGTTCAATGAACGCGAAGATATAGTCTTTGTCTTAAAGGTACGGGTTGGGGGTCAGGAGTTCGACTTGCAAGCATCGTTACCGCCACCATGGGAGGCTTCGAAGCCTAAGCCTACATTGGGTAGTTAATCGGGTTGATCTGAATATCCTGATGTGGTTCCCTGATGGTCTCCCTGGAGCCCCACCATAGCGTGAGATCAATTTCACATTTTAGCTAGGGCCAGGTGTCAAACCTAGGCCACACTCTCCATATCGGCTAACGCCTAAGGAGAAGGCGGAGCAAAAGGCTCAACTGGAAGAGTTGATGGAGCAAGGTTATGCTCGTCCAAGTTCGTCGCCTTGGAGCACGTCAGTCCTCGTTGTTAAGAAGAAGGACGAAAGGTTACGACCCGGTATCGATTATGGAAAACTAAACAAGTTAACGAAAAAAGAGCAAGTACGGGATTCCAAGGGTGGATGACCTTTTGATCAGTTGGTCGGGTCATCGGTATACTGAAAAGTGGACCTTAAGTACGGTTACCATCAGCTGAGGTTAAGGGAAAGCGATGTCCCGAAGACAGCGTTCGGCGCAAGGTATGGACAATTCAAGTTTACCGTCGTGCCGTTCTGGCTGACTAATGCGCCATCAGTGTTTAAGGATTTGACAATCAGGTCGTTCAGGGCATGCCTAAACCATTTTGTGGTTGCCTTCATTGAACGACGTATTAGTGTACTGGCAAAGAAGGAGGATCACTTCAAGCATCTGCTTTCGGTGGCGGGAATGCTAATGATGAACCAACTTTATGCCTAGTTCTCCAAACGCGAGTTTTGGGGTTATCTTAGGTAGCGTCCCTCGCTCATAAAGTTTGTAGAGTGGGTGTTGTAGTGGTTCCAATGAAGATAGTTATGATATCCGAGTGGCCTGTTTGCGTTCGGAAGCGGAAGACCAGAGTTCTCTGGCGCTGACCGGCTACAACAGGCACTTCGTAGAGAACTTCTCGCGGATGGTGATACCTCTCACGTAAGGATTAGATGTTCTTATGGACACATGAGTGCGTGTAAGCATTTGAGGAGTTGAAGAATCGGTTGACCACAGCGCCAGTGCTAAGTCCGCCAAGTGGGATCTAGGGCTTCGAGCCTTATAGTGATGCCTCAGGTAGTGGTTTGGGTTGCGTGATTCAGCAGCATGGAAGTGTTATAGCATATGGTTCGAGTTAGCTCTAAGGGCACGAAAGGAAATTATCCGGTCCACGACTTGGAGTTGGCGGCAGTGATATTTGCGCTTAAGCTGGGGAGACACTACTTGTATGGCATAAGGGTCGATTTTTATACCGACCACAACTCCTGGGGGACTATACGTTCAAGATTCATTATATACCCGGGAAGGGCAATGCAGTTGCGGATGCGTTGAGTCGCAGGGCTCCCGCCTAAGCCAACTGGTTATCGGTTCATGGTGAGAGGCTAGTTCAGGAGTTGGAGGAGTTGGAGATCTATTGTGTGGACAAGCAGACTAGCGCTAAAGCATTGTTGAACAGGACGGAAGTCCTCTATGGCTTGGCTGATCGCGTTCGGCAGGCATTGGAGTTGATTGGTAACATGTAGGAGCTTATGGATGGAATGTTGGATGGGTTAAATTCCTAGTTTTCAGTTAAGGATGGGCTGTTAAGGAAGGACCATCGTTTGTGCATCCCAAGCGGGGGAAATCTACAGGCGGAGTTGAGGTACGAGGCTCATAATACCAAGTACTCAATCCACCCAGGGAGAACGAAGATGTGTCGGGACCTAAAGAAGCTGTTTTGGTGGTCAGGGCTAAAGAAGGACATGGCACTGTTTGTGGCTAAGTGTCAAATGTGCGCCTTGGTAAAGGCGTAGTGCCAAAAGCCTAGATGATTCTTGAAATCCTTACCTATTCCGGAATGGAAGTACGACGGCATACCGATGGACTTTGTGCGTGGCTTGCCAAGGTCGCTGTAGGGAAACGACGTCATGTGGGTGATCGTGGTTTAGATTACGAAATTGTCGCACTTTATTCCGCATAGGAAGGATGATCCGGTGAAGTAACTTGCAAAGTTGTTTATGTATAACATAGTTAGACTACACGGTGTGACTCGCAACATCATGAGCGATCGAGATGGGCATTTTACATCCAATGATGGGTAGTTGGTGCAGCAAATACTAGGGACTAAGTTTAGTTTAGTACAGTCTTACATCCGCAGACAGATGGGCAGACCGAGAGGGTCAACAAGATGTTGGAGGACATGTTTCGCATGTGCGTTTTGGACTTCGGGAAGTAGTGCGAAGGTTATCTGTTTTGGTGGAGTTTTCGTACAACAATAGCTACCAAGCGTGTATATAAATAGCGCCCTTCGAGGACCTATATGGTAGAAAGTGTCGCACGCCGTTGTCGTGGCTAGAAACGGGTGAGACAAGGTTGTACAAAAAGCAGGGGGTGGAAAGTGCCACTTTGATGGTACGAACCATTCGAGAGCGTGTGCTGATCGCTCAAGATAGACAAGCTAAATACTTTAACGCCATACATTGGAGTGTGGAGTTCGTAGTTGGCGTATTGGGAACTATAATCATTCAAGAATGTGTCACGGGAGCGACGCTTAAAGAAGTTGAGCCCGAGATACCTTGGACCCTTTGAGATTCTGGAGCTGGTCGGCGAAGCGACGTAACATTTGAGGGTATCGGTGGAGTTGAGTGGACTACACGATGTATTCCACATCTCAGTGTTGCGGAAGGTGGTGCAAGAGCCTTCGCAAGTGATCGCAGTGGATCAAGTGCCGGTGGACGAAGGGTTGACGACTAAGGTCAAGCCTGTTCATATTGAAGACTTTATGGTCAAGCGACTCCGTAACAAGGAGATCCGGATGGTCAAGGTCCGGTGGGACAATTACGGTCAGGAGGAGCTCTCTTGGGAACGGGATAAATCGATGTTGGAGGAGTACCCAGAGTTATTCCGCTCATGTACTGCTTAAAGTTTTCAGTTTTCTTTCCTTTAGTAATTTCGTGGACGAAATTCTTTTAAGAGGGAGAGAGGTTAAACACCCCGAAACTCAAAAGAGGGACGGGTGACATTTTAAGCCAAGTCTGGGACTTGGAGCAGGTGACACGGCCTGGGACACGGGCGTGTCCCAGGGCGTGTCCCAGGGCGTGTCACGGGAGGCACACGGCCTGGGACATGGCCATGTCCTAGGGCGTGTACTGCTCAGGGAGGTTGTGGTTTTGTTCTAAGGAGAACACATAGCCTAGGACACGGGCGTGTCCCAGGGCGTGTCAAGCACACGGCCTATGACACGGGCATGTCATATGGTCGTGTCCTTCTCAGAGGAATCATGGATTTTGCACACGGGCCGTGACATGGGCTTTGAAATGGACGTGTCACATGTGACACAGCCATGTCGGTGGCCGTGTTCTGGTCAGAAATTCCTGGTGACGGCGAATGAGTGACACGGTCATGCACACGGCCGTGTTGCAACCGGTGTTCGGCCCAGTTTTTATATTTCAGGGCCCGATCTTGGCCGTTCGTTTCTTTGCTATGGGAGTCGATGGCTGGGGGTTGGGTCTGAGGGTTTTAACCCAGGAATAGGGTTTAGAAACCCTCATTTCTCTTGAGTGGTTCTCTTTATAAAGCTAGAGAGAGGAGAGAGCAAGGAGGAGGAAGAAGGGCTAGATCTGGTCACCGGTGGAGCTTCGGAGCTCCAAATCGCGAGCCGACTTCGGATTCGCGGAGGCAAGGAGATTGCGGTGCTTTCAATGCGCATAGATTTCCATGGCGCAAAGGAAGAACGCTAGTGTAACGATTCTCATCTTGAGCATGTGAAGCTCTTCTTCCCGAACAAGTTTGTGGTATTCCTTGGGGTAGATAAGTAAAGTCTCCCTTATTAGAGTCTGGAATCGTAGTACGAACATAGGCATGATGTGTGAAGCCTACTCGGACGTGTTGGTCTGGATCAGTGATGTTTTGCTATGCATTGTTGGCCGGAGAAGACTCCGTGCTTTTGAATTATTTTCGGACTTCTACGTGGTAAATTGCAATAGGGAGTGTTGGGGATTAACCCCAGGGTACACCCGGAAATCTGGGCGAAAGTGAATTTCTGCCATATCGGTGGCCTGGGAGCTAACCGGGTACATAGCGGGTCTATGTACCGTGTTTGAACGATATTTTGGACTAGGGAAGCTTAGCCCGCGTCAAAGGCCAAATGGCAACGGAGGGGTGAGCAACGGGCTAGTGGACCCCTATCTGCTCCATCTGCTCGATTAAAGTGACCTAAAGTTTTACGTGGGACTTGCCGAGGTTCGGAGATCGATTCTAGGCTACAGCTGAAAGGACTAAATACTTACAAGATTGTCGCTCTGGGGGTGGTTGTGGGGTCGAGGACCGGACTGCGTTCGGACTGGCTTCGCCGAGTAAGTGCCCTGAGAGCACGGGGTGTACGGCTGTGTGAGCATGCACCTGTGATGTGATGCTTATTTCTTTATGTTTCTTGCTTTGATAACAAGTGCAGGAAAGAAGCTTTGCCACCCCGGTTTGGGGGCAGAATCATTATAATTTGATGAGCTTTAGCTGACCGTTATTCTTGTTTGCCACCATTGCAAGGATTTGTGCTTGCAGGTGCTGCGGGGCCGAGCGGCAAATTGCGGGCCTAAGCCCAAGTTACTGAGTCGGCCCTCGAAGGCCTTGTTTGTTTACTTATTTAAATCATGTGTGGTCGGCCTGTGAGCCGAAGTTTGTAAGACATTGTTTAATTATTGTAAACTCTTGTAAGGCCATAAGGCCAGTACATTTGTGTATTTTGTACTTCATTCCTATTGGGTTTTCTGTTAGTGGACATTCATGCTTGTTGGCAGGGTTCTTATAGTTGTAACTTAATTTATTGCTTCCGCTAGATGCCCTGTGTAGAACATGTGTTTTGGTTGAATGGTTTCATTAAGTAACCCACCGGTCTGTTCGTGGTATATGGCGTCGGGCCCCGGCCGGACCTACTGCTATATGCTATGTGACGGATAGGTGTATTACAAAAGGCAAGATCTGTTTGACAAGGATAGTGTCGTGTGGTAGGTGCTACCACCGAAATATTCCAGGGCGCTAGGACCGAATAAATCATTAAGTTACCGCCTGCAGTAATCCAATCGCCTGGCAGTAGTGCTGAGCTCGACGTTTCTGCCTTCGAAACTCATCAAATACCTAGCGCGGCGCGGTAGAGCTTGCATTGAAACCATCCAGAGCACTAGGTCCAATTAAATTAATGTGTTAGTGCTTGTAGTAGTACTAATGCCTGGCGGTAGCCTAGGGTCTCAACACTTCTTCTCACGATGTTTGTTAACGGGCTAGCGCGGCGCGTTAGTGCTAGCGCCTAGTAGTAGCATCCTTATGAGCCTTCTTTGTTGCTTGAACCTGACAACCTTCACACTCTATCAACATACAGCATGATCAAATACAACCGTGGATTTGATATTCTCAAACACAGGGAATATGAAATATCGGTTCCAACAAAAGTAACCAAAGGGGGGTTTTGATTTGGGGTTTCCTTAATCTATCACTAAAAATCTTATTGCGGGTCATTGTCACTGTATCTCTTTGGAGGATTACTCAAAATAGTAATGGGGAAGATGGACAAGCCAATGAGGGTCGCGTTCACCTCTTCGCAACGTGCGCTTCTAGCAATGGCTAGAACGGCACAATCATAAATAGCACAAGAGAAAATGGATCCCAACAAGCTATCAAGAACTGAAATAAATCAACACCTAGACATGCTGAAATATTCAAGCTAATAATATTCATACAAATCATTCCAACTCTCAAAATATGCAGGAAAAGGAAATACTACAAGTGAAGGGGAAGAGAAACAACCAAACGCACGAAGACTCTCCAAGATTCACGGCCGGATTCAAGGGTTGTCGAGCCTTGTCCGAGCTCGGTCTACGGATGACGTCCGGGGTCCAGAAGGGCTGTCAATTCATTCGAATATCTCGTCTTCTTCGTGAATTACTACTTGCTTGTTCTATACGGAGAACTTCACAGATGCAACAACCTTTGAGCATGAAATAGAGCTTGGAGCTTTGAGATGGAAATGGAGGCCGGAGATGAAGCATTTGCTAGCTCTTGGAGGAGAAATAGTGGTCGGATCAACTTTCCAAGGAGGAGAGAGAAGATGGTTGCTTGATGGATGATTTCCCGCTTAAAGGAGCAGGAATGGTGGGTTGGAGGTGGACTTGTCTTGGCTTGCGTGGATGGAAGAAGAAATCTGCACTTTATAAAGAAGCAAGTCAAAAAAATGGGCACGCACGGTTTGGTGCACGACCGTGTGTCAACCGTGCATTATTTAATTTTTAGGATAAGCATGCGGAAGGAGATTCGTTGTCCTGTGCATTTTACTCAAGCACGGACGCATCTGTCTGTAAGCGAAGGAAATCGCACGGGTAACAATAGAAAGTAGGAAAGCAGGAATAAACAGGAAAGCCGTGTGCTTTACTCACACACGGGCGCTGCCGCCCATGCGTGAACAAATCGCACAATTAACCACAAGATGGTACAAACAGGAAAGCTATAGGAAAATAGTGTGTTTCTTTCTCGCACGGTTTTGTCGAAACTGTGGGTGAGTAAAACACATGGGTAGCCATAGACGTCCACAGAACTGCTATGTAAAACACACGATTTCCAATAGCCCATGCATGAAGAAATTCACACGACCGTGCGTTTCACACGGGAAATGGAAAATGAAACTTCGACATCGCGACCACCTGCAAAGCAATAAAACCGGCTGGAACACCAGCTCCCAACACAAAAAAGCAAACAACAACAGCAAGAAAGAGCCATGGGAAGCACCATGTGCTTTCCCCCAACAAACGGATGTATAATTGCACACCCACAAGCCAAAATAGTGCACAAAGTAGTCAATGACCGAATGATGAAAATATAACCGATATCCGGTTGAAATATAGTGCATGAGTGAGAAAACAAGCCAAGATGAGTCCGAAAAACCCTATAAATTTATAACTCATCAGTAACGCCGTATTTTATAGAGTATTAGAAAACTGCGTGTGACAAAATTTTGAACCCCTATCACTAACGATGACTCGTGGAGTACTGAATCGAGAAAATAATTTATTTAAGAAAGCAATTACGACTCGGGAGTCGTTAGTAGGAAGAGCTTGGGCCTCAGCAATCGTGAAACATAATCTATAGTAACAAATATGTCTTTGTTCCCGAAGCCATAAGGAAGGGGGCAAACAAAATCAATTCACCAGAGGTCGAAAAATTCACACTCGAGGAAATAATTTTGCGCCATTTAATTTTTATTGGAAATATTGCCCGGCCATTGTCAACTATCACACCTACTCCCAAAGGTTTGCGCGTCTTTAAAGAGGCTAGGCTAGTAAAAACCTGCGCAAAGCACCTTGTGAGCAGTGCGAGCAGCTTGATAGTGACCACCAGTCGGTTCTTCATGTAAGTGTTTTAAAATATCTTGTCCTTCTTCAAAATAAACACATCTCCTTATCACCTAGTCCGCACAAACTCGGAAAAGATGCGGGTCCTCCCAAAAATAGTTCTTCAACTCAGAAAAGAATTTCTTCTTTTGCTGAGAGGAGAACTCATTCGGGAGGATACGGGCCACTAAATAGTTGACAATGTTTGCAAACAAGGGGGAAGGAGAAGTGTTAATAGAAAATATCTTTTCATCTGGGAAGAAATCATTTAATGTTTTTTCATCTAAATTTTCTATATAAGGATTATCTAGGCAAGAGAGATGATCAGCTGCCAAATTCTCCGTCACCCGCTTTTCGCGGATTTCTAAGTCAAACATCTGGAGGAGTAAGACCCAACGTATCAGGCGCAGCTTGCCATCCATCTTAATAAGTTTGTACTTGAGGGCCAAGTGGTCCGTGAAAACTATAATTTTTGAAAGCATAATATATGGCCGAAATTTATCAAAGTGAAAGACAATAGCTAGGAGCTCCTTCTCCGTCGTTGTAGAGTTTTCTTGTGTAAATGTAAGTGTTTTACTGACGTAAAAAAAGGGTGGAAGTTTTTAGATATTCATTGACCTAATACAGCTCCCACCATGAAACTACTCGCATCGCACATTATCTCAAAGGTCCCACACTGGAGCTATCATAATCGGTGCATTAATTAGTTTATCTTTAATTGCTTCAAAAGCAGATAGACAAAGGTTTTCAAAAATAAATGGGGTATCTTTTTCTAAGAGTTGAGTAAGGGGTTTGGTGATTTTGGAGAAGTTTTTTAAGAAATGACAGTAAAAGCCATCATGACCTAGGAAACTTCTTATAGCTTTAACATTCATAGGTGGCGGCAGCTTTTAAAATACTTCTATCTTAGCGATATCTACTTCAATCCCTCGGGGAGAAATCATTTGTCCTAAGACTAACCCCTCCCTCACCATAAAATTACATTTTTCCCAATTTAGGGCGAGATTAGTTTCTTCGCATCTTTCTAAGTCTTTTTCTATGTTTTCTAAGCAACTATCGAAGGCATCGTCGAATACGGAGAAATTATCCATAAATACCTCAATAATACTTTTTACGTACTTGTCAAAGATAGCTAGCATACATATTTGTAATGTAGCTGACATGTTGCACAACCCAAATGGCATTCTTCGGTAAGCAAAGGTGCCGAAAGGGCATGTATACGTAGTTTTCTCCTGCTCCTCGGGTGAGATAGGGATTTCAAAATACCCCGAAAGGCCATAGAGAAATGAGTAAAATCTATGGCCGGATAATCACTCTAAGATTTGATAGATGAATGGCAAGGGAAAGTGGTCCTTACGGGTGGCAGGCGCATCGCGTTCGAAGGGTTCACTAATCATTATGAAAATAAGAACCGAACTAGAAATCCATCTAGTTTAGTATACCTATCGAATTGTAGCTAGGTGACACAAGTGTCGTATTAAGATCCGAGAACTGTTGAGTAATTTTACTCACACGAAGACTATTATCTTATTGAAGGATTGTTTTAGGGTTTGTTAAAAGAAACCTAATTTCAATTAAGAGAAAGAAATATTTGCACTAAAAAGAGAACTACTTAGAGTTAAATAAAGAACTTCTAAAAGCGATTACAACGAGGGGTTGAAACGAAGAAATAGAAAAGCACTCGATCAAGAATCACCTCGGCAAAAGTTGATTAAAAATGAGATAATAAACCCTAACTTAAAAAGGAAAAGGTCATTGAACTTGGAGGTTCCTAAATCTTGAACACGCTTCTCTCAAAGTCGTGACCAACTTAGTTTAGGAAGGTCCGACCAAACACTCGTCCAAATCGGAGACCTAAAGCTCGCTTTATGCAGTGAACTCTGCTATTTGATTTCACTCAAATCCGTGAGATTTAACGTCTGTCTCTCTCTAGGGGTGCGTGCAACTCTCTTTACCCATTAGTGTTCACTTCAAACTACGATCCTCTCGGCTAGCTAAGAGTGAAAACAAAGACGGAAATTATATATCGATGATATAACTCCAAACATAATTTTTCAAGAGTAAATCGAAGGCCTAAACCCTAAAAAGGAAAAGTAAACTTAAAGCATCATAACATAATCAGCTAGAACCTTGAATCATCAAGATCAAGTATAAGGAGGATTAGTGAATCATGGATAAGTGGAGGAAGTGATATGGGTAAAAGAATATTATGAAAACAAAGTAAAAGGGGCACTTTATATTAATGCTAAAAGAGAGCTACAACTTTGAAATAAAAGATTACAAGTGCATGGAAATGAAACCTAGGCTAGCATTAACATTAAGCTACTAAAGAAATTACAAGAGCTATTACAAAAGGGGTACACTAAGCTAGAATTAAGAAAAGCTTAAAATGAGAAAGAGAGAGAGAGGAAGAACCTGAAAAAACTTAAAGAAATAAAAGGGAACCACCTCCCCTCTCAACCCACTCCTTCTGGACATAAGGCGGAGCCGCTGAATTTATAGAATTTTTCTCTGGGTCTATAACACCCCCCATCAAGCCCAGGGAGGGCGTGTTAGGGGGCGTGTCAGGTATGGGGTTGACCTCAGGTGTTGGATTCTAGCGGGAATTATGATTGCTAATGTACATTGATGGAAATGCCCATATAGGGGGGCGGCGTGTAAGGCATGTCACGTCAAAATCATTGGTCGGAAATCCGTCAGTCATCTGAAAAGGCGCTACATGCCCAGGGCCGCGCCCGTGTAGGGGGCGTATCATGTACGGGTTGACGTGCAGCAATGGAAAATCATTAATGGCGGCTTGCAGGCTTCGGGATCAGGGTGACACACCCATGGACACGTTTTGGGAGGGCGTGACAGGGGATGTCAGGTGTTTTTTCTCTGGATTTGGGATCTGGGATCAAACTTCCTCGGGATTGGGTTACACGCCCTTTGACATGCCCAGGGAGGGCGTGTCAGTGGGGCGTGTCGGGTCATTTTTGTCGAAAGCTGTGAAAACCTGCAAAAAGAAGAGAACACATTAGTTGCAATAATATATACAAAAGGATGTCAACATATAAGATTAAAAGACATGATTTGTGAATTAAAACACTGAAAATATGCTAATAGTTTAGACAACAAAATGTACTATCACATCTCTATCGGATTTCACAAGAATATCATTTGTACAACCAAACATATCCATTCATTTGTTCACTAACTTACACAAACAATTTGTTTATCAAACTCCTTCAAACCTTTTGTACAATTAGGTTTCACCAAACGATTTGTTTATAGTAATTACGTAAAGACTAAGTTTACCAAAATCTCAACATTATTTTTCGATGATCTCTCACCAAAACTAATCCCGGTTCTACATAAACCCAAGAACAACATGTACTTAAGTCATGACTGCACAAAAACTTCGACTTGACAATCCTGAGGGTTTATGACTCGTTTGAAAACGTGTGACCATCAAATGAAAATGTCTTTCCAATGGATTTGACTCTCGTGTTTAGTAAAAAACCTAGATCTGGACGTAATATACCTGAAAATGGCCTTGAAGTTTGTTGCGCACAAAAAACAGATTTCTGCATGCATTTTAAAGCAAGATGAATGACATTAGTTCATCTTCATCCTTTAGTTATTTGTTCAAAACCTCTCACAAATTTTGCTCCTTCCTTATTCACCCTAATAGAACATTCCTCTTCACGAAACAAAGTCATTCATCTTCACATAGAAGAGAGGAGAGGTTGAAAACATCAAATTCCTAGGACAAGGTCCTAGATTGGTATCTTCTTAGGAGATCTTCATCTCGCAAATCAAACTCTTTTAAGTCGACATCTCTCCTAAATAATAACTACAGATATAGCATTATTGGAGAGGGTAGGAAGCTCGCCTTGTTTCCTTCCATGGACCTTGTTATCCTTCTCGGCAGCATCTTCTCCTCGTTGGAGTTGTTCTTCCTGAAAAGGTAGACCAGATCTTCTTCTAGAAAATTAATTTTGGCAACATCCTCACTTCCTACAATTTCAACAAGTAACTGTTCGGCAAGAGGATGAAGTGATGGCTAGGTTTTCCCATAAGTCTTCTTTTATAAGAGGAATTAGGGTTAGACCTCCTTCCACGTGTCACCCTAGCATTGGACCACCTATTATTACTTTAAATAAGTCCTACTGAAAAGACCGGGTCCAGATAAGTCGTTTGGCGCATTTCCCGAAAACCCGGTTTAGCCCATTTATATGAATCAGAAAACAGTGGCCAAAAAATTTTCTAAGTCAAAAGCATTGATTGGCGTTGAGGCCACTCAACGCCTCATCGCATGGCGTTGAGACAACTCAATGCTCTCGACGCTTTGTGCCCAGAAATATTCCAAGTCAAAAGCGTTGAGACCATTCAACGCCTTGTTGAGTGTCGAACTTTAAAAGTCAATAGCATTGAGTGGAGTTGAGACCACTCAACGCCTTGTTGAGTGCCGAACTTTACAAGTCAAAAGCAATTAGTGGCGTTGAGAGCACTCAACTCCTCGTCGAATGGCGTTGAGACCACTCAATGCTCTCGACGCTTTGAGTCTAGAAATACTCTAAGTCAAAAGCGTTGAGTGACGTTGAGTTGCGTTGAGACCACTCAACGCCTCATTGAGTGCCAAACTTTCCAAGTCAAAAGAGATGAGTGGCATTGAGACCACTCACCGGACTCGACGCCTCTTCGAACGGCGTCGAGTTCACACAACACCTTAGCATCCAGAATATTTTTGAGACAGAATTCGTCGAGTGGCATTGAGACAACTCAACGCCCTCGACGCTTTGTCGAATCTAGGATTATTCTAAGTTAAATTCGTTGATTGGTGTTGTTGGGAATTATATCCACAATAACCTAGAATTGTGTGAAGTCACCCTTATACTAAGATGAATTAAGATTTTATTTGATTACATCTTTTCGTTGAGTGCTTGCAGGATATTATTGCATAGTGTTGACCAATGTCAGTTTACAATGAGTCACTTAACACTGGACCATGCAATGTAATCCCTCATTGTGTGATCCATGATGTTGACTCATGTGTAACCTCTCTATTAGAATACACTTCATTTTCAAGTACAAAAGCATGTACGAAAGGAAGGGTTGCTGGTCTCATGCAAAGAAGATAAGAAATTTTCTCTAAAATTCTCCTAAGTCCATTTTTTGAAAAGAAGAGTGTTTTTCGAAAGGTCTAAGTTAAGTTTTTCGAGAAAGAAGAACTATTCTTGATAAACATAAAGACTATTCAAAAAACTCTCAAAAACTTCTAAGTTCTATTTTTCGAAAATAGATCAACAAATTTCGTGAAAAAGCTAAGTCCATTTTTCGAAAAAGGAAAGTTGTTTTCGAAAAATGGGACTCATGTTTTGAAAAAAGAAAAGCTATTTTCGACAAGTAAAAAATATTTTTCGAAAAATCAGTTTAACTGTTCAGACAAATTTGCATGAAGCATTTTCTTAAGAAGGGTATGCCATTTTTCGAAAGATCATGTTCTTTTCCAAAAATCAAGATGTCTTTCGAAGAATGCAGTTGCAGAAATATCATTAGTTGAACGAAGTTCATAATTTGTTGAACAGGTTTCATTCAGTTCATCAAACGGATTTCATTCAGTTCGTCGAACGGGTTTTATTCAGTTCGTATAACGGGATTTCATTCGTCGAACGAAGTTCATAATTCATCGAACGGGTTTCATTCAGTTCATCGAACAGGATTTCATTCGTCAAACGAGAGTTCATAATTCGTCGAACGGGATTTCAAATGTTAATTCGTGTTTAACATGATTGATCATGATTCCTTAAATGATTTCAGACCGTTAGTGGATATTCTATATAATGTCCTCTCAAGGATTAACTAACCCTATTAATAATAATAACGGTAGAATACAAAAGTCAGAATCTCCGCAAGTTCTAGATCGAAAAAAAGCCGCACACGCCATCTTCGTTCTTATTTGAAGCTTCTTTCTCAATCCAGCCATTCAACAAAGAAAAGATTAGACAGATCGCTATTTTAAGATTCTGGAATCATTCACTAGATCGTGTCGGATCCTACGAGTTTCAGATCGTGTTTTTTCAAGATTTCTTCCTCAACATCTTCAAGAATTTCAAGTCTCATGAGGGAAGAACTTTGAAGATCTCCGATCTGGAAGTAAAATTTTGTTGTTGTTGTAAAATTTATTTCAATTCTTGTAGGAGCTTTGTGTCCGAGCTTATAGGAAGATTATTCTTCCGAGTGTAGATCCCGATTTGAGGCGATCGAGTTTGTAGGAGTGTGTTTACTCTGAGTTATAGGAGCGTTGCTCCGAGGTGTAGGATTGTTTGAATCTGAGATATAGTGAAGTAGCCATGTCCAGTCGTGTTACTAGATTGGTGATTTGGAAAGTTGATGTACCCAAGATTGTGGAACCACTATAATTCCATGTGTCATCTGGCTTATGCTTGATTACTAACTTTGTTTTACTCTCTCAAATTTTTATTCCGAAAAAGATGCAGATCTCAGCTATTCACCCCCCTCTAGGTGATTTAGGTTGACAACTAGATACTTTCAGGTGTTGAGACAACTCAATGCCTATAGCATCCAAGATATTTATAAGTCATATTTGCTGTAAGACCCCATTTTTTGGCTACGCTACCGGGTCTTATTCCCAGAATCACCGTTTTGTGGCGACACCAACACTCGGGGTGGTCGTCACCAAAAAATACCGATCCTGCCGACATTAGTGATCACCAAAGAAGTAGAAATATCAACTGAGACAAATATAATCAAATCCACAAAAGTCACATATATATAAGTGAAAATGAAGATAACAGCAAAGTCCACAATGAGTATAAAGTATTAAAGAGAGTAGAAGAATGGGCATAAGCCCGGTACATGTCTAATATAAAAGATATCTCTCTCTTAACTCATAACATGTAAGCAGAAGAAACCTGAAATCTATCCATGACACATCATCGTGTAGTAGTAGTAGTGAGCAGCATCTGCTCCTCATGTCCTACCTCATTGTCCTACCGATGCTGATGCTCGTGCTGCTCAGTCCCCTAAAATGATGTGGTCCACCGATCGTTAGTCAAAAGACTAAGCCACTATCATCCTCTCCTCACCCCCACGACTCCTAGGCACAGTGTGGGGAGGATGAAAGTGGAGGACAATAAAGCAGAGTGGAACTAGTAGGTGACAACTACCCTAGCAGGTGTATGTACAAAAGAACTATAACAAGGAAATAGTAATGTAAATAAGTAAAGTAGAACAGTAAGTAGGTGTAAAGTAAACTCTGGATTAAGTAACATTAACTTATATGAATGCCCACACAAACTTATAAGTTAAGGGTTCTTTTGTAAGGATCCCATCATATAAACAATCTTATGCTAGTTTATATGGTGGGATGCCAGGTTATATGCAAGTATGTTTGTAGTGATATGTTATGCCATGATTCATGCAATTGCAATACACACACACAACTCTATGTGCACAGATGTTTAGTTCCCCCATTTTGGAAGCTAGCTTCACTCTCAAAAGCCTTCGTAGTGGCCAATGGAGATAGTGGGTTGGGCCACCACACTCCTATGCGGGAAGCCGCACTACCAGGCCTGGCTCTTACGTACGCCTCTGAAGGACACACAAGAGTCACCACATACTATGTTGACCAACCGCCAGTCTTTTCCTTGACAAAGTGAGAATCACACTTGCCGAGTCAACGTATTAATGTCGGTGCGATCAAACGTCTAATACCAAAGACCCACCACCTTTTATGTACATGCAACAATGAATTTCTGAGCCTTTGGCTTTCTAGACTTACCTGTCCGTCACAACAACCTTCTGAGCATTCGGGTAACCGGGCTAACTTGCCAATTTCCACAACCACCAAGCCTACCGCTCGGATAACCCAACCAAGCTAATCTCATGAGTCATCGGGGTGAGTGAAGGTGAAGCCCAAGTTTTACTCATTGCTCTTGAACCTTTTAGTCTTACGGTTTAAGGTTAACCTTGGACTGCTTAGAGCATTCCATGTGAAGGGCACTCGAGGGCACTAGGAACAACGTTGGGCTGAAGCCCAAATTTCCCTTTTGTAAGGTACTTATTATTGTTGGTATCTACCCATATCCAATCCCATTTAATGTTATAATAAATTTTACCCTAGTGTATTTTGACTCTCTCTCTCTCCATCGGAAGAAAGATCTTTAGTTGATCCCGAGCACCACTTAATAATTGTTTACCATGATCTCACAACCTGCCTTCTACAGGTGACCTTATTTATTTTAAACCATACTAGGTGCTCTAACTACCCCTTTATCCCATATTGAGGTTAACATGATTCCTTAGTTCTACAGTTTGTCTTTGTGCAGACCTAATGGACTATATGATGTGCCAGATTAGTGACCCCTCCAAATATTCATCCAAATGACCTAAGATTTTTACTGTGGTTCAAACATTTTATTTTAAGATTAAATCCATAAAATAATATTTTTACTAATTTATTTGGAATTTATTCAATTTTTTGCAAAATCGCGACAACTATGTTTTTGAACACCAAGTACAATTTTCTGACATGATATGGTCATAAGAAAATTATGGAAAGTGTATATCATCAAAATAACAGTAAATACTGTAATTTAGAATTTTCCAAAAAGATTTTAAATTCCAAACAAATTATTGATTAATTATCCACAAGCATAGGAATTTCATGTAATATAATCTTAGATGTTCATGAAACTTTGGCAGTGTGCTTATATTGATGTTATTGTTCACTGATAATTTTTGTATGAATTTTGGATAGATAATTTTGGTACTTTATTAACAACCCCAATGTTTGCTGTAATGTTGGTAAAATTAATTATGGATTTGTTACTCATAGAAAAATTATTAAATTTGGTCAGAGTGCATCTTACGGCATTATAATGTTCTGGGAATTTTAATAAAATTATTGGGAGATATTTCATTTATGATCATTCACAAAGTGCCCTATTTTGAATATCTTTAAGTAATTTGTTTATGTAACCAAATGGACTTAAAGAGATTATTATTTTTTGTCTGAAGACTTTTCATGTCACTTTTAACATTTGGTAATTTTACCATAATTTTTGTACGATTAATTCTAATTAATCCTTAATTAATTTAGAGGGGATAAATGTTCCTAAAAATTCCAGTAAAATTATCTAGGGCTTAACACCACCCTATGAAGTATTCTACCAATATTCAAGTTAACCAAGGACATATGACCACATGTCCTTCTCAATACTCAAAGGGCAACCCTAGGGTTTGTACTATGGTTTGTGGGAATATCCACCCCAACCCACCATAAACTACTTGTGAGGGGTTTATATGTGACTACAAGTCAGTGGCCAAAGTTTCACCACATTTGGATGAGGAATGGTAACTCACACCACCAAGTGCACTATTGACCTAATATTTCCCCTTACAGGGCAAAATTTAGTCACACCAATACCTAATCAAATCAACCCCAAATAGGCTGAAATTTTTATCAGTGACCTATCATTACCCTAAGAATCACCCACCAAACTTTTGGTGATTTGTGAGGTCATAGGCCCTCAAATTAATTCATACCTATTTTATAAAAATTTTACCAAAACTATACAAAACTTTTCTCCAAAAAATACAATTTTTGGATATGTTATTGGTATCGGTAAGGCTGACTCCCAGTCTAAATTTAAAGTCATTTGGACAAGTGGTTTAGTGGGGGCACCCATTTTAGTCTCTAACTAGCCCTATGTATAGACTGAACCATTTTGTGTGTTGTGGTCAGACCACAAAACAAAATGGGTTGAACCAAATTTTAAAATAAAGTTGACCTCAAGGGATACAACTTTTAGATTGGCAACTTTTCAAGGTTCACCCCCTAAGGGCCTTATTTATTTGTTTCAAAATGAGTATAGTAAATGCATAAATAATACTAATAACAATAATTATTATTAAAACTTTTATAAAAGCAATCAGATTAACGGCGCGGAGATCGTCTTCGACCTACAACCCATGACAATGATTGACCGAACCTGGGGCCTCCAAGTAATTTATTCGGCAATCCAGTCCCCTCGTAGGCTAGCCGGCCTCCACCACCACCTCCTCCGTTGATGTGTGGTGGCAATCAACGGAAGGCAGCATGGCCGTCGGAGGGGCAGATTCCAGCGAACGTGAATAGTATAAAAACCATGATTTTTCATGGAATTCGAAAATGGAAATTAGCCCAATTAAACTCGATTTCAAATCCAATTGATCTAGGAAGCTAGCACAAGGGGAGAGGAGGAGAAGTGGACCTGCAACCGGGCTTGCCGATGTGTTTCGTGGTGGTAAGCCATGGCCGACAAGCTCTACAAATTTCCACCTCACAATCTCTATCCTTGGGCAAATACAGCGATGTAAAGGCCTAAACCCACTACTTATGATGTTCTGAAGAAGATAAAGGGGTCAGTTTAGGTAGGGGAAGGGGCATGGCTTGAGAACCATTAATGGTGAATTTCGGGTAACTGAATTCTCAATGAATTAAGCCCCTTGGTGATCTGAAAAAATCTATTAACTTCTCCCCTACTCCTGAGGAGTAACACTACAAGAAAAACTTTATTTAGCAACGAAAATTAGGAAGGCTAAATAATTCGTTGCTAATTAGCATCGAATTTAGCTAGGTATGTGATATTTGTTTTTACCTACAAAAATAGCAACGAAAAAATTTGTTGCAAAAATAACAATGAATTATTTTGTTGCAAAATACTTGTTGCTAAATAGAAACGAAATATTTCGTTTCAAAATTTCTATACTAATTATTTTAAAGTAAATATTTATGGAGGGAAAATATTCAATTCCCTACAAATATTTTCATCTCACTTTTAATAAACAAAAATATATTTATAAGTTCTTAAACAAATTAAAGAAGCCCTCGATATCCCCATTCTCTTCTAATATCTGCTCCCCTGCCAAGATCGTCAATCTCCCACACGATCTCCTCGCCAAGCTCGTCACTCGTACTCTCACGCGATCTCCCCGCCTTGCACTAGCGATAAATAAATAAATATATACATAATAAATATATAAATAAATTTATATATAATATATACAAAAATATATAAATATATATAATATACAAAAATAACGATATATAAAAATAATAATACATAATAAACTATAAACAAAAATATGTATTCATATGTATATATAAATAAATAAATATATATATATGTATAAATAAATAATTATATATATAAATAATATAAATTTATAATTATATATATATATAACCGTAAATATAAAATGAATTAGTTCATTAGGAGGATTGGTTAGGTAAAGAAAATATTTGTGAGAGGTCTACGGTTTGAATCTCAACAAGTGCAAGTTAAAAAATAATTTTTTGTACTTAAATATTATTTTAATTTAGCCAAATAATTATATAAAATACAAAGCATTAGCATAAAAAAAATTCCTTTCTAAAAAATCATTGCTAATTAGAAACGAATAAAATCCTTGCTAAATTTAGCTAGGATCAAATTAGCTACAAAATTTTTTCGTTTCTAAATTCCTTGCTAATTAAAATTAGCAACAAATTTAGCTAATTAGCAACAAATTTTGCTCCTTCCTAATCAAGGTTTTTCTTGTTGTGTAGAATCCATCCATCAATGGTGAGATTTATGGGGGTTTCACCTTCCGTGTCATTATTGACCTCTCTTTCTCTATCTTCCTAATTGGATAAAATTGATTTCAGCCACTTTGGTGGCATGCCATAGCTATCAATCTTCTCCTTACTCACCAGGTAGGAGGGACATTGCAGTGGGAGGAGGATTGAGGAGGCCCTTGGCCTTCCATAGCCATTAAAGCTCACTTTCTCTCTCTAGAAATTTTGGAAACTCCCATTTTCTCTCTCCTAGTCACCATGACCGAATTTTGAAGATCATTTCAGCCAAAAAGTACCCCATTAACCAATATGAATAATTAAAATGAGGTTAGCCCAAGTGGATTTGTGTTTGAGCTTGAGTTAGCCTATTTGAGTTATATTGACCTATTATGGGTTAGACCAACCCTAGGCCACCTTGGGTGACCTAATTTACCCTAATGCGTGGTTAGTGACCCTTTGTCCTCCCCTAAGGGCTAGGAAGGTCTGTGTAGGGTCAATTGGGCACATTAGAGGCCAATTGCCCTTAATTAGGGCACCTGCCTAATTTAGGGCTACGGTTGATATGGGGAAATTTGACCTTCTAGGTGGACCCCAATGGGTCCTTAGTGATTCATTGGCCTCTCCTAGGTCTAGGGACACTTGTGTAGGGGTGGGTTGGTACCTTGGATGTCACTTGACCCTTAATTAGGGCACTTTGACCATTTTAGTGTTAGGGTTTTCTTTGGTCAACTTGACCTCTTTTGTTGACATCAATGGGTCCTTAGTGACCCTATGGACCTCCTAAAGGGCTAGGGGTGTTGTGGTCCGGTCCTGAAGTCAAGTTGAAGCCCTAAAGTCCAACATTAGGGGTGAGACTTTGAAATGAGCTATTTGCAGACCAAAGTGATTTCCCCCTTCATGACTTGGTTCAAATGGTCATCGTGGGCTTCCTAGGGTTTTGTCATGACCTAGTCATGACAAAACCACCCTTAGGGGTCTGGCTATTTGAGGGATGTTATAATTCCCAATAAATAAAGAAAAAAATTTTGTCCCCGAAATTCCGGTTAGGCTGGCGGGGTTTCTACTAAAGGGAAATTAACGTAACATCCCTCAAGAATTGAAGTTATACCAGATGCAAGGAGCTCAAGGTACTTCTGATGCATCAGATCTAGGGGCTCCCAGGTATGCTCCTCCTGTACATGAATTACCCACATGATCATGACCACCAGAACCTTATCGAACCGCAAGACTCACACTTCTGTATCATCTATCCTTACTGGCTCTAAGCGGACCGATCGATCAAAAGCTATCGAGCCATCTATACTAGGAACCTAATACTCCGGCCGATAAACCTCACCATGCATCACAGAATTCTTGATGTCTTTCTTTATTCCAGAGAAATACACCTTCTAATAAAAACAATTTTCTTTCGGTAAATGAGTTCTCGTTGTGTGTGTAAACAACGAATCTATACACTTCGTTTACACGATCAGGTTTTTATTCCTTTGAGTACGCCCGAGTAATCAATAAACTCAATTTTATGATTTATCAAATCTTATCAATTAACGGGAATGATCACTTCATCAAATGACCCATTGTCCTCAAAATTTAAGAGGGTGTACTCGTGAATCTTTGGAGATTATCATTAATACACATTAATTTTGGTATCATTTTGCCATAATTACACTTGATTATCAAAATCCATTTTCTATAGTCATGAGTCTTGCTAACCGTGACTATGTCATTAGATTTATATATTCTTGTCCTTAATGCCATCCGAGTCAAGTTTGCAGAGTCGTATCTAAGGTATACATCTTTGATATATTGTCTGCAAATTTCTTTCAAATTTCCTAGTGTTATCAAACTTCCGATATTACAACATAGCGATTTAGTCTTATCTTCCCAAATATCCTGAAACTTGCTACCCGTCATCAAATTCACATGGTATCTTGTAATTATTAAGTCTCATAATTACTCTTCCTGATTACCATAACATCGCCCGAGTAACGTTGAATAGATCAAATTCAATCCCACTACGTTTTTGACACTACATCTCCTAAATTAGGTGTAAGGTAACCAAAGTCAATAACTAATTTGCACAATAAACAAATTACAATCCCCCAATAAACAAAGAATAAGCTCCTATCTACCTTGGGCTAAGTATCTCCGATATTACCATGTTATATTCGAGCTAGATATGCACACAATCCTTAGGGCATACAACCTTAGACTTGGTGTTCCATCCTGAAACTTTTATGACATACTCCATACTTTAGACTCTCCAGGTTACTATTTATGACAACTTTCTCAAAGTCAATATGTAACTCTATCCCAAATAGGTCTCTTTTGAACCTGAATTCTTATTCAAACCCTGGTATTTGGTATGATGGTTATCTCATCCTAATCGTGTCATCAGTACGAGAGTTGAGTCTTTTGGTCCCCTACTATTCCACTAATTGTTCATAGGCATAAATTCTCCTTAAGTTTGTCCTATTAGTTTAGGTAACAGGTGATAGTACTACTTGATGAGTAAAGTAGGGACATAAGTGTTTAAGACTTAAGTACCTTCTCTCATGTTAGCCTCATCCTCTAGTCATTTTGGGTATCCTTTTACCTTAACTGAATTATACCTAAAGTCAATTTTGAACAGGATACAATAAGAATAATGTTGGTGACTCAAGTTTCCTAGTTGGGTTGGCCTAACTCATTGATTTATGAACTATATATTTTGATTTTTACACAAGGGAATACCCTAGCTTCCGCTACTTAGTTTGTCCCTAAACTAATGCTCGCGCGGGGTGACCCATTATTTTGTGGACTTCTTCTCTTCGAATCGAGGTTACCTCTTATACCATTTTGTAAGACCCACTTTTTTTGCTATACTACTGGGTCTTACACCCAAAATCATCGTTTTGTAGTGACACCAACACTCGGGGTGGTCGTCACCACAAAACGTCGATCCTGCCGGCATTAGGGATCACCAAAGAAGTAAAAATATCAACTGAGAAAAATATAATCAATTCCACAAAAGTGACATTTATATATATTTGAATATGAAGATCACAGCAAAGTCTACAATAAGTACAAAGTATGAAAGAGAGTAGAAGAATGGGCTTAAGCCCGGTACATGTCTAATACAAATGATCTCTCTTTCACAACTCACAACATCTAAGCGGAATACAACCTAAACACCATCCACGACCCATCGCCATGTAGTAGTGGTAGTGCGCAGCAACTTCTCCTAATGTCCTACCTCCTTGTCCTGCCGGTGCTGATGCTCCTGCTTCTCGGTCCCCTAAAATGATGTGGACCAATGATCGTTAGTCAAAAGACTAAGCCACTATCATCCTCGCCTCACCCTTGCAACTCCTAGGCACCGTGTGGGGAGGATGAAAGTGGAGGACAACAAAGCAGAGTGGAACAAGCCGGTGGCAACTACCCTAGTAGGTGTATGTACAAAAGAACTATAACAAGGAAGCAGTAATGTAAACAAGTAAAGTAGAGCAGTAAGTACATGTAAAGTAAACTGTGGATTAAGTAACCTTATCTTATATGTATGCTCATACAAACTTATAAGTTAAGGGATCTTTTTCAAGGCGCTCATCGTATAAAATATCCCATAATAGTTTATATGGTGGGGTGTCAGGTTATATGCAGTATGTGAGTAGTGATATGTTATGTCATGATTCATGCAAGTGCAACACAAACACAGAACTCTATGCACGCAGACGTTTAGTTCCCCCCATTTAAGAAGCTAGCTTCACTCCCAGGAGCCTTTATAGTGCCAACAGAGACAATGGGTTGGTCCACCCCACTCCTAGGCGGTAACCACACTACCAGGTTTAGCCCTTATGTACCAATAAGAAGGACTAACTAGAGTCACCACGTACTATGCTGACCAACCTCCATTCTTTTCCTTATCAAAGTGAGAACAATACATGTTGAGTCAACGTATAGACATCAGTGAGATCAACCATCTAATACCAAAGACCCACCACCTTTTATGCACTTGCAACCATGAATTTCTGAGCCCTAGGCTCTCCAGACAAACCTGTCTGTCACAAAAATCATCTGAGCCTTCGGCTAGCCGGGCTAACTTGCCCATTTCAACAACCACTGAGCCTACCACTCGGATAACCTAACCAAGCTAACCTCATGAGTCATCGGGGTGAGTGAAGGTAAAGCCCTAGTTTTACTATTTGTTCTTGAACCATTTAGTCTTACGGTTTAAGGTTAACCTTGGACTGCCCAAGGAATTCCCTATAAAGGGCTCTCGAGGGCACTAGGAACTACGATGGGCTGAAGCCCAAAGCTCCCTTTTGTAAGGTACTTATTTTTTGGTATCTACCCATATCCAATCCCATTTAATGTTATACTAAATCTAACCCTAGTTTATTTTGACCCTCTCTCCCCATAGGAAGAACGATCTTTTGTCGATCCCAAGCACCACTTAACACTAGTCAACCAGGATCTCACAACCTGCCATCCATTTGTGACCTTATTCATTTTGAACTCCAACTACCCATTTATCCCATACCGAGGTTCACATGATTCCTTAGTTCTACAGTTTTGATGTGTGCAGACCTCATGGACTATATGATGTGCAAGAACAGTGACCCCTCCAAATATTCATCCAAATGACCTAACATTATTACTGTGGGTCAATCATTTTATTTTAAGATTAAATCCAAAAGATAATATTTCTCCTAATTTATTTAGAAATTATTCAATTTTCTGCAAAATCAGGCCAACTATGTTTTTGAACACCAAGTACAATCTTCTGACATGATATCATCTTAATTAAATTATGGAAAGTGTATATCATCAAAATAACAGTAAATACCGAAACTTACAATTTTCCAAAAAGGTTTCGACTTCCAAAGAAATTATTGATTAATTATCCACAAGCATATGATAAAGCAGTGAATATTAGAATTAATCATCCAAAAATTATGGCAAAAATACTAGATGTTAAAAGTGACATGAAAAGTCTTGAGACAAAAAATAATAATCTCCTGAGTCCATTTGGTCACTTAAACAAATTACTTAAATATATTCAACATAGGGCACTTTGTGAATGATCCTAAATGAAATATCTTCGAATAATTTTATAAAAATTCACAAAACATTATAATGCCCTAAGATGTCCTCTAACCAAATTTAATAATTTTCTATTGAGTAACAAATACATAATTAATTTTCTTGTAATTAGGGTAAACATTGGGGTTGTGAATAAAGTACCAAATATATCTAACTAAAATTCATAAAAAAATTATCAGAGAACAATAACATCAATATAAGCACACTGTGTAATGCCCCAAAACTTAAAAGTGAAACGGGAAGGGTCATTATATTTGTGTCAGCCTTAGCTGACCGTTGCTTTGTTTGCCACCGTGCGGTGGAATGTTGCTTGCAGGTGCTGCGGAACCAAGCGCCAAATAGCGGGCTGAAGCCCAAGTTACTGAGCTGGCCCTCGAAGGCCTAAAGAGAAATGTTATTTTACTTTTGTCATGTGTGGCCGGCCTATGAGCCGATGTATGTAAAACATTATGTTGTCAAGTGAACATTTGTAAGGCCATAAGGCCAAATACTCTTTTGTGTATTTGTTATATTTCATTCCTGTAATGTATAGTGGACATTCATGCCATTGTTGTGCAAGTTTTGGGTTCTCTTAAACTGTTTAAAAGCTTCCGCTATAATGATCTGTGTTAGGGCGAGTAGTTGAGTATTTTTGATATTCTTATGTAACCCTTCCGACTGTCCGTGGTATATGACATCGGGTTCCAATTGGACCTTCTGTTATATGCCATACGATGGATGGGGGTGTTACAATTTGGTATCAGACTAGGGTGTCGGTCGTTTCTATTTGAATTCGTAGATGAATTCTTTTAAGGGGTTGTGAGCACATGTATGCGCGTCATCGTTATAACATAAAAGAACTCATGAATGTCCACTTAGGAATTGAAAAAAATTACACTTGTTTTGAGGAACCTGAGTGTTCAAATGATTTCCTTTAGCAATTTATATGTCGCCTAATCAAGGGTTTATGCTATTATAGGTTACTAGGAGCGGTGTTGGGCAGTCGGAACGTCCGCAATTGGCGGAAAGTAGTGCACCAAGTGACGTGCCTACAACACCTCCTTTAGCAAGAACCAACAGATTGGTGGCTGAAGCAGTCTTTGCCATGATAAATGCCCAACAAGTGCAGCACGCACCACCTGCTAATGAGAAAGAACCGATAAGAGTGGCAGAGCCGGGAGTGGTAGAGCATGGGGCAGTTGATCCGGTAGCACCAAGCAAAGCCACAGAGAAATAGCTCAAGCATGTGATGAGCTTTAATCCTCCGGTGTTCGACGGGATTGGAATGCCAACTCATGCTGAGGATTGGCTCTCTACGATGAAGAGGGTCATGACCGCCACAGAAACTGCGGAGTGGCAGAAGACCACAATAACGAACTTCCTATTGGATAGTGTGGTAAGGATGTTGTGGGACGAGTGTGAGGTTCATTTCTTAGTGGGAAGGCAACTTACCGAAGTACCGATGGAGGAATTCTCAAGGTTGTTCTTGGACAGATACCTACCTTTTGCCCAGAAGCTTGAGATGGAGAATTAGTACCTCGGTTTGACTCAAGGAGAGAGAAGCGTGCATGAGTATCTCAACAAATTCACTCGGTTTTGTCGTTATGCTGGTGCTATGTTTACTAAAGAGGAGCGGAAGACCAACTGATTTTATGAGGCCTATAGGGCGACCTACAACTACTCCTCTTTGGGCCTAAGGCATAGGGCTTCCAAGCCATTATAAATACGGCTCGGTCATTAGAAAGGGTCGCGAAGAAAGTTCAAGAGAAGAAGGACCCAGGGGATAAGAGGTCAGAGTTAAAAGGGTCGAGTTCTAAGTCGGGTTTCCGTTGATTAAATAAGAAGCAGAAGACTTTGAGTTCAGCCCCTTTGTCTGGTATGATGGGGGAAAACTCAAGTTGAGTCCCAAGAGCGTGCTACAACTGTGGAAAGGTGTGGCATTTTGTATGAGAGTCTTGGAGAGGACGTGCCAAGTCCAAGAAGAGGCATGGAGCAACTTTTGAAGAAAAAGGGAAGGCGACGGAGTCAACAACATCCCACCATGTTCCATCCCAGCCTAGAGTTTATAATCTTGGCCTACAAGAGGCCATTAAGCAAACTTACGTGGTGACAGGTATGAGTTAAATTTTAACAGTTTATTTTTTTTTGTTACCTTTTTGCTTGTTAGCTTATGAATGTTTGTGCTAGGCTTTATGTTAATTATTGACTGTCCAGTGAGAGCCCTGTTTGATATGGGAGCTTCGCATTCCTTCTTTTCTGAAAGATTCATATCGTGCATTGGAATTCCTTCTTTGATGGCAAAGGACAAGTTGGATTTGTTGCTTCCCAATGGGTGCTCAATGCGCGCAGATAGAGTCTGTGTGGTTATGATACGGATTGGGGATCAGGAGTTCGTTTTGTAAGGGTCGGTAGCGCCGTTAACGGAGTTCGACGTAATCTTTGGTATGGATTAGATCTCAAAGTAACGAGCATGCATTGATTGCAACTGAAAGGAGGTTAAGCTGGGACTGAATAATGATCAGGAGACTACGATTGCGGGCATGAAAGGGTCGAGTAAGATTTCGATGTCGGCTCTTCAGGTGACTAAGGCAGTTCGGTCTGGGGCAGAACTGTTTGTTGTATTAGTGCAGGCTTCAATGCCTACACCTAGTCTTGACAGTATTGCAATTTTGTCTGAGTATCTTGATGTCTTTCCACACGTTCTCCTGGGAGCCCCTCCCCAGCAGAAGATTTATTTTACAATTGAGCTGGTGCCGGGTGCCAATCCGGTGTCATGCCCTCCGTATCGGATAGTGCCTAAGGAGATGGCGGAGCTGAAGGTGCAACTGCAAGAATTGTTAGGGCAAGGGTATGTGCATCCAAGTTCGTCGCCTTGGAGCGCACCGGTCCTCTTCGTTAAGAAGAAAGATGGGAGCTTGCGTCTCTGTATCGACTATCAGGAGTTAAACAAGCTTACGGAAAAGAATAAGTATCTGATGCCAAGGATTGACGATCTATTTGATCAGTTTGTTGGGTCAATGGTATATTCAAAGCTTGACCTGAAATCCAGATACTACCAGCTAAGGATAAGGGAAAGTGACATCCCAAAGACAGTGTTCAGCACGCGGTTTGGTCATTTCGAGTTTACGGTCATGCCTTTTGGGTTGACCAATGCACCATCAATGTTTATGGATTTGATGAACAGGACGTTTAGAGAGTACCTGGACCATTTGATGATAGTATTTATCGACGACATCTTGGTGTACTCGCGGTGTGAGGATGATCACTACAAACATCTGCATATGGTATTGGAGACGTTGAGGAAGAATCAACTGTATGCTAAGTTTTCTAAGTGTGAGTTCCGGTTATCCTCAATCGCATTCCTTGGTCATATTGTTAGTGGTGAAGGCATAATTATGGATCCGACGAAGATAGCGGCGATTCAGGAGTGGCCATTGTTGACTACGGTGGCGGAAATCCGGAGCTTTCTAGGGCTTGCCGGCGACTATAGGCGCTTTGTAGAGAACTTCTCGCAGAAAGCGCTGCTACTCACGATGCTGACAGGGAAGGATCGAATGTCTGTGTGGACGCTGGAGTGCGCGCAGGATTTTGAAGAATTGAAGAGACGGTTGGTCACGATGCCTATTTTACGTTCGTCGAGTGGGTCCGAAGGGTTTTAAATTTATAGTGATGCTTCGAGCAGTGGTTTGGGCTGTGTTTTTCTATAGCATGGGAGCGTAATAGCCTATGGATCATGACAGTTTAAGGTTCATGAGAGAAATTATCTAGTCCATGACTTGGAGTTAGCGGCCGTGATATTTTCTCTAAAGCTGTGGATGCACTATCTGTACGGTGTGAAGGTCAATATCTACACCGATCACTATTTATCCTAGGGGACTATACTTTTTAAATTCATTATGTGCCCGAGAAAGGAAATGCAGTAGCGGATGCATTGAATCGTAGGGCACCGGTACAAGCCAACTAGTTGGCGGTGCATGATGAGAGTTTGGTCCGTGATTTGGAGGCATTGGGGATCTCCTGCATTAACAAGAAGGCTAGTGCTGAGGCAATATTGTGTTAGACGAAGGTGCAGAATGACCTAGATGATAGGATTCGGCAGGCGTTGATTCAGGATAGCAGTATGAAGCAGATTTTGGATAAATCGTTGGATGGGTCAAATTCCCAATTTGCGGTTGCAAGTGGACTGCTAAGGAAGAACGATCGCCTATGCATCCCTAGTGAGGATAATCTTCGATAGGAGTTGATATACGAGGCTCATCATACTAAGTACTCAATCCACCAGGGGAGCACGAAGATGAATAGGGATATGAAGAAGTTATTTTGGTGGCCAGGGTTGAAGAAGGATGTAGTACTTTATGTGGCAAAGTGCCAAACATATTCCATGGTGAAGGGTGAGTGCCAGAAGCCCAGAGGTTTCTTGAAGTCCTTGCCTATCCTGGAATGGATGTTCGACAACATTTCCATGGATTTTGTGCATGGTTTTCCAAGGTCGTAGAGGGGAAATGACGCCATATTTGTGGTCGTAGATAGATTGAGAAAGGCGTCGCACTTCATCCCGAATAGGAAGGAAGATCCGGTGGAAAAGTTAGCTAAGCTCTATGTGGATAATATTGTACGGTTGCATGGTATATCACGCAGTATTGTTAGTGATCGAGACGGACGCTTCACATCAAATGACTGGAGGCTGGTGCATAAGTTGTTGGGAACTAAGCTGAGTTTCAGCATAGCCTTTCATCCGCAGACGGATGGTCAGACTGAAACGTTCAACCGGACGATGGAGGACATGCTTTGCATGTGCGTCTTGGATTTCGGAAAACAGTGGGAAGATCATTTGTACATGGTAGAGTTTGCATATAATAATAGTTTTCAAGCAAGTATTGGAATGGCGCCTTTCGAGGCCCTGTATGGGAGAAAGTGTCGCACGCTGTTGTCTTAGTTGGAGACAGACGAGTCAAAGTTATACAAACGTCAGACAGTGGAAGACGTCACTTCAATAGTACGTACGATTCAGAAATGATTAAAGATCGCTCAGGATAGGCAGACAAAATACTATAATGCCAAGCATAGGAATGTGGAATTCAGTGTTGGTGAATGGGTGTATTTGAAAATCAAGCCGTTCAAGGGTGTCTCGCAGATTCGACATTTGAAGAAGCTGAGTCCGAGATACCTTGGACCATTTGAGATCCTGGAACGGATTGGTGAAGCAACGTATTGATTGAAATTGTTGGTGGAATTGAGTGGGATACACGATGTATTCCATGTTTCGGTATTGCAGAAGGTGGTACAAGAGCCTTCTAAGGTTGTTGTAGTCGATCAAGTGCCGATTGATAATGGGTTAATGACCAAGGTCAAGATTGTTCGCATAGAAGACTTTGAAGTCAAACGGCTCCGCAACAAGGAAATTCGAATGTGTTGGGTATTGTATCCACAATAATCCTGATTTGCATGAAGTCACCCTTGAACTAAGATAAATTAAGTTGTATTTGATATCCTTGTTTTAGCTGTGTGTTACCATTGCTAAGTGTAGAACAATGTCAGTCTATAGTGGGTCATGAACACAAGACCATATAGTGTAATCCCTCACTGTGTGACCCAAGGTGTTGACTCATGTGTAGCTTCTCTATTGGGATACACTTCATATTCAAACCTTGGATCATGGAATGAAGATTTGACTCTTGAAGAGAAGAGAAAGATTTCTTCTAAAGTTCTGGAAATTCTCTAAGTCCACATCTCGAGAAGTCCTCTTAGTTCTCGAGAAGTCCTTAGAGTTCTCGAGAAGCTTCGCCTATTAGTTCTCGAGAAGTCCTTAGATTTCTCGAGAAGTCCCAGCTTTTGGTTCTCGAGAAGTCCAGACAGGTTCAAGAATTTTTTCTAAGTCAGAGTTCTCGAGAAGTCTTCTTAGTTCTCGAGAAGTCTTCTTTGTTCTCGAAAAGTCTTTGCCAGTTCTCGGGAGGTCTCAATTATAGTTCTCGAGAAGTCTATCTTGTTCTCGAGAAGCTTGGCTTAAGTTCTCGAAAACTGCAAGCCCTATTTCTCGAATAGTCAAAGTTGCCTCAAAAATCTCTTTATGTGTTAGTTCTCGAGAAGTCTCCATAGTTCTCGAGAAGTCAATTAGTTCTCGAGAACTCAGCCTTTTTGTTCTCGAGAAGTCCAGAATTCTTCTAAGCAGTATAGTTCTCGAGAAGTCCTGATAGCTCTCGAGAACTAAGTTTCTAGTTCTCAAAAACTAAAGGTACTTCTCGAGAACTATAAGTTATTTTTAAGAAAATTTATGTTAATTTCAGATCGTCCGTGATTTTCAAATGACTTGACGTGATTCGTCCACGTGTCGTCATTAATGTCTTTTCTAGCCGTTAAGGGTAATCCTATATAAAGTCTTTTCGTTAAGACAAAACCCTAACAATTACAAGGAGCGGAAATCCGTACATTTAAAATTTATGTATCGGCTTTCCTTTTCAAAAGAACACGTTCTGAAGCCGCCGCCGCCGCTCATCGAGTAGATCGATCTTTCTGCTTTTGATCCAAGAAGGCTTGTTGCTCAAGGGATCATTATCTTCTCCTTGATCGAGTAGTTCAAAGCTTTCTCAGGTCAGATCGTCAAGTCTTCTTCAACCATTTCTGAAAGAGCCGTCATTTAAAGAAGAAGACCTAGGGCAAAATATTTCCAGATCTGAGAGAATTTTTTTTTGTATTTTCAAACCCTTGTTGTTATCTTGTAGGAGATTATTATCCGAGTGTAGGAGCGTTGTTCTCCGAGTTGTAGGAAGTTTTGTATATCTTCCGAGTGTAGATCCATTTGGATCGAGTTTGTAGGAACTTCGTTCTGAGGCGTAGGATTGTTTTCAATCCGAGATAGTGGAGTATCCGAAGTCTAGTGATTTGCAAGATCGGTGAGGTAAAGTGGATGTACCCAAGATTGGGGAACCACTATAAATCTTCTTGTTTTTCTGTGATTGCTTGATTTCTTGTGCAAGTTCGTTAAAATTTTATTCCGCAAATAGACGCATAATTCACCTATTCACCCCCTCTAGGTGATTTAGGTTGACAACTTTACACTTTCAATTAGTATCAGAGGGAGGTTGGTCGTTAAAAGGTTAATACCTTGATCAATTTCCTCTCAAAAGTTTTCATTTGGTTATTCAAGCAATGGACAAGGTCAAAGTTTTGCCAAGCTTCCCATGTGCACAAAGAATAACATTCCCATGTGGAATGAGAGAATTAAATTTTTCATGGAAGCTGTGGACCCCCGGATCTTCATGATTGTTGAAGAAGGTCCTTATGTCCCCACGACTACCTCCACTATAGATCCAACCAAGAAGGTTCCTAAGAAATTGATGGATCTAGATAAGGACGAGATTGCACTTGTCTCTTTGGACAAGAAAGCTAAAAATAGCAAGTGCAGTTGATGACTCGATGCTTCAGAATTGATTCACTGTCAATCGGCTAAGGAGATGTGGGATTCTCTAGTTACTCTGATGGAAGGCACTGAAGATGTGAGGGATGATAAAAGGTCCCTACTGAACCAGAAATAAGAAGCCTTAAGGAAAGGGTCAAAGGAGACCATTACAGATACCTTTGAGAATTTCTTCAAGATAGTAAATGGCCTAAGAGTGTATGGCCGTGTCTTCACCAATGGGGAGCTGAATGATAAGTTTCTGTGGTCTCTCACAAAGGAATGGGACAACAAAGTTTGTGCCATCCGGGAGTTTGGCAAACTAGCTGAGACATACCCACAGAATCTATTTGGCAAGCTGATTTCCTATGAACTGCAGATAATTCCAAAAAAGCTGAAGAAGAGAAAAGTCGCTTCTCCTCAAAAGAGAAGTCAATTGCATTAGAGGCTGACAGTTCAAGGAAGGGCAAAGTTGCCTCACGAGCACCTACTCAAGAAGTAAGTGAAGAGGAAAGCTTTGAGCCAAGCACCTCAGGCTCATAACTATCTGAAGGAGAGTTCTCGTTGCTCTCTCGGCAGTTCAAGAAATTCTTGAACAAGAAGAAGCAATGGAGAGGCAAGGATGCCTCATTCAGAAGATCACGACATGACTGTGATCAGTGAAAGAAAGGCTCGAGTAGCCATGACAAGTATAACTCTAAATAGAACAAACAGATTTCTACTGACATCGTTTGCTACTGCTGCAACAAACTAGGTCACGTCATAGATTACTTCCCCCACAAGAAGAAGGAGGGTGACAGAAGAGAGGAAAAGAAGTCCTTGTACCACAAGAAGAGGACAGAGAAGAGCCAGTTTGCCAAGAAAGGCATGACTCTCAGCGACTCCAACTCATCTGAGTCAAGTGAAGAAGAGGAAGCCTACTTTGGGCTCATGGCTCAATCAGATGATGAACTAGAGCCCCAGTTTACTGGGGAGGTAAAATCTCACACTCCTCTCTCTGAATCTTAAAGTTCTGAGCATGATCATGAGCACAGCTCTTCTGACGATGAGTTGGAACTTATGGCCCAGTTTAAGGAGTTGATCATGACTTACGACAAATGTCACCGAGTCGTGAAAAATCAGGCTAAAGAGATTAATTCTCTAAAGGCTATTGAGAGCAGCTTGAGAGAAGAAGTCGCTAAGACTGACTCTCTTCATAAGAATTTCAATTTTGCTATTGAAGAATAAAATCAAGATCTTAAGCACCTCGACCTTAAAGAGGAAATCATCAAAGAGTTGGAAAAACAACTCGAGGCTGAGAAGAAACTTGTTGAAAGTTTCTCTAAGTCTAAGACAGATCTTCCACTCGTTGCTGAATTCTCAGCTAAGGCCCAAGGAGCTAGACTAGGCCATGTTGCCGCTCCTAGTAAATCTTCTAGGAGAAACAAGGCTCAACAGAAGAATAAGGCCGCTAAGAAGGCCTTGGCCAAATAAAAGGGGAAAGCCCCTCTAGATCAGACTGTAATTAAGAAAGTCATCTTTCCAACAAATAAGTTTGATCTTCACTCGTCCTACAAACACCTAACCAAGCCTACTTATGTAGAGCCAAAGTTTCGGTACTAAGGATGGACTCGCCCTAGGAACTTTGGTGAGAGTGTCTTTAAGGCACCTTATGAAGAAGTGATTTTTCAGGGCTATGGTCCTCATAATCATGGCCACAACTTCAAGAAAGCACCTAAAGTAAAGCCCGTTGGGGAAAGGCCTCCGAAGGAGATGAAATCATGTAAGTGCCATCACCATGAAGCCTACTCCTCCAAGTGTGCTACCCCTGCTAGACCACCATCTCAAAAGGTCAAGCAGGAGTACATAAGGCAAAGATACAACAGGTTTGACTGTTGGTGCTGTGGCAAAATTTGTCATTTTGCCATCGATTGTTGGTTTAATACCAGGAAGGTTACTACTCCTCAAGTTAGCAACATGAGATTTACCACTCAGAATGCTAATCTTCGTAGGGGGAGTGTTCTAACCCAGGAGCAAGGACCCAAACATGTTTGGGTTCCTAAGGCAAAGTGATCATGAATGCAGGTATGTTCAAAGGCCACCAAAATGCCAATCTGGTACTTGGACAGTGGATGCTCTTGGCACATGACCGGGACAAGAAGCCTACTCCAGAATTTCACTCCAGTCTGTAACGGACCAAAGGATATCTTTGGAGGTTCAGACCGAGGGATAACTAAAGGCTACGGTATGATCAATAACGGTAGTGTATCCTTTTCGGATGTAGCTTATGTGGAGGGATTGGAACACAATCTCATAAGCATAAGTCAACTGTGCGATAAAGGATATATAGTTGAGTTCCATGCTGACTAGTGCTTGATAAAGTCTGTTAATAATTTTAAAACTATTAATTAATTATTCTCCTAGAACTTAGTACGTGATGCCCCAAATGTCAATCACGTCAAAGAGATACATTGTCATGCATGCATAAAAGGCATGTAAACAAGGGCTACCTTTAAAAGCATAATAGGCAAAAACTCTAATAGGTGTTTGCACCTACTTCACATTGACTTGTTTGGTCCACTGCAAATAAGAAACTTAGGAGGTAAGGATTATACATTAGTTATTGTTGATAACTACTCCCGTTTTGCGTGGGTGTTCTTTCTGAAACACAAGTCAGATACCTTTGATATCTTTACAAATTTTGTTAGGAAGGTCCAGAATTAATACAACTGTTCCGTAGTCAAAATCAGAAGTGAAAATGGAACGGAGTTCAAATCTGGGTCCATGATAGAATTTTGTGAAAGCCTAGGTATCTTTCATGAGTTTTCCTCTCCTTGTACTCCACAGCAAAATGGAGTAGCTGAGAGAAGGAATAGAACACTCATAGAGGCCTGCAGAACCATATTGAGTGATGCTTCACTACCGGAGTACTTCTGGGCTGAAGCCGTCAACACTACATGCAATGTACAAAATCGAGCCATCATAAACAAGAATCTTGATAAGACACCTTATGAACTTCTAAAAGGCAGGAAACTAACAGTTTCATATTTTAGAATTTTTGGCTGTAAATGCTTCATGCTTAACAATGGTAAGTATAATACTATCAAATTTAGTGAGAAAAGTTTTGAAGGTATTTTTGTAGGATATAGTAGCCATAGTAAGGCATACACGATTTTCAATAGAAAAACTCTTGTTGTAGAGGAATCCATACATGTTGTATTTGATGAGACGAGCTTTCTGCAAGGCGAATCGTCTATTGTGCTTGTTGAAGCTGCAGGTACAAGGCTTAAAGAGATCAGCTTGGATGAATCGAGCGAAGGTAACAAAGAATAGTTCATCAAGATAACCTATCCAACCCCTATTAGAGAGGTAGAGGATCAAGATTTAAATATTGTCCAAGTTGATGAAGTCACTCCAGTTGCTGAAGAAGTTCCAGATGCGAGGAATCTAGAGCTCAGACATCTGAAGGATCACCCATTGGACCAGATCATAGGAGATCCCTGGGATGGTGTCAGAACTCGTCGAGGTACAACTAACGAGAATTTATATTTAAGTTTTCTCTCGCAAGTTGAACCAAAGAAGTTTGAGGAAGCAAACTCAGACGCATCATGGATCTTGGCCAAGGAAGAAGAATTGAATCAGTTCAAGCGCTGCAAAGTTTGGACGCTTGTTCCAAGACCCAAAGGTAAGAATGTCATCGGAACGAAATGGGTCTGCAGGAACAAGTTGGACAAGAATGGGATAATCATCAAGAACAAAGTTAGACTCGTCGCCAAAGGATATCGTCAAGAAGAAGGGATCGACTTCGACCAGACATACGCTCTAGTGGCAAGGCTGGAGGGAATCAGACTGTTCCTGACTTATGCTGCACTGAAGGGATTCACTATCTACCAAATGGACGTGAAGTCTGCCTTCCTAAATGGTGACATAAAGGAAGAGGTGTATGTGGAACAGCCCCCAGGTTTCGTTGATCCTAATTTTTCTAAGTATGTTTATTTATTATCAAAAGCGATGTACGATTTGAAACAAGATCCTCGAGCTTGGTACGATACGTTATCTACCTTTCTCCTCGAGAACAAGTTCACAAGGGGAAAGATATATAAGACATTATTTCTTAGGGAAATTAAAGGCAAGATTTTGCTAGTGCAAATCTACGTAAATGACATTATTTTTGGTTCTACAGATGAAAACCTCTGCAAAAAGATTTCTGAACATATGCAAGGGAAGTTTGAAATGAGTAGTATAGGAGAGCTGAAGTATTTCTTAGGACTTCAGGTGAAACAATCTGAAGATGAAATTTTCATCTCTCAGACTAAGTTCAACAAGTAGTTGATTAAGAAATTCAGAATGGAGAGTGCAACCTCTATGAGGACTCTAATGGCCTCATCTATGTCTCTGGACAAGGATGAGAAAGGGAAACCTTTTGATGAAACCAAGTACAGAAACATAGTTGGATCCTTGCTCTACCTTACTGCCAGTAGACAAGACATAATGTTCTCTACATGTGTATGTGCTAGATTCCAAGTGAACTGTAAGGAATCTCACTATGTTGCTGCAAAATGGATTTTGAGATACCTTAAAGGTATACCGAATCTTGGCTTATGGTACCCAAGAAGTAATGACAGCAAACTAATCGGTTTTTCAGATGCAGACTTTGCAGGTAGCAAAGATGACTGGAAAAGCACTTCTGGGACATGCCAATTCCTAGGAAGAAGGCTTATATCATGGAGTAGCAAAAAGCAAAATTTTGTCGTAATCTCAACGCCAGAGTCAGAATACATTTCTGCCAGCAGTTGTTGTGCACAGTTGCTGTGGCTCAAGAATCAGCTAGAAGATTATAATATGAAGGTCAAAGACATTCCATTGTTCTGCGACTCATCCGGCGCAATCGCAATCGCAAACAACCCAATCTCGCACAGCCGGACAATGCACATCGAGATCAGATATCACTTCATTCGCGAGCATGTGGAGAAAGGGGATGTGAATCTGCAGTACTTTCCAACAGATCGGTAAGTTGCAGATATTTTCACGAAGCCGCTGGTCGAGATAAAGTTCAATTTATTCAAATCTGAACTTGGGCTGCTGAACAAAGAAGAATAGACCAAAGTGGAATAGATCAAGGCTCAAGAATCTAGGACTTTTCAAAAAGGTCAGAAATCTCTCAAGAGCAAGCTAGTTCTCGAAAACTCAGCCTACTTCTCCAGAATCAAAGTACTAGTTCTCGAAAACTTACTCAACTTCTCGAGAAGTCCCTTAAGTTCTCAAAAACTAATAACTCTACCTCTCGAGAAGTAATCTGAAAGCTCTCGTGAACTAGGCGCTACTTCTCGAGAAGTCTATTAAGCTCTCGAGAACTATATCTTACTTCTTGAAAAGTATACTGACAGCTCTCGAGAACTATATCATACTTCTCGATAAGTATACTGACAGCTCTCAAAACTAAACCCACTTCTCGAGAAATGTCTGTCCTCTTTTCGACTTATGTTTAATTTCTTCTATTTTCGAAAACCCGTTGATTTCAGTCCTAACCCTAGATTATTTAGACACTTAATTGACATTACTAGGATTATATATATATAAAGTTTTAGAAATCGATACTCAACCGACATTTCAATTTTACTCTTCTCGAAAACTCTTCATCTTCCGCCGACAGAAAGCTTCATTGCAGCCATCGTCTTGCGCTCCGCCCGTCGCCACCGTCAGCATCAATGACGCAGAGTTCGAAGATAGGAGTCGGCAATGAACTTGACGTCGAAGTAATTGCAGACATTTCAGATGATTTCCAGAACTTGATTCTTCTCCTGGACACTGCCAGACTGATGTTTGTTCTCTCAGAACCCTGCAAGATTATTTTTTAAGATGTCGAGGAATTCTTCCGGAATGCCAAGGTGAGGCGAAATGGTATAGTGTTGAAAACTAAAGTCAAAGGGATAAAAATCAAGTTGGATAAAACCAAAGTTTCAAAGCTTCTAAAGATTCCCATTATGGATGAAGAGGATGACCTAACTCTTGAAGATTATGACAGAACTTACTCTTTCTGTGGAGTTTCTTAGGAATTCAACTCTTTAAGGAGAAATCTCTTCAATGATGTAGGAAAACTTCTGGTAGATATAATTGGAAAAATCTTATGGTGCAAAACAGTGTCTATTAGTTTCATAACAAATGATCTATTTGGTGTTATGACAGCTATTATTTGTAGAAAGAAATTTCAATATGGTATGATGGTATTTGAGATGATCAGGGACAACATTCAGGATCCCAAATTTGAAGGATAATCTCTTTATTGCTGCATGAGATTGATCTAGTCACCTTCAAAATTTCCAAAGGCACTCCAGTTCATCACTTGAAGAAGATTTCATTGGCCTCCATTCATAGATGGGAAATCAAGCTTAAGAATTCCAAGCAGTTAACTAAGGAACTTGCAGCTTCTACCTCTGAGGTCAGGACCCCAACTCCCTCCTCTCATCATGTTGCTGAACCTTCTAGTGCAGCAATTGAGGGGGATCCTGCAGCCTCTGTTCCTGCTGTCAGACCTACTCCTTCCTCTCCATCCAGATTACCCATCATAAGTCCTCTTAGAAGCCCAGTGAGATCTCCAATCAGGAGCCCTGTGGCAGATTCTCCAGATGCAACCCTATCAGATGTTACAGGATAGGAAACCCTTAAGGACACAAGTGCATCCATAGACTGCATGATTGAAGAACTCATTTCAGATGAACCACTTCCTCCCCTTCAAAAAGAAACCTCTGAAGAACCATCAAAAGAATCTTGTCCACCACCCTCAACCCAAGCTACTCCACATCCTTCTCCCTCTCCAAGGAAAGCATCTACTCCACTAGAGACCATCCTTCTCACTGAAGAGGATGAGCCAAAAACTAAAGAGGTGGAAGCCCCTCTCAGAAACCTTGACTTCTCCCTCCCAAGATTTGTTGATGAGGAAGCTAATACAGTATCTCACACTATAAGAGCCCAGAACTCTATGGTTATAGTAGAAATTCCTTCATGGAAAGCACCTCCTCCACCTCAGATTGCTACATCTAGTACCCTTCCTACTACCATTGTATCTGCCACTCCTGCTGCTGCTGAAACTATAAGTTCAGATATTTTATCTAAGATTGAAGGTATGTTGGCTGCCCAAAGGCAATATTTTGATGAATCTCTCCAGTCAGTCAAAGATCAGGTCACCTCTCTAGAAAAGGAAATGAGCAGAGGATTTGTAGAGATCCATCACAATATAGATTCTCTTAAAGAGTTGTTCAGAATTGGTGGCAAAGCCATTGACCACACCATTACCAGTATTGGTCAGGTCATAGACCAGTCTGTCACACTGGCAAATAATCAAATTCAGTTGGAAAAGAAAGCTCAAGAACATGTAATGAAGATTTGTGAGGAAGTTGGTACTTTCAAAGAAGACACCAAAGAAAAGCTTTGTGTAGAAATAAGAAAGGGGGAGAGCTTAATGAAATAACAAGTGGAAAAACTTACAGTAGATGAAAAATCTCTCTTGAATGAAAAAATGACTGAGATAAATAAGATTGTTTTAGAACAAATCCAATCAGTGAAATTCCACACCTATGACACTGTAGTCTGGATGCACAATCAGATATTCCCTGACTTTCAAGCTGATCCTAATGTGATTACACATCATCTAATCCCCCTTGCTGAAGGTCCATCCACCTAGATGCCTCAACCTCAGATGCCTACCTTCTCTCCTAGGCCAGAAGATCGGAATCTTCCTCCTGCTTCCTATGACAAGGTTTGGGATGAAATTATTCCTAGGGATTTTACCAGTGATTCAGACCTCTAAGAAGTTAAAGTATGGAGAAGGTCCATCTACAAGCAAGTCTGTTCCCCAGCCAGATGCAGAGAAAAGGAAAGCAAAGGAGTTTGCTGAAGTTTGGATCCCCACTTCTAAAAGCTTAATTCTTGATAATCATAAATTGATGATGGACTACAATGAGAACAGAAATATCCACTACAGCTAATCTGAGTGGGAGTTTTATGAGAAGTCCATGACCAAGAGAAGGATATATGATAGAGAATTTGGAAGGAATAATCCCAAAGCTCCTCCTAAGCCTCCTAGGTACTACCCTAAACCCTTCAGCTATTAAAGGAGACAGCAAGAGAAGCAGGATAGACAACATCAAAGCAAAGAATGAACTCTTGTTGATTTGTTTTTGAGAATTTGATGAAATGATTGTTGATTAGAAATCTAAAACATTACATATATACAATCTCTAGTTTTGCCTAATTATGTCTTTATTTAATCTGTTATTTCATTTAGATTTAGTTTTTCATTTCCTGTTCTTTCTTAATTGTCATAATTCACCTTAGTGTAGAGGGTTCTAACTTCTAAAAAAAGGGGGAGATTGTTGGGTATATCATCCACAATAACCCATATTTGCATGAAGTCACCCTTGAACAAAGATGAATTAAGTTGTATTTGATATCCTTGTTTTAGCTGTGTGTTTGCAGATTACAATTGCTAAGTATAGACCAATGTTAGTCTACAGTGGTTCATGAACATAGGACCATATAGTGTAATCCATCACTGTATGACCCAAGGTGTTGACTTATGTGTAGCCTCGTTATTGGGATACACTTCATATTCAAACCTTGGATCATGGAATGAAGATTGGACTGTTGAAGAGAAGAGAAAGATTTCTTCTAAAGTTCTGGAAATTCTCTAAGTCCACTTCTCGAGAAGTCCTCTTAGTTCTCGAGAAGTCCATAGAGTTCTCGAGAAGCTTAGCCACTTAGTTCTCGAAAAGTTTTTAGAGTTCCCGAGAAGTCCCAGCTTTTTTTTCTCGAGAAGACAAGACAAGTTCAAGAATTTTTTCTATGTTAGAGTTCTCGAGAAGTCTTCTTAGTTCTCGGGAAGTCTTCTTTGTTCTCGAAAAGTCTTGGCCAGTTCTCGGGAGGTCTCAATTATTGTTCTCGAGAAGTCTATCTTATTCTCGAGAAGCTTGGCTTAAGTTCTCGAGAACTGCCAGCCCTATTTCTCGAATAGTCAAAGTTTTCTCAGAAATCTCTTTAAGTGTTAGTTCTCGAGAAGTCTCCATAGTTCTCGAGAAGTCAATTAGTTCTCGAGAACTAAGCCTTTTTGTTCTCGAGAAGTCCAGAAATATTCTAAGCAGTATAGTTCTCGAGAAGTCTTGATAGCTCTCGAGAACTCAATTTCTAGTTCTCGAGAACTAAAGGTACTTCTCGAGAACTATAAGTTATTTTTTCAGAAAATTTATGTTAAGTCCAGATCGGGCGAGAATTTCAAATGACTTGACGTGAATTGTCCAAGTGTCGTCATTAATGTCTTTTCTAGCCGTTAAGGGTAATCCTATATAAACTCTTTTGGTGAAGACAAAACCCTAAAAAATACAAGGAGCGGAAATCCGTACATTCTAAATTTCTGGATCGGCTTTCTCTTTCCAAAAGAATAAGTTCTGAAGCCGCCGCCGCCTCCGCTCATCGAGTAGATCGATCTTTCTGCTTTCGATCTAATAAGACATGCTATTCAAGGGATCGTCATCTTTCCTTGATCGAGTAGTTCAAAGCTTTCTCAGGTAAGATCGTCAAGTCTTCTTCAACCATTTCTGAAAGAGCCACAATTTAAAGAAGAAGACCTAGTGCTGAATATTTCCAAATCTGAGAGAATTTTTTGTTTGTATTTTCAAACCCTTATTGTTATCTTATAGCATTTTATTCTCCGAGTGTAGGAGCGTTGTTCTCCGAGTTGTAGGAAGTTTTGTTTATCTTCTGAGTGTAGATCCATTTGGATCGAATTTGTAGGAACTTTGTTCCAAGGCGTAGGATTGTTTTCAATCCGAGCTAGTGGAGTAGCCGAGTCTAGTTATTTTCTAGATCGGTGAGGTAAAGTTGACGTACCCAAGATTGGGGAACCACTATAAATCTTCTTGTCTTTCTGTGATTGCTTTATTTCTTGTTCTAGTTCGTTAAAATTTTTATTCCGCAAATAGACGCACGATTCACTTATTCATCCCCTCTAGGTGATTTAGGTTTACAACTTTACACTTTCAGAATGGTTAAAGTCCGATAGGATAACTACGGACGTGAGGAGCTTTCTTCGGAGCGAGAGCAGAATATGTTGGAAGCATACCCCGAATTATTTCATGCAGGTAATATTTAAATTGTTTTTTGTACCTTTACATAATTTTGTGGACGAAATTCTTTAAGGGGGGGGGGGAGATTTATAACGCCCCAAAACTTAAAAGTGAAACGGGCGGGGTCATTATATTTTGGTCAGCCTTAGCTGACCATTGCTTTGTTTGCCACCGTGCGGTGGAATGTTGCTTGCAGGTGCTGCAGAACCAAGCACCAAATAGCGGGCTGAAGCCCAAGTTGCTGAGCTAGCCCTCGAAGGCCAAAGAGAACTGTTGTTTTACTTTTGTCATGTGTGGCCAGCCTGTGAGCCGATGTATGTAAAACATTATGTTGTCAAGTAAACAATTGTAAGGGCATAAGGAAAAATACTCTTTTGTGTATTTGTTGTATTTCATTCCTGTGGTGTATAGTGGACATTCATGCCATTGTTGTGCAAGTTTTGGGTTCTCTTAAACCGTTTAAAAGCTTCCGCTAGAATGCTCTATGTTAGGGCGAGTAGTTAAGTATTTTTGATATTCTTATGTAACCCTTCCGACCTTCCGTGGTATATGACGTCGGGTTCCAGCTGAACCTTCTGTTATATGTCATACGACGGATGGGGGTGTTACACAGTGCCAAAGTTTTTGAACATCTATAATTATATAACACGAAATTTCATTTTGAAGTAAAGTTCCCTAATTAATCCTTAATTAATTCAGAGGGGATAAATGTTCCTAAAAACTCCAGTAAAATTATCTAGGGCTTATTACAACCCTATGAAGTAGTCTACCAATATTCATGTTAATACAAGGACATTTGACCACATGTCCTTCTTAATACTCAAAGGGCAACCCTAGGGTTTGTACTTGGGTTTGTGGGCATATCCACCCCAACCCACCCTAAACTACTTGTGAGGGGTTTATATGTGACTACAAGTTAGTGACCAAAGTTTCAACACATTTGGATGAGGAATGGTCACTCACTCCACCAAGTGCACTTTTGACCTATTTTTCCCCTTATAGAGCCAAACATTGGTCATGCAAATAGCTAATCAAATCAAACCCAAATGCGCTGAAATTTTTATCAGTGACCTATCATTACCATAAGAATCACCCACCAAACTTTTGGAGATTTGTGATGTCATAGGCCCTCAAATTAATCCATACCTATTTTATTAAATTTTTACCAAACCTATAGAAAAATTTTCTCCAAAAAATACAATTTTTGGATATGTTATAGGTATGGGTAAGGCGGACTTCCAGTCCAAATTTCATGTTATTTGGACAATTGGTTTAGTTGGGGAACCCAATTTTGTGTCTGACTAGCCCTATGTATAGACTGCACCATTTTGTGTGTTGTGGTTAGACCACAGACTCAAATGGTTTGAAATTAATTTTAAAATAAAGTAGATCTCAAGGGATACAACTTTCATATTGGCCACTTTTCAAGGTTTAGCCCCTAAGGGCCTTATTTTTCTGTTTCAAAATGAGTATAGTAAATGCATAAATAATACTAATAAAAATTATTATTATTGATTTTTTTTTAAAGCAATCAGATCAACAGCGTGGGGATCGTCTTCTACCTACAACCCATGGCCATCATTGACTGAAGCTGAAGCCACTTCTAAGTCATTTTGTCGGCGATCCAGTCCCCTCACCAGCCGGCCAACACCACCACCTCCGTTGACGTGGTGGCTATCGCCGGAAGACGGCACAGTCGCTGGATGGGTGGTTTCTGGCGTACCCAAATAGTATAAAAACCATGATTTTTCATGGAATTCGAAAAATGGAAATCAGCCCAATTGAGCTCGATTTCAAATCATGTTGATCTATGAAGCTATCATAAGGGGAGAGGAGGACAAGTGGACCTGCAACCGGGCTTGCCGATGTGTTTGGTGGTGGTGCGCCATGGCCGACGAGATCTACATATTTCCACCTCACAATTTCTATCCTTGGGCAAATGCATCGATGTAAAGTCCTAAACCCACTGCTTATGATGTTCTGAAGATGATAAAGGGGTCAGTTGAGGTAGGGGAAGGGGCATGGCTTGAATTCCCATTTTCACCATTAATGGTGAATTTTGGGTAACAGATTTCTCAATGAATTCAGCCCCATAGTGATCTGAAAAATCCTAGAAACTCGTCCCCTACTCCTGAGGAGTAGAATCCAGCCATCAATGGGGAGATTTGTGGGGGTTTCACCTTCCATGTCATTATTGACCCCTCATTCTCTCTCTTCGTAATTGAAGAAAATCTATTTCAGCTACTTTGGTGGTTGTCCATAGCTGTCAATCTTCTCCTAACTTACATGGGAGGAGGGACCTTGCCATGGGAGGAGGATTGAGGAGTCCCTTGGCCTTCCTTAGACATTAAAGCTCACTTTCTCCCTCTAAAAATTGGGGGAACTCTCATTTTTTCTCTCCTAGTCAGCATGGACAAATTTTGATGATCATTTCAGCCAAAAAGTACCCCATTAACCCATATGAATAACTAAAATATTGTTAGCCCAAGTGGATTGTGTTTGAGCTTGAGTTAGCCTATTTGAGTTATATTGACCTTTTATGGGTTAGCCCAACCCTAGGCCACCTTTGGTGACCTAATTGACACTAATGGGTGGTTAGTGACCCTTTGGCCTCCCCTAAGGGCTAGGAATGTCTGGGTAGGGTTAATTGGGCACATTAGAGGCCAATTGCGCTTAATTTGGCCGCCTTGCCCAATTTAGGGCTAATGTTGACTAGGGTCAATTTGACCTTCTAGGTTGACCCCAAGGGTTGTTAGAGATCCATTGGCCTCTCCTAGGTCTAGGGAGACTTGTGTAGGGATGGGTTGGCACCTTGGATGTCACTTGACCCTTAATTAGGGCACTTTGACCATTTTAGGTTTAGGGTTGACTTTGGTTAACTTGACCTCTTTGGTTGACCCCAATGGGTCCTTAGTGACCCTATGGACCTCCTAAAGGGCTATGGGTGTTGTGGTGGGGTCCTGAAGTCTATTTGAAGCCCTAAAGTCAAACACTAGGGGTGATACTTTTAAATGAGCTATTTGTAGACCAAGGTGATTTCCCCCTTCATGCCTTTGTTCAATTGGTCATACTGGGGATTCCTAGGGTTTTGTGATGACCTAGTCAAGACAAAACCATCCTTAGGGGTCTTGCTGTTTGAGGGATGTTATAAATCCCAATAAACAAAGAAAATAATTACGTCCCCGAAATTCAGGTTGGGCTGGCGGGGTTTCTACTAAAGGGAACTAAACATTACATCCCTCAAGTATTGAAGTTATACCTAACGCAAGGAGCTCCAGGTATTTTTGCTACATCAGATCTAGGAGCTCCCAGGTATGTTCCTCCTGTGCATGAATTGCCCACATGATCTTGACCACCGGAACATTCTTGCACCGCAAGACTCACACTGCTGTATCATCAATCCTTATCGTCTCTAAGTGGACCGATCCATCAGCAGTTGTCGAGCCATCTATACTAGAAACCTGCTACTCCGGCCGATTAACCTCACCACGCATCACAGAATCCTTAACATCTTTCTTTATTTCGTGGAAATACACCTTCTAATAAAAACAAATTTCTTTCGGTAATTGAGTTCTCGTTGTGAGTGTAAACGTGTCTATACACTTCCTTTATACGATCAGGTTCTTATTCCTTTGAGTACGCCCGAGTAATCAATCAACTCAATTTTACGATTTATCAAATCTTATCAATTGATGGGAATGATCACTTCATCAAATGACCCATCATCCTTATAATTTTAGAGGGTGTACTCGTGATTCTTTGGATATTATCATTAATACCCATTAATTTTTATGTCATTTTGCCATAATTACACTTGATAATCAAAATCCATTTTCTATAATCATGAGTCTTGCTAACCGTGACAATGTCATCAGACATATATATTCTGGTCCTTGATGCTATCCGAGTCAAGTTTGCAGAGTCGTACCTAAGGTATGCGTCTTTGAAATATTGTTTGTTAATTTCTTTCAAATTTCCTAGTGTTATCATACTTCCGATGTTAAAACATAGCGATTTAGTATTATCTTCCCAAATATCCTTAACCTTGATACCTATCAAAAAATTCACATGGTATCTTATATTGGTTAAGTCGCGTAATTACTCTTCCTTATTACCATGACATCGCCCGAGTAACGTCGAATAGATTAAATTAAATCCCACTATGTTTGTGACACAACATCTCCTAAATTAGGTCAAATGTAACCCATGTCAATAACTAATTTGCCCAATAAATAAAAGACAACCTCCAAAAAATAAAGGATAATCTCCTACCTACCTTGGGCTATGTATCTTTGATATTACCATGTTATATTCGAGCTAGATATGCACACCATCCTTAGGGCATTCATCTTAGACTTGGGGTTCCCTCCTATAACTTTTGTGACATACCCCATACTTTACACTCTCTAGGTTAACATTTATGACAACATTCTCAAAGTCAACATGTGACTTTATCCCAAATTGGTCTCTTCTAAACCTGAATTCTTATTTGAACCTTATTATTTGGTATGATGGTTATCTCATCCTAATCATGTCATCGATATGAGGGTTGAGTATATTGGTCCCCTACTATTCCGCTAATGGTTCATAGGCATCAATTCTCCTTAATTTGGTCCTATTAGTTTAGGTAACAGGTGATAGTACTACTTGATGAGTAAAGTAGGGACATCAGAGTTTAAGACTTAAGTACCTTCTCTCACGTTAGCCTCTTCCTCTAGTCATTTCGGGTATCCTTGTACCATAATTGAATTATACCTAAAGTCAATTTTGTCCAAGATACAATAAGAATAATCTTGGTGAGTCAAGTTTCCTAGTTGGGTTGGCCTAACTCATTGATTTATGGACTATATATTGGGATGTTTACACAAGGGCACACCACAGCTTCCGCTGCTTAGTTTGTCCCCAAACTAATGCTCGCGCGGGGTGACCTAGTGTTTTTTGGACTTCTCTTCGGATCGAGGTTACCTCTGATACCAGTTTGTAAGACCCCCTTTTTTTGCTACACAACCGGGTCTTACGCCCAGAATCTCTGTTTTGTGGTGACACCAACACTCGGGGTAGTCCTCACCACAAAATGCAGATTCTGTCGGTATTAGTGATCACCAAAGAAGTAGAAATATCAACTGAGATAAATATAATAATGTTCACAAAAGTGACATATATATATATATATAGTTGAACATGAAGATCACAGCAAAGTCCGCAATAAGTACAAAGTATGAAAGAGAGTAGAAGAATAAGCATAAGCCCGATACACGTATAATACAAATGATCTCTCTCACACAACTCACAAAATCTAAGCGAAAGCAACCAGAAATCCATCCACGACCTGTCATCGTGTAGTAGTGGTAGTGCGCAACAACTGCTCCTTATGTCTTGCCTCCTTGTCCTGTTGGTGTTGAAGCTCTTGCTTCTCGATCCCCTAAAATTATGTGGTCCAACGATTGTTAGTCAAAAGACTAAGCCACTATCGTCCTCGCCTCACCATCACTACTCCTAGGCACAGTGTGGGGAGGATGAAAGCAGAGGACAACAAAGTAGATTGGAACAAGCAGGTGACAACTACCCTAGCAGGTGTATGTATAAAAGAACTTTAACAAGTAAGCAGTAATATAAACAAGTAAAGTAGAGCAGTAAGTACATGTAAAGTAAACTATGGATTAAGTAACCTTAACTTATATGAATGCCCATATAAACTTATAAGTTAAGGGGTCTTTTTCAAGGCTCTAATCGTATAAACTATCCCATAATAGTCTATAAGGTGGGGTGTCAGGTTATATGCAGGTATGTGAGTAGTGATTTGTTATGCCATGATTCATGCAAGTGCAACACAAACACACGACTCTATGCACACAGACCTTTAGTTCCCCCATTTTGGAAGCTAGCTTCACCCCCAAGAGCCTTCGTAGTGCTAATAGAGATAGTGGGTTGGGCCACCCCACTCCTACGCAGGTAACCGTACTACCAGGCCTACCCCTTACGTACGCCTATGAAGGAAACACTAGAGTCACCACGTACTATGCTGACCAATCGCTAGTATTTTCCTTGGCTAAGTGAGAACCACACTTGCCGAGTCAATGTATCGATGTCGGTGCATTTGACAGTCTAATACTGAAGACAAACCACCTTTTATGTGCATACAACCATGAATTTCTGAACCATCGGCTCTCTAGATTAACTTGCCTGTCACAGCAACCTTCTGAGCCTTCGGCTAACGAGGCTAACTTGCCCATTTCGACAACCATCGAGCCTACCGCTCGGATAACTCAACCAATCTAACCTCCCGAGTCATCGGGGTGAGTGAAGGTGAATCCCTAGTTTTACTAATTGTTTTTGAACCATTTAGTCCTACAGTTTAAGGTTAACCTTGGACTGTACAGGGAATTCCCAACGAAGGGCTCTCGAGGGCACTAGGAACTATGATGGGCTGAAGCCCAAAGCTCCTTTTCGCAAGGTACTTATTATTGTTGGTATCTACCCATATCCAATCCTATTTAATGTTATACTAAATCTAACCCTAGTTTATTTTGAATATCTCTCTCTACAGGAAGAACGATCTTTTGTCGATCTCGAGCACCACTTAATACTAGTCAACCTGGATCTCACAACTTGCCTTCCATTAAATACTTATTCATTTTCAACAAGACTAGGTGCTTCAACTACCCCTTTATCCCATACCGAAGTTCACATGATTCCTTAGTTCTAAAGTTTTACTGTGTGCAGACCTAATGGACTATATGATGTGTAAGAATGGTGACCCCTCAAATTATTCATCCAAATGTCCTAAGATTTTTACTGGGGGTAAATCATTTTATTTTAAGATTAAATCAGGAAGATAATATTTTTCCTAATTTATTTGGAATTTATTCAATTTTCTGCAATATCAAGCCAACTATGTTTTTGAACACCAAGTACAATCTTCTGACATGATATGGTCTTAATAAAATTATGGCAAGTGTATATCATCAAAATAACAGTAAATATCGAAACTTACAATTTTCAAAAAAGGTTTTGATCTCCAAATAAATTATTGATTAATTATCCACAAGCATATGATAAAGTAGTGAATATTAGAAACAATCATCCAAAAATTATGGCAAAAATACCAGATGTTAAAAGTGACATGAAAAGTCTTCTGACCTAAAATTAAAATCTCTTAAGTCCATTTGGTCACTTAAACAAATTACTTAAAGATATTCAACATAGGGCTCTTTTTGAATGATCCTAAATGAAATATCTTCGAATAATTTTCTAAAAATTCGCAGAACATTATAAGGCCCTAACATGTCCACTAACAAAATTTAATAATTTTCTAGAGAGTAACAAATCCATAATTAATTTTCTTGAAATTATAGTAAATGTTGGGGTTGTGAATAAAGTACCAAATATATATTTCCAAAATTCAAAACAAAATTATCAGAGAATAATAACATCAATATAAGCACACTTCCAAAGTTTCATGAACATCCAAGATTATATAACATGAAATTTCATTTTGAAGTAAAGTTCCCTAATAAATCCTTAATTAATTCAGAGGGGATAAATGTTCCGAAAGACTCCAGTAAAATTATCGAGGGCTTATCACAACCCTATGAAGTTGTCTACCAATATTCAAGTTAATCCAAGGACATATGACCACATGTCCTTCACTCAAAGGGCAACCCTAGGGTTTGCACGAGGGTTTGTGGGCATATCAACCCCTACCCACCCTAAACCACTTGTGAGGAGGTTATATGTGACTAAAAGTCATTGGCCAAAGTTTCACCACATTTGGATGAGGAATGGTCACTCACTCCACCAAATGCACTTTAGACCTAATTTTTTTCCCTTATAGGGCCAAACTTTGGTCACACCAATACCTAATCAAATCAACACAAAATATGCTGAAATGTTTTCCAGTGACCTATAATGACCCTAAGAATCATCCACCAAAATTTTGGTGATTTTTGAGGTCATTAGACCCTCTAATTAATTCATACCTATTTTATTAAATTTTTACCAAAACTATTGAAAAATGTTCTCCACAAATTCCCATTTTTTGATATCTTATAGGTATGGGTATGTCAGACTCCCAGCCCAAATTTCAAGTCATTTTGACAAGTGGTTTAGTAGGAGCACACAATTTAGTCTTTAACTAGCCCTATGTATAGATTGCACCATTTTGATTGATGTGGTAAGACCACTGACCCAAATGGGTTGAAACAAATTTTAAAATAAATTAAACCTAAAGGTATACTACTTTTATATTGGCCACTTTTCAAGGTTCAGCCCGTAAGGGACTTATTTTTCGGTTTCAAAATGAGTACAGTAAAGGGATAAATAATACTATTAACAATAATTATTATAACTTTTATAAAAGCAATCAGATGAATGACGTGGAGATCATCTTCTACCTCCTGCCCATGGCCATGATTGATCGAACCTGGAGCCACTTCCAATTCATTTTGTCGGTGATCCAGTCCCCTCCCCGACCGGCCACCAACACCTCCGTTGAGGTGGTGGCTATTGCCGGAATGCGGCACGGCCTCCGGAGGGGCTGTTTCCGGCAAACCCGAATAGAATAAAAACCATGATTTTTCATGTAATTCAAAAATGGAAATCAGCCCAATTGAGGTCGATTTAAAATCCTATTGATCTATGAAGCTAGCACATGGGGAGAGGAGGAGAAGTAGAACTGCAACCGGGCTTGCCGAAGTGTTTGGTGGTGGTGCTACATCTTCGACAAGCTCTACAAATTTCCACCTCCCAATCTGTATCCTTGGGCAAATGCAACGATGTATAGGCATAAACCCACTGCTTATGATGCTCTAAAGATGATAAAGGGGTCAATTGTGGTAGGGGAAGGGGCATGGATTGAATTCCCATTTTCACCATTAATGGTGAATTTTGGGTAACTGAATTCTCAATGAATTAAGCCCCTTGGTGATCTGAAAAATGGTGGAAACTCCTCCCCTAGTCCTGAGGAGTTGAATCCAGCCATCAATCCTAAGATTTATGGGGGATTCACCTTCCATTCCATTATTGACCCCTATTTCTCTCTCTCTTCCTAATTAAAGAAAATTGATTTCAAACACTTTGGTGGCTGGCCATGGCTGCCAATCTTCTCCTAACTGACCAGAGAGGAGGGACCATGCCATGGGAGGAGGATTGAGGAGGCCCTTGGCCTTCCATAGCCATTAAAGCTCACTTTCTCTCTCTATAAATTAAGGAATTCGCATTCTCTCTCTCCTTGTTACCATGGCCGAATTTTGATGATCATTTCAACAAAAAAGAACCCCATTAACCCATATGAATTTTTAAAATGAGGTTAGCCCAAGTGGATTTATGTTTGAGCTAGAGTTAGCCTATTTGTGTTATATTGACCAATTATGGGTTAGCCCAACCCAAGGCCACCTTGGGTGACCTAATTGACCCTAATAGGTGGTTAGTCACCCTTTGGCCTCCCCTAAGGGCTAGGAAGGTTTAAGTAGGGTCAATTTGGCACATAAGAGGCTAATTGACCTTAATTAGGGCACCTTGCCAAATTTAGGGCTAGGGTGGACTTGGGTCAATTTGACCTTCTAGGTTGACCCCAATTGGTCCTTAGTGATTCATTGGCCTCTCCTAGGTCAAGGTATACTTGGGTAGGATTGGGTTTGCACCTTGGAGGTCACTTGACCCTTAATTAGGCCACTTTGAGCATTTTATGGTTAGGGTTGACTTTGGCAACTTTACCTCTTTCGTTGACCCCAATGGGTCCTTAGTGACCCTATGGACCTCCTAAAGGGCTATTGGTGTTGTGGTGGGTTCCTGAAGTCAAGTTAAAGCCCTAAAGTCAAACCCTAGGGGTGATATTTTAAAATGAGCTATTTGCAGACCAAGGTGATTTCCCCCTTCATGTCCTGGTTCAATTGGTCCTCTTTGGCTTTCTAGGGTTTTGTTATGACCTAGTCATGACAAAACCACCCTTAGGGGTCTAGCTATTTGAGGGATGTTACATTTTCCCTATTAGTCGAGTATCACTCGACGCCTGTTGCTAGTACACCCCGAGCTTGAGTTAGCTTTCTTGACTCAAAATGCGTGTGAGAGGTCTAACACGAAATGGGACGTTACAAATCCTTTAAAAAAATAAAATATTTCGTCCCGGAAGTCAGGCTAAGACTTTGGGGGTGATAAAGCATGGAAATATAGTACGCTTTAATTTTACCTTGGGGGAATAACTCCGGGTAGCGCTTCTGCATCAAGTCCACTGACTCCAAGTATATTCTTCCTTCCCATGGTTGGACCATATGACCTTCACTAAAGGTACACTTTTAGGATGAAAGTTCCTCGTCTCAACGTCCACTATTCGCACTATCTCTAGTCGAACAGATCTATCAATTGTCACTTCTCCATCTGTGGTGTAAACATGTTTATCGGGCTGTAATACTGCCTTTCGAAGCAACGACACATGGAAGACGTCATGCAAAGTTTCTAGTTCTAGTGGTATCTCCAACTGATAGGCCAAAGGTCCAATTCTTTCCAATAGAGCATAGGGCCCACATATCTCGGGCTGAGCTTCTTCATACCATGCACTCGTGACACTCAATGCATCAGCCTGATCTTCAAGAATACTTTGTTTCCCACTGGAAATTTCACCATCAGATGTTTCTTATAATGGTATTTTGCCAGCCAAATTTGAGCCTTAAGCATCTGGTCTCGTATCAATCTAACAACAGCATTGGTATCATCAATATATTAGATTCCCAAAATCTTTAGATTCTCATCCTACACCCATGACAATGGAGTTCTACACCTCCTCCCCCAAAGTGCTTTGTGGGGTTGCATCTAGATGCTAGTTTGAAAACTTTTGTTGTATGAAAATTCCACTAGTGACAAGAGCCTTTCCCATGGCTATCCTATATCCAGTACACATAATCTCAACAGATCCTCAATATTTCTGATGGTCCTCTCAGACTGACCATCCGTCTGAGGATGAAAAGCTATGCTAAAGGCAAGGAGAGAACGTAAGTACGCTTGAACAACCTTCCACAACTTGGAGGTAAAGCGACCATCGCGGTCGGAGACTTTCATCTTAGACACCCCATGGTACCGTAAAAACTCCTCCACAAAGAGACGCTCTAAAACATCTACATGTGACTCCTTCTTCATTAGTATACACAAATTAAATCATTCACAAAGTGCGAGGGAGGCAACCCGTGGACAAAGTCCATGGAGATATCCTCAAACTTCAGCTCGAGGGTGGGCAACGACTGTAATAATCCTCTAGGGCTCTTACACTCTAGCTTCGTCTTCTGGCAAGCCTCAAGGGATGTAACATTGTCCTTAACAACACTCTTTCTTTCCCGGACAGATCATGGTCTTTTGTAAGTCACTATACATCTTGGAGATCCCGGGATGCATCAAATACTTGGAATAATGTGCCTCTCTCAAGTTGTCTTCCCAGATTCCTCCACCTTTGGGAATGTAGTGCCTACCATGGAAATGAAAGAGGCAGTCCTTCATTGTATACTCTTTAGTAGATCCATCTTCAATAGATTTAATCACAAGGGCCAGAGCAAAATCCATCCCATGCTCCACCCGAATTCGATCTTGAATGTCACAAACTATGCTAATGGTAGCTAGATATTTTGTATAGGTATCAGAATCATCCATACACACCATTATGGTCTCCATCTCCTCGAGCAGTCGAGCTAATTTCATACTCATGAGAGCGCTGAGTTGTCAACCTAAATCACCTAGAGGGGGGTGAATAGGTGAATTTCGTGTCAAATGCGGAATAAAAAATATAACACAGCACAGATCCGTAATCAAGCAATCACACAGACGACAAGAGATTTATAGTGGTTCCCCAATCTTGGGTACGTCCACTTTTCTCACTGATCTAGCAAATCACTAGACTCGGCTACTCCACTATCTCGGATTGCAAAAACAATCCTACACCTCGGAACCACGTTCCTACAAAAACTCGATCCCAAACTGATCTACACTCGGAAGATAGTACTTCCTACCACTCGGAGAAAGATCTCCTACAAAGAAATTTGTTAAAATAAAATTTACAACAAGAATATCACAGATCTGGATCTTTGACGTAATCTTCTTCTTGAGAGCTTTTCAGCTTGAACAGAAACAGTTGAAGAAGACTTGACTGAGATCCACGATTCTGAGATCTGGAATCACCACGATCAAGAAAGTAAATCAGAGACGATGAAGCACGGAGAGATCGGATGATTCTTCTTGAGTCTGGATCGCTAGAGAAACTGAGATCAATAGCAGTGACGTGAGAACGACGATCCAGAGCTTGTCCCGAAAACGGTAATGGCGGCGGATTAGAAAATTAGGGTTTTCGGGATTTTCTCTTTCTTAAAAGATAATCTCTGTAAACACGTTTTTATTCAAATCTGAAAGGACCTATTTATAGGCTAACTCCAACGGTCAAATCGTAATTAAGATTGACACGTGGACCAATCAGAAAAAGATTAATTTCAAATCTCCGTCAATTCTGGACTTAACAATTTCTGGAATTCTGAGCCGACATACTCGGGTTAGATAAGATACTCGAGTATAAAGGTCTGCTACTCGAGTAGATAAGAGAAACATGTACTCGGGTAAAAGAAATGACTACTCGAGTGCCTTGGAAGAACTACCCGAGTTACTCTAGACAGATTACTCGAGTAAGTAGAAACATCTACTCGAGTACTAATCCAAACTACTCGAGTATAAGAAAAGTCTACTCGAGTGCTAATCCAGTCTACTCGAGTATAAGAAGGATCTACTCGAGTGTTAAGCCACTTACTCAAGTATATGAGCGAAGTTACTCAAGTATGTGGACTTAGAAATATTTAGACTGAATAGCTAGCCCTACTCGAGTATAACTAAGAGACTACTCGAGTATGACTAAGACTCTACTCGAGTACACAAACACCTACTCGAGTAAGGAAAAGAGGTACTCGAGTATATGAATAGATTTACTCGAGTATATGGACTTAGAAACTTTCTAAGATGAGAAGTCCAGATCAACTCGAGTACGATCAGAACACTTACTCGAGTAACTTGAGAACTACTCGAGTATGTAATCCAATCTACTCGAGTACTAAGTCACTTACTCGAGTATATAGAAGATACTACTCGAGTATGTAGACTTAGAAAAAATTTCTTCTGAGAAAGTCTTCAATACTCCAGAGTCCAGTAGTCCAAGTGCATGGAAACAAAGTGTACCCCAATAGAGAGGCTATACATGAGTCAACACCTTGGATCACACAATGAGGAATTACATTGTATGGTCCTGTGTTTGATGACCCACTATAGACTGACATTGGTTTACACTTGGCAATAGAGTCCTGCATGCACAACTTAAACACAACATCAAATACAACTTAATTCATCTTTGTTTCAGGTCTGACTTCCCACAAATCTGGGGTATTGTGAAGACAATTCCCAACAATCTCCCTTATTTGTAGAAGTCAGCACCCTTTGCACTAAGATGAATTTCTAGAAAAGAAATGATCATTTATAACAACAAGCGATAGAAAATGACTAAAACAGAGAATAATAGCAAGTAAGGGAACCATAATCAGAATTAGATATATTAAATAGAAAGATTTTCCAGTTCCACAAAACACTTTCAGGGGTAACTTTCTCTGTGAAGTTTAGCTTTCTTCAGCTCTTGCCTTTCCAAATAACTGAAGGGTTTAGGAAAATAAGTCTTTGGCCTTGGAGGAGCTGTTGGATTGTTGAATCCCCATTGCCTGTCATGTAATCTAATCTTGATTTGAGATGCATCATAGGCTTTCCATTCTGAGTAGCTGTAGAATTTGTCTTTATTTTCCCCAAAATCAGTTACCAGCTTTAGAGTGTCAAAGATTAAAGATTTGGAGGTTGGACTCCAAACTTCTGAATGTACTGACTCTGATCTGCCCTCTGAAGCTTGAGCTTGCTCTCTCTTAGGTGCAGAACGGCTAGCAGAAGCGCCGTCACCATATTTTCTTTTCTTGTTGGGGCCACCCTAATCAGCAAGACTTCTAGAGGAGGAAGTACCTCAATCAAAGTGCCCTTGAGAGCTGGCAGGGACATCCTCTTTCCACACATCAGAATATAAAAGAGGAGGCTCAGACATCTCTCCAGCAGGTCTGGGAGAGAAGGTTGGCACTGCCTCTGGAATGGTAGCATGAACCTGGGCATCAGATGGAGGATGTTCCTCAAGAGGATCTAAGCTTTTTGGAATGATGGAGGGGTCGAGATGGAATTCTAGAAAATTCTGATTATGTACCCAAACTGCAGTGTCATAAATGTAGAATTTGACAGACTGTAGCTGTGCTAGAATATCTGCTTTCATGGTGTTAACTAATCCATCCAGGGTCTCTTTAGACTTGGTAGAGATTTCAACAGAAATTTTCTCAACTTGTTCTTTCACAATTTTCTCCCCCTTGCTGATTTCTACAGATAGCTTTTCAATAGCTTCATCTCTGAATGTGCCTACTTCTTCACAAACTTTCATCACATTGGCTTCATCTCTTTGTTCTAGCAGAATCTGGTTATGTGCCACTATTTCAGATTGGTTTCTGACTTCACCCAAGCTGGTGATGGTGTGATCTATCGCTTTTCCACTTATTTTGAAGAGTTGTTTAAGTTCGTCAGTGTTGGCTTGAATTTCTGCAAAGCCTCTGCTCATCTCAGTTTCAAGAGCAGAGACCTTGTTGTTAACTGATTTCAGAGACTCATCAACGTAATGTCTCTGTTCTTGGAGCATCTTCTCAATCTTACTGATGATGTCTGAGGAGCTGAGGGAAGCAGAAGATGGAGCACTGGCAGAAGTAGAGACCTGAGGGAGCTGAGAGACTGAGGGAGTCCAAGGAGGGATTTCTTTCACAACCACTGAGCTAGCAGTTCTCTTAGTGTGAGTGATTTCTACTGAATCCAGGGGATCTGTGAAGGAGGGGAGAGTGAAGGCTAATGTCCTTAGAGGAGGTTCAACAGGTTCTGGGGATAATTCCTCTTCATCGGACAGGATGATACTATCATGCTATTCTGCTTCTTCAATGGGAGACTGAGCTGAGGATGGAGAGGGTTCCTTGAGAGGGATCTGTTCATCTTGAACCTGAACCTCAGGAGTACTAACAACTGGATCTGCAGGAGGTAGGGGACTGTCTGACCTTAGTTCTTCAATGAGCTTATCAATCTCTGCAGCTGTGGACAGAAGGTCTTGCTGAACTTGAATATCTTCTGGAGGAGGAGGAGGAGAAGGAGCTCTGACTGTCTGGGAGGGAAGCTCTGTCAACAGAATCTGAGAGCTAGATGAGGCAGGCTCCCCCTCAACAACTGTACCCAGGGTGTCAGTAGCTTGATGTAGAGGAGGAGATGGAGTCCTGTCATCAACAACATGCTGTGGGCTGGCGACATCTTCATCTATAATGACTTTGGAGCCTTGGGCAGTGTTCTTGAGTTGGATTTCATATCTTTGGATGGAAGAGATGGATACCTTTTTCATATTATTGAGGGGAGTTCCTTTGGAGAAATCAAACACTGTAGGATTAATCTCGTGGAGGAGGAGGGAGATAATCCTGGCATAGCTGGGTTTTTTCACACTTTCTTTGATCTTATCCAGTATCATCATTCCGAACTGGAATTTCTTCCGGCATACGATGGCTTGCATAACATCAAAATTTTTTTTGGAAATTTCTCTGAGGGAATATGTTTTGCAGAGAAGAACTTTGGCAATGACATCCACAAGAAATTTCCCCTCTAAGTTGAAATCTGCACGTCGGAACGAGTATCCTTCATACGAGTTTATTCCACAGAAGAAACTGGTTATCTCGGAATCTTCAGAAGTCAGTTCGTCTTCCTCATCCACCACTGGCAGTTTTAACAGGGTAGCTAATGAAGTTTTGTCCAGACGGATCTTTATCCCACTGACCTTGGTTTTGAGAACTGTACCATTTCGCTTGATCTTCAGATTCTTGTAGAACTCTTCCACTGCAGAAAACAAGATCTTACATGGCGTCTGTAATAGGAACGACAGCCCGGCTATGTCAAAGAGAATGAGAAGGTTTCGGAAGTCGTCAGAGAGTTCGGCGATGCCATCTATAACCAATTCGGACCCGATTCCAATCTTGGATGGAGGAGCCAACGAGTTCTGGAGTAACGGATTCTGGAGAAGACAACGCTCTGCGGTTCTGGAAGACGAAGCGCCGGCGAGTACTCGAGAAAGGTTTCGTGGAAATGGATTACGGGATCGTTCTATTTATATACATAACCCTAATTAGGTTTAAGATTGGGTTTTAAAATAAAACATACCTTATGGGCGGGCGGCAAAAATCGAGGTGTGCGAAAAGAGAAAAATGAGATTTTCAAAGTTGTGGAATTTTCAGGTACTCGAGTATATATATCGGCATACACGAGTAATTTGTTGTAACCTACACGAGTAAGTCGAAGACTAAGTAGATCATGAAGTACTCGAGTGAGTTACTTAGTACTCGAGTATGAAGAATATATACTCGAGTGAATTTTTACCTACACGAGTAGATACTTTGAGTTACTCGAGTATATTGTAACGTACTCGAGTGTAGTCGTGTAACTACTCGTGATTGTTTCCAAGTACTCGAGTATGTGAGTACACTTACTCGAGTAGGTCACTTTGAAAAAATATTTTTCTCGAAGCACTGATCGTTACCTCCACCAACTTTTAACTCTGAGACTTTGATAGAGACCACTAATCTTCTTTGTTGAGCATCCCAAGTTCAGTTTTGAAGAATGAGAACTTGGTCTCATCTAGCGGCTTCGTGAATATATCTGCAACTTGCCTATCTGTGGAGACGTATTGTAGATCTATGTCTCCATTCTCCACATGCTCCCGGATGAAGTGATAGCGAAGCTCTATGTGCTTTGTCCGGCTGTGGGAGACTGGGTTGTTGGCGATTGTTATTGCACTGGAAGAGTCGCAAAGCAGAGGGATGTTCTGGAATTTCATGTTATAGTCTTCAAATTGATTCTTGATCCATAGAAGCTGTGCACAACAGCTGCCTGCAGAGATGTACTCTGATTCAGCCGTTGAAATTGCCACACAGTTCTGCTTCTTACTGCTCCAGGAAATAAGTCTCCTTCCCAGGAATTGGCAAGTCCCAGAAGTGCTTTTCCTGTCGTCTTTACTTCCTGCAAAATCTGCATCTGAAAATCCAATTAGTTCACTATCATTACTTCTTGGGGACCATAAGCCAAGATTTGGTGTACCGTTGAGGTATCTCAAGATTCGCTTTGCAGCAATGTAGTGAGATTCCTTAGAGTTCACCTGAAATCTAGCACATACACATGTTGAAAATATTATGTCTGCTCTACTTGCGATAAGGTAGAGCAAGGACCCAATTATGCTTCTGTACTTGGTTTCATCAAAAGGTTTCCCTTTCTCATCCTTGTCCAGAGACATAGCTGAGGCCATTGGAGTCCTCATAGAGGTTGCGTTCTCCATTCCGAATTTCTTAAGTAGCTCTTTGGTGAATTTAGTCTGTGAGATGAAAATTCCATCCTCAGATTGTTTCACCTGAAGCCCTAAGAAATACTTCAGCTCTCCCATACTGCTCATTTCAAACTTCACTTGCATAAGTTTAGAAAACTTCTTGCAGTGGTTGTTGTCTATAGAACCAAAAATAATGTCATCGATATAGATTTGCACTAGCAAAATCTTGCCTTTTATTTCCCTAAGAAATAATGTCTTGTCTATCTTTCCTCTTGTGAACTTGCTCTCAAGAAGAAAGCTAGATAGCGTCTCATACCAAGCTCGAGGAGCTTGTTTAAGACCATATAATGCTTTTTGCAGTAAGTAAACATGATTGGGAAAGTTTGAACCAACAAAACCTGGCGGTTGCTCTACATACACTTCTTCCTTTATGTCACCATTCAGGAAGGCAGACTTAACGTCCATCTGATAGACGGTAAAGCCCTTAAGTGCAGCGTAGGCAAGAAATAACCTGATCGCCTCCAGTCTTGCCACTGGAGCATATGTTTGATCAAAGTCGATTCCTTCTTCTTGGCGATAGCCCTTTGCGACAAGTCTTGCTTTATTCTTTATAATTGTTCCATCTTCGTCCATCTTATTCCAGTAGACCCATTTTGTCCCGATGACATTCTTACTCTTGGGTCTAGGAACAAGTGTCCAAACTTTGCAATGTTTGAACTGATTCAACTCTTCTTCCATGGCTAGTATCCAGGATGCATCCGAGTTTGCTTCCTCAAACTTCTTAGGTTCAACCTGTGATAGAAAGCTCAAGAATAAATTCTCGTTAGTTGTACCTCTCCGGGTTCTGACACCATCCTGAGGATCTCCTATGATTTGATCTAAGGGATGATCCTTCAAGTGTCTAAACTCTAGAGTCCTTGCATCTGGGATCTCTTCAGCCACTGGTATTGCATCTTCAGCTGGGATGTGTTCTTCATCTTGATCATCTACCTCTCCAATAGGGGTTGTAGAGGTGATCTTGATGAATGTCTCATCTTTATCTTGAGTAGGCTCATCCAAGCTAAGTTCCTTCATCTTGGTACCTGCATCTTCAAAGAGCACACTAGAAGAGTTGCTTTGCAGCAAACTCGTCTCATCAAATACAATGTGTATCGACTCTTCTACCACCAGAGTTTTTCTATTAAATACTCTATAGGCCTTACTATGGCTACTATAACCCACAAAAATACCTTCAAAGCTTTTCTCGCTAAACTTGGTAGTGCAATACTTGCCGTTGTTAAGTACGAAGCACTTACAGCCAAAGATTCTAAAATATGAAATGGTTGGTTTCCTGCCTTTTAGAAGTTCGTAAGGAGTCTTATCATGGTTCTTGTTGATGAGAGCTCGATTTTGCACGTGACAAGCGGTGTTGACGGCTTCAGCCCAGAAATACTCTGGAAGTGAGGCATCACTCAACATAGTCCGGCAAGCCTCTATGAGTGTTCTGTTCCTTCTCTCAGCTACTCCATTTTGCTGTGGAGTGCGAGGAGATGAAAACTCATGAAAGATACCTTGACTTTCGCAGAATTCTGTCATGGCTCCAGACTTGAATTCCGTTCCATTGTCACTTCTGATTTTGACTACGGAACAGTTGTATTCATTCTGGATTTGCCTAACAAAACTAGTGAAAGTACTGAAGGTGTCTGACTTGTGTTGCAGAAAGAACACCCACGCAAAGCGCGAGTAATCATCCAAAATAACCAACGTATATTCCTTACCTCCCAAACTTCTAACTTGCAGTGGACCGAACAAGTCCATATGGAGAAGTTGTAAGCTTCTATTGGAATCTTTGCCTATTATGCTTTTAAATGAACTCCTTGTTTGCTTGCCTTTGATACAGGCGTGACAAAGACTGTCCGTAATGCACTTGACATTAGGGGCATCACGTACTAAGTTTTGGGAGAATAGTTTATTAATAGTTTTGAAATTAATATGTGCTAGTCTCTTGTGCCATTGGTCAGCAAGAGATGCACTACTTTTTGCTAAAAAACACACTGGTGTAGACGAGTCTATACAAATGAAGTTTAAACATAAAATATTTCTGCTTTGAGTGCCTGATAAAATAGTTTCCATGTTGTCAACCGATTTTATCAATCACTTGTCAGCATGAAATTCAACCACGTATCCTTTGTCGCATAGTTGGCTATGCTGATGAGATTGTGTTCCAATCCTTCAACATAAGCTACATCCGAAAAGGATACGCTACTGTTAGTAATCATACCGTAGCCTTTAGTTATTCCTCGATCTGAACCTCCAAAGATGACCTTTGGTCCGTTGCAGACTGAGGTGAAATTCTGGAGTAGGCTTCTTGTCCCGGTCATATGCCGAGAGCATCCATTGTCCAAGTACCAGATTGGCATTTTGGTGGTCTTTGGACATACCTGCAATTACAATCACTTAGCCTTAGGAACCCAAACAAGTTTGGGTCCTTGGTCTTGAGTTAGAATACTCCCCCTACGAGCATTAGCCTCATGAGTGGTCATTCTCACGTTGCTAACTTGAGGGGTTGCAACATTTCTAGGATTGAACCAACAATCGATGCCAAAATGACCAATTTTGCCGCAGCATCAATAGTCGAACCTGTTCGATCTTTGCCTAGTGTATTCCTGCTTGATTTTCTTAAGTGATGGTCTAGCAGGAACTTCACTCTTGGAGGAAGACGCTTCATGATGATGGCAACTACATGAAGTCTTCTCCCTCATAGGCTTTTCCACAATAGGTTTTACCTTTGGTGTCTTCTTGATGTTATGACCATGAGCATATGGTCCATAGTTCTGAAGTTGAATCTCTTCATAAGATGCCTTAAAGACACTCTCGCCAAAGTTACGAGGACGAGTCCAACCTTGGTATCTTGACTTAGGCTTCTCGGGGATCGGCCTAGAGAAGTGTCCATAGGTGGACTCATAGTCGTATTCGTTCGTAGGAAAGATAACTTTCTTGAACAAAACCGGTTCCAAGGGAGCTTTCCCCTTTTCTTCAGCTAGAGCCTTCCGGGCAGCCTTATTCTTTATCTTGGCCTTGTTTCTTCTAGTAGATTTACTAGAAGCACCAATGTGGCCTATACCAGCACCCTTGGCCTTAGCTGAGAACTCAGCAACGAGTGGAAGAACTGTCTTAGGCTTGGAGAAACTCTCAACAAGTTTCTTCTCAGCCTCGAGTAGTTGTTCCAATTCTTTGATGATTTCACCTTTAAGGTCGAGGTGCTTGAGAGCTTGATTGTATTCTTCCATAGCAGCATTGAAGTTCTCTTGAAGAGAATTAGTCTTGGTGACTTCTTCTCTCAAGCTGCTCTCAATAGCCTGTAGAGATTTTATCTCTTTGGCTTGAGTTTTCATGACTCTGCGACATTTTTCATAAGCCGTGAGTAACTCCTTATACTTTCCCATGAGTTCAGATTCATCTTCAGAGGAATAGCCCTCTTGCTCATTATCATCATCAGATTCAGAGAGAGGAGTGTGAGATTTTACCTCCCCAGTGAACTGGGGGACTTGTTCATCATCAGAGTGAGCCATGAGCCCGAAGTAAGCTTCCTCTTCTTCACTCGACTCAGATGAGTCGGAGTCGCTGAGAGTTTTGCTCTTCTTGGCTAATAAGCTCTTCTCTGTCCTCTTCTTGTGTTATGAAGATTTCTTTTCCTCTCTTCTGCCACCCTCTTTCTTCTTGTGAGGGCAGTCCGCGATGACGTGACCTGGCTTATTACAACAATAACAAACGATGTCAGTTGAAATTTGTTTGTTCTGTTTGGAGTTATACCTGTCATGGCTGCTCGAGCCATTCTTTCGCTGATCACCGTTATGTCGTGATCTTCTATATGAGGCATCTTTGCCTCTCCATTGCTTCTTCTTGTTCAAGAATTTCTTGAACTGCCGCGAGAGCAAAGAGAACTCTCCTTCAGATAGTTCTGAGCCTGAGGTGCTTGGCTCAGAGCCTTCTTCTTCACTTACTTCTTGAGGAGGTGCTGGCGAGGCAGCTTTGCCCTTCCTTGAACTGTCAGCCTTTAAAGCAACCGACTTCTCTTTTGAGTAGAAGCGACTTATCTCTTCTTCGGCTTTTCTGGAGTTGATTTACAGTTCATTGCCAAATAAATTCTGTGGATCTATCTCTGCTAGTCTGCCAAACTCTCGGATGGCACAAACTTTATTGTCCCATTCTTTGGTGAGAGATCTCAGAAACTTATCATTAAGCTCCCCATTAGTAAAGACTCGGCCATACACTCTCAGTCCATTGACTATCTTAAAGAAGTTTTCAAATGTGTCAGCTATGGGTTCCTTGTGACCTTGTCGGAAGGCTTCATACTTCTGATTTAAGAGGGATCTCCGATCATCCCTAACTTCCTCAGTCCCTTCCATCAGATTCACCAGGGATTGCCACATCTCCTTGGCAGATTGGCAATATATAAGATTTTGCAGCATTGAGTCATCGACTGCACTTGCGATAATATTTTTAGCTTTCTTGTCCAGGGAGACAAGTGCAATCTCGTCCTTATACAAGTCCATCAACTTCTTTGGGACCTTTTTGGTTGGGTCTATTGTTGATGCAGTCATAGGAACATGCGGACCTTCTTCCACAATCATGAAGATCCGAGGATCTACTGCTTCCATGAAGAGCTTAACTCTTTCCTTCCGCATAGGAAAATTGTTCTTGGTGCAGATAGGTAGCTTATCAAAATCCTTGGTCTTACTCATGCTTGATACTTCTCTGGAGACAACTTGGTGAGGATTAGATCAAGGTGTTAACCTTTTAACGATCAACCTCCCTCTGATACTAATTGAGAGCGCTAAGTTGTCAACCTAAATCACCTAGAGGGGGGTGAATAGGTGAATTTCGTGTCAAATGCGGAATAAAAAATATAACACAGCACAGATCCGTAATCAAGCAATCACACAGACGACAAGAGATTTATAGCGGTTCCCCAATCTTGGGTACGTCCACTTTTCTCACCGATCTAGCAAATCACTAGACTCGGCTACTCCACTATCTCGGATTGCAAAATCAATCCTACACCTCGGAACCACGTTCCTACAAAAGCTCGATCCCAAATGGATCTACACTCGGAAGATAGAACTTCCTACCACTCGGAGAAAGATCTCCTACAAAGAAATTTGTTAAAATAAAATTTACAACAAGAATATCACAGATCTGGATCTTTGGCGTAATCTTCTTCTTGAGAGCTTTTCGGCTTGAACAGAAATAGTTGAAGAAGACTTGACTGAGATCCACGATTCTGAGATCTGGAATCACCACGATCAAGAAAGTAAATCAGAGACGATGAAGCACGGAGAGATCGAATGATTCTTCTTGAGTCTGGATCGCTAGAGAAACTGAGATCAATAGCAGTGACGTGAGAACGATGATCCAGAGCTTGTCCCAAAAACGGTAATGGCGGCGGATTAGAAAATTAGGGTTTTCGGGATTTTCTCTTTCTTAAAAGATAATCTCTGTAAATGCGTTTTTAGTTAAATCTAAAAGGACCTATTTATAGGCTAACTCCAACGGTCATAATCGTAATTAAGATTGACACGTGGACCAATCAGAAAAAAGGTTAATTTCAAATCTCCTTAAATTCTGGACTTAACGATTTCAGGAATTCTGAGCCGACATACTCGGGTTAGATAAGATACTCGAGTATAAAGGTCTGCTACTCGAGTAGATAAGAGAAACATGTACTCGAGTAAAAGAAATGACTACTCGAGTGCCTTGGAAGAACTACCCGAGTTACTCTAGACAGATTACTCGAGTAAGTAGAAACATCTACTCGAGTACTAATCCAAACTACTCGAGTATAAGAAAAGTCTACTCGAGTGCTAAGCCAGTCTACTCGAGTATAAGAAGGATCTACTCGAGTGCTAAGCCACTTACTCGAGTATATGAGCGAAGTTACTCAAGTATGTGGACTTAGAAATATTTAGACTGAACAGTTAGCCCTACTCGAGTATAACTAAGAGACTACTCGAGTATGACTAAGACTCTACTTGAGTACACAAACACCTACTCGAGTAAGGAAAAGAGGTACTTGAGTATATGAATAGATTTACTCGAGTATATGGACTTAGAAACTTTCTGAGATGAGAAGTCCAGATCAACTCGAGTACGATTAGAACACTTACTCGAGTAACTTGAGAACTACTCGAGTATGTAATCCAATCTACTCGAGTACTAAGTCACTTACTCGAGTATATAGAAGATACTACTCGAGTATGTGGACTTAAAAAAAATTTCTTCTGAGAAAGTCTTCAGTACTCCAGAGTCCAGTAGTCCAAGTGCATGGAAACAATGTGTACCCCAATAGAGAGGTTATACATGATTCAACACCTTGGATCACACAATGAGGAATTACATTATATGGTCCTGTGTTTGATGACCCACTATAGACTGATATTGGTTTACACTTGGCAATAGAGTCCTGCATGCACAACTTAAACACAACATCAAATACAACTTAATTCATCTTAGTTTCAGGTCTGACTTCCCACAAATCTGGGGTATTGTGAAGACAATTCCCAATAACTCATCATCCGAGGCTCAGGGCTAGACTCTGTTTATTTTCTGCTCAAAGCATCTGCTACAAAGTTTTCTTTCCCAGGGTGGTATTTCAATTTAAATTCTTGATCACACAAAAACTCTAACCACCACCGCTGCCTCAAGTTCAGATCCTTATGAGAGTGGACATACTTCAAATTTGTATGATCTGAAAATATCTCGTAGTGAACGCCATTTAAATAATGCCTCCAAACCTTTAAGGCAGACACCACTGCTCCCAACTCTAAATCATTCACTGGGTAATTAGCAACATGCTTCTTCAAATGAGTTGAAGCGTAAGCGATCACGTGCCCGTGCTCCATAAACACTGCCCACATTCCATGATAGGAGGAATTAATGTAAACTTGAAATCCCTCTTTCCCTGATGGAAGATCTAAGATTGGTGCGGTGGTAGGTCTATCTTTTAGCTCTTGAAATGCTGCCTCACACTGGGGTGTCTACTCATATGGCGCACCTTTCTTCGTCAAAGAAGTGAGGGGAAGAGCTATCTCTGAGAATCCTTTCACGAACTTGTGATAATACCCAGCAACTCCAAGGAATCTTTGTACATCGGCCTCTAACTTCAAAGGCGGACATTCCTTCACGACACGCACCTTGGCTGTGTCCACAGCTAGTCTAGCCACACTAATCCATGGCCCAAGAAGGCAATTTCACGAAGCCAAAATTCGCATTTGCTGAACTTGGCAAATAGGGTATGCTCTTTTAGCTTCCTCAAAACTAGGGCCAAGTGCTCAACATGCTCTTATTTCGTTTTCTAATAGACCAGAATGTCATCGATGAAAATGATGTTGAAGATGTTTAAATACGGCTCAAACACCATGTTCATAGAATTCATGAATGCGGATGTGGCATTTGTGAGTCCAAATGACATCACCGTGAACTCGTACAAATTATACCTCGAGCTAAACGTTGTGTTTGGGATATCTTCCTCTTGTATCCTCAACTGGTAATACCCGAGCACAGATTATAAGAACCCCACCTATAACACAAGACATGGCTGAGGGTGTCTTATGCCCAGAACCGCTACCTTGCGGTATTGCCGACACACGTGTCAACCAGTACCACAAGAGGCCTATAATGCCGGCTAAAATCAATATCACCCTTGCTAACCCAACATAAGAATTAAAGCAAAAGTCAAAATCCACACATAAGCATATAGTCCAAAATAAATACATCAAATAAAAAGAAGCAACCAAAGCTTATATAATATCAAAGTGCAACATGCAAATGAAGGCTACAAAATGAGTCTCTCAAAAACTCACATCAGTCATTGAAGACAGCGATGACACCGTCACTTCAGGCTCTGTCATCCTGGCCTGGATGTCTTCCTATAAAACACGTTGCTCTATCTGCGGGGTCTCCTCCTAAAAAGGATCACATAACAACTATTAGTCATAAATACTAAGTGGCTATCACATCCGTTCCCCCCGACGACTCTTAGGTACCAGACGTAGAAAAGAAGAGGGTACAATATATATATAAATAGTAGTACAAGCAGGTGGTATATGGCAAATCTATATTAGAGTATCCATCAATATATCAGAAATAACTACAACAATTTATACTAGCGGTTCTACCATCAACAACAGTGAACAAGTAAAGTCGTACAACAGGAAAGTTACTTAACTTATATGAATGCCCATACAGACATATAAGATAAGGATCGACTTAACAGTAAAGTTACTCATCATATAAGAGTGCCCATACAAACTTATATGATAAGGATCTTATGTATATAATGCAATGCAATGTTATGAATCACTTATGATGACTCACCCATGCTCACACACTTGCACTTGCTATCTTGACACAGACTTGTAGTTCCAACTTTTTGAGCAGGTAGCTAACCTCTCAGACGTCATCCGTCATGGCCTGACAGTGACAGTGGAATGGGCTTTCCACTATTAGGCGGGCATCCACACTACTAAGCCTAGGCCTCCGTATGCCTCAACGCTAAGAACACAACAGCGGAGCTCACATGCGTAATATGGATTTGAGGGGTCTTGGGTAGATGTGCACCAAGAACACACCACAAATAGGCCTACATGTGTGGCATGGAAAGTGCCTCGGGAATGAGTACCAAGGACAAAGACAATCCGTCCACTTGGTATGGAGAGGGCCTCGGGAATGAGCACCGAGGACACAGCCAACCCGTCCAAAGTCTATCTATCAACTCCCGTCGGTGTGACGACTAGTAAGTCCAAAAACTTGTCACGATATCCTTAACCAAGGATTATGACACCGTGTGTCAACTCACAGTGAGTCCCATTTATTTATTCACATCCCTTGCTTAACAACACGCAAGGGCTCCACACCGAGTCCCTAATCACCACATTGATCCAGTGCGGCAAGAAAACACGCACTCTCAACCCATCTACATTTCCATACAACACAAGGGTTCCTTGTTTACAGAGGTGGCAAGCCACCTTACATAACATGCAAATCTCACACAGCTACCTGTAGGGATACTCAACTCTAAGAAGTGGATTATTGTACACATTTATCTAATAATCATATCACATGGTCGTGTATTAACCTCATCAAATTCCTTCTTAAAGTCAAGCATTCATAATTAACTATACTTCCACAGGAATATCATTTGTTCAATCACCGTATCAATTTTTTTGTTCTCTAGCTTACCCAAACCATTTGTTTGTTGACCTCCTTTGAACCGTTGTTACAATTGTGTTCCACCAAACCATTTATTTAATTATGGGTCTATTCACTAAATCCCATCAATCATTTGTTTAGCACAATCATCAATAGTTTAAGTTCAACAAACCATATGCAAACCTTAACATTAATCTACTATGACTTCTCTACAAAGTTCAAACCCAGTTCTACACTAACCCGAGAACCATATGTACATAAGACTTGACTGTGCAGAAACTTATACTTGGCATTCCTGAGTCTATAGGACTCGTATGAAAATGGATAACAACCCGTTGGAAATGTCTTTCCAAGGGATACGACATTCGTGTTCAGTCGAAAGCGCAAATCTGGCTGTATCATACCAGAAAACTACCTTGAAGTTCACTGTGCACAGAAATCAGATTTCTACACGCATCTTAATGTCAGATGAATGGCATCGGTTCATCTTCTTCCATTAGACATTTATTCAAAGTAAGTAACAGAACTTCATCCTCCCTTATTCACCCTCATTAGACCATTTCACTTCATGAAAATAATTCTACAATCTTCACAAGAAGAGAGGAGAGGTTGAAGACATAAAATATCTAGGGCACAAACCCTAGCATGGTCTCTACCTAGGAGATCTTCACCTCACAAGTCAAACTCTTTTGATTCAACATCTTTCCTAGAAAATAACTACAGATCTAGAACCAAGGTAGAGGGTAGGAATCACACCTCATTTTTGGCGCTTCCGACCATGGATCTCGTCACTCTTCTTTGTGGCATCTTGTCTCATTTGTCGGTGTTCGTTCTTTACTGAAAGGAAGATCAGCTCCGGCAATCTGCTCCTCTTCTGACGGTTTCGACAAGGATAATTGTTCGGCAAAAATGGCGAAGTGACGGCTAGGTGTTCCGTAAGCCTCCTTTTATCATGAGAAAATAGTGTTGAACCGCTTTGCCACGTGTCAGCGCATTACTGGACTTCCCATTATTATATTAATTATGTCCTTTTCAAAAGAAGCATATTATTTAAGTCCTTTGGCGTCAATCCCGAAAATCCGGTTTAGACTGCGCATGTGACAGCAAGCATACTGCGCTAGAAAATCGGCTAAGTCAATGTTGTCGAGTAAGAAACCTTTACTCAACGAATCGTCGAGTGGCATCGAGTGCACTCAACGCACTCGACGCCTACATCCTCAGAATAACACCAAGTGAAAAGCATCAAGTTTACTTACCCTTACTCAATGAATCGTCGAGTGGTGTCGAGTGCACTCAACACACTCGATTCCTATATCATCCAGAATATTCCTAAGTCAAAAGCATTGAGTTCACTTCACTTTACTTGACGAATCATCGAGTATGCAAACCTTCACTCGATGAATCGACGAGTGGCGTTGAGTGCACTCTACACACTCGATGCCTACATTTCACAGAATAACTTTAGTCCAAAAGAGTTGAGTGACGTAGAGTCCACTCAACGCCGCTTTGACTTCACTCAATACTGCATCTTCCAGAAAATATTCTAAGTAAAATTCATTGAGTGGCGTTGAGTCCACTCAATGCCCCAGCTTAATCCGTCGAATAATGTTGAGTGGTGTTGAGTCCACTCAACACCTACACTCATTTCTCGAATGGCGTTGAGTAGTGTTGAGTCCACTTAACCCCTAAACTTTTTCATCGATGGCGTTGAGTGCACTAAACGCCATGAATCTAGAAAATATTCTAAGTAACATCTGCTCTATTCGTCGAGTATACATATACTCACTCGACGAATTTGTCGGGTATTCATGAAGCTATTTGACGAATAGTATTGGTCTCAACTCATAATTCATACTCGACGAATTTGTTGGATATCCGTGATGATATCCGACGAATTTTACTTGTCGAGTCCGGCGCACCCCGAGCCTGTGTCAACTCTTCTGACTCGAAAAATGTGCGAGGGTCTAGCACGTATCCTATAAATAAAATAAAATATTTCGTCCCCGAAATCAGGCTAAGGCTTGATAATGCATTTTGTATCCTAAACTATTATCATATTTTCTAGTTTTGTAGGTGCTAATCTTGCCTTATTAGCTTTATTTTTATCTTTTTATGCAAATATTATTGCCACTAACATTTTCTTGTATTTTTGCAGGTTTCCAGAATTTTGGCCAAAATGACCTGTCACGCCACCCTATCAAGCCCTCCCTGGGCATGTCACAGGGCGTGTCACCCGATCCCGAGGAATCTTGCTAATAGAGACAAAATAACCTGAAAAATGGATGTCATGCCCCCTAACACGCCCTCCCCGGGCATTTCCCAGGGCATGACACGGGGCGTGTCGCCCTCTGCCCGGAATCTGCTGCCGCATTAAATCCGTTTTCTCCTCCGCACACAAATAGTACTGTCACGTCCCCCGTCACGGGCGTGACCCAGGGTGTGTTCGCCCCCTTTTCCAAGATTGATGGATTTTTTACCAATGATTGAGACTTGATGTACGTGTCACACCCCACCCCCCTATACGGACATGACCCAGGGCGTGTTAGCCATCGTACAGAAGCAATCATCCTTCCCGCCAGAATCCAGAGCCAAGGCCAAAACCGTATGTGTCACGCCCCTTAACACGCCCTCCCCGGGCGTGACCTAGGGCGTGACCAACCAATGGAAAATTCTATAAATTCAAATGATCCCCTTGCATTTTAGAAGAAGCTTGGGTTGAAAGGGGAGGTGATGCCCTTTGTTTCTTCTCTTTTTTAGTGTTCTTCCCTCTCTCTCTTCCTTATTTTGTAATTTTCTTAACCCTATCTTAATACTTTTGTTGTATTTGCTTTTAGTGTAGTTTATGCACTTGTTCTATTTGCTAATTATAGGGCTAGAATAGGATTTTCATTTCATGCAATTGTAACTTTTCATTTTCATGCAAGTGTAGCTCTCTTTTAGTATTAATAAAAGTGTTCTTTTCTTATACTTTGTGTTATTATGCTTTACTACTCATCCCCCTCCTCCACTCCATTATGATTAACTAATCCTCCTTGTACTCGATCTTGATGTTCTGAGGTTCGAGTGATTAAGTTATAATGCTTTGAATTTACATTTTTTTTTAGGGTTTGGCCTTGAATTACTCCTTAATTTATTTTTGGTAAGAGATATAACATTGATATATATTCTCCACCTGTTAACCCCAGAATCCACAACATATCCAGGTAGACATCTCGCTCCTCCTTGGCCGGATTCCAGATCTCAGTCCGCCAAGGTCGCCCTTGGTTCTCAACTCTGTTGGATCGTCGACCTCCCGACGACGATAGTCGAGCTCAGATCGGCGAGCTCAGAGTCAGGTCGCCCAGGTCGCTCAGGTCGCAACTGGTCTGACAGGATCGCGCTCGACGCGACCAAGGGAGGATTCCAGCTTGCAGGCCCAGTCCGCCGGTCCCGCGCGGAACGCTTCTTCTTTCTCTTTTGTTTCCCGTCACCGCTGCCCGGCTCCTTTGTACCCGGGGAAGCCGGTTATTTTAGCCTTGCCCGTTTGGGCAGCCCCCCAGCCTATAAATAGGGGGAAGTGGTGCACTCAATAGCACGCTGACTTGAGCCCAGGAGCCCACTTGTTAAAGGCTGCGGACTCGAATCTCTGGCTTTGCGATCTCCAGCTTGCTTTCCGTATTACTTTCCTTTTCCCTCCTTGTAACTGCTTCTTTGCAATCAAAAGCAAGCCCGTCGCAGGAGTGGCATTTAGGCCGCGACGGGCGAAGTCTGGTGTTGCCATGCTCCACGGCTCTGTTGCTTTTCTGTTCCTTTTCTAGTCCGCCAAGTAGATTGCTGCTCGCAGTTTGTTTTTCCTCTTTCTTCCCCAAGTGCTCGAACAGTTAGCTGCTGGTGCTCGTTTCCACCTTCCCATTTCACGCATCAACAGTTAACACGCGACCTTCAGATTCTTATAGCTTTTTGAAAACCGCGGATAGAAATGTCAGACCACCGAGCTCGCCGCTCCAATCGCTCCAGCTCGCCTGATGATTTGTTGTGGGAAGCGTTGGAACAGTCTCGCTGGGAAGCTGAACTATCTCGCAGAGAGACTGACCAGCGGCTCGATACAATCAGCCAAGCCCTGTTAGCACTGACTCAGCGGCTTGCTCCCCAGGTCGCTGAAGAAGTTTCTGAGACTCCTGTCTGCCAGACTCCAGTCCGCCGGACCCCGGCTCGTCACACCCCTCTTCAGCAGTCGCCTGCGACCGCACCTCTGCCTCTCCACCAAGCTCAGTCCGCAGCTCCCCTGCGACCTCAGGCTGGTGAGTTCGCCCCCCTGATGGATTTCTTCAGGGAAGCAGCCCGAGGGACTCCGGCTCGCCGACTAGATTTTGTTGATCGGCAGTCCACAGAGCCCGCAGAGCTTCGCCCTCCAGTCCGCCCTTCTGCTGATTCAGAGACTCCCTCTCCCTTCGTTGATCGAATCCGGTGGGAATCAGCGCCGAGCAATTTCAGAGAACCTCGTCTCCCTTTTTATTCAGGGGAGACTGACCCGGTCTCCCACCTGCAGGCATTCGAAGGGGCAGTTGCATTGAGGAGCCTCTCCGATGCCTTGAAGTGTAAGCTTCTAGTGACCACTCTTGATGGTCAAGCGAGAGAGTGGTTTTATGAGTTGCCTTCGGGCACAATTTCTTCCTTCGCCGAGCTTCACAGCGAGCTACTCCTAAGGTTTGCAACCTCTAAGAAGAGGAAGGATAGGCCGGCAGCCCTTTTGGACATCAAGCAGAGAGACAACGAATCAGTGGCAAGATTCGTTGATCGGTTCCAAAAGGAAATCCAAGGGGTAAGGATAGTGAACCCCGATTATTATAAAGTTGCCTTGATTCACGGCCTCCGGGAGGGCCCAATGAAATTCAAAGTGACAACAAAGGCACCATCAACTTATCAAGAGCTCATCGTGATAGCTAATCGCTTTATTGAGGGAGAAAATGCCAACCCAACCTATATCTCATCCCTGACAGCTAAAGCTGGAGGAAGGGATGTCCCCAACTCCTCTTCCAACAATCAGTACCACAGTAAGCTTCCTCGGCCTTATTTCCAACCTCCACCTCAGAGGGGGCGTAACCTCCGGCACAAGAAACCCTTCCTTGGCCATCAACAGTTTCATAATCAGAGGCTGTCGTTGGCCACCGCTCCCGCGGTACCCCTTCAAGCACTTCCCATTCTTCAGGGTGCCCCGCCAGCTTCAAATCCTTATGAGAGCAGCTCTATGGAAGAGTTTGCAGATCTGGGCCTCGACTTTGAAGAGGTCGTCCAGATAATCCAGAAGAAGGCTGAGGAAAGGAGGCAAGGGCCTCAGAGAGACTGGAAGCCCAGGAACAACTCTCAGTTCTGCAATTTTCACAAAGAGAAGGGCCATTTGACCGAAGATTGCATGGCCCTCCGACAGCTAGTTGAGAGGTTGTTCGCCGAAGGCAAGATCAAGGACCTGGGCAGGAAGGGTGAGTCTTCAAAGCCTTCCACCTCCAAGGGCAAGGAGTTGGCTGAAGTTCAGCAGGAATGTATAGAGGTAAGGGATGAGGGCCATCTGGGGCTCATTGATATCCCAAGTGAGTGTATTGATGTTGTCGACGAAGGAGCCTTGGGAAGACTCTTTTACATCCATGGCGGAGCAGGGGGAGAGTCTACTCGGAAGTCTTCTCTGTCAAGGCTTTCCCGAACTGAGATTGCTTCTACTTTTTCTTCTGCCCCTCCTTCTGAAATAGTCACCTTTGGCCCTGCGGACCTTCGTATAACCGCTAATACATTTGATGATGCCATCGTAGTCCAAGCAGCCATCGGAGATTTCACGGTCGATAGAATTCTCATTGACAAAGGCAGCTCCGTGAATCTCCTCTTCAAGTCTACTTTTGAAGCCCTGAGGACTGGAAAGCCTCTGCTTTCCACCGAGGGGCCACTCTATGGCTTCTCAGGAGAAAGAAAGGAAGTTGAAGGAAATGTCACACTCCCGGTGAGGCTCGGAGGGGTGACCAAGGAGATCCAGTTCATAGTGGTAGATGCTCCAAGCAGCTACCATGCTATCTTTGGAAGATCATTGCTGAACAAGTATCGAGCCATCATTTCAACATATCGTTTAGCCATCAAGTTCTGCAAAGATGGCCGTTAGTGCAGGGTCAGGAGCGACCCAAGGCAAGCTCGGGAGTGTTACCTCCACACAGTTAATGTGACTGAAGTTTCCCCCCCCCAGCTTTTCCAGCAGCAGCAGAAGCCTCTTCTCCATCATAAGCTGCTGTGGATAGAGAAGGTGCTCACCTGGAACCTGCCTAGGTGACGCAAGGAGTCCCCATTGTAGAGGGGGAAGAAAGAAAGCTCTCCATCAACTCCGAGTTGCCAGAAGATCAAAAGGCGGAGTTGATATCTTGCCTGCTAAAGAATCTGGATGTCTTCGCTTGGTCAGCGGAGGACATGCCAGGAGTCGATCCTGACATGGCTTGCCATCATCTCAACATCGATCCAGCTTCCAAGCCCGTCCAGCAGAAGAAGAGGGATGCAGCTGTCAAGTTGGTAGAGCCCATCAGAGAGGAGGTTGCCAAACTCCTCAAAGCGCGCTTCATTCAAGAGATTCAATATCCTGAGTGGATCTCAAACGTTGTAATGGTTAAGAAACCAGGGGGGAAGTGGCGTATGTGTGTAGACTTCACCCGTTTGAATAAAGCGTGCCCGAAAGATTTCTATCCATTGCCTCAGATAGATTTATTAGTTGATTCTGCGGTAGGGTATCCGTTTTTGAGCTTTCTAGATGCGTTCTCTGGTTATCACCAAATAAGAATGAACAAACCCGATATCCCTCGCACATCGTTCATCACTAATAATGGTTGCTATTGTTATCTTGTGATGCCCTTTGGGCTTAAAAATGCTGGCGCGACTTATCAACGCATGATGGACAATGTGTTTAAAGAGCAAAAAAGTAGAAACCTCGAAGTGTACGTGGATGACCTTTTGATTAAGATTAGGTCTCTTCCACAGCACTTGATAGATCTAGCAGAGACCTTTTTCACTCTGCGAAGGCACAAAATAAAGCTTAACCCGTTAAAATGCATCTTTCGGGCAAGTAAGGGGAAGTTTCTCGGCCATCTCCTTACTCCCGAGGGTCTTGCCCCCAATCCTGATAAGGTTAAAGCCATCCTTGATATGGCCCCTCCCCGTTCTCCAAAAGGGTTCAGCAGTTGGGGGGGAGGTTGGCAGGACTCGGGAGATTCATCTCTCGAGTTGGGGATAAAAGTGCGCCATTCTTTAAGACTCTTCGGGGAGCGTCCAAGTTCCAATGGACAGAAGAGTGTTCCTTGGCCTTCGAGCAGTTGAAAAAACAGCTAACCTCGACACCCTTACTCCAAAGCCCCCGAGCAGGGGAGATGTTATTCCTATACCTGGGGGTTGGTCCCGAGGCAGTTAGTTCTGTCCTGGTCCGAGAAGAGAGCAGGAGGCAGTTCCCCGTTTACTATGTCAGTCACATTCTGAAAGATGCGGAAGCTAGGTACCCAATCCTTGAGAAGCTGGCTTTGGCATTGGTTATGTCTGCCCGCAGGCTCCGTCCATATTTCCAGGCACATTCAATTCAAGTGGTTACTAATCAACCCTTGAAGTGTGTGTTAGAAAAGCCAAAGCATTCAGGCAGGCTAGCTAAGTGGGCAATTGAACTGAGTGAGTTTGAAATTTCCTATGTGCCCAGTACAGCTATCAAGGCACAGGTGCTTGATGATTTTCTGATTGACACAATAGAATCTAGCTCGTGTCAGGCAGCAAGGTCTCCTTTAGCTTGGACCATCTATGTGGATGGAGCTTCTGGAAGAAACTCTTCGGGGGCAGGGGTAATTTTGATAAACTCGAATGGCATCAAGCTTGAGCAAGCGATCAAGTTCTATTTCCCAGTAACTAACAATCAAGTGGGGTATGAAGCTTTACTGGCCGGCTTGAGGCTTGCAAGGGAGCTTGGAATTGATCATGTCCATATTAAGACCGACTCTCTAGTAATGGCTTCACAAGTTCTTGGTAACTTCGAGACCAGGGAGTCAGTGTTGAAAAGGTATCTTGTGCTAGTAAAAGTTGAGGTTGGCAGGTTTAAAAGTTTTACTATTGAGCACATTCCGAGGACAGAGAATGAGGAAGCTGACGTTCTTGCCAAGTATGGGCTCTCGTCAGGGGGGGCAACTTCTGAGCTTTTCCACCCGACAGTGGAGGAGGAAGGGTTAATGCAAATCGATCAGTGTTCCTCTTGGATGGACCCATTCATTCTCTACCTATCGACCGGGAATCGGCATCAGTCAGTAAAAGATAAGAAGAGATTCATGTTGAAAGCAGCGCACTATTACTTGATATCTGATATTATTTATAGAAAAACCTTCTTGTCTGCAATGGCAAGATGTGTTTCAGAAAGTGAAATTCCTACTGTTCTTCGAGAAGTGCATTCTGGCGAGTGCGGGAGTCACTCGGGAGCAAGAACGTTGGAAAAAAGGATCCTGCGGCAAGGTTACTTCTGGCCCACAATGAAAAAAGATTCGGAGACCTATGTGAGAAAATGTGTTCAATGCCAGAAATTCGCTCCTCTTCAGCATCATGCAGCTCAATCTCTCAGATCAATTGCAACCCCTTGGCCCTTTGCTGTTTGGGGGATGGATCTCATTGGTCCTTTTCCCATGGCAAGTGGGCAGCAGCGTTTCATTATAGTTATGATCGACTACTTCAGTAAGTGGATTGAATCTAAAGCACTGGTAAAGGCGACAACTCAGGTTGTGAAGAATTTTATTTGGGGGGAGATAGTCTGCCGGCACGGAATCCCTATGGTAATAATCACTGATAACGGACCACAGTTCAAAAATGTGGAGATGATAGATTTTTGCAGGCAGATCAGAACAGAGCTGTGCTTTGCGTCAGTTCATCATCCCAGAAGTAATGGACAAGTAGAAGCAGCGAATAAGCAAATCCTCAACCTGCTTAAGAAGAAAGTTCAAAATCTCAAGGGCAGTTGGGTTGATCAGCTTCCCTCAGTTCTCTGGACCCTGAGAACAACACCTTCATCTGCAACAGGGGAAACCCCGTTCAAGCTTTCTCACGGGTTCGAAGCATTAATTCATGTTGAATTTGAAGTTCTATCGCCCAGAGTGCTGCTTGCTAGGAAAGGTATGGAGGATTGGCTTGAGCTGAACATCGAGGAGATGAGTTTCAGTTTGGAGTATGTTGAAGAAGTTAGAGACAAGGCTGCCATCAGACAAGAGGAAGTTAAAAGAAGAATGGCCCGTTACTTTGATAAGAATGTAAGGATCAAACATTTTCAAGTGGGAGACCTGGTTCTTAAAAAGGTCGATGCGGCTGCAAGAGCCAGCTCAGTTGGGAAGCTTAATCCTAATTGGGCAGGACCATTCATTATTAAGGAAGCACTTGAGAATGGAGCCTACCGGTTACAAACATTTGCAGGAGAAGATATGCCGCACATGTGGAGTGGAGATGACCTAAAGCGGTTCTATTCCTAAACTTCTTTTTCTTTCCTTCTTATGTAAACTCTTTAAGAGGTTCATTATTAATGAAAGTTCCTTGCTAACGCTTCATCAAGTGTCTTTTTGTTTCAAGTGTTGACAGTTAATATATTGAGCAAGGACAACTCTAAACGGTTCTTTCTCTGAACTTTCTCTTCTATGTTATGAAAATTTCTCAAAATTGATATTTATCTAAGTATTCGTGCTAACACTTCTTTAAGTGCCACTTTTCTCTTACCTCTCCGAGCAACTCCCAATAGTTGCTTAATGCCAGGAGATATCGCCGAGTTCAGCAAAAACCTCCCCTAGAACCGTTGGTGTCAGCGTAACACCACGAAGACCACATGTTGCGGGGAGATTTTGCACCGTGTAGTGGGAGCTTACCAGCTCTAGTGCGGCAGGATACTGGATTTCGGATCCCGGCTAGTACCTAACCCCACTTCTGCATTATGGAGGAGCAGAGTGGTGGTCAGCTCTACCATGCCACTTAAGGGATATCATTACAACCCAGATGATTGCGCGGGGAAAGCAATGCCGCTCCGGCCGCACCTGCCCCCAGACCATCTTAGGGTTATAACCCTCGAACACTCCTTGGTACCCTCAAGCAGTGCCTGCAGGAGACCCACAGTCTTGTCGATCTCAGAGGGAAGCAATGCCGCTCCGGCCGCACCTTCCCAAAAGATCGACTTAGACTGTACTCCAGGCAAGAGGGCAGTGAATGGAGTCGTTGAGTCTGCAGATCCTGAGATCCTGTGAGGAAAGCAATGCCGCTCCGGCCGCACCTGCCCACTTGATCTCTAGACTGCAGCTTTCTTCTTCACAGGGGCTTTCGATTATTATTGATGCAGTGCAGACTCCATTTATCCTATCCGCCTAGTCCGCCGCCCCTTGGGTTGATTCTGTAGTTCATAACCCTGTCAGGAAAGCAATGCCGCTCCGGCTGCACCTGCCCGCTTGGTTATGAATTACAGGTCATTTCTGATATTATTATTGATGCAGTGCGGGCTCCATTTATCCTATCCGCCTAGTCTGCCGCCCCTTGGGTTGATTTTGTAGTTCATAACCCTGTGAGGAAAGCAATGCCGCTCCGGCCGCACCTGCCAGCTTGGTTACGAATTACAGGTCATTTCTGATGTTATTATTGACGCAGTGCGGACTCCATTTATTATATCCGCTCAGCTCGTCGTCCCTTGGTTGAATCAATGGCTATTCAGTCTATTACGGGCTTCGGTTTTCTAGTTCGCCTAGTCCGCAGGATTCATTCAATTTATATAACTTAATGATTATTTGGAAAAGATTCAACAGTAAATATCAGCGGACGGTGACCATAGTCCGCCTAGTTCGCTTATCAACGTTATTTGAGTTAGCAGATTGTGGTTTTCGTCATCCTAAATCTCGCAAAAACTGGCAAAGGTTCTGCAAAATGCGGACTGCAAACCGAACTCGTCCAAGTCTGCTTCATTCGTTCTCTTCGCTAAGAAAACATTATCTGTTCATATTATAACAAGCTGTGGTTATGCAATTTCAGCTAGAGTTTTAAACATGCAATAAAGCTATAACAGAGATTGATATAAGAAGAGCGACCTCTAAGTATAAGCGAGAAATAAGCAGAATACCTCAGAAGATATCAAAAATATCATTTTTTCTATTCATTCAAAATTATATACATGTTCTGGCGGACTCGCGCAGAGTCCGCCCCCCTTTTACATTGAAAACAAAAAATTACAATTTATCCTCCTATTCGGTCCTTTGCTTCTTGTCTGCAGGCTTCTCCGGGCTTAACCCGTCCACATCCACCACAGGCGAATAGCCGCACGACTCGCTGCTGCTGCCGTCACTGGAACGAGAAGTGGCCGAGGGTTCTGTCCGCATGCTACTCTCATCAGAGCCGGAGTTAGAGGATTGATCCGACTGGCCTCCTAGCTGCTGACTTGAGGCCACATCTTCAGGAGCTTCCTCATCGGCGGACTCCTCCTCGTCGTCCTCAGCGACCGCCTTCCCTTTAGCAGCTCGCTCGAACTCGGCAACTTTATCCTTCAGCTCTGGGAAAAGCTTCAGGAAGGGAATGGAGTCCACCCCTGCTTTCGCATACCCTTCGCTGATAATGCATTCGATTGCCACCTCAACGCTTTCCCTAACAAAAGGAAACATGGCCTTCTGGAAGTCGGGGTTCGTTACCTCATATGCGGTCTGGAGAAGAAACCAAAAATGTCAGTCTGCGAAAAGATAAGCGAGATAAACAGCGATTAACTGGCACTTATAGCCTTGTCCTCTTTATATTGATTGATCTTTGCGCCATGTCGCTTATTTCTTTCTTTCAGCAAGTTGCTTTTCTTCCTATGCCGCGCATCTTCCTTAAGCAGCTCGCGCGTGAGCCTGCCCATGTAGTGGTTGGTGACGGCGCAGTTTGCACTAGCTTGTGCGGCGAGAAGAGGAAGGTCGTCAGGAGCCACACTCTGCAGTTCGCGAATGTTTTGCTTCCCGTACAAGGCAGAGAGGGTGACATGGGCGTGGCGAGATGGGCGTGGACTCCTACAGGAGGGAAGAGCCGTTGACAGACGGACATTGATGAGTTGTAAATATACCTATATTTTCGTATATTATTTAAGTCAATTTTGTTTATTTTTGTCTTTTTTATTAGTTTTATTCAATAAATTGCTTATTTTTGTAAATATTATTTCTAACTTAGCTTTATTTTTATTCCAGGAAAATTCCAGAAAAATTCCAGAAAAAGTCAAAAAATTGACTGACACGCCCGTGTCACATGACCGACACGCCCGTGTCACGCCCTCAACAATCGCCGACCACAGGTTGCCAGCTCGACGATCGGCGCTCATCAAACCGAGATCGACACGCCCCAAGACACGCCCGTGTCAAGGTGTGACACGGGCGTGACTTAGCCACCTGGCCCGACGTGACGCGCGCGACTTTGCGGCCGGACCGTGCCTAGATCGACCTCCCCGACAGGCCCCAGTCACGCCCGTGACTGACACATGTCACGCCCGTGACCTAGGGCGTGACCGCCACGTTTTCAGCTGAAGTCAACTTTCCAGTCAAGTCACCCGATCAGCTCATGTACAGTAGCGACACGCCCCCCTATCACGCCCTAGTCACGGGCGTGACCAACCCGAAATTTTGCCTATAAAAGGCCAGCTGCTGTATGAGATTTCTGTCCACTTTTTGGTCCAAATTACTTAGGGGAGGTGTTGCCCATTTGGATTCCATGCTTATGTAAGGAGAATTTCTCCCCCCCCCCCATCTCTCTTAGCTTGTATTAGGTTGTTTGTTTGTTTTAGCTTTCCATGTAATAGCTTTTTATTAAATGAAATGTTAGTTTTTTCTCTTCATATGGTTTGGAATTCAATTAAGCGCCCTTCTCTTTGCAATTTTTCGTTCCCTTTTTTGTTCTTTTCATGTTTTACCTTTTAAAGCTTTAATAATCTCGCTTAGTTTAGGATTTTATCGGCATTTCTAGCCGTTGTAATGTCCGTTTTATTTTCATAATCCGCACTTGTTTAGGTTTAGCTTTTCCTTTTTTCCTTATTTTTCATTCTTAAGGGTTTATAAAAACACCTAAAAAGTGTGATTTTCATTTTCCTTAACTTAGGGTTTTTAGGATTGTAAAACTTTTTCATCTTTTTTTAGTTTTATTTTCACTTTTTAGGAGTTTTTATAATTATATAAGAATGAAAATATAGTCGTTATAATTTTTCGCTCACTTCATTTTAGCTTTTTAATTGTAAAACTTTTAGTCCCTTTATTTTTTATTTCATCTTTTTATGCATTTCTACCGCATTCTAGCGGTAGAAATGCAGTTGTTTTAATCTTTCGAGTACTTTCATTTTGCGTTTATTTGCAAAACATTTTTGCTCAGTTAATTTTTATTCACTTTTTATGCATTTCTACCGCATTCTAGCGGTAGAAATACAGTTGTTTTAATTTTTCAGCAACTTTGTTTTTCTTATTTTTGCAAGTGTGTGTGCGTGTATGAGTTTGGTTTTATTGCTTTATTTCAATTTCTGTAGAGCGCGCGTGTGCGTATGCATTTATTTCCGCCTACTCGTTAAGAGTTAAATGGCGCTCTGCTTTCATTTCCCGCCCACTCGTTTGAGTGGGACTTATTTTTTATTGCTTTTATTTTCTCCTACTCACTTGAGAAGGAAACTTAGGGTGCGTGTGTGTGTGTTTTCATTTATGTAGAGTGTGTGTGTGTGTGTGTTTTACATTCAAGTAGAGTGTGTGCGTGTATGAGATAAATTTACCCCCGCCCACTCATTTGAGCCGGGACTCGCAATTTTATCGCTTTCTCAATTATGTAGAGTCCGTGCGTGTAGGAGATAATTTTGACGCTTTATTTATCGCTTTCTTCAATTAAGAAGAGTGTGTGCGTGTGTGCATTTATTTCCGCCTACTCATTTGAGTAGGGCTTGCTTTATTTAATTTTCTTTATGGTTTTGAAGTGTGCGTGAGTGCCTACATCAATTAGCCTTCAATTTATCTAATTGTCCTTTTTTTTTTGTTTTCTCTTATAATTGTTTAGTGCTTAATTTAACACTCACGCTTCACCTAAAAATATAAAGCCGTCCCCATACCAATGAGTGGCTAATCTCTATTAGCCTTCGGCATCGAAGAGCATTGGGACAAATAAAATGATTTGAAATAACTAAAGAACTTTATTTTTATTTTAATTTAAGGACTTATGGTTTGCCCCGGGTTAACGACGCATAGGACCACATAATTGATTTGTGGGCTCTACTTCCGTTATCCAGACGCAACGCCGAGAGGCCGCACGTATGGACCGATCCCCCTTGGGTAAAGAGAACTGCGTACGCCCCCTCGAAAGAGGAGAAACGTAGTTCTGCCGGATTGGGTTCCCTACCCAATAGCGGGGTTCTTAGCGTAATGCGGGCGTTAAGGGGAATCCTTCGTCGGACTAACGTTCGGTCGAATAGTCTTAGCGCCCAAGTGAGCGATATCCCTGGACCAAGGTGAGATCATGTTTTTGGAACCTCCACGGCCAAGTGCCTTTTATTAAATTTAAAACAAAGTTCAATAATTATTAAGAATTATTTTAGTCTTAATCCGATTCGATGCCGAGCGTTAACCCGTCATCGAACTAACTTAGCAAAATTCAGCTCTCTTTCTTTCCGTTTTAATTAGACTAAAAAAATCCCACCTTACTGATAGTAAGATAATAGTGTTCCTGGAAGAGTAGATATAATCAACGCGTCCCCGAGAATAATATGACCTCGGTATTTTCCCAAATACCGAGTACTACTTGCGATAGGTGCACTTGCCTCCTCTCGTTAGAAAACTCGATCTTCTAACCGGCCCGCGGAATCTGACCATTTCGAACCAACCACAGTCGGTCTCTGTTCCGCGGCCATTAGACATATTTTTTCTTCCCATGCCAATGGATCATTGGGTTACCCCTTAGATCCTTTTGCTTCTCGCCGAAGCCCGCAATATTGAAGCTGTCATCGGAAGAATAACTCGCGGCAGGATCTCCATCTTCTTTCCTTTTCTTCGCAATTTCTTTTCTTCTTTCTCCTTGTGTAGGAGTCTGTCCAGCCGGCGCGAAGGGCAGATTTGCGGGTACCGCCAAGGTCGCTGCAAGATGAAAAATTAGCTAAACTTCCAGGTCGCTGCGGATACAAATGAAAGTCACGAAACTTACTCTCCTGACGGCTTACGGTGTTAAGTCCGGGCAGCAGTGGGATGTAGTAGTCGACGTCGAGCCTCGCTCCCTCAAGGAACTTGACGATGGCGGCCTCGGTATCGCTCAGCCAACGCTTTTGAAGTCGGCATCTGAGCGCAGCTGCGGGTCGGTGTGAAGGAACCCCAAGTCGTTTTTAAAGATAAGGTACCTAGAAGTCCAGTTATGGATCTTATTCGGCAAACCCACAACTTTCATCCCCCTGCAGTAGAAGTAGATGATACCCTTGTACTCGCGGTCTCCTGGTGGGGTTATAGAGTGGACAGAGAAAATTTTCCTGAAGATCTTCAAGGAAAACTCGACCTTCTCAACTCGCAGGTAAGCGAGGTAGCTATAGATGACGACCATGCTGTTCGGCGCGAGCTAGCCTGGAACCACTCCATAGTGCTCGAAGATCTTTGCGATCTCCCAAAGCAGGGGGAATTTGAACCCGCAATCGAAATGATTGATTGGCACCGCAAGCTGGGTAGCTGTGGAGAAGTTCAATCGCTCTTGATGCTCGAGAAGCCGCGCAAGTACTAGCGAGCCCGCCATGTGCTTCTCCAAAAAGGTTTCCAAGTCAACTACGGTTAGCCTGCTTCTTTTGTGCTCGGCAGCGTGGAAGGCGACTGCGGCATCAGTATGCGCGGATACCATGTTTTCAGACCGCAGGGCTTCAGCTCTAACAGTTTCCTATACAAAGAGAAAATGAAGACCCTATTTATAGAAAACTGTCTGACATGACAGTAGTTAATCCGCCCAGACCGATTGCTCAGTCCGTGCAGTTCGCTTTTTCCCTGTTCTCCCTGCAATTTCAGATAATTCTGAAGACTTTGCAGATTCAAATGCAGCCCGCAGGGACCGCAATTTTCCAGTAAACAAGATAAGCGAGCATAAAGTCAGCCCGCATAATTCACATTCGACAACAGGATTATCCAAAGTTTAAAAAATAATAGCATCATACAACAAACAGAAGTAGCATCACAGCACGAATGCAGTTATACAAGGAAGATGTTCAAACATCAAATTATGCAAAACAGTTTAGAACATATATTTCGGCCTCAGCACCTTCTGCGGTCTCATTGGGCAGGTCGCTGCTCATCATCCACCCCAACATGAGCTGCCTAGTCGCTTCCTCGCAAGATCTCACAGTAAAGTTGCGAAACCAGGTGATGCATGTTGTTGAAGGTACGATGCATGTGAGCGATATCCCTAACTACCCGGTTGAAAGAAATCAATTGGACGACTGCTAGGGTCGGATTTGCGACCTCCGTGGGCTGCCCGGTTGTCTCCGGGACTGGCACCTCCCCTGCGGCAGGTTGAGAAGACGTTTGCGGCCTCGCCCCAGCAGCTTCACTCACTTGTTTCTTCCCTTCTCTCGCCAAAGCCAAGTACTTGTTCCTGTAGTGATAGGCATCTCCGCTTAGTCACTGTTTCTCCTTCTTCATTCCTTCAAGCGCAGATGAGAGGTTGGCGACCTCGTTCTCTAGAATCTTTTCTCGCTCTTTGCCCTTCTTTAATTCAGCTCGAATTTCGCATAGCTCCTCCTCATATTTCTTCGCTAACAACGCGTACGTTTCCTGTACAGGCCGCTCCTCCTGTGCGAGCTCAGCGGCAGACCGCACTGCAGCCTCCACCGATATGTCTACTAGCGAAGGCACGATCTCGCCAGCCTCGACAGAATCGGGTGTTGACTTCCGAACTGTAACAAAGAAAATGAAATTCGCTTCAGTATCTAGGTCGCAATAGGCCTGAAAAGGTAAAAAGTTTAATTCACTTTTGGTAATCATTGCGGTGATCTGGCGACTATCAAAGGCAGGTCGCCTCGCGCACTCTGAATCAAAAGCGCCTAGGCGACGCCTCCATTCTCGACGGACTATCGCTCTTGTCTCGGCTAGCGATCTTCTCGAGGCGACTATATCACCGGTTGCTGTAATTATCTTGACCGGCCGCGATTTCCGTGGAGGGGATTTATATAACCATGAGCTCTAGAATCGCTTGGGCGCCAGCTGCAACTTACCTGATCCAATCAGCTCGGTAGCGGACCGAAGATCCTCAGCCTGCTTATCCGCGGCAAGCTTCTCCGAGACCGCTTCGACCTTTGCCTTCATTGCGGCGAGCTGCTCCTTAGTCTTTTCCCTTTCTTCAGCTGGAAGAAAGGAAGAAGGATCAGCGAGTCTCTCTCCTCTAATCTCGGCATCAGGCTGCAGCACTTCCAGTAGAGACCGATTCATGATCGCAAGCTGCTCGTTATCTATGGAGTCAAGAATCTCAGTAGTTGATAAGCTGAGCGTTGAAGGGGGATCACCTTCTGCGGACAGAGGATCAGGGGTGACGAGATCGCTATCTTGAACTTCCTTTTCTCGCGGATTATGCTGCAAGCTCGCAGCTCCAGTCTGCTTGGAGATATTCTTCTCTTTCCTAACCTTCAACTTCTTCTCTACTCTCTCCGCAACGGTACTCTTGTCTCTCTTCCTCTTTTTCTTTTCAGGCGTCTTGTCCAAGTCGACGACGACCTGCTCTGATTCACGAACTGAGGTTGGTGCGACAACCAGAGCCAGGGAAGACACTGGCTCCTCAGCTTGCTTCTCAACGGAACTTTTAGCCGAGGCTTCGGCGGGCTCTTTAGCTCGCTCTTCGACGATCTCTTCTTCTCTTTCCTCTATTTGTTCGTCAGCGGGAAGCTTCTCCTCGATGATCTGCTGCTGGGCATTCGGCGACGATACTTCCTTATCCGGGTCTATCCGTAGCATGATGGTCCCGGAAGGAGAGCGGTGCACCTCCATGCTTGAAGAGCTCGCAGAGTTCTGATCAGGGATGGAAAACAGGTTCAGTTTCTTATTCGCGCTCTCTAACAGAAGATTCTGAGTAGGAATAGCAGTCACAATCTTCTCAGGCTCTATGTCGCGGGCTGGGTCTGATTTGTTCTGACCTGAACTCTCTCCTTGGTGGCGGGCTAGAATATCGTGACGGCGACTGGTCTTTTTAGGTCTGGAACTAGCCTTGGGCTTCTCAGTCGAAGTAGCAAGGTTGCCAAAGTAGGATCCTAATCTTACCATGCCGGACTGGAAGGTTGAGACCGCAAGAGGTGAGTAACGACCCGTCACGCAGTCGATTCTGACAGTGGACAGGACTTCCAGCGGTATTTATAGCACAAACAACATTAATGATAGTTGCGGACTCGGCGGTTAAGGAAACATTTTTGGAATTTTCCAAAACTCAAAAATGTGCAGGGATTATGTTAACCCCAAAATCCACAACATATCCAGCTAGACATCTCGCTCCTCCTTGGCCGGATTCCATATCTCAGTCCGCCAAGGTCGCCCTTGGTTCTCAACTCTGCTGGATCGTCGACCTCCCGGCGACGATAGTCGAGCTCAGATCGGCGAGCTCTGAGTCAGGTCGCCCAGGTCGCTCAGGTCGCAACTGGTCTGACAGGATCGCGCTCGACGCGACCAAGGGAGGATTCCAGCTCGCAGGCCCAGTCCGCCGGTCCCGCGCGGACTTCTTCTTCTTTCTCTTTTGTTTCCCGTCACCACTGCCCGGCTCCTTTGTACCCCGGGCAGCCAGTTATTTTAGCCCTGCCCGTTTGGGCAGGCCCCCAGCCTATAAATAGGGTGAAGTGGTGCACTCAAAGCACGCTGACTCAAGCCCAGGAGCCCACTTGTTAAAGGCCGCGGACTCGAATCTCTAGCTTTGCGATCTCCAGCTTGCTTTCCGCATTACTTTCCTTTTCCCTCCTTATAACAGCTTCTTTGCAATCAAAAGCAAGCCCGTCCCAGGAGTGGCATTTAGGCCGCGATGGGCAAAGTCTGGTGTTGCCGTGCTCCACGGCTCTGTTGCTTTTCTGTTCCTTTTCTAGTCCGCCAAGTAGATTGCTGCTCGCAGTTTGTTTTTCCTCTTTCTTCCCCAAGTGCTCGAACAGTTAGCTGATGGTGCTCGTTTCCACCTTCGCATTTCGCGCATCAACACCACCTTTACTTTCATTGTTGGCTAGCCAAGAGGATGATAGTTTGAAGTGAGCACTCAAGAGTAAAGGGAGTTGTACGCAACCCTCGAGAGAGGCACACATCCAAATCTCCAGGATTGAAGTAAAATCCAATAGTGTGGTTCACCGCATAAAGCGAGTTTAGGCATCCGATTTAGACAAGAGTCGGTCAGACCTTCCTAAACTCAGTTGGGCACGACTTCGAGAGAAGCGTGTTCAAGCTTTAGGAATCTCCACGGTCAAGGACCTTTACCATATTAAGTTTAGGTTTATTTATCATGTTTTTAATCAACTTTAGCCGAGTTGATTCTTGATCGAGTGCATTTCCATCTCATCGTTCCAACCCTTTATCGTAATCGTTTCTTTTATGCTCTCTTTCTTTTTAGTGCAAGTAGTTCTCTTTAGCATTATTTCCTTTCCTTAATTGCAATTAGTTTCTCTAAACCCTAGATTTTCCGTCGATAAAATAATACTCTTCGTATGAGTAAGTGTACTCAACATTTCCCGGATTTCAATACGACACTTGTGTCACCTAGCTACGGTTCAATAGGTATACTTGCCTCATTGGATTCCTAGTTTAGTTGCTTTATTTTCTTCGAAGCTTAGTGACCACCAAGTTTTTTGCGCAGTTGTCGGGGAGAAACTTTCGTTGATATATCGAAAACACGAACATATTAATTTTATCATTGCTCTTTCTCATCCTCCTTCTAAAAATTTTAAAATTCAAAAAATAAACATTATTATCGCTCTTAATAGAAACCCACTTCACAATTTTTCCACGACACATAATTCTCTCAAAAAGGGCAAAGGGCTTTAAGTACCACTATCTTGTCTAGTACCTTAAGAACCATTCATTGGGTTTCCCTTGGGAAGTTCGGGAGTTAAGCTATTAAAAAATCTATTTCAAAAAAAATTTATTTATTTTTATTAGTTCTCTTTTTCTAGTTCATTTATTTCTCTTTCTTCTCTTCTCTTCTTTTGGTGCATGACCCGCGGGAGTCCGTCGGTTATTTTGGACTTGGACCATGAAATTGAGCGTACTCTTCTGAGAAGATCGCGATTTCAAGGCCTTACTCTCCAAATACTAGTTGAGGACTCCGAGTCATTTTTTACTTTAAGAATGGAAGAACCCCAAGTAGAGGAAGCGGTGCAAAGGCCTATGTCCTATTATGCACGACTGAATCTAGAGGGAACATAATCTAGTATAGTGCGCCCTGCGATAGATAATAATAATTTTTAACTGAAGCCTAGCATAATTCAAATGGTGCAGCAGTATGTGCAATATGACGGACTTAAGATGAAGATCTGAATGCACATATAACAAGCTTTATTGAAATTTGTGACACCTTCAAAATAAATGGTGTTATAAATGATGCTATTAGGCTAAGATTATTTCCTTTTTCTCTTAGAACTAAGGCTAAGAAGTGGCTAAACACTCTACCTAAAAACAGCATCACAACCTGGGATCAATTAACTGAAAATGTTTTGGCGAAGTATTTTCCACTAGCTAAAACTGCAAGACTTAGGAATGACTTTTCTGCTTTTGGAAAATTAGACTCTGAAACCTTATATGAAACTTGGGAAAGATTTAAATAATTATTAAGACGATGACCACATCACGCGCTGCCTGTATTTTTACAAGTGTTGACGTTTTATAACGGGCTAAATAAAAATACAAAGTAAATGATAGACACATCTTCTAGCGGTACTTAAAACCATAAGACCCCGGAAGCATCTCTTGATCTTTTCGAGGACATGACCATGAACACTTATCAGTGGAATGTGACTAGGTCCGTCCCAAACAAACTTGCAGGTATCTTTGAAGTGGACAACGTCTCCCAGCTCGCTCTACAAGTTGAAATATAAAGCAAAAAAATTATGGAGATGACTGCTTCCTCCGCCCCTCAGGTATGTGAATCTACAACTCCTGCCACAGAACAATTAGATTTTGTTAACAATATTCCTATAAATGCTTTTCATAATTATTCTGCTGAAAATTTTCCTTCGCCCGGTTTTACTTTTCTAAATAGTTATAATCCTGCTTTAAGAAATCACTCGAATTTTTCTTGGAGTAATCCTTCGAACGCGATGCGCCCACCACCACAAAACAATTTTTCTGCACCACCACCACCTCTTAAAAATTATCCAAAACCTCCAAGCTTGGAGGAGTTATTTTCTCAATATATAACCACAAATGGCGCTACTATAAGAACCTTAACTGGAAGCGTTAAAAGTCTTGAAAATCAAGTAGGACAGCTAGCAAAAATAATTTCTGAGTGACCCACAGGGTCTGTTCCTTCCAATACCGAGCCCAACCTGAGAGAGCTAAGGCTATAACTCTTCAGAGTGGGAAGCAAGTTTTCAATAGGGTTAGTGAAGAGCCCGAGGCAAGCTCCGCCCCTATTTTTAAAAATCAAAGCTCCGCCCCCGTTTTAAAAATTTCACCCTCTGCAGAAGAAGTTATCACCTCCGTTTTAGAAAAAGACCTCACTCCACCACCCATCTTTAAAAATAATCCAACTCTGTCATACCCTTCCTCACTAAATAAGCAATGTTAGGATGATCAGTACTCCCGCTTCGAAGAGATGTTTAAGCAAATCCACATTAATCTGCCCTTCCACGAAGCGATCTCCCAGATGCTGAAGTATGCTAAGTACCTTAAGGACCTCCTGACCAACAAGAAGAAGTTAGAGAACTTATCGCATATCACATTAAATGCGTGCTCTACGGTTTTGACAAATGGTTTACAAAAGAAAATTAGTGACCTGGTTAGTTTTTTAATTTCGTGTGTCTTTGGTGATCTTTTTGTTAAGAATGCATTAGACGACTTAGGTGCGAGTATAAACCTGATGCCCCTCCCGTTATTTAAGAAGTTAGGAATTGGTAGCCTCAACCCCACACGGATGAGTATCCAGCTCGCTGATAGATCCGCCAAATACCCATTAGGAATCGTGGAGGATGTCTTAGTTAAAGTCGACAAGTTCATCTTCCCGGTGGACTTCATCATATTGGACATCGAAGAAGATGTCGTGGTACCCCTGATCCTTGGCCAACCCTTCCTTTCCACCTCCCATGATATCATTGACGTAAGCAATGGTAAGCTCTTCCTTCGAGTAGGCGACGATGAAGTAACTTTTCATATCACCCCTTCGATGAAAAACACCTTTGCGAATGATGAATCCTATTTTTTCGTAGATATTGTAAGTGATGAATCCTCCTATTGCCTCTCTAATTTTGAAATAGAATTTTCTTATTTTTGTTCCTCCTCTTCTCTTCCAACTGAATCGCTGCACCTAAGTGAAGAATCCTCCTATCGCCTTTCTTATTTTGAAAAAGAATTTTCTGATTTTTGTTCCTCCTCTACTTTTCAAACTGAATCACTGCAAGAATCCTCCATGGCCGCTAACCCCACCTCTTTTAATTTTCCATGTTAAAAAGTCTATGAGGACATAGTATTTGAAAAAGAAAGAATTTCTAAAATCTCGTATGAAGAACCCCCTACCCTAGAATTAAAAGAACTTCCTGAACATCTTAGAAATGATTTCTTAGAAAAAGATTCCAAGTTACCAGTAATAGTTTCGGCCTACCACACAGATACGCAAAACGATAAACTTCTTTTAGTTTTACGTAAACATCTCCGAGCTATTTCCTGGAAAATTTCTGATATCAAGGGCATAAGCCCATCTTTCTTCCCTCACAAAATCTTAATGAAAGATAATTCGCTTAACTCCATACAACCTCAGCATCGTATTAACCTGAATATGAAAAAAGTAGTTAACGGTGAGGTTATGAAACTCTTAGACGCAAGAATAATCTATCCTATATCTGATAGTAAGTGGGTTAGCCCAGTCCAGGTAGTGCCGAAGAAGGGAGGGATAAAAGTAGTTAGTAATGAGAATAATGAATTAATCCCACACGGATGGAGACAGGGTGGCGAATGTGTATAGATAATCGTATATTAAATGACACCACCCGCAAGGACCACATTCCCTTGCCGTTCATCGATCATATTTTAGAACGATTATCTGACCATAGATTTTATTGTTTTCTCGATGGCCTCTCGGGGTATTTTCAAATCCCCATCTCCCCCGAGGACCAGGAGAAAACTATGTTTACTTGTCCCTTAGGAACCTTCGCCAACCGAAGAATGTTGTTTAGATTGTGTAATGCGCTAGATACATTCCACTAATGTATGCTCGCTATCTTTGACAAGTACATAGAAAGCATTATGGAGGTAATCATGGATGATTTCTCCGTGTTCGGTGACACTTATGATATTTGTTTATAAAACCTCGAAAAAGACTTAAAATGATGCGAAGAAACTAACCTTGCCCTAAATTGGGGAAAATGCCATTTTATGGTGAAAGAAGGGTTAGTTTTGGGTCATAAAATTTCTGGGAGAGGAATTGAGGTAGATACCGCCAAGATAGAAGTTATCAAGAAGCTTCCGCCGCCTACGAACAAAAAATCTATAAGAAGTTTCCTAGGTCATGATGGTTTCTACCGCCACTTCATAAAGAACTTCTCCAAGATCACCAAGCCCCTTACCAATCTCTTAGAAAAAAATGCCCATTTATTTTTGATGACCTTTGCCTAGCTTCTTTTAATTTAATAAAAGAAAAATAAATTAATGCCCCGATTATGATAGCTCCGGTGCTGGACCTTCCCTTTGAGATAATGTGCGATGCGAGTAGTTTCGCGGTGGGAGCCATATTAGGTCAACGCATATCTAAAAACATTCACCCCATCTATTACGGTAGTAAAATGCTTACATCTGCACAAGAAAATTACACCACGACCGAGATGGAGCTCCTAGCTATAGTATTCGCCTTTGATAAATTCCGGCCTTAAATTACAATTTCAAAAAAATATGTTTTTACGGACCACTCGGCCCTCAAATATCTTCTTTCAAAATCGGATGCCAAGCCGCTCTTGATACGCTGGATCTTACTCCTCTAGGAGTTTGACTTAGAGATCTGGGATAAGAGAGGAGCCGAGAACTTGGTCGCCGACCATCTCTCCCGACTGGATAATCCTTTTAAAGAAAAAGTAGATGAAAAATCTTTTAATGATTTCTTCCCTGACGAGAAGCTATTTTCAATTAACACATCTACTTCTCCTTGGTTTGCACACATCGCCAACTACTTAGTGGCTCGTGTGCTCCTAAAAGTGTTCTCCTCTCTACAAAAGAAGAAATTCTTTTCTGAGTTGAAGAACAACTTTTGGGAGGACCCGCATCTTTTTAGAGTCTGTGCAGACCAAGTGATAAGGAGATGTGTTTCTTATGAAGAAGGTTTAGATATTATTAAACATTTGCATGAAGTTCCGAATGGTGGGCACTATAAAGCTGCTTGCACCGCTCACAAGGTGCTTTGTGCGTGTTTTTACTTGCCTAGCCTATTTAAAGACGCACAAGCCTTTGTGAGCAGGTGTGATAGTTGCAAACGGTCGGGTAATATTTCCAATAAAAATTAAATGCCACAAATTTATTTCCTCGAGTGCGAAGTTTTCGACCTCTAGGGAATCGATTTTGTTGGCCCTCTTCCTTCTAGCTTCGGGAATAAGTATATTTTAGTTGTCGTCGATTTTGTTTCACGTTGGGCTGAAGCCCAAGCTCTTCCTACGAACAATGCCTGATTCGTAGTTGCGTTTTAAAAAAAAAATATTTTCTCAATTCAGTACGCCGCGCGCCATAGTTAGTGTCAGGGATTCCCATTTCTATAACGCGTAGTTTTCTAAAATCCCTACTAAATACAGCGTAACGCATATGCTTTCAACTGCCTACCACCCCCAAACTAACGGACAAGTCAAAGTAGTGAACAGAGAACTTAAGAGAATTTTAGAAAAGACTGTTTCAACATCTAGAAAAAACTGGTCAGCCAAATAAGACGATGTTCTATGGGCCTACCAAACTACGTACAATACCGCCCTCGGATTTACGCCGTATCGATTGGTTTATGGAAAATCTTGCCATTTACCCGTAGAACTCGAACATCGTGCTTTTTGGGCTTTAAGGTTTTTAAATTTCGATCACCACTCTATTGGCGACCTTAGAAAATTTCAACTTAACGAACTCGATGAGTGGCGCTCTTACGCTTACGAGAGCAACAAATTTTATAAAGAGCGGACGAAACGTTTTCATGATAAACATTTAAGGCACCCAAAAACCTTTAAGCTGGGCGACCAAGTTCTTTTGTATAATTCTAATTTATGTTTTTTTTTGGGGAAATTAAAGTCACGATGGTCTGGGCCATTTTCTGTTTTAGAAGTTTTTCCTTATGGTGTTGTTTTAATTTCACACCCAGATAAGGGTAATTTCAAAGTAAATGGTCAGCGTCTTAAATTATATTTCTCTGGTGATGATGATGTCAGTCCAAACATTGTTAAATTTCTGCTGCACGAACTCTAACTTCAAACTTTTTTTTGGTTAAAAACTTTAATTATTACTATTTTGGGAAAAATATTTTTGGACATTATTATTTTGTTGCGTCGAGCTCAAACGACGTTTTAAACAAAGGGCGCTCTTGGGAGGCAACCCAAGTTATCTTTTTCTGTTTTCTTTATTTTACAATTTTTGTCCTGGATGGCTCCGACAAGCTGAAGCTTCTGCGATCTCCTGCTCCAATGTTTCTGAATCCATCACGAAGTCCAAAGAAGACATTTCATAAAGATCCAAAAGGAAAAGCATGGGGGAGCGGCATCACTCAGCTTTCGCAGCGAATAAATCCAGGGAAGACCTATTTTTCATTTTTATTTTTCATTTTTATTTTTCAATTCTATAATTTCATTTTCTCTCCTTGTCTAACCTCCTTTATCCATTGAGGACATTGTCCATTTTAAGCTTTGGTGTAATGCCCCCGGTTTTTCTTTGTTTTTGTTCGATCATTGTTTGGCGTTACGATGACGCGTTGTCTGCCTTTGCCATTATTAGAGCGTGGTGTTAGCTCTTTAGGTTACTTGTAGCCTATTTGCAAGATTCCCTAGCTAGCCAGAGTCTGTTTTTGTGACTCGGCTGGGCCTCTCAGGGAATGCTTGTGTTTTGGCTTCGGGCAGTGTTAGCCCTAGTTTTGATCGTCGGATGTTGTTTTCGACTTCGCCGTTGTGTTTGTAGCTGGGGTGTTTAGCTACGGTGTGAGTTTTGTCGAAATCCGAGATCATTTGTTTTTTCGCGTCGTTTAGACGTTCGTTTTGTTGGCCGGTAGTGGCTACCTGTTTGTTGTGCGTGGCCTTGTGTGATCGAGCTTAGTAAGGCCGGTGCTTGTTTTAGGCTAAGTATGTTTGGCCATTTATGTTATATATGTTTATGTATGTATATATGTATAAATATATATGTTTGTGTGTAAGCTTGGGTGCTGATAGTTTTTTTTTATAAATATATATATGTGCATGATATATATATAAATAAGTATGTGGTTTCGGTGCTGTTTATATATATATATATATATTTATTTATATGTGTTGTACACACACACATATATCTATATATATATATATTAGATATTTGTGGCCGATTTCTTTAGGAATAGTTTAAAGCCTGCTGGGTGGGGCTCGGGATAGCTGCTAGTGGCTGCTTAAGCTTAGTATTTTATTAGCTAAAGTGAGTGAGTGGGAGAGGGTTTGTATAGGGCTAGCTAGATTTCCTCCCCATTTTCCTCCCCTTTTCCCGAGCTTTCTGGCTTCCAGCGAAAGGAAGAAGGCGGAAACCGTGAAGCTTTGACCGGTGATTCCTAGAGTTCTAAAGCTCGGTTTGTCCGAGAATTTCCAGATTTGAGCTGCTCTAGCCGAGAGCTAGCTTCCTAGGTATGTATCTCTTGCTTTTAAGCCGTCAATAGGAGCTAGGGTTTTTGTCCTCTTCCCCTTCCTCTTCTCTAAAAGCTCAAGATTTTGGTTTCTATCTAGGTAGCCCGGCTGCTGGTGCCAACCCGTGACTTGTAGTGCTGCAGCTTGAGGCAAGTGGATCCCTAGCCCTTGCTTACTCTGTTGATCTCAAGCTTATTTAATTCTTTCTTTTATTTTCCTATTCATTAGCTAATTAGCCCCCTTGTGCTGCTCCAAGTTATTCCTTTTTTTTCCTTCTAATTATCTCGGCAAGTGTCAAGATTAGCAGCTTGCTTGAGTTTTAGCCTAGGGTTAATGGTGTCTTAAGGCTAAGGCTAGGACTGCTAGGTCAGGTAAGGAGGAGCAGCATGAGCCTTGGAATTAATTTTCCAAGGCTCTGCTTTCTTGCTTTGAGTAGAGTTTGGGCTTATTTGGGTTATAGTCTAATTTATTAGGCTGTGGTCGGGTAGGAGAGATAGGAGTGAGAGCTGGAATTAAATCCCAGCTCTCGGGTTGTGTAAAGCTTAGTGGTAAGCTAGTTTGGAGCTGCTGTGGTCAAACTTGCCAAAGCAGGTTTGGCGTTGAGTGAGGTAGACTCTCTCAACGCCATTGCTAGGGCTTGCGGTTAAGTCTCTGGCATTGAGCGAGGTAGACTCACTCATCACCGCCGTTTCTTTTTAGGCTAATGTTATAGCCTTAGGATGTTAGCTTCTTTAGGGTTGTTAGAAAAGTTTTACCTTCATAAGGGGGATGTTGGGGGTGTTCGGCTAGTTTTTGCATTCCGACTTGTGGGCTATGACCAGAGGGGGGGTGTGGTTGTTTGGACTCTGAGGGGGTGAATTGTGTGTGCTAAGCTGTGGACACCACTAAGTTTGGACACTATGGCCAACTTGTTGGGTGTGTGGACCCTGAAGCTGCCCCGGTCGTGTTTTCACCCTTGAGTATTTTTGGGGTCTGGTTGTTGGTTTTGACACTGAGGCCACCCACTGCAGTCCCCCTTATTTTTACACCCCAGTCATTTGCCCACAAGCTTAGGACTGTTAGTTTCCTATGGTCTACTTTTGGTTTTTCCCTGCTTTTATGCTGATGCATTTCTTCTGTAGGTTGATTTTTTCCAGAGCAGGTAGATTTGTGCTCACATTTAGTGTGTTTTTCCTTTATTGCTCTTTAAGAAATGCTTCTTTCTTTTCCTGCTTCTGTAGTTTAGTACATTGTTGCCGGGTTGGAAAACCCTTCTTTATTTAAGTAATCTGACACTCCTTTCTTTTGTTTATTTCCTTGCTGAGGCATTTCTTTTCTTGAATGTCTCAGGTCCAGGTTGTAGCCGATTGAGCGGCTGACTTTCCTTTTGCTGGGTCTTGCTGGTACCCTCCAGGGTAGCAGAGTTGCAGATCACTCCCTTGTGAGGTAGTCATTCTCTTTTCTGTATGGACATGCACACTCACCGGTGGGTTCATGTCGGGTTGTCGACGCCCACAGGTGGCTTACTTGTTTTGCTAAATATGAATTTAGACTGTTGTTTTTGCCCTCTTGGGGTTGTTTACTTGCTTTTGGGAAGGTTTTATGCTAGGTTGCATGTTAGGTATTTTAAAACCCTAAACTATTATATGTACCTCATGCATATCATATTTGCAAAACTAAAGCACTATCTTCTTCAAGCGTAAAGGATAATTTTCAAATATAAATACTATACTCACCTTAGGTGTCGTGCATTTTATAAGTGGTCTCTGGTGGACTCTTATACTCATTTAGGGTGTCAAATTAACTAAATCAAAGTATTTTTCCGCTGTAGCATATATTTTTTTCTTAGCGTGGACTAGCTGATCCACTGTGCCGAGGGATACGGCCTTCAGATAAACTGGTTTTTTATTAAATTAAGGCTTATGATTTATGGCTTTGGTGTGTCGCCTGAGCATCAGCAGTTATCCCTTGCTCGACGTGGCATCACAACGCGTATTTTCCCTTACTCTGATACTTCTTAACCTCGGGGAAAATGCGGGTCGTGATAGTTGGTATCAGAGGGAGGTTGTCTTGACAATTGGTCGGGCAACCTGTCCTTTGATTGCATTAGATGTTTTGCTTCATAAGCATACACTCACCGATATGTCATCAGCATGTCTTGGCCGAAGCACGAACACTATACTCATAAGCATAAAGAAGTATACGGGGCATATTATGTAGTATGGGATGCATAATATGTGTTCGTATATGGATCCACCATAGGAGGGTACATGTGAGGGTTATGTAGTATGGGATGCATAACCTCACCACATGGATGCGACTAGCACATTTTCTTTTTCGTTGCATGGGAATGTTATGTAGTATGGGATGCATAACATTTTCATGTGTACGCCGCTCATGGCATGCATTAAGGCCTTTTTTTAGAATGCATAGCACGGCATGCATAGCATAACATTTCATGAGCACAATGTGTGAGGCTAAAGATTTGCATGATGACATATGTACACACATGGTTTTGAGTCAAAACGAATATAAAAGCATGCATTCATGATTTAGGAACATGAGTTAGTGTGGTGGTTGTGAGCCATCTTAGAATAAGCATGACCTCATCTTTATAAAACAAATCCAAGAGCAAGATTTGCAGTCACAATTCATATTTAAGTAAGCTTGTCTGTACCGGGTAGGCTTGTTTTAGTAGTTGGGATGGGTTTTAATTTGGATTGGTGCGATTATAGGATGGCGAAGCGTCCTACGACGCGATCGACTCCCCAATCTGCGGGTGAGTCTTCGGGATCCCAGAGCGAGGCCCTGATTGAGAGCTTGCGGCTAAGTAATGAAGCCTTGGCAAGACAGATGGTGGACATGCAGAGCCAGATCCAGTCGTTGGTAGCAGTAGTGGCAGGGCAGGCTCAGAGAGCTCAGGACCCCGTTGGGGGTGTTGCTGTTCCTCCTGCTCCTCTTGTGCCTCTAGTTGTAGTGCCCCCGGAGATGGCCTTCATATCTCAGTTTCAGCGACTTAGGCCTCCTACTTACGACGGGCAGGTGGATTTCATTATTTTGGATGACTGGCTGATTTCTATAGAGGAGATGTTCATCTATTCCGGGATTACGGATGATCAGAAAGTAATGCTCGCTGCCTACCAGCTCAAGGGATTGTCAAAGAGTTGGTGGCTGAGGGAGAAGGAAAGTATGGTGGCAGGATGCACCTGGGAGTCATTTAAGGAGATGCTATTAGGTAAATTTCTGCCCTCGGTCGAGCGGGACCGATTGATGAATGACTTCCTTCATTTGAAGCAAAGGAAACTCACGGTTAGTGAGTATGAGGTTGAGTTTAGCAAATTGAGTCGGTTTGATCCAGGTCTTGTGAGTGTTGAAGCAGACCAGGTTAAGCGGTTTCTGGGTGGGTTAAGAAGCGACGTTCAGCAGTTAGCAAATGCCTACGAAGCAGTCAGTTATGCCGGAGTGGTGGAAGTTGCTTTGAAAGTTGAGGCAATTGAGAATGCTAAGAACAGAGGCCAGCATACGAGGCAAGACATGCGGAAGTTTGTTGGAGGGGAAGGACCCCATGAACCTGATGCAGTTTCAAGGAAGAAGACCAAGGGGACGTGTAGCTTCTGCGGCCGGCAAGGCCACCCCCTGGAGAAGTGCTTCAAGAGATTGGCAGCACAGAAGAAAGAGCAAGTCCATGCTATCCAGGGCGCTCCCAAAGGGGATGTGGTGTGTTCCTTGTGTGGAAGGAAGGGCATGATTTGGCCCGTTGTTGGTCGAAAGATAAAGCTTGCTTTCAGTGTGGGCAAAAGGGCCATCTCAAGTCGAGGTGCCCTCAGGCGCAGCCCGTTCTTCCAGTGGTTCCTTTGCAGGCATTGCCGCCACCCCCGCAGGCGGATAAAGGCAAAGGGAAGCTTAATGTTATCTCTACAGAGGAAGCGGCGACTTCGACCCAGGTCATTTCAGGTTAGATTTGTTCCTAACTTGAATTTTATACCTCTTGTGTAGTTTAGCTTTTGTTTTCCCTTAGTTGTGTGGATTGCTATATAGGGAGATTTAAGGTAAAGAACCGTTGGGCGCGCGTTCATTTCGACTCTGGCGCTGTTCCCCCCAGAAATCGGTGATCCCTCCCAAGGTAGACAGCTTGTAAGTTGCGGCCTGCTCCGGTAGGTCGCGGCCTGCCGGCCTTTTCTTCTAAAGGCCGCGCGGACTGATCTCTCAGGCCGCTCAGTCCGCGCGGCTAGGAGGGTCTCTATAGCAAGACCTCCCAGGTTGCGCAGCAGCCACTTGCTCTGTAGGGTCTGCCGACTGCTTCCTCAGTCCGCTCCTATAGGCAGCGCGGTTAAACCGGTTAACCGTGTGGTGTTTTATTCTTCTTCAGGTGCAAATTGCTCAACGCAGACTCGCATTCCTATCCGCCTAGACCGCTCGGTAGCAACAAGCTCAAAAGGTGGCGGATTCGGTGTTAAGTCCGCCAGGTCATCAGCCCGTCACCAAGTGCGACTAGCCTTCAGCAGGAGGCGACCTGTTCATCCTCAACTACAGCGGGCTAGGCAGACTCGCTTAGCACTCCACCAACAGCCAGGCAGTCCCAGACCGCGCGGCCCGGCGCGGACTCAGCGGACTCATCATTCGTACTCGAACGACAAGCGACAACCATCTCCGACTCCAGGCAGTCCCAGACCGCGCGGCCCGGTGCGGACTCTGCGGACTCAATGTTTTTACTCGCATAGCTTACCGCCTCACCAGTGGGGACGTTACCAAGACCGTCACCTCCCCGAGCCTATATATAGGCCCCCAGACCTCTCATTCGGGGGGACAGAAGGGAGAGGGGTCAAGGACCCGTCATTAGCTCCTGCGGACTCGGATCCTCAGTCCGCAAGACCTGCCTGCCTTCTGCTTGATCGAGCAGTCCGCTCTGCTTATTCTAGCGAGCTGCTCGATCGTTGACCGCGCGGTCTGCCGACCTTCATTGGTCAAACCGCGCGGCCTCCTGGCATTCTTCTCTCCTTAGCCGCCAGCTTCCCTCTTGTACCTTTTCTTCTGCTTTCAATGTTAAGGTGTAACCCCGAGCTGTAATTTCGATTATAATCAAAGGAAAGCCCGCCGCAAGAGTGGCATTTAAGCCGCGGTGGGCGAAGTCTGTTGTTGCCGCTGCTAGCGGCCCCCTCTTCTCTTTTCTTCTCTCGGTCTAACCATCAGAGCTAACCGCCAAAGTAACTGTCTGATCGACAGTTCCCGATCAAACTCCACCCTTGCTTCGCCAAACCTTCTCCTCTATTCCCCGCAACCCCCTTATTCATCTAGCTTGTGAGACCGAACAATCCGTTAACTAGAAGGCGCATTTCCCGCCCCAACAGTTAACACGCGACCTTCAGATCTCGATCAGATAGCGAAATCAACGGTTACTCATGTCAGACCGTCAGCCAGCCGAGAGCCCTGCTCCAAGTTATAGTGAGGATTCCCTTTGGGAAGCCTTGGAGCTCTCTCGCAAAGAAACTGCACAACAGTTTCGATCGGTCACTTGTACTCTAGATGCTATCACTTAGCGATTGGAAGCACAATCTTCAGCATCACCAGCTCCTCCTATCAATCCAGCGCCAGCATTCGAGATTCCTTAAGTTTACCCACCGGCCTATCCGCCGATCTATCCTCCTTACACTCCAACCTTTCCGCAAGGGCCTGCAGCCCCTTTGCGATCTCAAAATGACGAATTCGCAGCTCGTCAGAATTTTTTCCAAGAAGCTGCTCGAGGAAGTCCTGCAAGATTCCTGAATTTTCAGGGAAGTCATCCCTACTCTTCAGCTCCTGCCTTTGCTCCTCCCGTAGCAACTTTTCCTTTCCATCCTCCAGCTCCTTGTGCAGCTGCAACTTATGCTCCCTTTTTTCCTTATGTTTCAGGAGAACAAGAAGAGAAGTCACCATTTACAGAGAATGTTCAGCATGAACCAATTCCAATTAACTTCAAAGAGCCACGATTGCCCACTTATACTGGGGAGACTGATCCAGTCAAACATCTTCAAGCCTTTGAATCAGCCGTAGCTCTCAAGACCCTCTCAGATGCTACCAAATGCAAACTCCTTGTAACGACCTTCGACGGTCAAGTGAGGGATTCGTTCTATGGACTTCGTGCTCAGTCCATCTCTTCCTTCGCTGATTTGCGGAGAGAGTTTCTTCTCAGATTTTCTACCTCTACAAGGAGGAAGGGCGGTCCAGAGGCCCTCTTTGAGATCAGACAGCGAGAGAATGAGACTTGGTCCCACTTTGTGGATTGTTTTCAGAAGGAAATATTGGACATTGAGATTGTCGATCAAGAATTATATCGAGTGGCTCTTATCCACGGCCTACGTGAAGGACCACTCAAGTTCGAGGCTAACGTCCGAGCACCAAGGACTTATCAAGAGCTGATTAGTTTAGCCAACTCGTACATCCGCGGTGAGAAGAGCAACCCCAACTTTGTCTCCAGGCTCGTAACAGAGAGAAATCAACCTTGTAAGCAACCTCCGAGATCTCCTCGGAAAGATTTTTCATCCCACTCTCGGAAAGCAAAAAGATTCCAGCATCATCATCAACACCTCTTCCCGGGCCAGGATCGTGCTCAAGAACGACTGCTACCACCAGCCCCATCTCTACAAACAGCTTCGGTACATCAGTCATAAGATGATGACTTATCATATTCTGGACTCGATGAGGCCATGCTAGAAGTCTGCCAAATTATGAAAGATAGAGCAAATTCCAAAAGGCCTTACCAGCCGACAAATCAAAAATCAAAAGATTCAGACCCATTTTGTGAATTTCACAAAGAGAGCGGGCATCTAACTGAAAGCTGTCGAGCGCTTCGTCAACTTGTGCAGAGATTGCTGAAGCAGGGTAAGATGCGCGATCTGTTCCCGAAAGATGGCCACTCGGATCCGTCAACCTCAAAAGGCAAAGAAATAGCGGAGTTTCCTTGCAGCTCAAGCGGAGTGAAACAAATCAATACGTATCGTGACCATCTCATGGGCGAGACCTCCGATGTCATTGACGAGGGTTCCCTTGAAAGGTTATTCTAAAGCAAAGAGGGCATCGCAGCTCCTCAAAACCCCTCATAATCTGGCCCGGTTATATCTTCTTTTATGCTCTTCAAACATTCTTCCTTTCTCTAAAAACAATTCTAAGTGCTCTTTCATTTTCATTCATTAAAGCTTACGTCAGAGATCTCATACTGACACAGTTCCCTTTTTGTGATACTTCTCTTCTATATTTTTCTCTTTGCCAAAGAGATCACTGAACCACCGAGATATCGTCAAGTCTTGCTCAGTACTCCCTCGAGATTGTCCTCTGGCGTAAAACCACAATGACCATGTATGATGAGGAGTTTCTCATATGTGTAGTGGGGGCCGCTCAACTCTCGTGCGGAGGGTGACGGGACTTTAGATCCTAGTCGGCATCTAACACAGAGCGCGTTTCCAGGGAGGACCTATGTGTTAGCTCTGCTGTGCTTCGCTAAGGATACGTTACAGTTACGATGATCTTTGCGTGACAAGCAATGGCGATCAAGTGTAGCCTTGTCTCTTCGATCATCTCACAACTGTAACGGACGAACACTCGTTGGTACTCTCAATCCGTGCTTTCGCGGGACCAACAACTTTGTTGATCCCTTCAAAGACGAGCAATGCTGTAGACCATTTGGCGCACCTGGTAGAACGGATCAACAATGTTTGTAACCCGGGGCAAGAGAGCAGTGTATCTGTCGCTTCCTTCTTAGGATTTTTTGCGCATGTTTCCCTTTTGTGCTCTGTCAAGGGAATGCGGCCAGCCCGCTTTAGGTAGGACTACGCCTTGGATGACCTTTTGGCAAGTGATGCATAAGGCCCACGGGTGCTCTCCTGTGGCAGCATTCAACCTTTTTTAGCTCATCCTCGGGGTATAGCCCTCCTTTGTACTTTTGTCTTCTTACAGGTTAACACGTTAAGTCCAACCTATCTCAGAGACCCCCTATATCTTTTAGCTTATGATCATCTTATGTACATTGCTTACATGAAGCTCTATCGGATGGTGATCTACAAATCCTATACTACTCTTATCAGATATTTCTGACACAAATCATTGATCATAGTATCTGGTTCACTTTAACTGACGAGCCATGTAATTACGATTTTTAAGTTGATATGGTTTCAATCTTACTGATCTGGATTTCACGTCGACATTATATCTGATCACGCGAGACAATCATTGTTGCGTTCCGATCTCTATTCAGTTAATAGCAAAGTTTGCCGGATATCTCTTCTATCATGTCTTATCCTATCAACAATCAACATTCGCAAGTTCCCTTCAGGTACTTGCGATTAAGTTTTTCATCACATCAGTTTGCTAACTCTTCTTTTGCAGAGATTAGCAGACATTCGCAGGTTCCCTCCAGGTACTTGCGATTTAGTTTTCCATCACATCAGTTTGCTAACTCTTCTTTTGCAGAGATTAGCAGACATTCGCAGGTTCCCTCCAGGTACTTGCGATTTAGTTTTCCATCATATCTGTTGCTTACTCTTCTTTTGCAGAGATTAGCAGATATTAGCAAGTTCTCTTCAGGTACTTGCACTTTACTTTTCTATCATATCTGTTGCTTACTATTCTTTTGCAGAGATTAGCAGATATTAGCAAGTTCCCTTCAGGTACTTGCACCTTACCTTTCTATCATATCTACGGCTTACTCTTCCTTTGCAGAGATTAGTAGATATTAGCAAGTTCATTTCAGGTACTTGCAACTCAGTCTTATTTCGTATCTACCACTCACTCTTCTTTTTGTAGAAGTTAGCAGGTGCATGCAATCCTCCTTCAGGTACTTGCAAGTTACCATTATTCTTTGTTTCTCCTCTCATCAATGTTTTGCAGAGCCCATTAGGAGACATTCATGTCTTCTTCATTCTGCCAAAGCGACCCAGGTACGTATAAGATGTACCTACTTCCACCTATGACAACTCTTTCCTTCGCAGGAAGAAGCTAGGCATTAGCAAATTTTCTCTATGGAGTGGCATCAGGTTCCATCTCTCCTTGCCCCTTCCTTTTCTCTAGGGAAGGATCACGATTTTCGTGGGTCTCCAACTTTTTCGAAGTTCTTCTCTGAACTTAAAAAAGTGCGGGGATCATGTTCCCCCAGAAATTGGTGATCCCTCCCAAGGTAGACAGCTTGTAAGTTGCGGCCTGCTCCGGTAGGTCGCGGCCTGCCGGCCTTTTCTTCTAAAGGCCGCGCGGACTGATCTCTCAGGCCGCTCAGTCCGCGCGGCTAGGAGGGTCTCTCTAGCAAGACCTCCCAGGTCACGCAGCAGCCGCTTGCTCTGCAGGGTCTGCCGACTGCTTCCTCAGTCCGCTCCTGTAGGCAGCGCGGTTAAACCGGTTAACCGTGTGGTGTTTTATTCTTCTTCAGGTGCAAATTGCCCAACGCAGACTCGCATTCCTATCCGCCTAGACCGCTCGGTAGCAACAAGCTCAAAAGGTGGCGGATTCGGTGTTAAGTCCGCCAGGTCATCAGCCCGTCACCAAGTGCGACCAGCCTTCAGCAGGAGGCGACCTGTTCATCCTCAACCGCAGCGGGCTAGGCAGACTCGCTTAGCACTCCCCCAACAGCCAGGCAATCCCAGACCGCGCGGCCCGGCGCGGACTTAGCGGACTCATCATTCGTACTCGAACGACCAGCGACAACCATCTCCGACTCCAGGCAGTCCCAGACCGCGCGGCCCGGTGCGGACTCTGCGAACTCAATGTTTTTACTCGCATAGCTTACCGCCTCACCAGTGGGGACGTTACCAAGACCGTCACCTCCCCGAGCCTATAAATAGGCCCCCAGACCTCTCATTCGGGGGGACAGAAGGGAGAGGGGTCAAGGACCCGTCATTAGCTCTTGCGGACTCGGATCCTCAGTCCGCGCGACCTGCCTGCCTTCTGCTTGATCGAGCAGTCCGCTCGGCTTATTCTAGCGAGCTGCCCGATCGTTGACCGCGCAGTCTGCCGACCTTCATTGGTCAAACAGTGCGGCCTCCTGGCATTCTTCTCTCCCTAGCCGCCAGCTTCCCTCTTGTACCTTTTCTTCTGCTTTCAATGTTAAGGTGTAACCCCGAGCTATAATTTCGATTATAATCAAAGGAAAGCCCGCCGTAAGAGTGACATTCAAGCCGGGGTGGGCGAAGTCTGTTGTTGCCGCTGCTAGTGGCCCCCTCTTCTCTTTTCTTCTCTCGGTCTAACCATCAGAGCTAACTGCCAAAGTAAATGTCTGATCGACAGTTCCCGATCAAACTCCTCCCTTGCTTCGCCAAACCTTCTCCTCTATTCCCCGCAACCCCCTTATTCATCTAGCTTGTGAGACCGAACAATCCGTTAACTAGAAGGCGCATTTCCCGCCCCAACAGGCGCCACCCACTCTTTTGTTGCTAGGGATTTTGTGGAGCGATTCCATTTGAGCCTAGATCTGTTGGTGGAGCTTTCTGCGTCATGTTTCCTTCGGGTGACTCTGTGGTTTCAGACTTGGGTATTCAGGGCTGCCCAATCTTGTTAGGAGACTTTCTAGCAAAGGCAGATCTGAAGGTGATTGATCTAGAGGACTTTGATGTAATCCTAGGCATGGATTGATTGTCTAGATATGACGCGGTTATCCAGTGTAAGGGTAAGCGCTTGGATTTCGTGAAGGACGACGGTCAGCCCGGGAGCATTTTTGCCGATCCTGTCCAGGAGTCTCCGATTGTTTTTGCGGTACGTGCTTGCAATTTTCTTGTTCCGAGCTTTTTTGCCTGTTTGGTCTCTCTTGTAGGGGCAGATGTTAGTGTGCCGCGGTTGGAAGAGATTCCTGTTATTCGTGAGTTCCCCGATGTTTTTCCTGCTGATCTTCCCGGACTTCCACCCGATAGAGACGTTGAGTTCGTTATAGATTTGGAGCCGGGTACGCGTCCTATTGCTAAGGCGCCATACCGCATGGCCCAACAAGAGCTGGAGGAGTTGCGGACCCAGCTAGATGAGATGTTGGCAAAGGGTTTTATCAGGCCGAGTTCGTCGCCCTGGGGTGCGCCTGTTCTGTTCGTAAATAAGAAAGATGGGTCGATGAGGCTATGCATCGACTATAGAGAGCTGAACAAGGTTACAATTAAGAACAGTTACCCATTGCCTCGGATTGATGATTTGTTTGACCAGCTGAGTGGTAGTACTGTATTTTCAAAGATAGACCTTCGTTCAGGCTATCATCAGTTGAGAATTCAGGAGTCTGATATTCCGCAGACGGCGTTCCGCTCTCGCCATGGACACTTTGAGTTTTTAGTTATGTCTTTTGGTTTGACTAATGCACCTTCGGCTTTCATGGATTTGATGAACCGCGTGTTCAAGGAGTACTTAGACAAGTTCGTGATTGTCTTTATTGATGATGTTTTGGTGTACTCTCGGAGTGTAGAAGAGCATGATCGACATTTGCATCTAGTTTTGGCGACTCTGAGAGACCATAAGCTTTATGCCGAGCTGAGAAAATGTGAGTTTTGGCTGCCTCAAGTATCTTTCCTAGGCCATGTGTTTACCAAGGAGGGGATCTCAGTAGACCCAAAGAAGATCGTTGCAGTAATGGAGTGGGCGAGACCTATTACGCCTCGTGAGATTAGGAGCTTCTTGGGTTTGGCAGGTTATTACAGAAGGTTTGTGAAAGGATTCTCGACTCTATCCGCACCATTGACCCGGTTGACACAGAAGAATGTAGCGTTTGTTTGGGATGACAAGTGTGAGGATGCTTTTGAGGAGCTAAAGAAGAGGCTATGTTCAGCCCCTATTCTATCTTTACCTACTGAAGGTGTCGAGTATGAGGTATATGTGGATGCTTCCCATATTTGACTGGGATGCGTGCTGATGCAGGATGGAAAGGTGATTGCATATGGGTCGAGACAGCTGAAGACTTATGAGAGGAATTACCGTACGCACAACCTGGAGTTTGCTGCTGTGATTTATGCTCTGAAGTTGTGGAGGCATTTACTTTATGGTGTATAGTGCAAGATTTTTACTGATCACAAGATCTTGAAGTATGTCTTCACGTAGAAGGAGTTAAACCTGCGTCAGCGGTGATGGTTAGAATATGTAACCGACTACGATGTTTAAATTCAGTATCATACGGGCAAGGCCAACGTGGTGGCCGATGCCTTGAGTCGGAAAATAGGAAAGATCTTTGGTCTCACAGCTGAGTCATTGGTAGAGGAGTTTCTGTTGATGGACATTTCCGTGGGTAGCTGTGATGGGCAGAGTAGTCTGGCAGTGGCAGAGCCTTCATGGATCGCGCTCACGAGATTACATCAGAAAGATGATCCTGACCTTCTGCGGTTGTATGTTCGAGCTAAGAAAGGCGAGCTGCCAGATTTTTCTATAAATGATTTGAGTACCTTGAGATACCGAGGCATATTTTTCATTCCCGCTGTTGGCGATATCAGGTTATGGTGTGCAGATAAGCCCATGGATCTAGCGTTGCCTACCACCCAGGATCCACTAAGATGTACCGCGACTTAAAGCAGATTGCCTGGTGGTACGGAATGAAGGGAGACAGCCAAATTTGTTTCTGAATGCAACACTTGCAAGCAGGTAAAGGCTGATCATGGTAGGCCATGTGGCAAGCTGTCTCCCTTGGAGATTCCTACTTGGAAGTGGGAAAGAACCTCGATGGATTTTATTACAGGCTTACCAAGGTATCCGAGGGGGCATGATTCAGTATGGGTGATCGTGGACAGACTGACGAAGTGTGCCCACTTCGTGCCGTTCAAGATTGATTACCCGATGAGAAAGATAGATGAGCTATATGTGGAAGAGGTTATCAGACTGCATGGCGTCCCCGTGAGCATCATATCAGATCGAGACTCCAGGTTCACGTCTCGTTTTTGGAAGAGTCTTCAGGAAGGATTGGGGACAGATTTGAGGTATTCCACTGCTTACCACCCGCAGACAAACGGCCAAACAGAGCGGGTAAATAAGATTGTAGAAGATATGATTCGATGCTATATTCTAGAGCATGGTGGGGCATGGGACGAGCGTTTGCGGCTTATGGAGTTTGCTTATAACAATAGCTATCAGGAAAGCTTGCAAATGGCTCTGTTTGAGGCTTTGTATGGGAGGCGCTGCAGGACTCCCTTGTTTTGGGCTGAGGTTGGCGAGAGACCGTTGTTGGGTCTAGAGGCTCTCGAGGAGATGGAAATTTCAGTGAAGCTTATTCGGGAAAAGCTTCGAATAGCCCAAGAGAGATATGAAAAGAACGCCAACCGGCGTAGATCAGATTTGGAATTTGCTGTGGGGGACCAGGTGTTCTTAAAGGTTTCTCCGATGACTGGGGTCAAGAGAATTGGAAAAGACCGGAAGTTGGACCCGAGATATATGGGGCCATTCAGGGTTGTTGAGAGGATTGGTGTGGAAGCTTATAGGCTGGAGTTGCCCGCAAATTTTCCTGGCATACATGATGTTTTTCACGTCAGACAGCTGCGGAAGTGTATGCATAGTTACAGGCAGGTTTTGGATTCTGTGCGTCTGTTAGAGGCGAACCTTTCTTATGTGGAAGTGACTGTCCGCATTTTGGATGCTCGGGATCGCGTGCTGCGGAAGAAGACGATTCCTATGGTGAAAATCTTGTGGAAGAACCACGATGTTGAAAGCGCGACTTGGGAGCTGGAGTCAGCTATAAGGGAGGCTTACCCTCACCTTTTCCCCTAACTTGTGCCTGGTAAGTTTGCACTCTTTCTTTTATAGCTTTTGATTAGCTTGTTCTTTTCCCTTTTGATTAGAAGGGTTGTGTGTAAAGTTTCGGGACAAAACTTTTTTTTATCGGGAGTGACTGTAATGCCCTCGGTTTTTCTGTTTTTTTTTTTATCATTGTTTGGCGTTACGATGACGCGTTGTCAGCCTTAGCCATTATTAGAGCATGGACTTAGCTCTTTAGGTTACTTGTAGCCTATTTGCATGATTCCCCAGCTAGCCGGAGTCTGTTTTGGTTACTCAGCTGGGCCTCTAAGGGAATGCTTGTGTTTTGGCTTCGGGCAGTGTTAGCCCAAGTTTTGATCGTCGGATGTTGTTTTCGACTTCGCCGTTGTGTTTGTAGCTGCGGTGTTTAACTACGGTGCGAGTTTTGTCGAAATCCGAGATCATTGGTTTTTTCGTGTCGTTTCGACGTTCGTTTTGTTGGCCGGTAGTGGCTACCTGTTTGTTGTGCGTGGCCATGTTTGATCGAGCTTGGTAAGGTCGGTGCTTGTTTTAGGCTAAGTATGTTTGGCCATTTATGTATATATATATATATATATATATATATATATATATATATATATATATATATATATATATATATATATATATATATATATATGTATGTATATATGTATATATATATTTTTGTGTGTAAGCTTGGGTGCTGATAGTTTTTTTTTATAAATATATATATGTGCATGATATATATATAAATAAGTATGTGGCTTGGGTGCTGTTTATATATATATATATATATATATATATATATATATATATGTGTTGTACACACACACATATATCTATATATATATTAGATATTAGTGGCCGATTTCTTTAGGAATAGTTTAAAGCTTGCTGGGTGGGGCTCGGGATAGCTGCTAGTGGCTGCTTAAGCTTAGTATTTTATTAGCTAAAGTGAGTGAGTGGGAGAGGGTTTGTATAGGGCCAGCTGGATTTCCTCCCCATTTTCCTCCCCTTTTCCCGAGCTTCATGGCTTCAAGCGGAAGGAAGAAGGAGGAAACCTTGAAGCTTTGACCGGCGATTCCTGGTGTTCTAGAGCTCGGTTTGTCCGGGAATTTCCAGATTTAGGCTGCTCTCGCCGAGAGCTAGCTTCCTAGGTTTGTATCTCTTGCTTTTAGGCCATCAATAGGAGCTAGGGTTTTGGTCCTCTTCCCCTTCCTCTTCTCTAAAAGCTCCAGATTTCGGTTCTCTCTAGGTAGCCCGGCTACTGGTGCCAACCCGTGACTTGTAGTGCTGCAGCTTGAGGCAAGTGGCTCCCTTGCCCTTGCTTACTCTGTTGATCTCAAGCTTATTTAATTCTTTCTTTTATTTTCATGTTCATTAGCTAATTAGCCCCATTGTGCTGCTCCAAGTTATTCCTCTGTTTTTTTCCTTCTAATTATCTCGGCAAGTGTCAAGATTAGCAGCTTGCTTGAGTTTTAGCCTAGGGTTAATGATGTCTTAAGGCTAAGGTTAGGACTGCTAGGTCGGGTAAGGAGGAGCAGCATGAGCCTTGGAATTAATTTTCCAAGGCTCTGCTTGCTGGCTTTGAGTAGAGTTTGGGCTTATTTGGGTTATAGTCTAATTTATTAGGCTGTGGTCAGGTAAGAGAGATAGGAGTGAGAGCTAGAATTAAATCCCAGCTCTCGGGTTATGTAAAGCTTAGTGGTAAGCTAGTTTGGAGCTGCTGTGGTCAAACTTGCCAAAGCAGGTTTTGCGTTGAGTGAGGTAGACTCACTCAACGCCATGGCCAGGGCTTGTAGTTAAGTCTCTGGCATTGAGCGAGGTAGACTCACTCAGCACCGCCGTTTCTTTTTAGGCTAATGTTATAGCCTTGGGATGTTAGCTTCTTTAGGGCTGTTAGAAAAGTTTTACCTGCCTAAGGGGGATGTTGGGGGTGTTCAGCTAGTTTTTGCATGCCGACTCGTGGGTTATGACCAAAGGGGGGGCGTGGTTGTTTGGACTCTGAGGGGTGAATTGTGTGTGCTAAGCTGTGGCCACCACTAAGTTTGCACATTGTGGCCAACTTGTTGGGTGTGTGGACCCTGAAGCTGCCACCGGTCGTGTTATCACCCTTGAGTATTTTTGGGGTCTGGATGTTGGTGTTGGACACTGTGGCCACCCACTCCAGTCCCCCTTATTTTTACACCCCGGTCCCCCTTATTTTTACACCCCGGTCATTTGCCACAAGCTTAGGACTGTTAGTTTCCTATGGTCTACTTTTGGTTTTTCCCTGCTTTTATGCTGATGCATTTCTTCTGCAGGTTGATTCTTTCCAGAGCAGGTAGATTTGTGCTCACACTTAGTGTGTTTTGCCTTTATTGCTCTTTAAGCAATGCTTCTTTCTTTTCCTGCTTCTGTAGTTTAGTACTTTGTTGCCGGGTTGGAAAACCCTTCTTTATTTAAGTAATCTGACACTCCTTTCTTTTGTTTATTTCCTTGCTAAGGCATTTCTTTTCTTGAATGTCTCAGGTCCAGGTTGTAGCCGATTGAGCGGCTGACTTTCCTTTTGCTTGGTCTTGTTGGTAGCCTCCAGGATAGTAGAGTTGCAGATCACTCCCTTGTTAGGTAGTCATTTTCTTTTCTGTATGGAGATGCACACTCATCGGTGGGTTCGTGTCGGGTTGTCGACGCCCACTGGTGGCTTACTTGTTTTGCTAAATATGAATTTTGACTGCTGTTTTGCCCTCTTGGGATTTTTTACTTGCTTCTGGGAAGGTTTTATGCTAGGTTGTATGTTAGGTATTTTAAAACCCTAAACTATTATATGTACCTCGTGCATATCATATTTGCAAAACTAAAGCACTATCTTCTTCAAGCGTAAAGAATAATTTTCAAATATAAATACTATACTCACCTTAGGTGTCGTGCATTTTATAAGTGGTCTCTGGTGGACTCTTATACTCATTTAGGGTGTCAAATTAACTAAATCAAAGTATTTTTCCGCTGTAGCATATATATATATTTTTTCTTAGCGTGGACTAGCTGATCCACTATGCCGAGGATACGACCTTCAGATAAACTGGTTTTTTATTAAATTAAGGCTTTTGATTTGTGGCTTTGGTGTGTCGCCTGAGCGTCGGCAGTTATCCCCTGCTCGACGTGGCATCACAACGCATATTTTCCCTTACTCTGATACTTCTTAACCTCGGGAAAATGCGGGTCGTGACATTGGGGGAGGACTTCCTCCTTTTTGCTATGTGTGAATATTTTGCTTTTTGTGAATATTTTTCAAAAATCCAAAAAAAATGAATATCTTAAAAATCCAAATATTATTCTAAGTCACATCTGCTCTATTCGTCGAGTATACATATACTCACTCGATGAATTTGGCGGGTATTCATGAAGCTATTTGACGAATAGTATTGGTCTTGTTGGAACACCCTATTACTAATTTAGGCAAGGATCACTATGTTTTTAGGAAATCAGTATGACCTAGATGTATAGTTGAAAAGGTCAAGTTAGAATGAGTCTAGGGCTTAGAACTTAGGTTTGAAGCTGCCCCCAGGACCATTCAAGGATCAAGACTTAGAGCTGAGACAAAGACAATTATCGTCGAGCTTAGGTCGACGAAACTTCTAACTCCGTTCGACGATCTCTGAGCTCAACTCTGCTAAATCGTCGACCTCCGGTCGACGATCTTTGAGCTCAGATTGATGATCGGCCTTCAGCTTATTTCCAGGTCGCTTAGCTCAGTTCGACGATCGTAGAGCTCAGTTCAACGTTTTCTGTCTGATTTTCAATCTAATCTCTGAGCTCAATTCAACGATCGTAGAGCTCAGATCGATGTTTTTCTGAGAGATCGACGACTTTAAGGATTAAAATTTAGTCAGCTTTTGGAATGTTTTTCAAATTCTCTCAGCATTTATTTCAAGAGATTTGTTAACCGTTTTCATTTATTCTCGAGCAAGTTTCAAGGGATTTCTAAGAGAATGTTTATTTGACTTTCCTCCAGAAGACAAAATATTTATGGAAGACATTTATGACTGCTAATGGCTATCTTGGACAGAGGATCATCAAAGAATAATATACACAACAGCAGATCAAGAGAAATACAACTTACTCATTACACACAATCACTCAATATAGACATACACAGATAGAGAGATCAACTCAGTGAAAAATCAAGTGATCAATCCTGAAGAGTTTTATTGAAAATTAGCATACTGAAAAGTGTTCATAGCTTCAACATCAAAGACTCCAGACAATTCATATTTCAGCCTCTGCTGAAATCATCTTCTGCTAGAGATCTGAAGCTTCTGAAGGCCTATCACCCTAGCATAGCTCTCACTCCTGAACCATCTACATCTCAGGGGGAGCTTTGACAATACAATCAATCCACTAAGTCTTCTCTCAGTGATTGAGACAGAGAAGACAACTTCACCTCTTCCTTTTTCTTTTCCTGCTGTAAAAGGGTTATGAAAACTCCCTTCAAAAGTTCTGAATCTGGTTCTGAGAGCCTTGTCAAAACTTAGTGGTGGCAAGACACCTTATCAAAAAATCTAGATTTTGTTTTTGAGCACCTTATCAAAAGCTCATTGTTGCCAGGACACCAGATCAACTCATCCTGAGTGGATTCCTACCAAGGGTGGTAGAAGAGTGGATGTACCCAGGTTGATTGGGGAACCACTATAGCTTCTTGTGTTTGGTTGCTTGTGTGTATTCTTTTCTGTGTGTTGTGGATCTTTTGTTTTCTTTTTATTATTACTTCTATTTTATTGCTGCATCACAATACACATACTATATTAACTTAACTCTTCCTCTGCAAAGTTTTATTTTGAAAAATTATTTTAACAAACTCTATTCACCCCCCCCCCCCTCTAGAGTCAGACTGATCTTATCCTCCACTTTCAATTGGTATCACAGGGAGGTTGGTTGTTCATACAGGCTAACACCTGAACTAAAAGATCCTTGATAAGATCAATCTTGTAAGAGGGTTATTTTCATTATATTTAATTTTATATAAAGTCATGGGACAGAACAAAGATTATGCAAGCACTAGGCCTCCAGTGTGTAATCTATCCAAGCTTGCACTTTGGAAAGCAAGGATTAGACTTTATATGAATTCTATTGATGAAGACATATTTAATTCTGTTTTGACAGTGTGCCCAAGTCAACTAGCAAGCTAAAGTACAAATATTGTTCCACCTCCTTCAGGAACAGATGCTGAAATAAAGAAGTGGAAGACTGCAGATGCCAAGGCCATGAATATCTTAGCTCAGACAATGTCTGATGAGATATTTCAGAAGGTAGCTGAATACAACTCATCCAAAGGAATTTGGGACAAACTTTCTGAGATTGTCTCAGGATCTGTTGATGAGAGAAAAGATAGAAGATCCCATCTCATATCCCAATATGAGAGCTTCAATAAAAGAGAAGCTGAGTCAGTAGCAGACATGTACAACAGATTAAGTCTGATTGTCAATGAGTTAAAGACTCTGGATAAAGAAATCTCATTGACTGAGCTGAATGACAAAATCCTAATGTGTTTCCCCAGCACTTGGGATTCAAGAATCTGGCCAATCAAAGATGCCAGAAGTCTAAATGAGATTACCACTGAAGCTCTCCTGGGCAATCTCAAATCTTATGAGCTGCTCATTAAAAATAGAGAAGAAGAACAGAAGGCTGCCTCACCAGCCACAAGGAAAGAGAAGACAATAGCCTTCAAAGCTATTGAGGAACTGCCTGAAGAAAAGGTCACAGACAATGAGGAGCTACTCAGCTTATTGGCCAAAAGATTCTATAAAATGGCCAGAAAATACTTCAGAAAGAGATCATACAAGGGACATGATAAACCAAGGTGTGATAAATCAAATAACAACAAGGAAGTTATATATTTTGGTTGCAGGAAACCAGGCCATATTGTGCCTGACTGTCCAGAAAACAAAAAACAAGGACAAGAAAGATAGAAGAGAAAGAAGAAAGGAGAAAGTCTTTAAGAAGAACAGCTTAGACAAACCCTCCTCCAGCAAGAACAAGCATACAAGGAAGGGATTTATTGCTGAGACATGAAGTGAAACTGAAGAGGATTATAAAGCTTCATCCAGCTCCAGTGATGATGAGTATGACACTGATGAAAAGGAATTTTACAGATGGCTATAAATGCCTCTCAAACAGATTCAGAAGCAGAAGAGTCAGAGTCAGATTCAGAAATTCAACTAGAAGAAGACCAGGTAATCAATTCATTTGATTTCAGTTCTGAGGACTTTAGACATGAGTTTAAAGTACTATGCCTAGATCTATTAGAGTCTGAGAAGGAAATCATTTCCCTCAAAAAACAACTGTCTGAGTATAGCACTTTAAAATCAGAGAACCTCAAACTCTCTGAAGAGTTAGAATGCTATAGAGAGGAGATAGCTTCACTGAAAAGTGAACTATCCAAGGCCAAGTAGTTTGAAGAATCACTTAATGGGAGAAGCATCAAACTGATGGATATCACAAGCACGGTGAACTCTAGACTTAATAGTACACTGGACTTGGGAGCTTAATCCAGCCAGCCTATAGTTTTGACAACTCCAATCAAATTTATCTCTGATAAGGGAAAGGAAGTTGTAGAGGTAGCTAGGAAGAATGCATATTTGCCAAATAAAGTTATAGTTCAACAGAATGCGTCGAACATAGCTCGATGATCGTCGAACGGCGCTCGACGATCCAAGAAAAAATCGTCGAACTCAGCTCGACGACACCTGAACTCTGAACTCCAGGACAGTCGATCTTCGAACAGAGCTCGACGATCTGACCCAAGATCGTCGACCTCAGCTCGATGATCGTCGAACAGAGTTCAGGGCTCTGAACAATCTTTCAAAGGTACATCTAGATTCAATCCTAGAAGTCCTACATCCCAAGGTTTCAACCCCTATACTAAATGGATAGTACCTCCTAGGAGATACCATTCTGAAGGTTATAAGAGTCAACCTGGGATGTCTTTCATTTCTGAATTTAAGGGATATCAACCTAGACCCAAGGGAAACTGGGTCAAAAACATGTAAGTTCTTATATGTACAGGTGAAGACCTATCCAACATCAAACCAACAATAGTATCTGGATAGTGGGTGCTCAAATCACATGACAGGGAACAAGGACAACTTCACATTCTTTAAAGCCAAGCTTGGACCCAAAGTAATTTTTGGTTATTCAAACTTTGGAACAACAAAAGGATATGTTGCAGTCCAAATTAGAACAGTCACCTTCAAGAAAGTAGCTTATGTTGAAGGACTGAAGCACAACTTGATAAGTATCAGTCAACTTTGTACTGAAGGATATCAAGTGACTTTCAACAAAGCTATATGCAAGGTCAAGTCAGAAGACAACACAACTGTGTTGACAGGTAACAGAAAAGGTAATATTTCCTTAGTAGATTTTCATTCATCTAAAGTAGATATTTGCCTGTTCAATTCTATATCCAGACCTAATATAGTATGGCATAAGAGACTAGGACATATTAACCTTAGAACCATTGCTAGGCTATCCAAGGACAACCTTGTTAGAGGACTACCTTCTGGCCCCTACAAGAAGGAAGGACTTTGCAAAGCTTGTCAATTAGGCAAGCAAACTAAAAACAGTTTTAAGTCACTTAACAAGAGTGATTCACCTAGGATTTTGTATCTGTTACACATGGATCTTTTTGGACCCATTACAGTACAAAGCCTAGGAGGGAAATCCTACACTTTAGTGGTTGTAGATGACTTCTCAAGATTCACATGGGTGTTCTTTCTGAGGAAGAAGTCTGATAACTTTAAGTGTTTGACAGAGTTTCTCAAATGTATACAGAGTGAGTTCAATACTCATATTGCCCTGATCAGAAGTGATCATGGGACAGAGTTTGATTCTCTTCTTATGCAAGAGTTCTGTCAGAGTGAAGGGATCAGACATACATTCTCAGCTCCTAGAACTCCTCAACAAAATGGGGTAGCAGAAAGGAAAAATAGAACCCTAATTGAATCTGCAACTACATTGTTGTCAGATGCTCACCTTCCTCTATCCTTTTGGGCTGAGGCAGTGAACACCTCCAACTATGTACTGAATAGAAGTTTGATACATAAACTGAAGGGCAAGACTCCCTATGAATTACTCAAATGGAAGAAACCTAAAGTAGATTACTTCAAAAATTTTTGTTGCATTTGTTATATTCACAACAATGATAAGAGATATATAGCAAAATTTCAAGCAAAAGCTGATGAAGGAGTGTTTCTGGGATACTCCATGATCAGTAAAGCTTATAGGGTTTATAATAAAACTACTCAAAAAATAGAAGAATCTGTCCATATTTCCTTTGATGAAACTAATATGTCTTTCAAGGAGAAGAATGCTTCTACCATAGAACATTTACAGGTACATTCTCTAGCTGAAGACTTGGACAGATTGCAAGTTACTCAAAAGGATGAAAGTAGTGAAGATGAAGAAGCTGCTTAACATCTGGAAGAAAATATTCTTTAAGAGCCAGTTGTTGTTCCACAAGAGGAAACAACAACACAGGTTGGTGAACAATCAAAAACCCCTGTTGATTTAGTAACATCAAGAGATCATCCAATCTCCCAAGTGATTGGAAACATCTCAGCTGGTGTGCAAACCCACTTGATGCACACTTGCTTTCTCTCTCAAATTGAACCTCAATCCATTCAAGATGCAGAGCAAGATCCACACTAGATCATTACAATGCAAGAGGAGTTGCATCAATTTGAAAGAAACAAAGTTTGGGAACTAGTACCTAAGCCAAAGGATCATTCCATTGTTTGAACGAAATGGGTGTTCAGAAACAAATTGGATGATCAAGGAATTATTGTAAGGAACAAGGAAAGGCTAGTTGCTCAAGGATATTCTCAAGAAGAGGGGATAGACTATGACCAGACCTTTGCACCAGTTGCAAGGTTAGAGGCCATAAGAATTTTCCTGGCTTATGCTGCTCACAAGGGATTCAAAGTCTACCAAATGGATGTGAAGAGTGCTTTTCTCAATGGGGAGATCAAAGAAGAAGTCTATGTCAGACAACCCCCAAGTTTTATCTCTCTAACTCATCTTGATTATGTTTTCAAACTACATAAAGCATTATATGGTCTAAAGCAAGCTCCTAGAGCATGGTATGAGACCTTAACATGCTTTCTTCTGGAAAATGATTTTATTAAGGGGAGAGTAGACCAAACTCTTTTTATTAGAACCCATAAGTCTCATACCCTACTAGTACAAATATATGTAGATGACATCATTTTTGGTTCTAATGATTCAAACTTGTGCAAAAAGTTTTCCACGCTGATGCACTCTAAATTTGAAATGAGTAGCATGGGTGAGCTATCCTTTTTCTTAGGATTGTAAGTCAAACAACATGCTGAAGGCATATTTATTTCTCAAACCAAGTATGCAAAAGAGCTGGTTAAGAAATTTGGTATGTCTGATGCATCATGTATGAAACACCCATGCCTACCAATGCTGTATTGGATGCTGATGAACATGGGAAACAAGTTGATCAGACAACATATAGAGCAATGATTGGCTCTTTATTGTACCTTACAGCTAGTAGGCCTGATATAATGTTTGCTACATGTATATGTGCTAGATTCCAAGTTAGCCCTAGAGAGTCACACTTAACTTTAGTAAAGAGGATTCTTAGGTATGTTAAAAGCTGTCCCAATCTAGGTCTCTGGTATCCAAAAGATTCAGCATTTGACTTAACTGGATTTTCAGATGCTGATTATGCTGGATGCAGAATAGACAGGAAAAGCACCAGTGGAACTTGTCAGTTTCTTGGTGATAGACTTGTCTTATTGTTTTGTAAGAAACAAACATTTGTGTCAACTTCAACTGCTGAAGCTGAATATATGGCTGCAGGTAGTTGTTGTTCACAAATTTTGTGGATTCAAAATCAACTCCTAGACTATGGTTACAACTTTGAGAAGTCTAAAATATTTTGTGACAACACTAGTGCAATTTCCATTGCACAAAATCCAGTCCTCCATAGTAGTACAAAACACATAGAAATTATGCATCATTTTCTAAGGGATAATATTGAGAAAAATAAAATTGAACTTCAATATATCCCAACTGATTTGCAAAGGGGAGATATTTTCACCAAACCCTTAGATGAAAAGAAACATACATTCTTCCTAAATCAGTTAGGAATGCTAGATGGAGGCTGTCTAAAATGAATTCCAAGATTTTAAAATCTAAAAACAGACCAAGATTAGGCTAAAAACTCATTTCTTTTTGTGTCTGTAGGATAGTTTCTGTCTCTGAACTGTGCTCGACGTTTTCCCAGAAATCTTCGAACGGCGATCGACGGTCTCCCAAACATCGTCGAACGCAAATCGACGTTTCCTGAATCGTCGACCTGAGTTCAGCGCCGCCTGATAGCTTTAAGCTATCCTTCCTTCTGTTAAGCGGTCGTCGAGCCGAGCTCGACGCTCGTCAATGTCGTCGAACGGATATCGATGACATTGAAACCTCTTCGTATTCCATTAGAAGCCCAAATCGTCGAACTGAGTTCAACGATTCTTCGTTTCGGCGTCGAACCCTAATATAAAAATCTTTTTTTGGCCGTCGTTCTCCTTTGCGCGTTCATAGTTTCTGCAGAAAAACTTTTTTCCCTCCAAACTCTTGCTGCACTTGGTCGTGTTTGTTCAATCTTTACAGGTACAAATGGCGGTGTCGGTTGCTGCCCTTTCCAAAATGAAATTTTATACAGGTTTTGACATAGATATGAACTCCTTCGATGGCAGCGATCAGAGGTTCAAAGATATTCTGAATCTTTTCCGAGAACAGCAGTTAGTTCAGCTTATGACCACCAGAATAAAGATTGCGGCAGATGAAATAAAGGAATGGGTTTTTACTGCATCTAATGAGAATGAAAATACTATAGTCGGCACGATCAACGGGACTCAGGTACCATTGTCCCCTATTCTTCTGACTGAAGTATTCTCCTTAAGTACTGGAGATGACTCTATTAATTTGTCTGGAGAAGAATTTGATTCCATGTTAGATAGAATGGGTCACTCTGCTGTACACCCTAATAAGCTGTTGAAAAAGAATCTATCATTAGAATTTCAATTTTTGGCTGATGTTGTGGGAAAAGTGCTTCTGGCAAAGCACTCAGCTCATGATACCATCTCAAGGTATCAGCTCTGTTTAATGGGAGCAATAGTTGACAAGAAACATCTGGATTGGGGAACTATCTTCTTTGACTTGATCAAGAAGAAAATTAACAAAAGTTGTGTCTTTTTTGGGAGGATTCTAGGGGTTTTCCTGCATTCCAGGTGCCTTGAATTACTTGTTTCAAATGGGATGCACATCAATGCATCCAAAAGGCTCACCTGTTCCCTTTTCAGCAAGTGGGATAGGAAGATTATCAACCCAAATAGGGCTGCTGCAGCACCATCTGCTTCAGGCACAAGGACTACTACAATCACTTCCCCTCAGTTCTCTGCCCCAGCAAAAGATTTACCTGCTTCCTCCTCTGCTCCTCCTTCTCCACCTCCTATTGTTTCTGTCTTACCTTCCTCATCAACCATCCAATCAGCCATATCCTCCCCCATCACAATTTCATCACCTATTTCATCTCCTCCAGCCACCACCTCAGAACCATTTCACCCTTTGTACTATTATCCACCCATTGATTCTTCTATTCCATCTTTCAACATTTTGGATGACTCGTTCATGGATGATTCCCCCTCCTCACCTCTTGAGACTCCAACATCCTCCTCATACCAACAGCTCTTGAATGACATCCTTGTTCAACCATCTTTCTCACCATCCATCTCCACACCTGTATCATCTATCTCCACAATCCCAATATCTTAACAATCCATCCCTATAACTCCTACCACCACACCATCCACCATTATGCCATCAACATCAACTCCTACCTTTACTCAAGCCCATCTTGAGCATGTAGATATTCCTGCACTGGCAGACAGGCTGTATGAGCTGCTAGCCCCCAGGATATCCTCATTGCAGGAGACCACAATGGCTCCACTTCTGAAACATGTTCAGGAGCTGTCTGACAGGCTATCTTCTTTTCTCTCTTCTCAGGAAATCCCTTCCTCTGGGTGCCTTGATCCAATTCCTACTGAATCAAGGTAGGGGGAGATGCCTCATAAAGCTGTTGAAGTGCCTGCTGCTGCTCCAGTTCCAGTGTTTACAGTGGACCTCAGGTCACTGTTGAGTGCTTTTGATTCTCTTCATAGAAGATATTTACCAGTTCAGCAAGTTGAAGATCTTACTAAGGCCATTGTGCCTATTTCAGAATGTGATCCCAGCCTGATTGCATCATATGTTAACTCGTTTAAGGCTGAGGATGTTGTTGCTTCTGTTTGTACTGCTGTTATATCTGTTGGAACTACTGATATTGAAATGTTGTCTGCTGATGCTGATGCTGTTGCTGATAAAGATCTTGCTACTTATCTGGAAGAACCTGCTGCTCCAATTCCTTCTGCTCTTGTTGCTGCTTCAATAGGTTGTGTATTTGCTGCTGCTGCTGCTCCTGTTCTGACTCCTGAACAATTGAAACAACAAGAGAAATACATCAAAAGTATAGATGATTTGTATGACAAACCACAGAGTTCTGAAAGTGATCAATTCAATACAGAATCTGATGACTCTGCTAGCACTATTGCTAGGAAAAGAAAAGCTAGAAGTAAGGCAATGATGAAGGTCCCTCCTGCAAAGGCCAAGGATGTTAATGACATACCCTATTATATTCTACATGATTGCCAGATAACTGAATTTTGGATGCAGTATTCTAAAAACCATCTAAAGGCCATGAGAAAAAGAAGAAAGTTGGATAAGTATGAAAATGATCATCCCAGTTTCAGCCTCCTCCTCCTCCTCCAGATTCAGGATCAGGTGGAACCTCAGCTTCTCAAACCTATGCTCCAAAGCAAAGTTCCTCCCAATCTTCACAGAGATATCATCCCAGAGGGCAATATCAAAGAGGTTATCAGTCCAGAAGGGTACAATATAGAGGTAATCAGAGAGAACACAGGATTCAATCAAGACAACAAAGGGAAGGACAAAGACATATGGACTCAACTCAAGGTCCTTTCCCTTATAAACTCAGAGAAACTGTTGATACAAGGATTTCTACTGCTTCAGAAACTATTAATAGATATGAACCTGCAATTCCTTTTGAAGATCCAGAGAATAATCCTTTATCATGGACTGCTAGGATGAAAGAACTTGCTGCCTTAGATCAGTTGAAGAAGGCTAGAGAGCAAGGAAAAGACAATTCCAACATCACTACCTTGTCAGAGCAAAGGAAGGCAGAACTAGAAAGATATGCTTCAAGGAAGTTCTTTGACCAAGTGGATTACATGAAACTGAATCCTGAGGCTGTGGTTCCCAGGCCAAGACCTCAAACCTCCTTAAGTGTAGAAGATGACAGAAGGTCAAAGAAAGAGGCTCTCAATCCCAACAGGTAAATCTTATTTAAGAAAGGAAGTGAAAAGAAGTGATCTCTGTAAGCAGACAGTACATTCATTTTAAAACACTTGCTGATACTCTATCTCAATGCAGCTATGCTGCATGTTCTGCTCTATTGCTTTAATATTTTGCTTTTCTGTATTTGCTTTTTTATTTATTACTGAGTTCTGTAAATAGTAATCCTAACCCAAATAGGGGGAGATTGTTAGAAAACCCTATTAATAATTTGGGCAAGGATCACTATGTTTTTAGGAAATCAGTTTGACCTAGATGTATAGTTGAAAAGGTCAAGTTAGAATGTGTCTAGGGCTTAGAACTAAGGTTTGAAGCTGCCCCCAGGACCATTCAAGGATCAAGACTTAGAGCTTAGACAAAGACAATTATCGTCGAGCTTAGGTCGACGAAACATCGAACTCCGTTCGACGATCTCTGAGCTCAACTCTGCTAAGTCATCGACCTCCGGTCGACGATCTTCGAGCTCAGATTGATGATCTGCCTTCAGCTTGTTTCAAGGTCGGTGAGCTCAGTTCGACGATCGTAGAGCTCAGTTCGATTTTTTCTGTCTGATGTTCATTCCAATCTCTGAGCTCAGTTCAACGATCGTAGAGCTCAGATCGATGTTTTTCTGAGAGATCGACGACTTTAAGGATTCAAATTCAGTCAGCATTTGGAATATTTTTCAAATTCTCTCAGCATTTATTTCAAGAGATTTGTTAGCCGTTTTCATTTATTCTGGAGCAAGTTTCAAGGGATTTCTCAGAGAATGTTTATTGGACTTTCCTTTAGAAGACAAAATATTTATGGAAGACATTTATGACTGCTAACGGCTATCTTGGACAGAGGATCATCAGAGAATAATATACACAACAGCAGATCAAGAGAAATACAACTTACTCATTACACACAAACACTCAATACAGACATACACAGATAGAGAGATCAACTCAGTGAAAAATCAAGTGATCAATCCTGAAGAGTTTTATTGAAAATTAGCATATTGAAAAGTGTTCATAGCTTCAACATCAAAGACTCCAAACAATTCATATTTCAGCCTCTGCTGAAATCATCTTCTGTTGGAGATCTGAAGCTTCTGAAGGCCTATCACCCTAGCAAAGCTCTCACTTCTGAACCATCTACATCTCTGGGGGAGCTTTGACAACACAATCAATCCACTAAGTCTTATCTCAGTGATTGAGACAGAGAAGACAACTTCACCTCTTCTTTTTTCTTTTCCTGCTGTAAAAGGGTTATCAAAACTCCCTTCAAAAGTTCTGAATTTTGTTCTGAGAGCCTTATCAAAACTCAGTGCTGGCAAGACACCTTATCAAAAAATCTAGATTTTGTTTTTTAGCACCTTATCAAAAGCTCATTGGTGCCCGGACACCTGATCTACTCATCCTAAGTGGATTCCTACCAAGGGTGGTAGAAGAGTGGATGTACCCAGGTTGATTGGGGAACCACTATAGCTTCTTGTGTTTGTTTGCTTGTGTGTATTCTTTGCTGTGTGCTGTGTTTTTTTTGTTTTCTTTTTATTATTACTTCGGTTTTATTGCTGCATCACAATACACATACTATATTAACATAACTCTTCCTCTGCAAAGTTATATTTCTAAAAATTATTTTAACAAACTTTATTCACACCCCCCCTAGAGTCAGACTGATCTTATCCTCCACTTTCAGGTCTCAACTCGTAATTCATACTCGACAAATTTGTCGGATATCCGTGATGATATCGGACGAATTTTACTTGTCGAGTCCGGCGCACCCTGAGCCTGAGTCAACTCTTCTAACTCGAAACACGTGTGAGGGGTCTAGCATGAATCCTATAAATAAAATAAAAGATTTCGTACCCAAAATCAGCCTAAGTCTTGATAATACATTTTGTAGCCTAAACTATTATCGTTTTTTCTAGTTTTGTAGGCGCTAATCTTTCCTTATTTGCTTACTTATATTATTGCCACAAACATTTGTTTGTCTTTTTGCAGGTGTCCAGAATTTCGGCCAAAAATGACTTGTCACGCCTTCCCTGGGCATGTCACAGGGCGTATAACTCAATCCTGAGGGAGCTTGTTGATAGAGACAAAATAACCGAAAAAATGGCTGTCATGCCCACTGACACGCCCTCCCCGGGCGTGTACTCGGGCATGACACGGGGCGTGTCGCCCTATGCCCGAAATCTGTCATCGTATTAAATGCATTTTTTCCTCCGCACGCCAACAGTACTGTCATGCCCCCCTCCACGGGCGTGACCCAGGGCATGTTCGCCCCCTTTTCTAAGACTGACGGATTTTCGACCAATGATTGTGACTTGACATACGTGTCACGCCCCACCTACACGGGCGTGACCCAGGGCGTATCAGCCATCGTACAGAAGCAATCATCCTTCCCGCTAGAATCGGGTGCCCGAGGTCAAACTAGTACGTTTCACTCCCCCTGACACGCCCTCCCCGGGCGTGACCTAGGGAAGGACAGACCCGTGGAAAATTCTATAAATTCATTTGATCCCCCTGCATTTGAGAAGAAGCTTAGGTTGAGAGGGGAGGTGCTGCCCCTTTGTTTCTTGTCTTTTTTAGTGTGCTTCCCTCTCTCTCTCTTCCTTATTGCATTTGTTGTATTTGTAATTTTCTTAACCCTAGCTTAATGCATTTGTTGTATTTGCTTTTAGTGTAGTTTATGCACTTGTTCTAGTTGCTAATTGTAGGGCTTGAATAGGATTTTCATTTCATGCAATTGTAACTTTTCATTTTCATGCAAGTGTAGCTCTCGTTTAGTATTAATAAAAGTGCTCTTTTCTTATACTTTGTGTTATTATGCTTTACTACTCATCCCCCCTCCTCCACACCATTATGATTAACTAATCCTCCTTGTACTCGATCTTGAAGATCCGAAGTTCGAGTGATTAATTAATGATGCTTTGAATTTACCTTTTCTTTTTACGGGTTGTCCTTGAATTACTCTTTATTTATTTTGTCTTGGAGATATATCATCGATATATATTCTCCACCTTTGCTTTCATTCTTGGGTAGCCGAGAGGAAGATAGTTTGAATTGAGCAATCAAGAGTAAAGGGAGTTTTACGCAACCCTCGAGAGAGGCAAACGTCCAAATCTCCCGAATTGGAGTAAAATCTAATAGTGGGGCTCACCGAGTAAAGCGATCTTTAGGCCTCCGATTTATACGAGAGTCATTCGGACCTTCCTAAACTCAGTTGGGCATGACTTCAAGAGAATTGTGTTCAAGCTTTAGGAACCTCCACGGTCAAGGACCTTTACCCTATTAAGTTTAGGTTTATTTATCGTTTTTTTAATCGTCTTTAGCCGAGGTGATTCTTGATTGAGTGCATTTCCATCTAATCATTCCAACCCTTTATCGTAATCATTTATTTAATGCTCTCTTTCTTTTTAGTGCAAGTAGTTCTCTTTAGCTTTATTTCTTTTCCTTAATTGCAATTAGTTTCTCTAAACCCTAGATTTTTCCGTCAATAAAATAATAGTGTTCGTGTGAGTAAGTGTACTCAACAGTTCCCAGATTTCAATACGACACTTGTGTCCTATAGCTACAGTTCAATATGTATACTTTACTCATTGGATTGCTAGTTCGGTTACTTTGTTTTCTTCGAAGCTTAGCGACCACCAAGGCTCTAGGGAAGTGAAGCATGAAAAATATAATAAACTTTTAAACTTACCTTGGGAAAAAACCTCCGAGTAGCATTTTTGCGTCAAGTCCACCGTCTCCCAAGTTTATTCTCCTTTCCCATGATTAGATCATTGGACCTTTATAAATGGTGCACTTTTCCGCCCCAAGCTCCTTGTCTCAGTGTCCACTATCCGCGCCAGCTCCAGTCGAACAGATCAATCGATTGCTATCGATCCATCTGGGGTGGGGACATATTGGTCAGGCCATAGTAGTGCCTTCAAGAGTGACGACACATGGAAGACATCATGCAAATTTTCTTGCTCTGGTGGTAGCTTCAGCCGATAGGCCAAAGGGCCTATTCTCTCGAATATAGCATAGGGCCCTACATACCTCGGGCTGAGCTTCATCATACCACGCACTCACGACACACCATACATTGGCCTGATCTTCAAGAATACCTTGTCATCCACTTGAAATTCTACCATCCGATGCTTCGCATTATAGAACTTTGCCTGATGACTTTGAGCCTCAAGCAAGCGGTCTCGTATTAATCTAACAAGCACTTTTGTTTCATCAATGTACTCTATCCCCAAAACTTTTGGATCTTCATCCAGCACTTATGACAATAGAGTTCTACACTTTTTCCCATAAAGTGCTTCGTGGGGAGCCATCCCAATACTAGCTTGATGGCTATTGTTATATGAAAATTCTACCAGTGGCAAGAGTCTTTCCCACGGTTCTCAGCTATCCAATACACATAGTCTCAAAAGATCTTCCATTATCCTGATGGTCCTCTCAGATGGACCATCTGTCTGAGGATTAAAAGATGTGCTGAAGGTAAGGTGAGAGCCCAGATATGCTTGTAATGCCTTCCACTCCTTGGAGGTACAGAGGCCATCACGATCAAAGATTATTATCTTAGGCATGTCATGGTACCATACAAATTATTCCACAAAGAGCAGCACTAACACATCCACATGTGCCTCCTTCTTCATAGGTATAAATCTGGCAACCATTGTTAGAAGATCTACAATCACCCAGACTAAATCATTCCCAGAGTGCGAGCGAGGCAACCCGTGAACAAAGTCAATGGAGATATCCTCGAACCTGCACTCAAGTATAGGTAATGACTGTAATAACCCTTTGGGGCTCTTGTACTCCGCCTTCAACTTCTGACAAGCCTCACAGTACATAACATAATCCTTGATAGATTTCTTCATTCCTGGCCAAAACATGGTCTTCCGCAAGTCACCGAATACTTCGAACAATGTGCCTCTCTCAATATGTCTTCCCAGATTTCCCCGCCCTTGGAATTGTAGAGTCAGCCTTGGAAATGAACGAGGTCGTCCTTTAGTGTGTATTCCTCAGTAGTTCCATCTTCAATTAACTTAATTACAAGAGCTAGACAACATCCTTTCCTTGATCTGCCCGAATATAATCTCAGATGTCACATATTATACTTATAGCATATAGATACTCATTATAATTCTCAGAATGATCTTTATTCACCAACATGATCTCCATATTCTCGAGCATCCGAGCTAATTCCATACTCATCAATCGAGACTCAGGGCTCGATTTCGATACGTTTCTGTTCAACGCATCATCCATAGTGTTTGCTTTTTCGGGGTGGTAGTTCAAGGTAAACTCGTAATCACACAAAAATTCTATCCACCGCCGTTGTCTCAAATTCAATTCCTTTTTAGTATTTACGTACTTAAAATTCTTATGATCCGGAAATATCTCGCAGTGGACGCCATATAGAGAGTGCCTCCAAACCTTCAAGGCGAACACAACTGCCCCAACTCCAAGTCATGAACAAGATAATTGGCTTCATGCTTCTTCAGTTTCCTAGAAGCATAGACAATCATATGACCGTGCTTCATCAGTACTGCTCCCATCCTATAATATGACACATCAGTGTAGACTTGAAATCCTTGCTTCCTAGATGGAAGGGCTAGGTTGGGTGCGGAGGTAAGTCTATCTTTTTTCTCTTGGAATGCAGCTTTACACTTGGGTGTCCACTCGTATGGCTCACCTTTTTTTGTCAGAGTAGTGAATGGAAGGGCTATCTTTTAGAATGCTTTCATGAACTTACGGTAATATTTAGGAAGTTCAAGGAAACTCCGCACATCGGCCACTGACTTCAAGGGTGAAAGTGAGGGATTGATATGATTTACACAAGAGGGGGGGGGGGTGAATAGTGTATATTAAAAACTTTAATTTATTTTTATAGCAGATTTTAAGTAAGTGATATATATATATATATATATATATATATATATATATATATATAAAGCAAAAATCATAGCACACAAATAAAGAAAGTAAAGCAATCACAGACGACACAAGGAAATTTATAGTGGTTCCTCAATAAATCTGGGTACGTTCAACTTCTACCACCCTGGTAGGAATCCAGTACAGGTTTTTTATCAGTTGCCCTGCCACCAAAAGATCTTTTTTCTAAGGGAGATCTTGAAACCCTTTGAGCTTTTGATCAGTTCCCCAAAACCAAGCATAATTCTTTTGATTAGGAGACTTTGAAACCAAAGGATAACTTTTGAAGGGAGTTAAAAACCCTGTACACAATTTATGAAATAAACTAAAAAGGTGATTATGTCTTCTCTGTTAAGATTCCCTAAGAAGACTAGTGGATGTTGTAAGCAAAAGAACTCCCCAGATTTGGGTAGAGATTATGATCAGTGTGCTAACAAATAAGTAGAAACCGAAAATTAAAATAACAAAAATTTTTATTTTCCAAAAAGATGTTTATTAGAAAGGTATAACCTCCCTTTTATAGAATGGAGGAGATATGAGAGATTACAAGTAAGCAATGTGGGAGTAAATAATTACTTGTTTAACCGAAATAAGCCGAATAAGCCCCGCGGTTAGACGAAAAGGCTAACAGCCTGACAACCACCAGAAGGAGATAACAAGCCGCCAAAGGAGACTGCCAGACTGCCCGGTCTCCAAGTCGCCTGAGACAAACCGTCAGATCACTTGATGATCTCTTTCCGCTTAAGAAAAGAGAGCCGAACTAGCAATCCAATTAGGCAAGTATATCCATCGAACTGTAGCTAGGGGACACAAGTGTCACATTGAAATCTGGGAACTATTGAGTACACATACTCACACGGAGACTATTATTTTATCGACGAAAATCTTTAGGGTTGAAAAGAAATCTAAACGCACTAAAGAAAGAAAATATTGCATAAAAGGAGAACTAATGCAGTTAAATAGAAAGCATAAAATAAGAGATTACAACGAAGTATTGGAACGATGAAATGGAAATGCACTCGATCGAGAATCGCCTCGGCTAAAGTCAATTAAAAACACAATAAATAAACCTAAACTTAATAGGGTGAAAGGACCTTGACCATGTAGGTTCCTAAAGCTTGAACACGCTTCTCTCGAAGTTGTGCCCAACGGAGTTTAGGAAGGTCCGACCGAACTCTCGTCCAAATCGGAGGCCTAAAGCTCACTTTACACGATGAACCCAACTATTGGATTTTACTCCAATCTGGGAGATTTTGACGTCTGCCTCTCTCGAGGGGAGCGTACAACTCTCTTTACTCTTGAATGCTCACTTCAAACTATCGGCCTCTCATCTAGCCAAGAATGAAAGCTAAGATGGAAAATATATATCGATGATATATCTCCAAGGAAAGGTTAATTAAGAGTAATCCAAGGTCTAAAACCCTAAAAAGAAAAGGTAAATTCAAAGCATCAAAACTTAATTACTCGAACCTCGGATCATCAAGATCGATTATAAGGAGGATTAGTTAATCATAGTGAAGTGAAGGAGGGGGATGAGTAGTAAAGCATTAAGAACACAAAGTAAACAAATGGCACTTTTATATTAATATTGAAAGACAGCTACAATTGAAATGGAAATTATAATTGCAATGAAAATTGAAATCCTATTCTAGCCCTATAATTAGTAACTAGAGCAAGTGCAAAAATTACACAAAAAACTAATACAAAGCAAGCACTAAGCTAGGGTTAAGAAAATTAAAAAATAAGAAAGAGAGAGAGGGAAGAACACTAAAAAAGACAAGAAACAAAGGGGCAGAGGCTCCCCCTCTCAGCCCAAACTTCTTCTGGACACCAGGGGGGACATCTAAATTTATAGAATTTTCCACAGGTTGGTCACGCCCTAGGACACGCTCGGGGAGGGCATGTTAGGGGGCATGACACATACGGGGTTGACCTCAGGTTCTGCATTTTGGCGGAAAGGATGAATGCTTCTATACGATTGTTTACTTCCCTGGGTCACGCCTGTGTAGGGGTGCGTGACACGCACGTCGCATCGAAATCATTAGTCAGAAATCTATCAGTCTTGGAAAATGGGGCGAACACGCCCTGGGTCATGCCCGTGTTGGGGGGCGTGACAGTACTGTTGGCGTGCTGAGACGAAACATCATTTAATGTGGCGATAGGCTTCAGGCAGAGGGTGACACATTCAATTTCACGCCCACCTGGGGAGGGCGTGTCAGGGGGGCGTGACAGCCGTTTTTCCTGTTACTTTGTCTCTGGTGACACGCCGGCTTGACACGGCTAGCAACACAGCCTTATTTAAGGTCGTGTCCTACTCGGGTTGAACTCTGGACTTTCCACTGGTGGCTGACTTCCTTGTGATGGGGTGACACGCCCTGTGACACGCCCGGGGAGGGCGTAACATGGGGGGTGTGTCAGGTCATCTTTGGCCAAAATTATGGAATCCTACAAAAAGACAAGAAAATGTTAGTGGCAATAATATTTACCTAAAAAGATAAAAATTAAGCTAATAAGAAACGATTAGCGTCTTAAAAAAACTAGAAATTACCCTAATAGTTTAAACTACAAAACATACTATCAAATTCCCCCAAGCTTAAGCTTTGATTGTCCCCAAGCAAAAATATAAAAACTAAATAACCATAAAATAGGACTAATCAAAAAGTTGTAATTATGTCTACATAAGTACTATGCAAAATTCTAAATAGGGAGAAGGTGAAACGTAAATCTAAAGCAATTATTTTGGTATGATTTAACTTTTATAAACATTACTTAACGAAAATAATACATACAAAATTTTGACTAATTTCTTATATAGATTTAAGCAAAGAATGAAAATGAAAAATGCATTGAGTTGTTACTAGATCCAAGCAACGCATTATATTTATATCAATTAAATAACAAAAATCTAAGTTTAAATCCAAAACTAATACTGATTTACTTTTCTCCTTTTCTTAGTTATTAAATGAAATTCAAAAACATGAATCAAAAGAATTTAATATGACCGAAACGTTTGGTTTAGGATTATGATTAGGAGTGGAATTAAAAGATAAATAGGGAGGCTTAAAATCACACTCAACCAAAACAAAGAGTTTCAAAAATTTTATTATAAACAAAATATTTTTCTTTCTTTTTTCTTTTCCATTTTTTTTCTTTTTCAAAACAAAGGCCATAAATATTTTTATTTTCATTTTGAATTGGCCAAACAAAAGCAAACATTTCTTCTGAGCATACTTTTTTCAAAAAAATTTCCAAAAATATCACAAAATAACCTATCATAATCATGAATTTTTTTTTATGAAACATAAAAAGGCTAGTGTAATTAGATAGGTTGGAAATTTTGGCTTTGGTGAAAAAGATATTAAAAGAGGAGATATCAAATGAAATTGGAAAAAAGGCTCAAAAGCGGCTAACTAGTGCTGAAAGTTTTTAGGTTGGTAGGAAAGCTCAAACGAAAATGAAAACGGCCTAAATCATTTTCATGCTTTTAGATTTATTTAAAACATAGATTTGAAAATTTTCAAAAAGCCAGTCCTAGATAATAAAAGGAGATTGATGAAATTATCTTGAAAATAAAAATTATAGACTACTTGGATAGTTCATATCTACTACGCTATTCAAAAGTAACTTTACGAAAATTATCCAAAAACGAAAAGGAAAATAGTGGATGATGAATTTTTGAGAAAGTAAAGAAAATAAAGAACGAAAACCATAATGGAAATGAGAGTTTTAGAAAAACATTTTACGTTAACATGCTACCGCGAATTAGAAACATAGCATGCCCAACATTTTACTTGTGAAACATAATTAAAAAGTGCGATTAGAAATATTATAATTAATTAAGTTGTTTATAGGAGATTTTTAGAAAAACAAAACAAAAACAATTGGTACTATTGAAATACCAAAATGTCTAAACTATTAAAGTGATCACAAAAGCATATATTTTTTTTAATTTTGAAATATTTTCTATTTTTGGATTTTTAGGATATTCATTTTTTTTTGATTTTTGAAAAATATTCACAAAAAGCAAAATATTCACACATAGCAAAAAGAAGGAAGCAGTCCTCCCCAAGCTTAAAATAGACATTGTCCTCAATGGTGAAAGGAGGTTAGAGAAGGAGAGAAAATAAAATTACTGAATTAAAAAACAGGTACTTCCCCGGATTTATTTGCTGCGAAAGCTGAGTTATGTCGCTACCCTGTGCTTGCACTTTGGATCTTCATGAAATGTCTTCTTTGGACTTCGTGATGGATTAAGCAATGTTGGAGCAGGCGATCGCAAAATTTTCAGCATGTGGAAGCCGTCCGGGGAAAAAATTATAAAATAAAGAAAACAGGATAAGATAACTTGGGTTGCCTCCCAATAGCTCCCTTTGTTTAAAACATGGTTTGAGCTCAACTCAACAAAATAATAATGTCCAAAATAATAATAATTAAAGTTTTTAACAAAAACAAAATAGTTCGAAGTTAGTTAAAGTTCGTGCAGAAGAAAATTAACAATGTTTGGACTGACATCATCATCACCAGAGGAATATAGTTTAAGACACTGACCAATCACTTTGAAATTACCCTTATCAGGGTGGGAAATTAAAAAAGTACCGTAATGAAAAACTTACAGAGCATAAAACGGCTCAAACAATCGTGATTTTAACTTGCCCGGAAATAAACGTAAATGAGAATTATACAAAAGAACTTAGTTGCCATGGTTAAATGTTTTTGGGTGCCTTAAGTGTTTGTCATGAAAACGTTTCATCCACTCGTTATAAAATTTGTTGTTCTCATATGCGTAAGAGCGCCACTCGTCGAGTTCGCTAAATTGAAATTTTCTAAGGTCACCGACAGAGTGGGGGTCGAAATTTAAAAACCTTAAGGCCCAAAAAGTGTGGTGTTCTAGTTCTATGGGTAAATGTCACGATTTTCCATAAAACAATCAATATGATGTACATCCGGGGGCGGTTTTGTATGCTGTTTGGTTGGCCCATAGAGCATCATCTAATTTGATTGACTAGTCTTTTCTAGATGTTGAAACAGTCTTTTCTAAAATTCTTTTAATTTCTCTGTTCACTACTTTGACTTGTCCGTTAGTTTGGGGGTGGTAGGCAGTTGAAAGTTTATGTGTAACGCAGTATTTAGTATGGATTTTAGAAAACTAAGCGTTACAGAAATGGGAACCCCATTCACTATCTGAAAAAAAAAATTTCAAGACCCTAAACACCTAGGGGGGGTGAATAGATTCTTAACTTATTAAGTCGCTTTATTTTTTTTAGGCAAATAGATATTTATCTCCTTTCAGTATAGATTAATATATCTACAGAAAATTAACACAACACAGCAAACACCAGATCTATAGTGGTTCCCCAAGATATAGGTAAATCCACTTTCCATCTTCGCCTATCAAGTAGATAATTAGAATGAGCCTAACTTCCTTCCACTGGCTCAGATCCTCAGATCTTACAAACTCAGAACCCAAAATGGTTCCTACACCTAAGACTTTACACAAGTCCTACCTAAGATTCTTCCCTGAATCCTATCTCAGGCCTCATCCCTACCTCAGCCTTTATAACTAAGCTTACAACTCAGACTTTCCATAAGTCCTACCTCAGACACAGTGCCCTACCTCTGCCTTTATAATTTAGGCTTACAATCTCAGATCTAACAATAGATCCTACAAGAATTTGTGAGAAATAAGTTTCAGAAAACTTAACCAGCTAGATTCCTCTGTTGATGTTGTCTTCTTTATTAGTTCTTGCATAAACTGATCCTTCTGATCCAACCTAACTTAGCTTTTCAAAGCTTCTTGATTATGGCAAATAAGGTTGATATATTCATCAAGTTAAAGTTGATCTTCAGCCATCTTCTTCCTTAGATTCAGATTAAACTCTGAATCTTTCTTGCCGATAGGCCTTGATCTGTCAGAATTCTTCTTTATGATCCTTTCACATTGATGATTATTATCAATCTCTTCTGTCGTTTCCAACCTGTCTCTTATATAGAGCTTGCTCCATGGTTACCAGCTGATCCGGTTCATAAGAGACTTCTGATAGTTCTGACAGTGGTATTAGACCGGTTAGTTATGATAGCTGTCAAGTCACCAGTCACATCATCAGGTTCTTCAATGTCTGTCAAACTCAGCATACAACACTCAGCAGACTGCTTTACATGTGTCGACACATATAGGCTAAGTGTCGACACATGTCTTCAAGGTGTCGACACAAATACTCCAAGTGTTGACAGTCATACTTCTACTTCTCGACACTGCTTTTTATTGTATGTGTCGACACAAGTCCTGTGTGTCGACACAGCAGCTTATTGTCTCTACATTTATGTTGCAGACATATGTCATTGAGTGTTTGTCAAATGGCATTGAGTGTGTGTCGACACAAGTCCCGTGTGTCTACACATTTACTTCTAAACTCGACACAGCCTCTTGAGAGTTGATGTGTCGACACAAAAGTCTTGTGTATCGACACAATTTCTTTAGGTGTCGACATAGCTCCTGAGTGTTGACTCATCTTCTTATTTAAGTGCCGACATAATTCTGTTTTAAGTTGTCAATACAATTCTGGATGTCGACACAACTGCTTGTTTAGGTGTCGACATAGCTTTGAGTGTCAACATAGCTTCTTTACAAGTGTCGACACATTTCGCCAGTGTGTTGACAAAGCTTTCCTGAGTGTCTACATAGCAGCTGGATGTCGACACAAACTTCCCTGAGTGTCGACACAATTTGCCTGTGTGTCGACACAGCTCCCCTGAGTTTCGACAAAAGTTTCCTGAGTTTCAACACAGTTTCTTCACAAGTGTCGACACTTGTACTTAGAAAATTTTCCTTCAAATTTTTAAACCTGCACAATGAAACTCAAACTTCTATCAAATACACAATGATGCATATCATTGACTAAGTTGTGGCTTCTCCAAATCTAGTACACATTTTTCAATGTACCCAACAATCTCCCCCTATTTGGAGAAGTCATAACCCTTAGTCAAAGATATGCATCTCTTTAGATAAAATAAAATTGTAATAGAAGTAAAAACATTTCAGAGAAGATAATTACATAAGCATTGTAAACAACACACACTTAATACTGAACCGGATTTCATTGATCAGTAAAACTTTGATATACATAGATTTCTTATAGAACAAAAGAAAACATATTTGTACATTGTTTTAATACATAAACCAAGCAATCCTATTTTTGACTAGGATCCTTAATAACTATCCCTTTGTCGAGCTTGATTTTAACCTGCACAGAAGGTTCAGCATCTTCAGCTAGCTTTTTCCCTTTAAGAGCTTTCTTCTTCAATTCTTCAGCCTTGATCTTTTGTCTTTCAAAATAGTGAAAAGGTTTGGGAAAGTACTTGCTTGGCTCTTTAGCATTAGCAGGTAGCTTCCCAGCCTTAGCACTTCTTCTATGCTGTAGAATTGTCTCTTGTCCAGCTTGATATTTAATCCATTCTTGCTCAAAGTACCACTTACCCCTGTCATGGGTTTTATCCTTAACAGCTTTCCAGGCAGTAAGTATGATATTTCTAGAATTTTGGCTCCATTGCTCAAAATCAGGCTTCAGCTCAGCCTGCTCTCTAAATCTCTTCTTGGAGAGTTGAGCTTCCTTCTGATCTTCCAATGCAGCTTCTGACATTTCAACCTTTCCAAGAATTACATTTTGAACCATGGTGGAGGACTATAGATTTTCAACACTTCTTCTTGAACCATATCAAAATCAGCTGGGGGTAGATCACCTTAGCAACTTCAGGCTGATCTCCTTCAAAATAATCAAGTTGAATCCAATAATCAGCTATATTAGCATCATCACACAGAGGAGGATATCCAAGAGTGGCTCTGATACTGTTGGTAGTCCATTTAGCATGGTCAGAGCTGGCTTTGACTAGTATTCTCTCCCCCTTTATGACATCTCTTTCAATATGATCTCTTAAATCTTCCTTCTGTAATCTTACTTGATCAGCTAGATATTCAATTCCCTCTTTAAAATAAGCTCTAAACTTAGTCAGGAAGGTTTAAATTTTCTCCTGAGATTCTTGATATATGGCTTTGATAGCAGATATATCTTCCTGGAATTGCTTTGAGATTTCATAATTCAGAGTAGTGCTAGAATCAGCAAGCTTTTTCAATATTTCATGATGTGAATCCGTGAGATTTTCATTTATTCTAATCTAATTCTCTAGGACATATCCCTGCTTTACTTAAATCTCATCCACTTTAGCTTGTATATCTTATTGTTGCTTGGCCAGGAACACCACAACATTACCTCCTTTATGGAAGCAATCTATCATCTCTTTCTTATTTTGATTTACTTCAAATCTTATGAATTTGATGCCTTGGGCCAAACGAAACTGTAACTCCTTGTGAGTTTCATCCACATATTGCTCTATAGATTGTCTTTGATTATCCAGTTTCAGTTGCATCTGGACTAGAAAAGAACTGAAGTTCGCAGTTGATGGTGCTATTCCCACTTGCAAAGCCTTCTTATAACCAGAACTCTTCTTCTTTAACATATCCAACTTTCTTTTCTTTGCCAATGTGGCTTCTTCATCTTCAGAAGATTCAGATGTAATTTCAATATCAACAGTGTCCTTTTCAGCTGGGGTACCCTTGGATAACTCCCGCTCAGTCCTTGGGATTTCCTTTACTTTTTCAATGTCCTCCCCCTGAGTCCTATCAGGAAGAGAATCAGGAAATAATTCTTCCATTGTAAATTCCTGCTGTATCTGTTAAGATGGAATAAAATTAGTTTTTTTAAAAAAACTGAAAAGCCTAATACCACTTGAATGACCACCTGAAAGACCGCTTTTGTTGTTAAACAAAAGTGTCCCTTTGAACAATTTTTGAGGAGAATACTATAATTCATAACTAGTGTGTGGAGAAGAAACTTACTGGCTCATGTTGAACATCATTTTTATAAGGTACTTCAGCTGTAGAGTTGATTTCAGATACAACATCCATTATTGTTTCTACAACAAAGTCACTATCCAAGACAACATCATAAATACCTCCCCCTTGGGAAGGCAACTCAGTTTCTTTTCCTTTTTTTATCCCCCTAGAGTAGATTCAACTTGTTACTCCTGATGCTCATTATCCTTTGCTTGAGCATGAACATCTTGTTGTTGCTGGTCTTCATCATAACTGAAGACTACTGCCTCCTCAGAATCACTAGAGGAGTTAGCATGTACCACCACTTCCTTCTTCTTCTTGCCTTTCTTAGTGTGCTCCTTATGAGTAAGGACTTCTTTGGTCAGAACTCTATCCCACCTAGACAGAATCCTTACATCCATTCTTCTCATGTGATTTATCTATGAACCATTTGCATGTTTCAGAACATCAGGAATTACTGATATTAAGCAAAGACCGAGGATCCTTCCCAGATTAGGTTTTTTGATTCCTTCTTGAATTTTATCAAACACTACTGTTGACCAGTCAGTGTTAATCTTAAATATAACCCTTACTATCAGATTGAACATGTGGGCAGATATCTTATCATGTCCACCAGTCTTGTAGATAATCACCTTGCCAACAACTTCAGAAATAAATTTTCCTTGGGAATTCATTCCTTTTCTATTGATTGATGATCCAATCTTAATGTTGGGACTCAGTCCACACCAGCTTAATGTTTCTGTTATCTGGGAAGGAGTTATTTCATCTGTATCCTTGATTACTTGTAGATGTAGTGTTTTGCTAATTGATTTCAGTGTGAGCTTCACCCTGGTACCTTGAATGGTCGCCTTGATTTTCTGTCCTTCTGTGTCCACAGTAGCGGTTGTGTAGAACTCCATAACTTCCTTTTTCTATATCTTGGTTGATTCAGAGACCAAGAATTCTAATCCATTTTCCAAAATTAGGGCTATAACTCCCTGAATTTCACTAGAAGCTGTCGTGAAACCGTCATGAACCAGTTCATACCCTTCATTAACCTTATCATCTTGGTGTGGCGCCATTGTCGTAAGTGCTAGAGGAGAAGAGAAGAGAATGTTTATGTCGACAGAAGGTGTAGAGTCAGAAATTCTGATAGCGTAGTCGACCAGATTTTGGATTCACCTATTTATAGAACTTGAGTCAAGGGCAGATCAAAAGTCGGGCTTAAGTCGACAAATCTGTTTTTGTGTCGACAAAAATGACCTAGGTATTGACAGAACTAAAGTTAAGTCGACATGACTATGTGTCGACATACTAATTTCTAAGTCGACAAAAGGTATTTTAAGTCGACACATCTATGTTTTGACATACTGGAGTCTGTGTCGACATACTTGCATCAGTGTCGACACAGATAACTTAAGTCTCGACAGAGTTGTGTCTACACCAACATTTTGTGTCGACACAAATGTCCTCTCGACATATAGTCTCGACAAGGTTGTGTCGAAACATATTCTCTTGTCGACACAGATACTGTTTCTGTATCGACACATCCTTTTCCTGTGTCGACACAACATACTGAGTGTGTCGACACAACTTACTTGTATCGACACAAACATTGTACTTAGACAAATTTCAAGAGAAATTTGGTGCTTACTGATGCTACTCATGGAGACTTTTCTTAACCTATTCTAGGTTCAACATACCTAATTCAATTTTGAAATTATTGAATTTAGTTTCATCCAGTGGTTTTGTGAAAATATAGGCTATTTGATTATCTGTTTTTACAAACTCTAAGACTAATATTTTCCTTTTCAACATGTTCTCTGATAAAATGAAACTTTATTTCTATATGCTTGGTCCTACTATGTGACACAGGATTCTTAGCAATAGAAATAGCACTTGCAGAATCACAAAATAATGGTATTCTACTTACCTGAATGTCATAATCTTCTAGTTGATGCTTCATCCACATTAATTGTGCACAGTAGCTACCTGCAGCTATATACTCTGATTCAGTAGTTGATATAGCTATACTCGTTTGCTTCTTGCTGCTCCATGACACCATCCTCCCACAAAGAAACTGACATGTTCATGTGGTACTTTTTCTGTCTTCCTTGTATCCAGCAAAATCTGCATCTGAGAAACCTATTAATATAAAATCTCTATTCTTAGGGTACCAAAGTCCTAGATTAGGTGTGCCCTTAAGATATCTCAAAATTCTTTTAGCTGTACTATAATGAGATTCCTTAGGGCATGCTTGATACCTAGCACAGACACATGTTGCATACATGATATCAGGTCTACTAGCAGTAAAGTATAGTAGGGAACCAATTATCCCTCTATACAAAGACTCATCAACAGGTTTCCCTGCTTTATCTTTGCATATAGGCATACTTGTTCCCATTGGAGTTTTCATTGTAGAAGCTGAGTCCAAACCATACTTCTTAATCAACTCCTTGGTGAACTTAGACTGGGAAATGGACAACCCACTCTCAGTCTGTCTAACTTGAAGTCCCAATAAGAACTTCAGCTAACCCATACTGCTCATCTCAAACTTCCCTTGCATAAGTTTGGCAAACTTTTTACAAAGGCTGTTCTCAGTAGAGCCAAAGATAATGTCATCCACATATAGATGGACTAGTATTATCTTGCCTTTTGAATCCTTATAGAATAGAGTTTTGTCTATCTTTCCCTTAGATAATTTATTCTCAATGAGGAAGGCAGACAAGGTTTCATACCATGCCCTTGGAGCTTGTTTCAAACCATATAGAGCTTTCCTAAGCCTATACACATAATCAGGAAAGTGAGAGTCTACAAAACCTAAGGGTTGTTCTACATAGACCTCTTCTTTTAAATCACCATTCAGAAATGCTTATTTCACATCCATTTGATATACTTTGAACCCTTGATATGCAGCATTGGCCAATAACAGCCTTATTGCCTCCAGCCTTGCCACTGGAGCAAAGGTTTGATCAAAATCAATACCTTCCTCTTACCTGTAGCCTTTTGCTACCAGTCTAGCCTTGTTCTTAACTATTGAGCCATTCTCATCAAGATTGTTCCGGTATATCCAATTAGTTCCTATTATGTTGTGATCCTTAGGTTTTGGCACCAGTTCCCAAACCTTACACCTTTTGAAATGACTGATCTCATCTTACATTGCATCAATCTAGTTGGTGTCTTGCATGGCCTCTTCAATCTTCCTGAGTTTTATTTGAGACAGGAAACTAGAACACAAAATTGTGTTCATGCTCCTGCTCCTTGTTAGAACACCTTGACTTGCATCACCAATGATCTGGTGAGATGGATGATCCTTCAGGTGTCTCCTTGCTGGAGGAATTCTGTCAGCATAATGGCTATCTCCAGTTTCCTCATCATGATGCTCCACATATTCTTCTTCACCCAGAGGGACTTGATCTCCCCCTTGATAGATTGCATCTTTATCTTCATCCAGATTAGCAGTAACATCTTTCATTGATGGTCAGCTTGTCCAGCTTATCTATTAGACCTGTAGAACTAACTAAAGAACTAGACAATTCACTGTTAATAAACATTGACTCATCAAATACAACATGCACAGATTCTTCTACAACTTGAGTAGTCAAGTTGTAGATCCTGTATGCTCTACTATGGTTGTTGTACCAACAAATAACCCTTCTAGGGATTTGGCAGCAAACTTAGTTTGGTAGTGTTTACCATTGACTAGTACAAAACACTTACTACCAAAGATTCTGAAATATGATATGTTTGGTTTTCTGCTTTTTAAAATCTGGTAGGGAGTCATCTTGTGTTTCTTGTTGATGGGGGCCCTATTGAGCACATGACATGCAGTATTTACTGCCTCAGCCCAGAAGTATTCGGGGAGAGTAGTGCCATTCAGTAGAGTTCCACTGGCTTCAATTAGAGTCCTATTCTTTCTTTCAGCAACACCATTTTGCTAAGGAGTTCTATATGAAGAGAATTCCTGATGAATCCAAATTTCTTCACCGAATTGTGTCATACATTCAGACTAAAATTCTGTTCCATGGTCACTTCTGATTTTAGCCACTGAGCTGTTGTATTCATTCTGAATTTTTTCTGACAAAAGTCTGGAAAATAGTTAGGGTTTCAGATTTCTGCCTCAAGAAGAGAACCCATGTAAATCTAGAATAGTCATCCACAATAACAAGTGTGTATGCTTTTCTACAAAGACTATGGACTGGCATATGACCAAACAAGTCCATATGCATGAGATACAAACATCTCTCTGAATCTTTGATGTCAAGTGACTGAAAAGAGGACTTAGTCTGCTTGCCTTTTTGACAAGCTGAGCACACTCCCTCTTTTATGCACTGAACTTGAGGACCATTCCTCACTAATCCCATGCTGAACAGCAGTTCAATTGACATATAGTTCAGATGAGCTAGCCTCTTATGCCATTTGATACATAGAGAAGCTTTCTCTCTTGCAACCAAATAAATAGGTGAGTTGTTAGACTCACACTCTAGGTTAAGGCAATACACATTTCCTTTCCTAGTGCCAGTCAAGATGATCTCTTGATCACTTGACCTTTTTACTAGGCACTCCCCTTTGAGGAAAGAAATATCATAACCTAGGTAACTAAGTTGACTTATGCTAATCAGGTTATGTTTTAGACCCTTTACATAAGCCACTTTACTGATTGTAATTTAATCACAAAATATGTTACCAAATCCTTTGGTGATTCAATTTTCTGATCCACCAAAGATAACTTTTTGTCCATTCTTTATGGGCACATAGTCTCTCAACATTCTCCTTATTCTAGTCATATGTCTGGAATAGCCACTATCCAAGTACCATATAGGGGTATGGTCACTTGGATTTGCCTGCAACAAATAATGAATCACTTACCCTTAGAACCCAACTTGCTAGTGGGTCCTCGGTCCTTATTAGTTTGAAACCCTGTGACTGATCTAACAAGAATCCTACTTTTGGTTTTAACACTTAAGTTAAACCAGCAATCCATGGCAAAGTGACCCACCTTGCCACAACACAAACACTCAAACCTATTCTTAGGTACATGCCTTCTTACTTTGTTATCAGTAGGCTTGTTATGTGTTGGTGCTGGAACAGCATTCTTCAAGAACTCCCCTTGAATATGATGGGCATGCCAATAGATTGGTCTATTGGCATTAGCACCCTTGCTCATGAAATTTTCATTCTCACAGTGACCATGAGTCATGTCATGATCATACCTGTTAGTAGGATTCACTACCTTCTTAAAGAAAATAGGGGGATTAAAAGCTTGAGGCTAAACTGGGACTTTACCTTTTCTATGAGAATTTGTAGCCCTAGTTCTTCCCTTGAAGCCTAGACCAGTCTTTCCTTTTTGTGAAACAAAATTATGTATCAAAGGTAAGACTGATTTTGGCTTGGAGAATTTTGCCACTAGCTCTCTCTCTTGCTTAAGTTTTCCCTCCAGTTTCTTGATATGATTCTCTTTTAATGAGATTGTACCCATTTGAATAACTGTAATGTATTTCAATTTGGCAACCTCATTCAGTTTTTGATTCAGCAGTTTTGCTGAATCTGCTGCAGCCAGTTTGAGAGACTCTATCTCCTTGTCCTGCTCTTTAACAAGAAACTTGCTCTTCTTTAGAGCATGTAACAGCCCACCATACTCATCAATGAGTTGGTGAACATCCCCCTCAGACTCAGATCCATCCACTTATTTTGAAGAAGATGCTTCTGATTCTGATCTAGTAAAGTAATCTGAGACTAGAGGTGAATTGTTTACCTTACTTGGTCCAGGCTGATCCTGGCACTTATCTTCTTCAGATTGAGCCATCAGCCCTTTACATCAATATTATTCTACTCCATTTATGCAGTCCAGCATCTGTAGGAATTCTATTGAGAAGAGTCCATTATATGATTCTGCCTCTTCTTCAAATTATGAAGATGAAGAGTTTGTCCAACTCTTCTTCTTCTGATCCACTAGAGACTTCTCCTTCTTGCCTTTGACCAGCTGCTTCTTCTTGTCCTTTGACTCCTTTCTTTTGTCAGGACAGCGAGCTATGACATGCCCAGACCTGTTGCAGCAATAACACATAATCTTAGAATTAGATTGTTTACCAGGTTTAGAAGCATACCTGTCCTCCTTAGGAGTTTTCTTCTTTCTGTAGTATTCATACTTGGAATAGGATATAGATGAAGGCCTTGTTCTCTAATTCTTTTTATTCATGAACCTTTAGAATTTTCTTGTGAAGACAGCAAAGTCTTCATCAGATGTATGACTATCAAATGTACATGCTTCAATAACACCTTCTTCTTCAGTACTACTTCTAGGTGGAGAAGGAGATTTTTTCCTACCCTTCCTTGAGCCCTAAGCCTTGAAAGCTACTGACCTTTCTTTTTGTTCAGATCTACTGCCCTTCTCTTCCTCTTTCCTACCAATAAGCAGCATTTCATATGAAAGTAGTTTTCCAAAAAGTATATGTGGTGGTGTGTCAGCCAGTTTGGCCATTTCCCTGATGGCACATATCTTAGTGTCCAAATCCTTTGTTAGGGACCAATGAAACTTGTCATTAAGTTCATAAGTATTGATGATTCTTCCATATGTCATCAGTTCATTCACTATTCTGAAGAACTTTTTATAGCATTAAGCTATGCTGTAAGTTTTATTCTGCCTAAAGCTTTCATACTCCGGATTTAGCATAGACTTTCTATCCTCTCTGACTTCTTCTGTGCCTTCCATATACACAATCAGTGTGTCCCAAATTTTTTTGGAAGTTTTACAGTGCACAAGATTCTGGAATGTTGCATTATATATGACACTTACAATTATATTCTGAGCTCTTTTATCTAATGTAGCCAGGATGATCTCATCCTTAGTCATCTCAGAATAACTCTTAGGAGTTAGAATGTTTGCATCAAGAACTTAAACCTTTATTGGGATGAAGGGGCCTTCCTATACTATGATATAAATTCTTGGATTAGATGCTTCCATAAATAGCCTGACCCTTTCTTTCCAAATTCCAAAAGATTCTTTCCTGCATATGGGCAATTTCATATATCCAAACTGTCACAACCCGCATTTTCTCCGAGTTAAAAAATTATCAGAGTATGAGAAAACACGCGTCATGATGCCACGTCAAGCAGGGGATAACTGCTGACGCTCAGGCAAAACCATCTACTATACTTTATGAAAGAAATTCATGAGTTTAATGATTAGAAAATCAGTTATAATTTAGAGGCTGTATCCCTCGGCTCAGTGGATCACCTAGTCCACAGTTAAAAACTATACTTAAGCACTGCGGAAAAATACTTTATTCAGGTTTGACATCCTAAGAAGTGCATAAGAGCCCTAAGAGGACCACTTATGCTATGCAAGACTCTACATTTAATTTATATTATATATAAGAAAATGATCTTTATACGTTGTTTGGAAAATAGTGATTTACTTTTATAAAACATGCTGATCATGCAATATACTTACAATAATAATTGTAGTTTTAAAATAACTAGCAACCTAGCATAAATCCTCCCAAGAGTAAGTAGACTATCTCCAGAAAAGTGTAGCAGCAAAAGTAATATATCTAGTACAAAGGTAAACACTACCAGTGGGCGCCAACAACCTGACACGAACCCACTGGCAAATATGTATGTTTGTAAGAAAAGTACTGAAAAACTACCTCACTAACAAAGCAACAGAATCTCATAGGTCAAAGAGACCACCAACAACACCACCGCATCCTCGCCACCAAACTGGCTACTACTCAGAACCTGAGGCATTCAAAAGAAGAAAGAATACCTCAACAAGCAAAACAAGAAAGAACTGCATGAAAGTGTCAACCAGGGGGGGTAAGAGAAAGAGGAAAACACACAGCAGTAAAAGTCACAACGGCCCCAAGGCAAGACAACAAGGAATGCACTACTTGCGAAGAAACAACATCAACCCTGCCCAGAAACTACATCCTGTAGGGTCTACTAGGCTTCCAAGAGCCCAAAATACTGCAATCTACCAAGGAATAAACACCTAACACCCTAAGCTGTGGGAGATGGTAGTAGCAAAAACAAATAACATGGATCCGAGTTGGAGGCAAACTCAGTCCCCCAACCTCCATTTCCAAGCCAACAAGCTCAAGGGTCTATATGTGAAAGCACAAGGGACCTTCAACCCCCTTGCCCAGCCCGTGCCTGGAGCAAGATAAAAGAATAAGGGTGGCCTTGGCTAAATTACACAATACCTCCCCCATGAAGAGCTTCAAACAACCACAACTAACCACGACCCACGATTCGGCCTTTAGGAAAGAAAAACATGACCGACAAAGAAACTACAAATATAATCAAGGAATTCACTTGGGAACGAAAATCGAGGTAAGGGAAACAGTGTTGAAATCACTCAACACGGCTTGGCATTGAGTAGGACCAACTCAACGCCTAACCAGACCTTGGCGTTGAGTAAGTTAGCCTCACTAGGCGCCAGAACAGCCATGGCGTTGAGTGAGAATTACTCACTCAACGCCCTCCGCAAGAATAGCTCTAGCGTTGAGTGAGCTATCCTCACTCAATGCCAAAACAGCCATGGCATTGAGTGAGGTCCACTCCCTCAACGCCTTCAGCAAAAGAGGCAGTGGCGTTGAGTGAGCTAACCTCACTCAATGCCAAAACAGCTATGGCGTTGAGTGAGGTCCACTCCCTCAATGCCTTTAGCAAAACCACAAAACTCAACTATGGTGTTGAGTGAGTCCACCTCCCTCAATGCCAAAACATCTTTGGCGTTGAGTGAGGTCAACTCACTCTACGCCAAAGTTCATTCCTGCAGGAAAACCCTAAACCATCGCCAACAAGAGGAGGTTGGCGGGAATGCCGACTGATTCTCGCCGAATCGGAGGGAATGCAGGATGATTCTTGCCGAATCGGTGAGAATCCAAGATGATTCTCGCCGATCGGCGGGAAACCAGAATGATTCTAGCCGATTCGGCGGGAATAAAGGATGATTCTCGCCGATCGGTGGGAATCACTGACGTTACACGTCGAAATCGGCGGGAATCACTTGGTGATTCCCGTTGATTTTTACTTAGACGAAAATTCTCACTCAATCACCCCACCACTCAGCCACAAAGAACAAACCAAACTATGGCTTTGAGTGTGTCCACCACACTCAACGCCAAGTCCGACCGGTTTTTGGCTTTGAGTGTGTGCACCACACTCAACACCAAAACCCGATATTCTACCAAGACTGGTTCTGACCAGAGCCCTACCACAACAAACTTCCTCACTCTCTCTCTCGGCTCCACCCGCCAAAGCACCCAACTAGAACTACAAATCTGGAGTCTAAATAATGAACACAACTAGCAGGTTGAGCAAAAGGCACAAGGAGGGGGCTCATAGGAGAATATAAGCCCTAAATTTAGTTAGATAAAGGAGAACATGCTTTGTTTCTACCCTAAGGCTAACCGAGAAATATTTTAGAATTCAAATGAACAACAATGACAAGGGCAAGAATACCCCTTGCCTCGATTTCTGGCGAAGCTTGGTCGGCTTTCCCACCTCTTCATTCTTCACTAGAAGGAGCAGCACCGTCTAAACATAGAAATGAGCAATGGAAAGACAATGCCGTTTTCGGAATCGAAATCCGTCCACGAACACTCCCGGAATCACCGTCCGAAGGCTAGGGCTAACCGTCGATTCCGCCTCTGCTTTCCGCGAAATAGGAACAACAGTTTTCTTTTAATCTTGGGAAGGAGGAAGGAGAAGTGGGCCCGCTGATTCTAATTAAGGCTTTAAAATAAGTCTAACATGCCAGTTCAGCCTAACCGTCTCCCAAGCCACCGGTTCACTTAAATTAAGAGGGTTTCTAATTAGATTTTACTAATGGCACACCCAAAACGACACGAAAACCGAACTACCTCGGAATTTGACGAAATTCGCACCGTAGCTAACTATCCACGCTACGAACACAACGGTGAAGTCGAAATTAACTTTCGACGAACAGAACTCGAGTTATACCCTCCCGAAGCAAAAACACAAGAATCCCCCGAGAGGCCACACTGGGTCACCCAATATGACTCGGCTTGCGAGGGAGATCTTGTCAATAGGCTACAAAATAAGGCACCCAGTTCCAAGGAGTTTAGACCCACACTCCGCAGATGGCACAAGCCAAGAAAACGCGTCGACGTAACGCCAAACAAGAATTAAATAATCGCAGAAAAAATCGGGGGCATTACACAAAATCCTTTTGAATTTCACTTGAACCCATTCTTGTTGTCTGTTTTTAGCCTTGGAGAAATCCTCTGACTGTTAGGTGAAATTTTTAGCCTTGGTGAATAGGTTCTTAACTTATTAAGTCTCTTTATTATTTTTTAGGCAAACAGATATTTATCTCCTTTCAGCACAGATTAATATATCTACAGAAAATTAACACAACACCGCAAACACCAGATCTATAGTGGTTCCCCAAGATATGGGTACATCCACTTTCCCCCTTCGCCTATCCAGTAGATAACTGGATTAAGCCTAACTTCCTTCCACTGGCTCAGATCCTCAGATCTTACAAACTCAGAACCCAAAATGGTTCCTACACCTAAGACTTTACACAAGTCCTACCTAAGATTCTTCCCTGAATCCTATCTCAGGCCTCATCCCTACCTCAGCCTTTATAACTAAGCTTACAACTCAGACTTTCCATAAGTCCTACCTCAGACACACTGCCCTACCTCTGCCATTATAATTTAGGCTTACAATCTCAGATCTAACAATAGATCCTACAAGAATTTGTGAGAAATAAGTTTCAGAAAACTTAACCAGCTAGATTCCTCTGTTGATGTTGTCTTCTTTATTAGTTCTCTCATAAAATGATTCTTCTGATCCAACCTAACTTAGCTTTTCAAAGCTTCTTGATTAGGACAAATAAGGTTGATATATTCTTCAAGTTAAAGTTGATCTTCAGTCAGCTTCTTCCTTAGATTCAGATTGAACTCTGAATCTTTCTTGTAGATAGGCCTTGATCTGTCAGAATTCTTCTTTATGATCCAGATATCTTTTCACATTGATGATTATTATCAATCTCTTCTGTCATTTCTGACCTGTCTCTTATATAAAGCTTGTTCCATGGTTACTGGCTGATCCAGTTCATAACAGACTTCTGATAGTTCTGAAAGTGGTATCAGACCGGTTAGTTATGATAGCTGTCAAGTCACCAGTCACATCACCAGGTTCTTCAATGTCTGTCAAACTCAGCATGCAACACTCAGCAGACTGCTTTACATGTGTCGACACATATAGGCTAAGTGTCGACACAAGTCTTCAAGGTGTCGACACAAATACTCCAAGTGTCGACAGTCATACTTCTACTTCTCGACACTGCTTTTTGTTGTATATGTCGACACAAGTCCTGTGTGTCGACACAGCAGCTTCTTGTCTCGACATTTATGTTGCAGATAGATGGCGTTGAGTGTTTGTCAAATGGCGTTGAGTGTGTGTCGACACAAGTCCTGTGTGTCGACACAATTACTTCTAAACTGGACACAGCCTCTTAAGAGTTGATGTGTCGACACAAAAGTCCTGTGTGTCGACACAATTGCTTCAGGTATCGACATAGCTCCTGAGTGTCGACTCATCTTCTTATTTAAGTGCCGACACAATTCTGTTTTAAGTTGTCAACACAATTCTGGATGTCGACATAACTGCTTGTTTAGGTGTCGACATAGCTTTGAGTGTCGACACAGCTTCTTTACAAGTGTCGACACATTTCTCCAGTGTGTCGACAAAGCTTTCTCGAGTGTCTACATAGCAGCTGGATGTCGATACAAACTTCCCTGAGTATCGACACAATTTGTCTGTGTGTCGACACAGCTCCCCTGAGTTTCGACACAAGTTTCATGAGTGTCGACACAGTTTCTTCACAAGTGTCGACACTTGTACTTAGAAAATTTTCCTTCAAATTTTTAAACCTGCACAATGAAACTCAAACTTCTATCAAATACACATTGATGCATATCATTGACTAAGTTGTGGCTTCTCCAAATCTAGTACACATTTTCCAATGTACCCAACACTATCGATGGCTCCCGGCTTACCGAATTTAGAAAATAATTTTTTAAAAAACATAACTATTACTCGGACGTCGTTCATAGGAAGAGCTTGGGCCAATGCCCGTCGAGAAACATAATCGACAACGACTAAAATATACTTATTTCCGAAGCTAGAAGGATGAGGGACAACAAAATAAATTCCCTAGAGGTCGAAAACTTTGCACTCGACGAAATAATTTTGCGGCATTTCAATTTTATTGGAAATATTGCCCGACTGTTGGCAACAATCACACCTACTCACAAAGGCTTGCGCGTCTTTAAACAGGCTAGGCGAGTAAAAACCCGCGCTTAGCACTTTGTGAGCGGTGCGAGCAGCTTTATAGTGCCCACTTGTCGGCCCTTCATGCAAATGCTTTAAAATATATGATCTTTCTTCAAACGAGACACAACTCCTTATCACCTGGTCTGCATAGACTCGGAAAAGATTCGGGTCCTCCCAAAAGTAGTTCTTCAACTCAGAAAAGAATTTCTTCTTTTGCTGAGAGGAAAACGCTTTTGGCAACACACTAGCCACTAAATAGTTGGCGATGTGTGCAAACCAACGAGAAATAGTTGTGTTAATTGAAAACAGCTTCTCATCTGGGAAGAAATCATTAAAAGATTTTTCATCTATTTTTTCAATAAACGGATTATCAAATCGGGAGAGATGGTCGGTGTCCATGTTCTCGGATCCTCGCTTATCACGGATCTCTAAGTCAAACTCCTAGAGGAGTAAGACCCAGCGAATCAAGCGCGGCTTGGCATCTGATTTAGAAAGAAGAAATTTGAGGGCCGAGTGGTCCGTAAAAACAATAATTTTTGAAAACGTAATTTAAGGGCGATTTATCAAAAGCGAATACTACAACTAGGAGCTCCTTCTCGGTCATGGTGTAATTTTCCTGTGCAGATGTAAGCGTTTTACTTGCATAATAGATGGGGTGGAAGTTTTTAGATATGCGTTGACGTAATACGGCTCCGACAGTGAAACTACTCGCATCACACATTTTCTCAAAGGGAAGGTCCCACACCTGAGCTATCATAATGGGGACGTTAATTAATTTTTCTTTTATTAAATTAAAAGCATCTAGGCAAAGGTATTCAAAAATAAATGGGGTGTCTTTTTCTAAGAGATGTGTAAGGGGCTTGGTGATCTTGGAGAAGTCCTTTATGAAGCGGCAGTAGAAACCAGTGTGACCAAAGAAACTTCTTATAGCTTTTATGTTCGTAGGTGGTGGCAGCTTCTCGATAACTTCTATCTTAGCTATGTCTATTTCGATTCCTCTCACAGAAATCTTATGACCCAAAACTAACCCTTCCCTCAACATAAAATGTCATTTTTCCCAATTCAGGGCAAGGTTAGTCTCTTCGCATCATTCTAAGACTTTTTCTAAATATTCCAAATAACTATCGAAAGCGTCGCCAAACACGGAGAAATCATCCATAAATACCTCCATAATGCTTTCTATGTACTTGTCAAAGATAGAGAGCATACATCGCTGGAATGTAGCTGGCGCATTGCACAATCCAAATGGCATTATTCGGTAGGCGAAGGTGCCGAAGGATAAGTAAACGTAGTTTTCTCCTGGTTTTCGGGGAGATGGGGATTTGAAAATACCCTGAGAGGCCATCGAGAAAACAATAAAAGCTTTGGCCGGATAATTATTCAAAATTTTGATCGATGAACGGTAAGGGAAAGTGATCCTTGCGGGTGGCGTCATTTAACTTACAATAATCTATACACATTCACCAACCGGTCACCGTCCGTGTCGGGATTAACTCATTATTCTCATTACTAAGTACCGTTATCCCTCCCTTCTTTGGCACTACCTGGACAGGGCTAACCCACATACTATGAAATATAGGGTAGATAATTCCTACGTCTAACAATTTCATAACCTTGCCCTTAACAACTTCATTCATGTTTGGGTTTATACGGTGCTGAGATTGTATGGAGTTACGAGAATTATCTTCCATTAAGATTTTGTGAGTGCAGAAAGATGGGCTTATGCCATTGATATCAAAAAATTTCCAGGCAATAGTTGGGCGATGTTTATGTAAAACTTAATGAAGTTAATCATTTTGCGTATCCATGAGGTAGATCGAAACTATTACTGGTAACTTGGAATCTTTTTCTAAGAAGGCATACCTAAGATGTTCAGGTAGTTCCTCCAATTCTAGGGTAGGGGGGTCTTCATACGAGGTTTTAGAAATCCTTTCTTTTTCAAAAACTATGTCCTCGTAGACTTTTTTAAACGAAGAATTAAAAGAGGTGGGGCTAGCGGCCATGGTGGCTTCTAGCAGCGATTCAGTTTGAAGAGTAGACGAGGAACAAAAATCAGAAAATTCTTTTTCAAATTCAGAGAGGCGATAGGTGGATTCTTCAAATATTTGCATGGATTAAGTTGGAAGAGTAGAGGAGGAACAAAAATAAGAAAATTCTTTTTCAAATTTAGAGAGGCAATAGGAGGATTCTTCACTTAGGGCATCTACGAAAAAATAGGAGTCGTCATTTGCTAGGGTGTTCTTCATCGAGGGGGTGATAGAGAAATTCACTTCATCGTCGCCTACTCAAAGGAAGAACTTACCATTGCTTACGTCAATAAATGTTCGGGAGGTGGCAAGGAAGGGTCGGCCAAGGATCAGGGGAACCTCGACATCTTCTTCGATGTCCAATATGACGAAGTCCACCGGGAAGATGAACTTATCGACTTTAACTAAGAAATCCTCCACGATTCCTAACGGGTATTTGAGTTATCTATCGGCGAGCTGGATACTCATGTGTTTGGGGTTGAGGCTACCAATTCCTAACTTATTAAATAATGAGAGGGGCATCAGATTTATACTCGCACCTAAGTCCGCTAATGCGTGCTTGACAAAAAGATCACTAAAGACACACGGAATATAAAAGCTACCCGGGTCACTAATTTTCTTTGGTAAACCATTTGTCAAGACCGTAGAGTACTCTGTGTTCTGTGTGACGTGCGAAAGGTTCTCTAACTTCTTTTTGTTAGTCAGGAGGTCCTTAAGGTACTTAGCGTACTTCGACATCTGGGAAATCGCTTCGTGGAAGGTAGGTTTATGTGGATTAGCTTAAACAACTCTAAGAAGTGGGAGTACTAATCATCCTGACATTGTTTATTAAGTTTGGAAGGGTGTGGCGGGGTTGGATTATTTATAAAGATGGGTGGTGGAGTGAGGTCTTTTTCGAAAACGGGGGTGATAACTTCTTCAGCAGAGGGCAGAATTTTAAAATGGGGGCGGAGCTTGCCTCGTGCTCTTCACTAACCTTACCGAAAACTTGCTTCCCACTCCGAAGAGTTATATCTTTCACTTTCTCTCTCGGGTTGGGCTCGGTATTGGAAGGAAGTGACCCTGCGGGTCGCTAAGAAATTATTTTTGCAAGTTGTCCTACTTAATTTTCTAGACTTTTAACGCTTCCAGTTAAGATTCTTATAGTAACTTCATTCGTGTTTATCTATTTAGAAAGTAAATCCTCCAAGCTTGGTGGTTTTGGATAGTTTTGAAGAGGTGGTGGTGGTGCAAAAAAATCATTTTCTGGTTGCGGGCGCATCGCGTTTGAGGGGTTACTCCACGAAATATTCGGGTGATTTCTTAAAGCAGGATTATAACTATTTGGAAAAACAAACTGGGCGCAGGAAAATTTGTAGCAAAAAAACTATGAAAACATTTCTAGGCATATAATTAACATAATCTAATAATTCAGGAGAAGGAGTTGCAGATTGCCATACCTGAGGGGCGGAGGCAGCAAACATCTCGGTAAATTTTATTTCTTAATATTTCAACTTGCAGAGCGATCTGGGAGACGTTGTCCACTTCAAAGATACGTGCAGGTTTGTTTGGGCGAGACCTAGGCACATTCCACTGATAATTGTTCATGGCCATGTCCTCAAAAAGCTCAAGAGCTGCTTCCGGGGTCTTATGGTTTAAAGTACGACAAGAAGCTTCGTCTATCATTTGCCTTGTGTTTTGATTTAGCCCGTTATAAAACGTCTGCACTTGTAACCATACAGGCAGCGTGTGATGTGGGCAACGTCTTTATAATTCCTTAAATCTTTCCAAGGTTTCATATAAGGTTTCAGAGTCTATTTGTCCAAAAGCAGAAATATCGTTCTTAAGTTTTGTAGTTTTAGCTGGCGGAAAATACTTCGCCAAAAAATTTTCAGTTAATTGATCCCAGGTTGTGATGCTATTTATAGGTAGAGTTTTTTGTGACTGCTTAGCCTTAGTTCTAAGAGAAAAAGGGAAGAGTCTTAGTCTAATAGCATCTTTTGTGACACCATTTATGATGAAGGTGTCACAAATCTCAAGAAAGCTTGATATATGTGCGTTCGGATCTTCATCTTGAAGTCCATCATATTGCACATACTGATGCACCATTTGAGTTATGCTTGGCTTTAGCTCGAAATTATTATTAGCTATGGCAGGGCGTACTCTACTATATTTTGTTCCCTCTAGATTCGGCCGTGCATAATAGGACATAGGCCTATGCACGACTTCCTTCACGTGGGTTCTTCCATTCTTAAAGTAGAGAATGACTCGGAGTCCTCAATCGGTACTTGAAGAGTAGGGCCTTTAAATCGCAATCTTCTCTGAAGAGTACGGTCAATTTCATTGTCCAAGTCCAAAATAACCGATAGACTCCCGTGGGTCATGCACTAAAAGAAGAAGAGGAGAAGAAAGAGAAATAAATAAACTAGAAAAAGAAAAGAGGAACAAAAATTTTTTTGAACCAGATTTTTTATTGTTTTAACTCCTGAACTTCCCAAGGGCTACCCAATGAAGGGTTCGCAAGGAACTAGACAAGATAGTGGCATTTAAAGCCACATTTCCCTTTTCGTGAGAGTTAGGTGGTGTATAAAAATTGTGAAGTGGGTTTCTATTAAGAGCGTTAATTTTTTTTTTTTTTAAATTTTTAGGAGGAGGATGAGAAAGAGAAATGATAAAAGTAATAGGTTTGTGTTTTCAATATATGAACAAAAGTTCCTCCCCGCCAATGGTGCCAAAAACATGATGATCCCTTTCCACTTAAGAAAAAAGAGCAGAACTAGCAATCCAATTAGGCAAGTATACATATCGAACTGTAACTAGGGGACACAAGTGTCGTATTGAAATCCAAGAACTGTTGAGCACACTTACTCACACGAAGACTATTATTTTATCGACGGAAATTTTTAGGGTTGAAAAGAAATCTAAACGGACTAAAAAAAGGAAATATTGCATAAAAAGAGAACAAATGCAGTTAAATAGAAAGCATAAAAGAAGCGATTACAACGAAGGATTGGAATGATGAAATGGAAATGCACTCGATAAAGAATCACCTCGGCTAAAGTCGATTAAAAACACAATAAATAAACCTAAACTTAATAGGGTGAAAGGTCCTTGCTCGTGGAGGTTCCTAAAGCCTTAACACGCTTCTCTCGAATTCGTGCCCAACTGATTTTAGGAAGGTCCGACCGAACTCTCGTCCAAATCGGAGGCCAAAAGCTCGCTTTACGCGGTGAACCCCACTATTGGATTTTACTCCAATCTAGTAGATTTGGACGTCTTCCTCTCTCGAGGGGTGCGTACAACTCTCTTTACTCTTGAATGCTCACTTCAAACAATCGGCCTCTCAGCTAGACAAGAATGAAAGCTAAGATGGAAAATATATATCGATGATATATCTCTGAGCAAAGGTTAATCAAGAGTAATCCGAGGTCTACAACCCTAAAAAGAAATGGTAAATTCAAAGCGTCAAAACTTAATTACTCGAACCTCGGATAGTCAAGATCGATTACAAGAGGATTAGTTTATCATAGTGAAGTGGAGGTGGGGGGATGAGTAGTAAAGCATTAAGAACACAATGTAAACAAATGACACTTTTTTATTAATATTGAAAGAGAGCTACACTTGAAATGGAAATTACAATTGCAATAAAAATTGAAATCCTATTCTAGCCCTACAATTAGAAACTAGAGCAAGTGAAAAATTTACACAAAAAACTAATACAAAGCAAGCACTAAGCTAGGGTTAAGAAAATTATAAAATAAGAAAGAGAGAGAGACTGAAGAACACTAAAAAAGACAAGAAACAAAGGGGCAGCACCTCCCCCTCTCAGCCCAAACTTCTTTTGGACACCAGGGGGACATCTGAATATATAGAATTTTCCATGGGTTGGTCACACCATAGGTCATGCCCGGGGAGGGCGTGTTATGTGGTGTGACACGTACGGTGTTGACCTCGTGTTCTGGATTCTGGCGAGAAGGATGATTGCTTCTGTATGATGGATGACATGACCTGGGTCACGCCTGTATCGAGGGGGGGGGGGGGGGTGACACGCACGTCGCGTGGAAATCATTGGTCAGAAATCGTTAGTCTTGGAAAAGGTGGCAAACACGCCCTGGGTCACGCCCGTGTAGGGGGGCGCGATAGTACTGTTGGCGTGCTGAGGCACAACATCATTTAATGTGGCAGCGCCCAATTTCATTCCCTTTGACATGCCCGGGGAGGGCGTGTTAGGGGGGCGTGACAGCCATTTTTCCTGTTACTTGGTCTCTGGTGACACGCCGGCTTGATACAGCCAGCAACACAGCCGTATTTAAGGCCGTGTCCTACTCGGGATGAACTCTGGACTTTCCACTTGCGGTTGACTTCCTTGGGATCGGGTGACATTCCTTATGACACATCCAGGGAGGGCGTGATAAGGGGGTGTGTTAGGTAATCTTTGGCCAAAATTCTAGAAACCTGCAAAAAGACAAGAAAATATTTGTGGTAATAATATTTACATAAGAAAGATAAAAATTAAGCTAATAAGACATGATTAGCGTGTTAAAAAAACTAGAAAATACCCTAATAGTGTAAACGTACAACCATCATCCGGACACCGAACAGCAACAGTCCCACCAACAAGTCGCTGGAGATAAACCTCTAGACCACATGGTCTCGAATCCGCTAGTGCCAGTCCGCCAGACCGCCCGATCTCCATACAACAACACTCCCCCTCAAGCTGGAGCATATATATCGATCATGCCCAGCTTGTTGTAAATGTGAAGAAAGGAGGCAGACACCGGCTTGGTGAAAATATCAGCCAACTATTTATCAGAGGTGACGAACGGAGTACAAATTTGTTTCTTTAAAATCTCTTCACGAATAAAGTGGCAGTCGACTTCAATGTTCTTTGTTCTCTCATGAAAGACCGGATTTTTTGAGATGTATATAGCAGCCTTGTTATCACAAAACATTTGTAGAGGATGGTTGTAGACCTCTCCTAGGTCAAGCATGAGAGCCCGTAACCAATTCAACTCACATATGGTCGACGCCATACTTCGATATTCTGCTTATGCACTGGACCTGGACACTACAGACTGTTTCTTGCACTTCCAGCTCACATGGTTTACTACAACAAACGTGTGAAACCTAATGTTGACTTACGATCTCCATTGTCATCAGCATTGCTCGAATCTCAGTACGCTTCAACCCTCAAGTGACCATTCCTCTGAAAAAACACTCCCTTCCCTGGCGCTACTTTAACATACTCCAATATCCTCAGGGCAGACTATAGATGTCACTCCCTAAGAGCTTGCATGAATTGGATAACCTTGCCTATATCATAGGAGATATCGGGTCTAGTCACCGTGAGAAAAATGAGTTTACCAACCAGACGTTGGTACCTCGTAATATCGAATAGAGGAGGCGAGTCATCTGTCCAAGTTTTGTCTTCTCCAGTGGCCATGGGACATGTGGCAGGTTTTTCACAAGTCAACCCTGCCTCTTTTAGTAAATTAAGAGCATACTTCCGTTGGGAGAGGACCAAGGAGTTGGGTTTCCAAGATATTTCAATCCCCAGAAAGTATTTTGGGGAGCCCATATCCTTCGTAACAAGGTGTTGACAGAGGTATTTCTTTGTCAAAGCTACCCCATCCTGGTCATTCTCAGTAAGAAGTATATTATCCACATATACAGCAAGAACAACTAGACCCGAGGAGGTTTTGCGAATGAATAAGGAGTGATCGACAAAACTTCTTGCAAAATCGATGGCCACAATTATGTCGCTAAACATGTCAAACCAAACTCGAGGGCTTTGCTTTAGGCCATAGATAGGCTTCTTTAGCTAACATACTCCTGTCTCCCCTAAGCAACATACCCAGGAGGTTGCTCCATGTAAACATCCTCCTGAAGATCACAATAGAGAGATGCATTCTTGACATCCAGCTGGGAAATGGGCCAATCTTTGTTGACAACCACAAAGAGTAGAACCCAAATGGTGCTGAGACGAGCAACCGTAGAGAAGGTGTCAAAGAAATAAATGCCATAAGTCTGAGTAAATCCTTTGGCAACCAGGCGGGCCTTGTAAAGATCCACGCTGCCATCCGGATGGAATTTCACAACAAATACCCCGCAACAGCCAACCACATCAGCTCCCAAAGGGGGAGGAACAAGGGTCCATGTACCCCTTTCAGTAAGGGTAGTAATTTCCTCATCTATGATAGTCTTCCAATGAGAAACAACAAGAGCTTCCTGGTAGGTGCAGGGAGTGGCAGTGGCAGAGATAGCCAATACAAACTCCCTGCGAGAAGGAGTTAGACGATCATAGGAAACAATAACAGCCAGCGAGTGTTGGGTACACGTACGCACCCCTTTGTGAAGAGCAATGGAAAGATCTAGGTCGGCGTGTTCCTCAGTAGCCTGAGCATACGTGGCAGAGAGATCTAGCCTGGGAGCAGAGAGAGATGGTCATAGAGAGGAGGGAGACATTGGTAGAGAAATCTCGATCGGAGTAGACGTGGTTGAGGGGACAGTAGGAGAAATCTCGATGGGAGTAGATGGTGGAGAAATCTCGATGGTAGTAGAAGTGGTGGAGGGGATGGTAAGAAAAGCAGAAACATCGGGAGGAAGGGAGGTGTCATAAGAGAAGTAGGATGCATTCTCGAACAAGGTCACGTCCGCGGACACGAATTGCTTATGAAGAACAGGGTCAAAGCAACAATAACCTTTCTGAGTAGTAGAGTAACCCAGAAAGACACACTTGGTGGCACGAGGGGCGAGTTTGTCACGAGTGATGCAAGGAGCATACACAAAAGTCATGCACCCAAAGATACGTAGAGGGAGAAGAAACAGATCCTTTCTCGGATAGAGAATGGAGAATGGTGTTTGATTTTGGAGAACCGTGGAGTGAATGCGATTGATGAGATTGTAGGAGATAAGAACATTATAGCCCCAATAGGAGCGAGGGACCTGCATTTGTGTCATCAGAGTGCGAGCGACATCAAGTGGGTGATGGTTTTTTCGTTCAGCAACACCATTTTTTGTGAGGTTTAGACAAAGCTAGTTTGATGAATAATCCCTTGTTGAATACAGAAGGAAGAAAAATCGTGACTAAGATATTCTTTAACATTATCAGAGCGAAAGAACTTAATAGATACATCAAACTGCGTTTTAATCATTGAATAAAAGGATGTCCATACAGAGAACAATTCATAGCGATCATTTAAGATATACACCCATGTACAATGAGAGAAATCATCAATGAACGTTACAAAATATGAGTTGCCCCGACCTATGGTGAGGACAGGAGCAGTGTAACATCTCATTTCCAACTTGACCCCTAGAAGTAGTTTTGTCATAACAGAACCCTAGGAAACCCAAGAATTGAACTCTATCGACCAAGAGTTCGACTCACGGGTTAGTCATGCCCGTGACTGACCCATCACACCCGTGACATAGGGCGTGACCCCTTTGACGATTGTCGCCCTTAGAAAGACGATCAGCGAGCTCAGAAATTTCAACATGGGCCTGGCATGCCCATGACCGATCCGTCACGCCCGTGACCGTGGAATGGCTTTGAGTGAGCTGAGCTCACTCAATGCCGTAGTCTGGATGGCATATAGTGAGCTTAGCTCACTCAACGTCATAAGCTAGACGGCGTTGAGTGCACAGACTGCACTCAACGCCATCTGGTGTTGTCTGGATGGTGTTGAGTGAGCTGAGCTCACTCAATGCCATAGACTGGATGGCGTTGAGTGAGCTTAGCTCACTTAACTCCATAAACTTGACATCATTGAGTGCACGTACTGCACTCAACGTCGTCTGCTGAGGCCTGGAATTGCGTTGAGTGAGCTGAGCTCACTCAACGCCATAGTTTGGATGGGGTTTAGTGAGCTTACCTCACTCAACGTCATAAGATAGACGACGTTGAGTGCATAGACCGCACTTAATGCCACCTTGAGTAGGCGGGATGGCGTTAGGTGAGAAGAGCTCACTCAACGCCATAATCTGGATGGCGTTGAGTGAGCTGAGCTTACTCAACGCCATAGTCTGGGAGGGACATTCTTGATGGCGTTGAGTGGCGTTGAGTGAGCAGAGCTCACTCAACGCTGTATCCGGGATAGCGTTGAGTGAGCAGAGCTAACTCAACGCCGCAGCATGGATGGCGTTGAGTGAGCAGAGCTCACTCAATGCCGTAGCTTGGATTGCGTTGAGTGAGCTGAGCTCACTCAACGCCATTTTACTTAGAATTTTCTGGTAGGATTTTTGGCTATGTACTGGTTCAGCTGAACCGGGTCGGTCTTGATGGTGGGCCCAAATGCATTATTAGGCCGTTTCTTTTAATAAGACTCAATTAAGTCTTATTCTAAAAAGTGTTGACCGGTCATACCACGTGGCTGTCGGTTTTGAAAGTAAGGAGGAGCCACGGCCTTGGCCGAGAACCTACTCTCATGGCCATCAATTGCACTTGATGTCGTGGTCCCTTCCCCTCCTCTTTAAACGGCTGGATTCAAGTCTTCATAGGGACAGGAGGAGTTTACAGCCCTCCTCCAGCTATTACAGAGCCGTTTCAAGCCCCCACCACCATGGCCGAGCCAAGCTTTAATGGACCATTAATGGCCATTGAAGTTTTGGCCTTTCCCCTCCTTAACCGAGCCCTTAAAAAGCATCAGAGGCCCAAGAGGAAGGTTTCCCAGCCTTTACTCGAAGCTTTCGAGTCTTCCCAAAGTGCTATTGAAGAATTCCGGCGACGCCACCACCGCACTAATGGATTTCTGTCGATCTGCACGCCTCCAGCCCGCGAACAAGGTCCTCCACTCCTCTCTTTCAATGGGTAGATCTTAGCCTTCTTTAGGATTAAGAATCGGGCTCAACGGAGCCCGATCGGAAGAGCTCCTACTCCCATTTTTCCTGAAAAAAAAATAAGCTAGTCATGGGTTCGCCGGATTCTGCCTGTCTGGCGGCTGCGCCGCCGCCCGGCGATGTCAACAACCTCAACAGAGGTGGTGGTGGCGGTGGCCGGCCAGGGAGGAGGCTGGTTGGCCTGCGGAAGCATCTGGAATGCACTCCAGGTCGGTCTAATTTCATCCCTTGGCTGGAGGAAGAAGATGACCAAGCACTGTTTGATCTGCTTCAAGATCCGTGCTGTTTAATTAATCTTTTTTTCTTTTATATGAAATTTTTGTACTAGAATATCAGCCACTTTAGAAAATTTATGAAAAATACTTAGAGGCTTTATATGAAGAAATAGTAAACATAAAATTTTTAGCCCTATTTGTCTACTTTATTTTAAAATTAATTTGGGTCAATTTGGTCAACTGGTATGACCCGGGAACCTCTTTTGTGGGATCTATACCTAGAGCTAGGCAGAGACTAAAAGGTGTGCCTACCCTGCATCCCTTGACCAAATGATCTGAAATTTGGGCAGGGAGTCTACCCTAGCTATACCTAGGGCCTGTCTAAAAATGGTAATTTTTGGAGAATGTTTTTCTATAGTTTTTAGAAAAATTTAACAATTTTAGGAAAAATTAATTAGATGGCTTAATGACTTCCAAACCCTCCTAAATTTTGGTGAGTTGTCCCTGGGTTCATTATGAGGCTCTATATAGCTTTTCATCTCTTTTGGAGATGTTTTAGATTGGAGATGGACAAACCTAAGCCTTGCCCTATTTAGGGGTTTTTAGGTCAAAAGTGCACTTTGAGATTTGAGTGGTAAAATCACCTCAATAGAGGCTGAGATTTTTACCACTGACTAGGAATGCTCTCTGGCACCCTCTCATGGAATTTTAGGTGGATTGGGGTAAATTGCCCTAGGACCCAAGGCCAAACCCTAAGGATGGTTCTTGGTGGGTTGTGAAGGGCAAGTGGTCAAATGACTTGGTTATGATTTGAAACTTGGTAGATAGAATTCTAGGGTAGCTAGAATCCTCTTGTATAAATCTAAATTGATTTTAAAGTAAATAAGTCCCTCAAAACCCCGACCCTAGTGTAAGGCACAAAACTTATAGAGATAGAAAATGTCAATAAAACTCACTGAATAGTGATGAGATTTTGGTAGAGTAGTTTTTAAGGTTACTACAAGCTCTGGAGATTTTATTATGAATTTAGGATTATTATTTTGGATACTTAATTAATAATTAAGTAGTTTGTGTTATTTGCTTAGGAATTTATTATGGAGAAAATACTTTCTGAAAATTGATGAACTTTAGGCAGAGAATTTGTATTATGATTTTAAAGCTCTGTAATTTTTATGGGATTTTTAGAAGTTTAATTCAAAGGCTTGCTTCATTAAGTGTTATTTCCCATGAAAACTTAATTAAATCTATATTGGTATTTAGCAAGCCTGTAAAATTATGATCTTTGCACAATGACCTTTTATGTACCATATTAATATTCAGTAATTTTTCTATAATTTTATGATGAGTAATTTAGGTACTTCCTTCTTTACATAGGATTAATGGGATTATAATGGAAAAATTAATTAGAGGCTGAATACTTTTTGTAAAATAATGAAAATTAGTATTTGATGATACCTTGCTGTTATTTAGTGATCATAATTTTTTGGGTGGCCATTACTTGAGAAAATCATGAAGTTCATGTTTAAAATTACTCATGGCCAACCTTTTGGGAAAATTAAATAAATATCTGTTAATTAGGAAAATTATAAATTTCTGGATTTCGGCTAATTATGTCATGATAGACCTCCAGTAAATTTTATAGGAGATTTGGAAGAAAATTTGTAGTACCTCCCCTTGTATACCTCATATAGCTTAGAATGGTCTGCATATAGTAAAACCGCAAAAACTGAACTAGAGTGGGTAATGAACTTGGGGAGATGGAATTTTGGTAGTTTGCATGTTTGTTTAGGGTAAGATAATTAAGTTCGTTATGGGAAGTCAGGATGAGTAGAGTGTGAGATTGGCTAGTGTTAAGTGGTGTTCGGGAGCGACGAAAGATCGTCCACACCGGTTAGAGAGGAAGAGTCTCAATACACTAGGTTAGATCCAAAGTAATTTGAATGGGATAGGGTAATGGGTAATAACCAATAAAATTAAGTACCTTACGAAAGAGAACGATGGGCTTCAGCTACCATCATAGTTCCGAGTGCCCTTTGAGAGCCCTTCACAGGGAATACTCGGGGCAGTCCTGGGCTAACGTAAACCGTAGGAATAATAAACTAAAAGAGCAACTAGAATATCTAGGGTTTCATATTCACACACCCCGGTAGCTAGGGAGGTAGAATAAGTTGGATTGGTTGTCATTCAGTCGGTAGCTCTGAAGGTAGATGCACGGACGGGACAGTCCGGGGAGCCGAGGGCTCGAGGGTTTGAATACAGAATAAGGTGGTGGGTCTTCGGTATTTTATTGTTGTTCACACCGACATCGGTACGTTGACTCGGTGGTGTGGGACACTTAGCAAAAGAAAGTCTGGTGGATATAACCAGCACTAGTACGCGGATACTCTAGGTTGTGTTCTTCTAGTGGCGTACGGAAGGGCTAGGCTCGGTAGTGTGGATACCCGCATAGGAGTGGGGGGCCCGACCCACTGTCTCCGTTTTCCACTACGGAGGTTCCTGGGAGTGAAGCTAGCTGCCCAAACAGGGGGAACTAAAGGTCTGTATGCATAGAGTTGTGTGCGTGAGTTGCACTTGCATGAATCATGGCATAGCATATCACTACACTCATATTTGCATACAACCGACACCCCAACGTATAAATCGGTATGAGACTTTTTATACGATGGGAGCCTTGCAAAAGACCCCTTAACTTATAAGTTTCTATGGGCATTCATATAAGTTAAGTTTACATACTATTTACTTACTATTTACTTACTTGCTTTCTATTTGTCTATTTAACTACTCACTACCGTAGAACTGCTAGATGTACTCTATTTTGATTAGTTATTTATATACCATGAACAATTATTAGACTAGTTTCACTGTCATCCGTTTGATTATTCTCCACCATTGTAGCTTCCGTTTCCTCCTCTTCGCTCGGTGCTTAGGAGCCGTGGGGGGAGGGGTAGGGGATGATAGGGCTTAGTCTTTATGACTAATTGTTTTCGAACCACAACATTACAGGAGCTCCGGATGGGAAACAGGCACCAACAGCACAGGGACCAGCACCAGCGGAGTACGGTGCGCATAGAGGTGGGACAGTCTAGCACCGGTAGTGTTTATTATTTTTATATCTTCCGCGATGAGTGATTTATAGTGAGGACTCTGATAAACCGGGCTCGAGCTCATTTCTTTATTTCATCTGAACTGCTCTTTTGCAGTAATTTCAATTATTATGTATTGATGGACTTGTTGTGATTTTATTCATATGTGTTTTTGTGGACCTATTTACATTCAGTGTAATACTTACTTCTCTCTCTTTGTGATCGAAAAGGGCTGGCAGAATTAGCATTTTGTAGTGGCGGCCTTCCCGCGAGTCGGTGCCACCGCAAAGCGGCAATTCTGGGCTAAGACCCCGGTGGTTGAAAAAGAAAAAAAAAGGGGGGTCTTACAAGTGGTATCAGAGGGACCTCGATCGGAAGAGAAGTAGTCCACAAAACCTTGGGCCACCCCTGTGCGAGCTTAGTTTGCGGACAAACTAGTAGCGGAAGAAGTGGTGTGCCTATAAGGGAAATCACATATGAAAGTCCATCCTACCCCTTTCTTATATTCCATTCATACGTTCTCTAACAAAAGGAATTTTTTCCTTGTAGCCTGCGACGAACCCTACATCACAATAGGGGACACCTCAGGCTCCGAATGTGGTCCCACCCCCGCCGGCTCCAGCTCCGTTCCAGGAGACGGAGATGGGGCAAACACGGACGACCATTCTGGCGGCCTTCAGAGCTTAGCAAGCCCCAGCTCCACAGCCAAACCCCGGGACCAACTGGATGAGCGTCTTCCGGGGACTTTCCCCTCCATCCGACCTAGGGACGAAATCGACAGTACACACTGAGGAGTAGTTAGATACCATTTACGAGATGCTTGCGGGGATCCGATGCCCCACTGAGGAGGCAGTTGCTTTGGCAGGCTCCTGCCTGGAGTCACATGGAAAGAGGTGGTGGAAGTCACTGCTAGTCACCACCTTTGTGGGTATGGATTGAGCAAATATTACTTGGGAGGAGTTCAGAGCAGCGCTCTTGGGACATTTCATACCTCAGTCGGTGAGGGATGAGCTGGAGAATTGGTTCTTGCGGTTGAGACAGGGGAACAGGACTGTGGTGGAGTATTATCAGGAGTTTACTCACCTAGCCCGCTATGCGGACGCTTATCAGTTGGACGATGATGGCTATGCCCGGAGGTTTTACAAGGGGCTCTAAGACGACATGAGACAGACCCTCCTCTTTGTCTCAGAGGGGAATTTTGCCAGGATTCTGGAGATGGCTAAGAAGAGAGAAGTGGATCAGCTTACAGTTAGGAGTCAGAAGAGACTGGCTAATGATACAGTGATTGGAGGTCGTAGAGACCGTCCTCGAGGCTAGGTTATTGGGGAGAGAAGGAACGAGAATCAACCTCGTCAGGAGATTGGGCAGGAGCAGAGGAGTCAGGTGGTATTGTCCCCCAAGACTTTACAGATGTTTGAGATGCCAAGGACAGCAGAGCAGGCACCGGTATGCTTTCAGTGCAATTAGTCGGGGCATATCAAGAGGAACTGTCGTATGAGGCGAGCACCCCCACCAGCACATCAGGGCGCCCCGCCTCCCCGACAGTTTGGCGGCCGAGGAGATGATCGAGGACGAGGATTTAAGGACCGAGGCCACAAGGTAGAGAGGGAGCAAGTGTATGCTCTAGACCTGACACAGCCCCGGAACCAGGAGAAAGTTATCGCAGGTATGGCAGTACTTTTAAGTTTCTTCTTATGAACTAGTTTTTCTAGACATAACCTAGTTAGAAATTAAGAGAAGACAACTATAACAAGAATACTAAGACATTTAATTACCTCAGGCATAGTCTTCATTAGCGGCAAGCCCGCTCACACGCTCTTCGACACCGGTGCTTCGCACTCGTTTGTGTCGGAAGATTTCATGAAAGGATTGGCAGGCGTGGAGCCGTTCACTGGAAAGATGATGAGGGTGCGCCTACCTGATGGATCAGAGTTAATGACCTCTGCTCATTGTAATATGGAAGCCGAGATCGGCGGGAAGGCGTTTGAGGCACCAGCGACGATTCTGAAGATGCCAGATTACGATATGATCCTGGGCATGACATGGCTGTGCTGGAACCATGCCCAGATCGACTTCGTGGCAAAGAGGATCACCGTGAGGCACGGGGACTCCTTTATTGTTATCGAAGGTATTATACCAGCACCCTGCACCTTATTATCATCTGTGCAGGCCGTTAAGGCCCATCTGCAGGGGGAGGAGGTTTATCAGGTCCTTTTTACGGCGGTCGTTGCCAAGGACTCCATTTTAGATATTCCAGTAGTGCGAGACTTCGCCGACGTATTTCCGGAGAAGCTACAAGGGCTATCCCCGCACCGAGAGAAGGATTTTCAGATTCAGCTCGTACTAGGGGCTAAACCGGTATCCAGAGCTCCCTATCGAATGGCCCCAAAGGATTTGGTGGAATTTCGAAGCTAGCTTCAGGAGTTAGTGGACGTTCGGGTTCGTTCGGCCTAGCTCTTCACCATGAGGAGCTCCAGTATTGTTCGTCAAGAAGAAGGACGGAACCCTTCGGCTGTGTATAGATTACTAGGCCCTTAACAGGTTGACGGTCCGGAATACTTATCACTTTCCAAGAATAGACAAGCTATTTGACCAGCTGGAGGGAGCCCATTGGTTCTCAAAGCTAGATCTGAGGTCGGGGTACTACTAGCTTCGCATTCGGGATGAGGACATCCCGAAGATTGCCTTCAGCAGCAGATATGGTTTGTACGAGTTTACCGTGATGCCTTTTGGGATCACGAATGCACCCTCCGCATTCATGGCCTTGATGAACCAGGTGTTCAAAGAGTATCTGGATGTCTTCGTTATCGTATTCATCGACGACATCCGTATCTATTCAAGGACGGAGGAGGATCACGCGAGACATCTGGCCTTGACCTTGGAGAAGCTGCGGGAGCATAAGATATATGCCAAATACAGCAAGTGTCAGTTCTGTCTAAAGGAGGTGGCCTTTTTGGGCCATGTCATCAGTAGAGCAGGTCTGGCAGTAGATCCGGCGAAGGTCCAGGCAATACGGGATTGGCCACCACTAAAGTTGGCCTCGGATTTTTGAAGTTTCTTAGGACTTGTCGGTTATTACCGGAAGTTTGTAAAGGGGTTCTCTCAGATTTCCCTCCCTCTTATGTCTCTGACGAAGGAGTCCCCTTTTATTTGGACACCACGATGCAAATCTGCTTTTCAGGAGCTTAAGGATCATCTTACCTCAGCTCCCATCCTTGCTCTTCCATCAGGGAAGGAAGGATTCGAGGAGTACACAGATGCTTCCTATCAGGGGATGGGTGTCGTTCTAATGCAGAACGAGCATGTAATAGCTTACGCCTCACGTCAGTTGAAGCAGCATGAGCAGAACTACCTCGTGCACGATTTGGAGATGGGGGCAATCGTTTTTGCTCTTAGGACATGGCGACACTACCTCTACGGAGTTCATTGCGATATCTTCTCAGACCACAAGAACTTGAAATATGTAGATACACAGAAAGAGTTAAACATCAGGCAGAGACGCTGGGTGGAGTTTCTGTCAGACTACTAGTATACCATGCACTACCATCCAGGGAAGGCAAACGTGGTCGCAGACGCTTTGAGTCGGAGAGCGAGTAAGTCAGGAGTAGGCCCGCAGCTGATGTCCTTGGAGTTGGTTTAATCATTCGAGGAGATGCAGATATCACTAGTGTCTGAGGATGACCCAGAGTTATACATGGAGTACCTGGGGTCGATAGTTACTACTGATGATATTCGGTACCGCATCAGAAATGGGCAGAAGCTGGATGTGAGAGCTGAGCTGATATTCGGGGCCATGGTGGAAGGCACGGCAGGAGATTACTCTTTGAGGGATGGGCTCCTGTGTTTCAGAGGCAGGGTCTACATACTGGTAGGAGGCCAGATTTGGGAGGACATTATGACAGAAGCTCACTGCAGCTGATACTCAGTACACCCGGGGATCACCAAGATGGTAAAAGATTTTAATAGGACGATGTACTGTCCCGGTATGAAGAAGGACATTACGTACTTTGTGACGCATTGCGAGGCCTGCCAACTCGTAAAGGCAGAGTGTAGGAACCCCGCAGGCTTGCTGCAGCCACTTCCGATGCCGGTGTGGAAATTTGAGGATATAGCCATAGACTTCATACATTGGCTACCCCGATCCCGTGCGGGAAATGACTCGATCTGGGTGATAGTGGACAGGCTAACAAAGGTGGCCCGATTCATTCCAGTGGCGAAGGACGCTCTGGTTAGTGTATTAGTACGGAGGTTCATTGAGCAGTTTGTGCGTTATCACGGGGTGCCAGAGACTATCGTTTCGGATCGGGATGGGCGATTTACATCCAGGGAGTGGAGGTCAGTCCAGGCCCATCTGGGTTCTCGGTTGACATTAAGCATAGCTTTTCACCCTCAGACCGACGGGCAGACGGAGCGCACCAACCGTACACTGGAAGATCTTTTGCGCCTGTGTATTTTGGACCGCGGCGAGCCATGGGAGAGATTGCTGCCACTAGTCAAGTTTTCGTATAACAACGCCCATCAGTCAAGCATAGGCATGGCTCCATACGAGGCATTGCATAGGAGGAGGTGCAGGACCCCACTATCATGGGTTCAGGATGAGGATCCGCAGGCACTGGGCTTAGAGTTTGTGGGGATACAGATGCTCAGATTAGATTGATCCGGGACAGGATTTTGGAAGCCCAGAGCAGGCAGGCCAAATATTATGATGCGAGGCATCGTCGGGTGGAGTTCCAGGTGGGAGACCGAGTTTTCTTGAAGATACGGCCGATGCACGGAGTCTCGCGGGTGTTAACCCGAAATCCGCGACTAGTTCCCCAGGTTTTCAAGTCCGGGCGGCTTGTGCTTTCTAGCCGCCGTTCTCAGCTAGCCGGCTTATTGTCAGACAAGCCGGGCGGCCTCTACGTCAGACAGCCGCCAGTTCCGGTCCAACCATCATCTAAGGGTCGGCCTATCATTGCCCAAGCTGCGCGACCTGTGTCCCAGGTCGCCGTCAGAGGAGGTCCATTTCAGCCGGCCCAGAGGCCGAGTCCTGCAGCTCGGCAGAAGAAGGTCGCCAGGCCGCGCGGCCTGTCTCTTGGCTTTTCTTCTTTTTCTCGTTTCCCGTCACCACTGCCCGATTCTCTTGTACCTCGGGCAGCCGGTAATTTTAGCCCTGCCCGTTTGGGCAGGCCCCCAAGCCTATAAATAGGGGGCGGGAGTACACCCAAAGGAGGCTGACTCGAGTCCAAGAGCTCGCTTGTTAAAAGCTGCGGCCTCGATTCTAGTCCTTTGTGGTCTATTGTCCGGCCGGCTTCTTCCTTTCTTCTTTCTTTTCTAAGTGTAATCGCTTATTTTCCTATAAAAGGAAAGCCCGCCGCAGGAGAGGCATTCAGGCCGCGGCGGGCGAACTCTGGTGTTGCCGCTGGTAGCGGCCCTTTCTCTCTTTTTCCTATCCGGTCCTATCTGCCATTCCTAGCCGCTAGTAACCGACTAGCCGATAGTCTTTTCCCAATACCTTCCCCAGTGCTCGAACGGTTAGCTGGTGGTGCCCGTTTTCCCCGTCGCTTTTCGTGCATCAACAGTTAACACATGACCTTCAGATCTCGGTTAGCCGGAGAAATCCGCGGCTAGATATTGACAAACTGCTCGGCCGCTAGTGCTTAGTGGCTAGTCGATCAAGCAGCGGCAAGGGTGGTTAACCCGCTCAGTAACTGCTGGCAATTCTATCCGCGCGGTCAGACTGTAACTGTCCGGCGGTCTCTAAGTTCGTGTTGGTTGTTATCTCTCATTTGCAATGAATCTCCCGAGGAGTTACAGAGATTTCTTATCATTTATGCTGGATTCCTTAGCGAGGCAAGATGGTTCTCATCCCGAGAATATAGTTAAGGATGCATTTCAGGCTGGCACGGAGCAGACACCTCCCTACAGAGAAGAAGAAGTTTATTTTCTGTTCGTTGATCAAATTCGCAGGGATACCATTGCTGATGATTTTAGAGAGCCCCGCTTGCCACGTTATTATGGGATTAGTGATCCAGTTTCACATCTGCAAGCATTTGAAGCGGCTGCTTCTCTAAAAGCCATGTCAGATGGAATCAAATGCAAGCTTTTTCTAATGACCTTTGACGGTCTTGCTCAGGAATGGTTTCATGGTTTACCTTCTCGGTCCATCACTTGCTTTGGGGATTTTCAAAAACAGTTTCTTTTGAGATTTGATACTTTCAGGAAGCGGAAGAGAAACCCAGTAGCTCTCTTCCAAATCAAGCAGGAAGTTGATGAGTCTACCGCTCATTTCGTTGATCGGTTTCAAAAGGAAACGCTCGATATCGTTAACGTTCATCCAGACTTTTAAAAATATGCCTTGATAAGCGGACTTCGAGAAGGTCCTCTCAAATTTAAAGTTAGCAAAAAGGAGCCGAAGACCTATGGAGATCTTATTAAAACAGCTAATCAGTTCATAATGGGTGAAGCAGCAAATGCTAGCTATATATCCTTCTTAAATCAAATGGCTAAGGGATATCAGAAAGATTCTTATCATCAACAGCTCGGTTCTTCCCGAAGTGCTTCAGAATCTCCGCAATAGGATAAATCATCAGAGTGTATAGAAGTTTGCCCTATCATGTCCTTTGATCCTAAAACACTCAAGTATGAAAAATACTCGGACAGATGTGTCAAGTTCAAAATTTCTATGGAAGATCTTCTGCCAATTCTTGCTAATATGAAAGAATTTAAAAAGCCTCGACGTATGAAATCAAAGATTGAACATCGATATGAAGAACTTTTTTGTAAATATCATAAGGATATTGGTCACAACACAGAAGATTGTCGGGCTCTCCGGAAACTAGCAGATCAATTTGCAAGGGCAGGGAAATTACAAGACTATGTTGTCCTATGATTTTCCAGCACATTTTCCACTGATAAAGCCGATGTTTCAAATGAAGATTCTGTTGTTAAATAGTGGAAGTGTTAGAAGCGGTAGTACCTTGTTTGTCTTTCTTTTGCATATTTCGTATATCTCCTATGTGCTCGGAGTTTCTGGCATTTGCTTCTTTTCTTTTGATAATGACAGTTGTAATAAATATAGCCCCAAACCAGTCCTCACCAGCATCCAGCTTCACAAATATCTCTCAACGATCATCGACAATTGGGTTCAATTAGGTTTCAAGCCCATATCCTTTTACTAAGCTTTCCTCTAGAAATAAGCATTCATATGCCCTCTAAATTCTGCTTCCTAGCTTTACACATAATATTGACATACCTATGTGACATTTACTTATAACAAATATAATACTACTTTTTTGGCCCTCCACATCCCGCTCGACATCAGTAGCAGATGTGTAGTGGCAATCCCGCTCGACATCAGTCGCGGATGTAAACCCCGCTCGAATCATTCGCGGATGAGTTAAATGAGATCTTCTTTAGAAGAGTGATGATTCTCAGTTTATGCTGTAAGACAGTGCAGGCAGAGTTTTCGTTATCTTTTCAACCTGCAAGTTACAGTGTTAGATAAATTATGGTTTTCACATATTGCTATTATTTTGCCTGTTCCATCTTATCCACCGTCTCACGGTCTTACAACCTAGCCGTTTTATATTGCACAGTCCGCAGACCGCGCGGTTACCTATTTCGGTTTATTCTATTCGGCTATGAAATCTATCTCGGATTATTACTAATATATTCTGGAATTCGGCCGACTTGATCCTGTCAATTAATTCTAGTCCGCCAAGTAGAGGGCAGTGAATTGAGTTGTTCAGTCTGCAGATCTTGAGGTCCTATGAGGAAAGCAATGCCGCTCCGGCCGCACCTACCCGCTTGGCCTCTAGACTGCGATTATCCTATCCGCTCAGTCCGCCGGTCCTTGGGTTGATTCAGTAGTTCATAGCCCTGTGAGGAAAGCTATGCCGCTCCGGCCGCACCTACCCGCTTGGTTATGAATTACGGGTCATTTCTGATATTATTATTGATGCAGTGCGGACTCCGGTTATCCTATCCGCTCAGTCCGCCGGTCCTTGGGTTGATTCGGTAGTTCATAGCCCTGTGAGGAAAGCTATGCCGCTCCGGCCGCACCTAACCGCTTGGTTATGAATTACGGGTCATTTCTGATATTATTATTGATGCAGTGCGGACTCCAGTTATCCTATCCGCTCAGTCCGCCGGCTTATGGTATTCATTCAAATCAATTCGCGGCTTGCTATGTAAAGAAGTCGCAATATGTTTATCTCTATCGCTAAGTAGTTTCCCTATTGAAAGCGAGTTTCGTATTAAAGTTCGGACAGGCCGCCACAATCAGCTTGCTTTTTACAATATCTATCCGGTTTATCCCCTTGGCTGGGCGGCTTGTTGATCGCCATATATCTTCTTCATCTCCAATAAAATTACGGCCTATACATTAATCGTGGGACTTCGTGGTTGAATATGAACCCTCAACAGTTGAACTGCCTTATATTCTTGGCGAATAATCGCCTAACCGCCCGGCTTATTGCTCTATATACGCTCAAGGATGACCGGATTGTTATAATTTCGCAGACGACTAGTATATTCGGTTACCGGAATTCTACTCGAGTTTAACCGGAACAAAGGTAGTTATTATTCGGTGAAGTCATCGATTAGATTTCTTAAGCCGGAAACGAGTAAGAAAGATTAAGCCGCATACACAAACAAGTAAGTAAAATTATAATAGATTCTCACAAAAGGTAAAATATTTTCATTTCTCATGTCAAGTGTAAAAGGCAGACCGCGCGGTTTACAAAAATCTTACCGGCGGTCTCAAAAAATGTAAAAACTTTTACAAGTAATCTATCCTAGCAATTCGGCTTCAATCTTTTGGACGCAGGAGTACCGGAGTCCGGTTCACCGTCGATGTCGATCTCAAAAGGTGAGTAGTCGCCACTGTCAGACGAGGATAAACGCGAACTGCCAGTGCCCCTGGTCTCTGACGAGCTGGCAACAACCCGCGTGGTCTCAGACGCTTGACCGCCGGTTTCTGAAGAAGCGCTCTCGCTCCTGCTTCCCTCATTGTCCTCCTCTTCCTCTTCTGCCTCGCCCTCTCCGCTGATCTTCTCCTTGCCTTTCAGCGCTCGATAAACCGCGGCCACCCTTTTCTTCAAGGATGGATACAGGTCGGCGCAGGTGAAGTCGGTGAATCCCGGGGCGAGGCCGCTGCGATCTCGAAGGCTTTTCAGCGCTCCATCGATCCCTTGCACAAGCTGCGGAAAGACCGTGTCCTGAAAGGCCGAGTTGGCCGGATCGTACATTTTCTGCAAAGGAAGGAAGAAGGTCAGTCCGAGCGGCTTGTTAAATGAGGTCGCATAAATCAGGTAATATCTTACCGCATTGAGCTCCTTTAGCCATGCGATTTCTTCATACTTTTCTGCGAGTTGCCGCTTCAGGTCTCCTTCACTTGCGACTAACAGCCTATGGGCAAGGCCCATATAGTGGTTAGCCATAAAGCTTCTCGCGCTGACCTGCGCGGCAAACCGCGAGAAGTCCTCTGCAGGTATCTTTTTTAGCGCCTTCAAATTGCGCCTTCCATACAAAGCAGCGCCAGCCGCGGAGGCATGCCGGCTTACGGTTTCCTTCCCCCAGTTCGGGAGGGCGGTGGAAACTTGTACCGATTCGCCGTCGGCACTCCACTGCATAGTGGGGTTGCCGTGGAGGTCTTTCAAGCGGCTGCGCATACCAAGCAGCGTGAAGCCGCTGGAGGAATCCGATTCAACTTCCACTTCAGCCCGCTCCGGCCTGGCCATCTTCTCCCTCTTCTCCCTCTGTGTAAGGGTTAGGCCGCCTGGAGTAAGCAGCTTGTTCAGCGGGACCGCGACGGCAGCTGCAAGGCAAAGTTAACAAGTCAGTTGGTAAGCCGCGCGGCTAGCAGAGCAGTTCGGCTGGGTGATACTTACTGTCCTGCGCATGGACATCCTCCAAAGTTGGGAGCAGAGGGAGGTAGTGGGTGACGTCGAGCCGCTCTCCCTTGAAGAAGTTGAAGATCTCCTTCTCCACGCCGTCCAGTCCGCTGCTGCCAAAAGCGGCTTCGTCGCGAACTTGCGGATGGACCGGCAGGAGTCCGAGGTTACCCTCGAAGATCAGGTATCTTTCTGACCAATTCGCGATTTTGTTCGCCAGGTTGATGACTTTCAGGCCACGGCAGCCGAAGTAAAGATGGCCTCTGAAGATCTTCGTTCCCGAGTCCGGAATAGACCGCACAGAGAAGCATTCTCTGAACAGCCTTATCGAGAAGCGAACTCGCTCCGACCTAAGGTAGGAGATGAAGCTGTAAATCGCCGCAATAGAGTTCGGGGGCAGCTGTCCTGGCACTACTCCGTAATGGTCGAAGACCGCGACGGCTTCCATTAGCACAGGGAAGCCGAAGCCGCAGTCAAAGTGATCGATTGGGACAGCGATCTGGTTGGCTGCGGAGGTGTTAATCCGCTCGTGAGGCAGCGGAAGCCGCGCGAGCAGCGGGCTGTCTTTCATATGCTTCTCTGCAAAGCTGTCGAGCTCGGCTTGGGTAAGCCGGCCTTCCTTATGATCCGCCGAATGGAAAGCAGAAGCCGCGTCGGTCCTAACGGCTGGAGCTTTGTCAGACCGCATCGCCATTGCTTTAGCCCGCATTTTGATCTTCTGTGCCGAAGACTCCGGGATCATCTCAATTTATAGATTTCCTACGCAGCTACAGTTGTGGTTGTCAAATCGCGGTTAGATATCAGGCCGCACGACTCAACCTACAAGTTAAAGTATTCTAACCGCATTCTAGTTCGGCAGTTCGAGCGACTAAAATTCCAGTACTTGGCGAAATTTCCAAAGAAGAAAAGACAGCGACTAGAAAGTATTCAAACCGCACAAAGCCGCATTCAATTCGCAGTAATATACAATCGAACATAAAACAATTGTCCACAGGAATCAAACTGTCCGGCATCACGAGTTGATGCTTATTACAACGCCAAATTAAAGTTCACATAATTATTTCTCTCCACTCTCTGGAGCCTCTCGCCCAACCCGCGCGACTTGGTCGCCGGCCTGTACCAGCTGGACATACACATGACTAACAAGGTTGTGGATATTGTGCAGAGTCCGATGAACTCGCGAGGTATCACGCTCTACGCGGGTAAATGGAACTAGCGACAGAGCGCGATCTCCCGGGTCGCCAGAAGCAGCGACCTGCCTAACCGCCGCGACTACTGGTGAGTCCGAAGTCTCTCCGGAAGCCGGGCGATTTGGTAGTTGCTGCTGTTCAGCAGTCATCCCAGCAGGTCGCAAGCCTCTGCCGGCCTCCTCTGGTCGATCCTTATCCCTTTCCTCGTCAAGTCGAGCGGTTTCCGCCCTTTCCCTCTCTATCCGGCCGAGCATCAGCACTAAAGCCTGCAGGTCAAGTTTCTCTGTCTTCTCCTGCTCCAGGTGGGCCAGCGCCTCTAGAGTTCTTTACTCAGCGGCCTCAAGCGCAGTCCGCATCGTTGTCTTCTCCTCCTCCCAGCTGGCCAGGGACTCCTGCATCCTTTTGTCAGCAGCCTCCAGCGCAGTCCGCTTTGCCGTTTTCTCCATGTCCGCGCTGGCCAGTGCCTCCTGCACCCTTTTGTTAGCGGTCTCCTACGTAATCCGCATCGTCGTTTTCTCCAACTCCAAGCTGACCAAGGCCTCCTGCGTCCTTTTCTCAGCGGCCTCCACCTCAGACCGGATCATTCCTCTCTCTTGCTCTAAGTCCTCCAGCACTTCTTGAGTTCTCTTTTCAGCGGCCTCCAGCATAGACCGCTGATTTTCTTCTTGAAGCTGCCACTCTTCTTCCTTGGCTCGAAGGGCCTCGACATGCTCCCTTATCCTAGCCTGCAAGGCGGCGACCTCCTCCTGGAATTCGGCCGTCCTCTGGTCACGAACACTTGGAGGTTGCGGCGGAATCAGTGGAGGTAAGAAAGTCGCCAGATCGCCCGGCTTGATGGCAGTTTCATGTGCACCTGCAGCCAATAAACAGGCGGGTAGATTCAGTGACATGACCGACACCTAGTAGAAGATCTCGTTAGAACGAGACCGCAGCTCGTGGTTATCTCTCCTTCGAAAGCCGCAGTATCAAGTCTAGCCGCTGGTCGCCTAAACCTTTCTGAATCTATTTGCTTTAGCTTTTCTTTCCATAGCCGCGCGGTCTCCTTAGCTTTGCTTTTCAGCTCAGCCGTGGTCAGGAAGAAGCTCGCCGGCGGATTGCAAATTGTGTCCACTCCCTTCTTCCGTGACCGCGGCTTGTAGAATTTTACAATACGCTTAACTTCTTCGTGTTTACCTTGCAGGGCAGGAAATGTAGTCGCCACCTGCTTCCCGACGATTAACTTCTTCATTTCCTCTATCTTCTCTCTGAGTTTTAATTTTTCAGCTCCTTTTGAAACCGCAGGAGCCGATTCGCCAAGCTTCCCTCCTGTAACTTCGACATCGGTGACGGCGACCTCCGCAGAAGCCGGCAGAGTTGCCAGTAACTTGTCCTGCTGCTGAAATTTCTCCATGCCCTTCAGTATATCGCTCAGGGATTCGCTAACCGAAGGTGTACTCTCTGGCTCGTCCGGCTTGGAAGATGGAGTCAACAAACCATCAAATACGTCTTTCTCCCACGGCTTAAATTGCACACTAGCCGCTCCGGTCTTCACAGAAACATTGCGGTTATCAACCCGCATCTTCCGCGCCTTCCTCTCCATCCTTTCCTCAAGGGTCTCGACCTTTTTCTTACGTCGCTTCAAGTGGCCGACTATTGTCTCTGTCCATTTCCTCTTCTCAGTCAGAGACCGCTCGGCCTCTAGTATCTTCTTCGAGTCGTCCTATTCAACAATAATAAAGTCAGCAGATGTGGGCAACTCGCGCGGTTTGGAAGAGTCGACACTCTTCTCCTCCGCCCCGGCGATCTTCAAAAGGGGTTCACCTGACGGCGAGTAGGTAATGTCGAAGGATTTGGTGGCACCAGCTTGCGGGAGAGCAGATTTGGAAACCACTTCGACTTTTGTCGCGGCCTGCGAGGATTCCGCGACGACTTCCATCGGTTTCTTTCCAGAATCAGAAGCCGCCGGTGCGATCGGCTTCTCAGTTTTCTTCTCAGGCTGTTGGTCGGAACTGTCCGCTTTTCTGCCCCTCTTTTTCGATCCAAACGACTTCTTTTCGCGATCTAGCATCGAGGACATGACGTCCATCTTGTAGAAGTCTCTGTCGGCTTGGACGATTCTGACCGCAAGTGGCGAATAGTGACCCATGGCTTGGCAGAAATCTTGACGAAATGGCAGGGCCCTCGGCATTTTATAGACGCAGAAGCATTAATGGCAGTCGCGGTCTCAGGCTTAGTTCTACATTTTCGAAGTTTTTCAGAAACTTAAAAATGTGCGGAGATTATGTTAACCCAAAATCCGCGACTAGTTCCCCAGGTTTTCAAGTCCGGGCGGCTTGTGCTTTCTAGCCGCCATTCTCAGCTAGCCGACTTATTGTCAGACAAACCGGGCGGCCTCTACGTCAGACAGCCGCCAGTTCCGGTCCATCCATCATCTAAGGGTCGGCCTGTCATTGCCCAAGCTGCGCGACCTGTGTCCCAGGTCGCCGTCAGAGGAGGTCCAGATCAGCCGGCCCAGAGGCCGAGTCCTGCAGCTCGGCAGAAGAAGGTCGCCAGGCCATGCGGCCTGTCTCTTGGCTTTTCTTCTTTTTCTCGTTTCCCGTCACCACTGCCCGATTCTCTTGTACCTCGGGCAGCCGGTAATTTTAGCCCTGCCCGTTTGGGCAGGCCCCCAAGCCTATAAATAGGGGGCGGGAGTACACCCAAAAGAGGCTGACTCGAGTCCAAGAGCTCGCTTGTTAAAAGCTGCGGCCTCGATTCTAGTCCTTTGCGGTCTATTGTCCGGCCGGCTTCTTCCTTTCTTCTTTCTTTTCTAAGTGTAATCGCTTATTTTCCTATAAAAGGAAAGCCCGCCGCTGGAGAGGCATTCAGGCCGCGGCGGGCGAACTCTGGTGTTGCCGCTGGCAGCTGCCCTTTCTCTCTTTTTCCTATCCGGTCCTATCCGCCATTCCTAGCCGCTAGTAACCGACTAGCCGACAGTCTTTTCCCAATACCTTCCCCAGTGCTCGAACGGTTAGCTGGTGGTGCCCGTTTTCCCCGTCGCTTTTCGTGCATCAACAGCGGGCAGAAGAAGCTCAGTCCGAGATATATGGGGCCTTACAGGATCCTGGAGCGGATCGGCCCCTTGGCTTATAGACTAGAGCTACCGCTGGAGTTAGCGTGATTGTATGACGTCTTCCACATCTTCTCACTTTGGAGGGCTCTGCTACGGCCAGAGCAGCTGATTTCCACAACAAGCGGCCCGGTGGCCTCGGATTGGTCAATCAACTTGGAGCCTATCAGGATCGATGACACGGCAGTGCGGGTCTTGCGACGTAAGAAGGTTCCGTTAGTCAAGGTCCTGTGGAACAATCATGGGCAGGAGGAGCATACATGGGAGCCACAGGACTTGATGCGACAAAAGTATCCGGAGCTTTTCAGTCAGGTATATTTCACAACCCCTCTGGACAATCAATTTGCTTTACTGTTTTAAACCAATAGGACTGAAATTTAAAGAATATGGGCTAATCTTTTGTTTATTGGGGTATATACCTAGTCAATTAGATGAATTGGTCTTAGATTTGACTATCACCTTCAAACCGCACATAGCAAACCTGGCGTAGAGATGTAAATCTTTCAACTCTCATGGGATGTAATAAGGTTTTTTCTCCCGATAGGAGCCCCGTAGGCTTAACCTTGATTTCGGGGATGGAATCTTTATTTTGTTTATTGGGATTTGTAACATCTCATTTCCAACTAGACCCCTAGAAGTGGTTTTGTCATAACAGAAACCTAGGAAACCCAAGAATTGAAGTCTATCGACCAAGAGTTCGAGTCACAGGTTGGTCACGCCCGTGACCGACCCGTCACGCCCGTGACATAGAACGTGACCCCTTCGACGATCGTCGACCTCAGAAAGACGATCAGCGAGCTCAGAAATTTCAACATGGGCCTGACACGCCTGTGACCGATCCGTCACGCCCGTGACCATGGAATGGTTTTGAGTGAGCTGAGCTCAATCAACGTCGTAGTCTGGATGGCGTTGAGTGAGCTTAGCTCACTCAATGCCATAAGCTAGATGGTGTTGAGTGCACAGACTGCACTCAACGCCATCTGGTGTTGTCTGGATAGCGTTGAGTGAGCTGAGCTCACTCAACGTCGTAGACTGGATGGCATTGAGTGAGCTTAGCTCACTCAACGCCATAAACTAGACAGCGTTGAGTGCACGTACTGTAGTCAACGCCGTCTGCCGAGGCCTGGAATCGCGTTGAGTGAGCTGATCTCAATCAATGCCGTAGTTTGGATGGCGTTGAGTGAGCTTACCTCACTCAACGCCATAAGCTAGACGGCGTTGAGTGCATAGACCACACTCAACGCCACATTGAGTAGGCGGGATTGTGTTGGGTGAGAAGAGCTCACTCAACGCCATAATCTGGATGGCATTGAGTGAGCTGAGCTCACTCAACGCAATAGTCTGGGAGGGCTATTCTAGATGGTGTTGAGTGAGCAGAGCTCACTCAACGCCGTATCCTGGATGGCATTGAGTGAGCAGAGCTCACTCAACGCCGCAACATGGATGGCGTTGAGTGAGCAGAGCTCACTCAACGCCATAGCTTGGATGGTGTTGAGTGAGCTTAGCTCACTCAACGCCATTTTACGTGGAATTTTCTGGCAGGGTTTTTGGCTGTGTGCTGGTTCAGCTAAACCGGGTCGGTCTAGATGGTGGGCCCAAATGCATTATTAGGTCATTTCTTTAAATAAGAGCCAATTAAGTCTTATTCTAAAAAGTGTTGACCGGTCATTCCACGTGGCTTTCGGTTTTGAAAGCAAGGAGGAGCCACGACTATGGCCGAGAACCTGCTCTCATGGAAATCAATAGCACTTGATGTTGTGGCCCCTTCCCCTCCTCTTTAAATGGCTGGATTCAAGTACTCATAGGGAGAGGAGGAGTTTCCATCCCTCCTCCAGCTGTTACAGAGCCGTTTCTAGCCCCCACCACCATGGCCGAGCCAAGCTTTAATGGACCATTAATGGCCATTGAAGTTTTGGCCTTTCCCCTCCTTAACCGAGCCCTTAAACAGCATCAGAGGCCCAAGAGGAAGGTTTCCATGCCTTTACCCGAAGCTTTCGAGTCCTCCCACAGTGCTATTAAAGATCTCGGCGACGCCACCACCGCGCTAATGGCTTTCCGTCGATCTGCACGCCTCCAGCCCGCGAACAAGGTCCTCCCCTCCTCTCTTTCTATGGGTAGATCTTTAGGATTAAGAATCGGGCTCAACGGAGCCCGATCGGAAGAGCTCCTCTTCCCATTTTTCCCGCAAAAAAATAAAATAAGCTAGTCACAGGTTCGTCGGATTCTGCCTCTCCGGCGGCCGCGCCGCCGCCCGGCGATGGCCACCACCTCAACAGAGGTGGTGGTGGTGGTGGCCGGCCAGGGAGGAGGCTGGTTTGCTAGCAACAGCATCTGGAATGCACTCCAGGTCGGGCTGATCTCAGCCCTTGGCTGGAGGAAGAAGAAGACCCAGCACTGTTGGATCTACTTCAAGATTCGTGCTGTTTAATTAATCTTTTTTCTTTTATATGAAATTTTTGTACTAGAATATCAGCCATATTAGAATATTTATGAAAAATACATAGAGGCTTTATATGAACAAATGGTCAACACATAATTTGTAGCCCTATGGGTCTAATTTTTTTTAAAATTTATTTGGTTTAATTTGGTCAACTTGTTTGACCAAGGCACCCCTTTTTGTGGGATCTATACCTAGAGCTAGGCAGAGACTAAAAGGTGTGCTCACCCTTCATCCCTTGAGCAAATGATCTGAAATTTGGGCTGGGAGTCTACCCTAGCTATACCTAGGGACTGTCCAAAAATGGGAATTTTTGGAGAATGGTTTTTTATAGTTTTTAGAAACATTTAATAATCATAGGAAAAATAAATTAGATTGCTTAATGACTTCCCAACCCTCCCAAATTTTGGTGAGTGGTCCCTGGGTTAATCATGAGGCTCTGTATAATTTTTCATCTCATTTGGAGGTGTTTTAGATTGGAAATGGACAAACCTAAGCCTTGCCCTATTAAGGGGTTTTTAGGTCAAAAGTGCACTTTGAGATTTGAGTGGTCAAATCACCTCAACAGAGGCTGAGATTTTTACCACTAACTAGGAATGCTCTCTGGCACCCTCTCATGGATTTTGAGGTGGATTGGGGTAAATTGCCCTAGGACCCAAGGCCAAATCCTAAGGATTGTTCTTGGTGGGTTGTGAAGGGCAAGTGGTCAAATGACTTGGTTATGATCTAAAACTTGGTAGATAGAATTCTTGGGTAGCTAGAATCCTCTTGTAGAAATCGAAATGAATTTTAAAGTAAATAAATCCCTCAAAACCCTCACCCTAGTGTAGGGCACAAAACTTGTAGAGATAGAAAATGTCACTAAACTCACTGAAAAGTAATGAGATTTGGGTAGAGTAGTTTTTTAATGTTAGTACGAGCTCTGGAGATTTTATTATGAATTTAGGATCATTATTTTGGATACTTCATTAACAATTTAGTAGTTTGTGTTATTTGCTTAGGAATTTATTATGTAGAAAATACTTTCTGGAAATTTATGAACTTTAGGCAAAGAACTTGTATTATGATTTTAAAGCTCTGTGAATTTTTATGGGATTTTCAAAAAGTTTAATTCTTAGGCTTGCTTCATTAAGTGTTGTTTCCCATGAAAATTTAATTAAATCTATTTTGATGTCTAGAAAGCCTGTAAAATTATGAACTTTGCACAATGACATTTTATGTACAATATTAATATTAAAAAAAATTTATATAATTTTATGATGAGTAATTCCAGTACTTCCTTCTTTACATAGGATTAATGGGATTATAAAAGAATAATTAATTAGAGGATAAATACTTTCTGTAAAATCATGAAAATTAGTATTTGATGATACCTTGCTGTTATTTAGTGATCATAATTTTTGGGTGGCCATTACTTGAGAAAATCATGAAGTTCATGTTTAAAATTACCCATGTCCAACCTTTTGAGAAAATTATATAAATATCTGATTAATTAGGAAAATTATAAATTTCTGGATTTAGGCTAATTATATCATGATAGACCTCTAGTAAATTTTATAGGAGATTTGGAAGACAATTTGGAGTACCTCCCCTTGTATACCTCATATAGCTTAGAATGGTCTGCATATAGTAAAACCACAGAAACTGAACAAGAGTGGATAATTAACTTGGGGAGATGGAATTTTGGTAGTTTGCTGGTTTGGTTAGCGTAAGTTAAATTAAGTTCATTATGGGAAGTCAGGATGAGTAGATTGTGAGATTGGCTAGTGTCAAGTGGTGTTCGGGAACGACGAAAGATCGTTTACCCCGGTTGGAGGGGAAGAGTCTCAATACACTAGGTTAGATCCAGAGTAATTTGAATGGGATCGGGTAATGGGTAATAACCAATAAAAGTAAGTGCCTTGCAAAAGGGAATGATGAGCTTCAGCTACCATCATAGTTCCTAGTGCCCTTTGAGAGCCCTTCACAGGGAATACCGGGGGCAGTCCTGGGCTAACGTAAACTGTAGGAATAATAAACTAAAAGAGCAACTAGAATATCTAGGGTTGCATATTCACACAGCCCGGTAGCTAGGGAGGTAGAATAAGTTTGTTTGGTTGACATTCAGTCGGTAGCTCTGAAGTTAGATGCACGGACGGGACAATCTGGGGAGACGAGGGCTCGAGGGTTTGAATACAGAATAATGTGGTTGGTCTTCGATATTTGATTGTCGTTCACACCGACATCGGTACGTTGACTCAGCGGTGTAGGACACTTAGCCAAAGAAAGTCTGGTGGATATAGCCAGCACTAGTACGTGGATACTCTAGGTTGTTTTCTTCTAGGAGCGTACGGAAGGGCTAGGCCCGGTAGTGTGGATAATCGCCTAGGAGTGGGGGGCCCGACCCACTATATCCGTTTGCCACTATGGAGGTTCCTGGGAGTGAAGCTAGCTGCCCGAACAGGGGGAACTAAAGGTGTGTTCGCATAGAGTTATGTGCGTGAGTTGCACTTGCATGAATCATGGCATAACATATCACTACACTCATATTTGCATACAACTGACACCCCAACGTATAAATCGGTATGGGACTTTTTATACGATGGGAGCCTTGCAAAAGACCCCTTAACTTATAAGTTTGAATGGAATTCATATAAGTTAAGGTTACTTACTATTTACTTACTTGCTTTTTATTTGTCTATTTTACTACTCACTATCGTAGAACTGCTAGATGTACTCTATTTTGATTAGTTGTTTATACACCATGAACAATTATTAGACTAGTTCCACTATCATCCGTTTGATTATTATCCACCATTGTAGCTTCCCTTTCCTCCTCTCCGCTCGGTGCTTAGGAGGCGTGGGGGGAGGGGTAGGGGATTATAGGGCTTAGTCTTTATGACTAATTATTTTCGAACCACAACATTACAGGATCTTCGGATTGGAGACAGGGACCAGCAGCCCAGGGACCAGCACTAGCGGAGTACAGTACACATGGAGGTGGGCCAGTCTAGCACCGGAGCACCTGCGACCAGCTCCGTGAGTGTTTAGTATTTTTATAGCTTCCGCGATGAGTGATTTGTAGTGAGGACTCTGATATACCGGGCTCGAGCCTGTTTCTTTATTTCATCTAAACTGCTCTTTTGCAGTAATTTCTATTATTATGTATTGATGGACTTGTTGTGATTTTATTCATGTGTTTCTGTAGACCTATTTACATTCAGTGTAATACTTACTTCTCTCTCTTTGTGATCGAAAAGGGCCGGCAGAATTGGCGTTTTGTAGTGGCGGACTTCCCGCGATTCGGTGCCACCGCAAAGCGGCAATTCTGGGCTAAGACCCCGGTGGTTGAAAAAGAAAATAAAGGGGGGTCTTACAAGCATGACCCCAGATATCAGAGTGAATTAAATCAAAGGGACGGGAAGATCCACGACCTTTCTTCAGTGGTAAGGAGGAGCAGTAATGCTTTACGAGCTGACAGGCTTCATAGTTGAGAGGAGGACTTTGCGGAGGTAGTTGGGGTAGAAGTTGGCAAAGAAAGCATGAAGGAGCATTACCAAGGAGAAGATGCCATTGGAGAAAATCTTTAGAAGAGGAGGAGAAGGCAGACAGAGAAAAAATGTTGTCGAAGAAGTAGAGGTCGCCGCTCTCAGTCCCAGTAGCAATTGTCCGTTGGGAGTCTGGATCCTGAAAATAACAAGAAGTAGGAGTGAATATGACAAAACACTATAGTTGCTTGCATAGAGAAGTAACCGATAATAAATTGCAAGGGAACTTGGGCACATAGAGGGTATCCGTTAAGCAAGGAGATGGAGTGACTTGAACCACTCCCATCCCATTAACCGGTGAAGGAGAGCCGTCCACAACAAAAAGGGGGACAACCGATCATGTGTTTGTAGGAGAGAAAAACACAGAGTATTGCCAGTCATTTGATTGGTAGCACCAGACTAGATAAGCCATTTTCCGTGAGTGACGACGTGGGCACTACAAGAATATGTGACCACTGAGGCAGACGACTCTGGTGCTACCAATCACATAACTTATTGAAGGCTTTTCTTCAGGGTGTAGGACTTCTTGAAATGTACTTAGGGTTCTTATATACTTTATTTGTAACCCTCAAATTGATTTTTACAATCTCATTGGATATTTGAAACTTCTATTAAAAAGAATTTAAATTCAACCTTTTTTATCTTTCCTTCTCCTACAAAAATTTTGGGTCTTTTCTTCTTCTTTATCGTACGTACTTGTTTGAATTTCTTTTATAACCTATAATAATGATAATTGATAACATTCACGATATCAAAATACATGCATATCATTCAAACAAAATCAAAATTTCATAGTGAATTTTCTTTTATAAGCCAACAGGTTTGTTGCAGGTCACTCGATTTTCCCTTAGTCCAGAGAATTGGATCTTCTTAGCTCGAAAGTGAGCCGAGTGCACAAAAAGTCAAATGAAAACCAAGGAGCAATAATTCGGGATATTTTATCATGGAAAGCTGGTAAAATGTGAAAAAACACGTGGTCGGATCTGTGTCACGTCGAAATCTACGAGTTCTTTTGTTATTATAAAAGTATTAGTTCCCAGGAGGGTGGCATTTCACCTCTCCGTTTACAAGCCTCGAAGGCAGAGAAAAGAAGAAAAAATCAGGTCCACAAAGCTTCGACGAGAGCATCCACGAGTGCTTTTTATGCCTTCTCCTACGCTTGCTTAAGCGTCCACATGAGTGCTGAGCGCGAGCAGACTTGAGAGCGAATTGAGGGAATTCAGACTAGATGAACATTCAAGTCTCACGTACTCGCCAAAAAACACCAGAGATCTCTTTTGTCTCTCTGGTTGTTTATACTCAAATAGAGCAAAATCTCTCCCTGACTTTTCTTCAGGGTGTAGGCCTTCTTGAAATTGACTGATTGAAGACTTTGCACTAGAATAGACTGAAGCAGAAAATCTATTAGAAAATATGTTGGTCTGTATTAATCTGTTGATTAGTTGATTAGCTGATTAACCTTTATAAGCAATATTCTGAAAGTATATATAGAATCACTGAGGAGAATTCAAATATTTGAATTCATTAACTCTGAAATGGCTGAGCATTCCTTGAGAATTGTAACTGCCTTGGAGATTGACTAGAATTAAACTCTGTGATAAATCCATAATTAATTCTTCTTAGAACGACTATATTCATTAAGAATATATAGCATTAATTATTAGAGTGTAACTACATGAAATAAATCTTGAAATCATTATGCCTCTGAATAGATATAACTTTCTAAACACTGCAAAGAATTCGTCGAACTCAGCAAACCTTTCGTCGACCTGAGCTTGGATTTTGTCGAACTAAATATGTCATTCGTCGAACTGAGCTTGGCTATCATCGTGCTGAGCTGCAGAGTTGAGGTCAGAGTTTGTCAATTGGAGCTCAGCTTTCGTCGAGCTAAACTTAGAGGTAGAACTCTTAGTTCGTCGAACTGCGCTCAGATTTCGTCTAACTGAATTCTGCGATCGCCGAACTGCATTTTTCGGGAATTCCTTCTGAGGCAATAACCCTGGAAATATCTTATGACCCTATACTATACAAAGTGGGTCAAACTAATCATCCTAAACAAATGATAGTGATACTAGCCCAAATAAGTAATAGGGTTCCAACAATCTCTCCCTATTTGGGTGAGGATACTATTTACAATAAAAAAACACATAGCAAAAAATATCTAGCAGAAAAACATTCAACAGATATAAAATAAAGTGCTTTGAGAGTTCAAAAACATAAACACAGTATAAAGATATAAAATCTGAAATCAAGTGTCTTTCTTATATGCTTTAGAGAGAGAATCAAGAAGATGGTTTAGTAAAGATCAACTTCCTGTTAGGATCTTCAGCTTCCCTTTGTCTCGTCTTTAAATCCTGAGAGCCAATGATCTTCAGAGAGGTAGTCCTTGGCACAACTACTTCAGGATGCAAGATCATGTACTTGTCCACATTGAACAAGTTCTTTACCTGATATATGTCAAGCTGCTTTTGTCTATAAGAGGACATGGTGGAGAACTGAGTGGTATCCTTTCCTTCAAATTTATCTTTATTTATATATGATAGAGCAACAAGCTCATTAAACCTTGCAATTCTGAAATTTGGATCCATCTTTGGATCATGTATTGGTTAAGGTGGCCTTTCTTGGCTTGATTATTGCTGCTGACTTCTTTGACTTGATTGCAGGCTGCTTTGCTTTATTTGTTGTTCCTGGCTTCTTGTGACAATCTGACCTTGAAGGTCTATCCTTTCTGTCTTGAGAGTATCTTGAATAATGAGAAGAAGTAGGCCTTTTAGAATGAAAAACATTTCTTGCTACTCCTGCTATTAGAGGAGGAGGAGGAGGTCCTCTCCAAGTTTTTGGAGGTGAAGAGTATCTCCTCATATTGTTCCTATTCTTTTGATCAATATTCGAGAACCTCATCCATTGGGGGAGATCTGGAGTGAGCGGTATTCCATGCAGAATATAGTATCGAATTTCAGCATTAGAAGATGGTTTAGGAGCATCCTTTGCAGGAGCCTTCTTTAATTTCCTTTTCTTAGATCCAAAATATTATGAGACATCTGACTCTGAGTCATAATTGGACTCTTTTGTAGGGAGATCATATAAATCATCTAACTTCTTAATAAAGCAAAATAATTCTTAACTTGAACTTCTGGCTATTTATGAACAATATCTGTATCAACTTGTATATGTACACTATCATCTTCTTATTCCATGTCTTGAAAAATAATGTCATCAAAATTGGGCATATGAGTTTCATCCCATGTAAAGGAAGGAGGGGAAGAAAGTTTCTATATAATATTCATTGAATTCTCAATAACTAAAGGCTGAGAGACTGGAGTAATGCTAGAAGAAATAACTGTATGGCTAGTCCTTAGTTGTTCTAAAACTGAAGTACTAACAGGATTAGTATAGCATACTATAGCTTTATAAAGATCAAGCTCAAAAACTGGAAGACCATTATGCAGAGTATCAAAATAAGATAATAAAGAATGCAAGTTGACTGTGGAATGGATAAACATATCACCAATAGTAACAACTTCTTGAATTACTGCTACTGCTTCTTCAACTGAACTGAACATCTCTATATCCTGAAAAACAACTGATGTTGTTGGACTGTCTAGAGCTTCTATTGCTTCTACAACTAGAAATACTGGAACTTCTTTATAAAATATCTGACACTGCCTAGATCTAGGGAGACCTGAATTTAGGCCCCTAGAAGAAGGGACAAAATTGGACGAGGCAAGCTAAGAAGATAGGGCAGAGATAGAAGCAACAAGAGGAGCCATTGCTTCATCTATTAGTTTCTTGAGAGAGGGGGTGATACATTCGATGAGATTTGAAGCAATGGAAGAAAAATCCAAAAAAGTAAACTCAGTAGGATTTTGAGCAGATGTTGATGTTGGATTTGGTGTAGAAGAAGAGGGAGTAGATCTGTTTGCATAGATTTGACAGATATGAAGGCTTGAGGAAGAGATGAAGGAGGAATGATAGGAGGAATGTCATCAGGATTGACTGACTGAATAGGTGACTGAGAAATTGAAGCGAATTGATCTAGAGATTATTGCTGTTGAGTGATTCTTGATGGAAAGAAGTGGATAAAACCTCTGAACTTCTTCTACAGTTGTGAGAGTGGCTGAAACAGTAAGTATTCCTAGAAGAGGTAGCCCTGGATGGCATAGGGATTACCCTCTCCCATCTTCAAAAAGGGAAGAGGTTAACCTCTTTGAAGCTTTAATATAAATAGTCTGGGAGACCAAAAGTTCTGGACACTTAGCCTGTAAGAAAATCCCCACGATTCTGCCATAACCAACATCCATTTTATTAATCTTTTTCTTAGTGGAATCAAACAAGATTGATCCCCAATTCACAGACTTCTGATTAACCATGGCACATATCAAGAGAAACGGGTGCCTTGTTATATAATCATGAGCATAGTGTTTGCCTAATAGGACCTTACCAACAATATCAACTAAGAATTTATATTTAATTAAAAAATTCTTTTTCAATAAATGGTTAGGGTTTCCTTGTGAATGACCCAACCTTTATAGCATTTCATCGAACTCAGAACTAGATAACTCTATGTCATATTGACCATTAACAAAACCAAAAACTTCAAAAAGATTTTCAGGAGTGAGAAGAACCTGATTTCCAGAAATAGATCCTATAATATTTAAAGTATCTTGAAGCTTGGTTGTATGTACCCATTCTTTGATCTCTATAACTCGAAGTTTTATTATGGTGGTCATGAAAGTTCGCAGATTCCGAGCTTCAAAGAGATGTAAAAAATCGTGGAAGATTTGTTCTGAATGATTGAAAGATTCCATGTCAATGTTGAAACCAGTATCGAATTTTATGGCAGAGAGAGTCGCTTGAGAAATTGCCATTTTCCTGCAAAACAGAGAGTTCAAATGCAAGGAAAAATAGAGAAAGCACGGGATAGAGTTAGATGAAAACCTAGATATAAGTTTTCAGAAGTTTAAAAGCAAAACTCTGTCCGGCGAAAAGCAAAACCTCGAAATCTTGTTCGACGAATATTCTTAAAAGAAATACATTTTGTCGATCTCTGGTTGACGAAAGTTTTGTGAAAGGAAATACATTTCGTCAAGCTCCGATCGACGAAACATACTAGAAACTAATCCTTCGATCCCTGTTCGATGAAATTTTTTCAAAGAAATTTCGTCGATCTCCGTTCGGCGAATGTTTCACGAAAAGTTCACAGTCTGTCGAGCTCCGTTGGACGAAAAGTGTCCAATTCGTCGATCTCAAAACAAAAATCAAATTAGTGACTCTCCATTAATAGTGCCTAACTAATTTAAGAAGAAATAATGTTTCTTTTCATCTAAGGATTTAGTGAAAATATCTGCCGTTTTTAAATCAGTAGAAATGAAAACAAGATTAATTATATTTTTTCTACATTATCTCTAAGAAAATGATGTCTTATTTTTATATGCTTAGTCCTACTATGATGGACTTGATTTTGTGCAATTTATATTGCACTGGTATTATCACAAAATATTGTTGAATTATTTAAGTTGTAACCATAATCTAGTAGCTGATTTTGAATCCACAAAATCTGTGAACAACAACAGCAAGCTGCAATGTATTCAGCTTCAGTAGTTGAAGTAGAATCAGATGTTTGCTTTTTACAAAACCATGACACAAGCCTATCACCAAGTATAACGGTCCAGGCCCGCCAACCCTACGGGACCCAGCTGGAACCGCCGGCCTACCAGAAGTCCAGACACGGGCGCACTACTGGTAGTCAGCCTATCACATCAAGCCTGCAGGCCATGCACCCCAACCCCTCTTTGCACCTATTTTTCAGCAGCTCAGTTGGTGATGAGAGTTGTGGTAAAGAGTCTCTTATCAAAGTCCTGGGTTTGATCCCCAGTGGCAACAACCCACCGCTACTGAAAAACAGGCGCGGAGAGGGGTTGGGGTGCATGGCCTACAGGCTTGATGTGATAGGCTGACTACCAGTAGTGGGCCCGTGTCTGGACTTCTGGTAGGCCGGCGGTGCAAGCTGGGTCACGCAGGGTTGGCGGGCCTGGGCCTGGGCCTGGATTGTCGATCTTAGGAAGACGATCATCGAGCGCAGATTTTTGCAGCCCGGGCCTGTCATGCACGTGACCCACGTGTCATGCCTGTGACCTAGGGCGTGACCCCCCTTCGACGATCGTCGATCTTCGGAAGACGATCGCCGAGCGAAGAATTTGCATCATGGGCCTGTAACGCCCGTGACCGATGTGTCACGCCCGTGACCTAGGGCGTGACCCCCTTCGATGAACGTCGACCTCAACTCGACGAACGTCGACCGTAGAACACCTGTCACGCCCGTGACCTATGTGTCATGCCCGTGACGAAGGCCGAAACGTCGGTTCAGGCCCGAAATTATTCTAACACCCGTTATAATAAATTCTGGTATGGAAAGTTACACCAGTAGTATTAAATGGGCCGTTTCCTTCTCTAATTTCTTAGTAAAATTAGGAAGTGTTGACCCAATAGGAAATCGCCACCTGGATAAGCCATTTCATCTTCCATCTTTTCCTCTCCCTCCACCGTAACCAAAATATTATTAAGAGAGAGAGAGCATTCATGGCCATGAATGTTTCACCCTTTCCCCTCCCCACTTGGAGATCTATAAAAGCCCCCTTAAAACAAGATGAGAAGGTTACACTCTTGACCAAATGGATTCATATTACTGCTCTTGCTGTAGGAGAAGTTCGGGAACGCCACCACCGCGCCATGACAATCCGACGTTCATCTCGCCTCCAACCCGCGAACAAGGTCCTCCTCTACTTCTTCTCTTATGGGTAGATCTTAGGATCTTAGAAAGGAAGTTCTTGCTCAAAGGAGCCGAACCTATCTCGTGTTTTCATGGAAAAACCATGGAAAAATATATTTTTGGGTACGCCGGAAACTGCCATCTTCCGCGGCCAAACCACCGCCGACCGATAGCCATCGCCTTGACGGAGGTGGTGGTGGTGGTGGCTGGCCAGGGAAGTGACCGGACGGCCAACGATGGATCACGGAAGAGCTACAGGAATTATATATTTCTGAGTTCAGTTCTCTGTTTTGAAGAAAATGAACAGTAAAACATTTTTATTATATAAAATTATGTGTATGATATATAAAGGAAATATACATTAAATGGGCCATTGTGATATGGCAAAATGAGGCACTTAGAGGCCGATTTAGGAAATATTTCCAGTCACGAACGTCGTAGCCATTCGAGTCTAGATTAATTTAAAATTTATTTCAACTCGTTTGGGTTAGCGGTTTGACCGCAGCACCCGTTTTAGTAGAGGCTGTACCTAGAGTTGGGCAGGAACTAAAATGAATGCCCACGCTTCATCCCTTGTCCAAATAACCTGAAATTTGGGTAGGGGGTTACCCTTAGCCATACCTAGAGGCAGTCAAAAAATGGGAATTTTTGGAGACACTTTGCTTTATGTTTTTGTTTTAATTTAATTAAGTTAGAGGAATTTATTTAAGTAGTCAAATAACCTCCAAACCCTCCCAAATTTTGGTGAGTGGTCCCTGACTATAAAATCTAGCTCTGTACAAAAGTTCAACTAATTTGGATGAGTTTTGGATAGAAAGTCACCTATTCTTAACTAGGCATTAATGAGGCGTTTTTGAGAAAAAGTGCACTAGAGGTTGGAACGGCCAAATCACCTCAGCAGAGGATGATATTTTGACCACTGACTTAAAGGGGTTATTATAACCCACTTGGAGAAAATGGTGTGATTTAGGATTGGTTTACCCTAGGATCCAAACTCAAACCCTAAATGGATGGTTTTGAGGGTTGTGAAGGACATGGGGACAATTGCTCTCGTATTGCCTTGAAGCTCTGTAGAGTTTACATTAGCATGATAATAATCACCTGGATGGAATCTTGGAGGATTTTGAGACAGGTAGATACCTCAAAACCCTAACCTTAACTTTAGGGTAAAATACAAATTAAGTATAATATGAAACTAAACATTATCTAAAAGCTGTGAAACTCGGATAGAGTAAGTTTTGGGGCGGGTAGAATCTATAGCAATTTTACTGGAATTTTATGATGTCTATTTCTAGCACTTCATTTGTAACAATTGTTATAGCCCTAATTGATGTTTTAATTATTTGAATATTTATGTTTATTGAAACCCCATGAAATCTTGGAAGTAAATAATTTAAAACCGAATGGATCCCCCTGAATTTTTGTATAATTTGTAGTTGTGTAAATCTAGTACTTCCTTCACAAATGTTAAAAAAGGTTTTATGCTTTGAAAATTAATTATGGATGATATTTTTGCTGGAAAATTATGAAACTTGGCCAATGCTATTTTTAAGATTGTACCTGCATAATATAATTAATTTTTAATTTTTGGATGGATATTTTCTGTACTTGATTCATAAATAATGGAAGATAGAAAATATTGCTAAAATAATTTTAGAGCCAATTTAATGCTATGAAAATTGTGATATCTTGGATTTACCATATTGAGATATCAAAGTATTTATAATAATTTTGTTAGACATCTTGCATGAGTACTTAGGGTAGTTAATGTTCAAACCGGTAGCCCGCGGAATTTTCGAGAAAATTAATTAAATGCCAGATAAATTAGGAAAATTGTAATTTTCTGATTATAGGCTAATCATATCAGGATATATCTCAAGTAAATAAGTTAGGGCATTTGGATGAGTATTGGATCATTTCCCAACCAGTTCGACATATAGTCTACACTGGTCTGCATATAGCAAAATGTTAAATTGCAATAAGACATGATCTGGGATAGTTGTTGGAGTTATTCATTTAGTCTGGGTGGATAGGTGTGGATGATTTTGTAATAGAATGATAGGAAGAGTAGTGAGAAGTGGTGAAGGCTAGAGTTAAGAGGTGCTCGGGTTCGACGAAAGATCGTCTTTCCCGATGAGAGGAAGGTTAAAAATCACAACTAGGTTAGTCCATCGTAACATGAGAAGGCAATGGGTAAGGGAATTCAACCAATAACAATAAATGCCTTGCGAAAGGGAACGATGGGCTTCAGCTACCATCATAGTTTCTAGTGCCCTTTGAGAGCCCTTCACGGGGAATATCGGGGGCAGTCCTGGGTTAACGTAAAATGTATTAACAAACTGATAAGAGTAACTTAGTAATTAGGGTTGTACATTTCACAAACACTGTAGCACAGGAAGATATTTGGGAGCTTCGGCTCGATTGGTTAAGAGACGGACGGAATGGTCCGGGGAGCTTCGGCTCGGTTGGTTAAAAGACGGATGTTTTGGTCCGGGGAGCTTCGGCTCGGTTTTTTGTTGATTATGATTCAACTTGCATTTGCATAAAAGGAACGAAAATTAAGGTGGTGTGTCTTTGGTATTGTAGGGTCGATGCACCGATGCCAATACGCTGGCTCGGCAAGTTTGGTTAGCACTTCGCCAATAGAAGTCCGGTGCGCCAGCCGGCAAGAGTACGCAGGAGTCCGCTTCGTGCACCAAGCGTTGAGGCATATGATAGGTCTGACCGGTAGTGCTTTACTGGTTTAGAGGTGGGCGAGGCCCAACCCACCGCTTTCGTATGCCACTACGGAGGTATCCTGGGAGATAATGGCTCCGAAAGGGGGAACTAAAGGTCTGTGTGCACAGAGTCGGGTGTGTGAGTTACACTTGCATGTTCCATCATACCCACATGCATGTCATAGCATAATCGATTCATTTAACCCTGACACCTAAAGTATAAGTGGTATGGGACGCTTATACATTAGGACTTGCAAAACGACCCCTTGGTCTATAAGCTTGTGTGGGCAAGTTTATAAATTAAGGTTAAATTATATAATTATATGCTGCTGTTTGATAACCGACACCCCAACGTATAAGTGGTATGGGACACTTTACGATGGGAGCCTTGCAGAAGATCCCTTGCCTTATGCGTTTCCGCACATAAGTTAAGGTTACTTTTCCTACTTTCTGTTTCTGCCTTATTTATTATAGAATTGCTAGATTAGTTCCGCTGCCAACTGTTCCTTTGATTTAATCTCCACATTCATATCCTTCCCTTTATTCCTCACCTCTCAGTACCTAGGAGCCATGGGGTAAGGGGTAGGGGATGATAGGGCTTAGTCTTTTTGACTAACGGTTTTTGAACCGCATCATTTTAGGGGATCGTGGAGCCCAACACAGGAGAGCAGCCCCAGAGACCAGTGCACTTGTAGATGGGGCAGTCTAGATCTAGAGTTCATACAGCCGGGACCGTGAGTCTCGACCTTGAGTAGTTTCTATTTTTGCTTCCGCATGAGTGACTTGTAGAGAGGACATGATGTACCGGACTTAAGCCCATATTCTATTACTCTGATGTATTATTCTGTGGACACTCCCTTCATGGAGTTTTATTTATATATATGTGATTTTCATGTGGACTTGCTTGTACTTCATTTATTATGCTACCTTTTTGTGATCGAATTGGCCGGCAGAATCGACGTCTTGTGGTGATGACCCTTCTGGACGTGAAGGTGTCACTGCAAAGCGGCGATCCTGGGCCTAAGACCCCGGTGTTGAAATGAAAAAAAGGGGGGTCTTACACCAAGAAACTGACAAGTTCCTGATGTGTTTTTTCTTTCAACTCTGCATCCAGCATAGTCAGCATCTGAGAATCCAGCTAATTCAAAATCTGACTCAATTCGATACCAGAGTCCTAGATTTGGACAACCCTTTATATATCTTAAAATACTTTTTGCTAAAATTAGGTGAGATTCTTTTGGATTTACTTTAAATTTTGCACAAATATAGGTAGCGAACATTATGTATGGTCTACTAGCTGTTAAATATAATAGGGACCCAATGATTCTCCTATATATTTTCTGATCAATAGGTTTACCCTGCTCATCATTATCAACTACAACATTACAGGGCATGGGTGTTTTCATATCTGAGGCATCTGGCATCCCATATCTTTTAATTATTTCTTTAGCATATTTATATTGAGATATAAAAATACCATCAGGAGTTTGCTTCACTTATAAACCAAAGAAGTAGGATAGCTCACCCATGCTACTTATTTCAAACTTAGAATGCATTAGGTCAGAAAACCTTTTGCATAATTTGGAATCAGTAGAACCAAAAATTATATCGTCTACATATATTTGAATTAGTATGATTTTAGATATATGATGTCTAAAGAACAATGTTTTATCTACCAAGCTCTTGGAGCTTTTTTAAGACAATAAAGAGCTTTATTTAGTTTAAAGAAATGGGTAGAACGAGTTGGAGAGAAAAAACCTGGTAGTTGTTCTACAAAAACTTTCTCTTTGAGCTCTCCATTTATAAATGCAATCTTTACATCCATCTGATATACCATGAATCTCTTGAATGTTGCAAATACAAGAAAAATCTTGATAGCCTCTAATCTCGCAACAGGAGAAAATGTCTGATCATAGTTTTCCTTCGGAATCCAACTTACTCCTAAAGAACCATTTGGTTCCAATGAATGGATATTCTTTTGGTCATGGAACAAAATCCCAAACTCTACATCTCTCAAATTGATTGAGTTCCTCTTATATTGCAATGATCCAGTGGGGATCTTGTTCTGCATCATTGATGGATTGAGATTCAATCTAAGAAATAAACCAAGTATGCATCTGATCTTGATTCAATTGATGCCTTATTTGAACACCAGTTGACATATCTCCAATCACTTAAGATCTAGGATGATCTCTAAGTGTGACAAAATCAGCAGATAGAGTTGGTTCTTCAACTACTTGTGGTGCTAATTCCTCTTGTGCAATTTCATTGACCACAACATTTTCAACATACATTTCATGATTTTCTTCATCACAGATATCATCAGCAACTTTTGAGAAGGGTGTATATGCTCTTGTGTTAGGATAAAATCATCCATTTTCTCACACAGATTTGGTACCTGAAATGTCTTTATGGTAGAGGTGTCAGTGTCCTTATAAAACTTGTTAGTTTCATCAAAAGAAACATGCACAGATTCTTCCATTTTAAGGGTAGATTTATTAAAGACACTATAAGCCTTGCTGACTTGAGAATATCCAAGGAAAATTACTTATGTAGCTTTGGCTTCAAATCTTCTTAAGTGTTTCTTATTATTGTAATGAATGTAACATTTACAGCTAAAAACTTTAAAATAGTTTACTTTAGGTTTCTAATTTTTAATTAATTCATAGGAAGTCTTGGCTGAGCGACGTATTAGTATAGAGAATGTTGGTTCTCCGAGTGGGGTATGACAGCTACCTAAACATATGGCTCAACGCATTTGTTTGGTGTGCTGAAGGCGTTGAATAGTGTCAACACCACTCAATACGGCATTGAGTGGTGTCAAAACCACTCAACGCTTTTGTCTGGTGTGCTGAAGGCGTTGAGTGGTGTTAACACCACTCAATGCGACATTGAGTGGTGTCGACACCACTTAACGCTTTTTGACTTGGAGAATTCCTCAGTCTAAAAAGCTGTGTTGGTCGGTTTATTTTATACCGGCTGAACCAGGTTCAGGATAAAATAATGATGGGACATTTGGGATCTATCTATATAGAAAATCTATTCCACATTTAAGGAAAACACATTTTTGACATTAATTGGCGGTCCATTACTTGGCTGACACGTGGCGGCATGGGGGGGAGAATCATGCTCAATGACTGTCAGCCATACCCAGCCACTCCTCTTAAGTCAAAGCCATTAAAATAACCAGCCTCACCTCAATTCCACACCACCATCACCTTCAGAGAACCCTAAGGAGCAAAGGATTATCTGGAGGAATCAGCAAATAAGCTAGCTCGCCGGAGCAAGAGTCTGCCATGGTGCATCACCACCGAAGCCGCCGTCAAGCTCGTCTAAGGGTCCGTTTCTCCTCCCCTCCTTCTGTTCTATATATCTAGCTCTTTTATGATAGATATTAGGCTCAAATTATCCTGATGTGATGTGAGAGAGCATGCCGAGCATTTCTCCTTGCTTGGGTTCGACGGAGGAGCCACATCCGGCGGCCATGCCGCCGGGAAACACAAGCCATCAACTCAATGGAGGTGGTGGTGATAATCACCGGTGGTGGCGGTGACCAAAAGGACGGGAAATACAAGATCTAGCTGGTGCATGTTTGGGAAATCTGGACCGTAGGCTCATTGGAGAAGATGAACCGATGACCATGAATTTTTATGGAATAATAAAAAGTCTATTTTCTGTCGCAGATTATACAATCACCTTTTATTGATTATTTAGGCCTCTTAGAGGCATTTTAAGAAATAATGCCCAACATAAAAAACGTAGATATAAGTCTTATCTTCAATTTGACACATTAAACTTGAAATATGGAGTAATATTGCTCCTTATAGGTCAATTTTACTAATACTGGTCCTAGGCTAGGGCAAATGTTTAAATGAGTGCCCAAGCCAAACCCTAAGTCCATATGCCATAAAATGTTGGACATGCATATGTTTATTCTAGACCTAGGTCTAGTAAAAAATGAGAATTTTTTGGATGTATTTTCCTATAGTGTTAATAGAAATATCATTTATTAAATAAGTGGAATATAGGAAGATTCTCTCTTCAAAATGCCTCCAAATTTGGATGGCATGGCCATTGGGTCATGATATGACTATAGTAAAAGGTTCAGGCCATTTGTACCTCTGTATATTGGGGAAATCCATCATGCATTGTGGAGGTAGATTTGTAAATATATGGTGCCAAATGTAAAAATGAGAAGTTAGCCCATTTGGCACAATGAATGTCCATGGGATTTTTTACAAAGGCTTATTATAGGGATGAATTACACCTCCCATATAAAGAGTGGGATTTTTGGGAACAAAAGTACCATTATTTTTAATTAATGGAGAATAAGACCGTGTAGAAATAAAAAGGAGATATAGGTCTACTAAACTTGTAAAATTCTAAAATTTTGATACATGCCCTAATAAAAAATTTTACATCTCTGGAAAAAGTTATAAGTCAATTTGAGGATTATATCTTGTGTATATAGTAGATTTACAATTTTACCCTTTTGGGATATTAATTTAAAAGTAAGGAAAAATACTGTTTAAAAATTATGGAAAAATTTATAGCATCCTATTTCTGTGATTCAAACCCAGTATAATTATTTGAGAAATTTTGGATGATTATACATGCTGAAAACCCAGGAAGAGGCATTTTGGTAATAATGTTCATATGAAATTATGATAATGCAAATCACTGACTAGGATCATGAATTTCTGTCGTAAGTATTATTATATCAATTTTGATCACTAGTAATTTTCTAGGAATTTTTGGTTGTATAATTTAAGTACTTCATTTTGAAAATCTATTATTTACGGATTTATCATAAATAGAAATATATGGAAACTCAAATTTGAAAAACATGAATTTTGATGAACAGACATTTTTAACCTAGATGAACCTTAGATAATATATTTAGACACAATGGACCTCTTGTTATAGTAGTTCAAGTTCAAAGTGACCTACATCACTTAATTGATTAATTTAAATTATGGTCCAAAATAATTATAAAAATGGTGAAATTCTGAATGATAAGTATTACATTCATTACAAACCCATGATAAATAGTTAGGGCATTTTGCCCAAGGAATTGACAGTCATCTCATACGGGTTAACATTAGGTCATGAGTTGTCCTTGGCTAATGTAACACATAACATTAGAACACATAGGGGATATGATAAATGGTTGGATTAAGAAGCGTATTGGGAAGTTTAAACCCTAGTTGGTGTCATGTGGGACACTATATAGTAATGAGTGTTAGAGTGCAAAACCCAAGTAAAGTAATTATAACGGAGACCGGTAGATGACCGTCGTTCTCCCAATAATACCTTAAGTCATCAGGATCACTCAAGAGCAACATTGAGAGTTGGGTATAAATAACGGGTAAACACTAATAAAAGTAAGTGCCCCTGAGAAAGTGAGCTTTGAGCTTCAGCCCATCATAGTTCCTAGTGCCCCCGAGATCCCTTCACCGGGTATGCCTTGGGTAGTACAAGGACTAACCATGAGTTGTTATGCCTAATAAGCATTAGACAAGACTAGTCTAATAGGTTAAGGGAACGATGTGACAATCTCTCCCACATAGGGTTGGAGGTCACAGGACGGGCTTTGTCCTACGAGATGGAGGCTCGGATGTTTGGATATAGGATCGGTTTTGTCCTGTGAGCTGGATGCTTGGGTTGCAAACAAATTACATGTGCATAAACATATTAGTGGAGGGTCATGCGGTACTGGGCCAATCATCACACTGATGGAAGTACGGTGACTCAGGTGAGGTGTGAGGGTTTGAGGGGCCAGTAGGTTGTTTATACTATGGTCTGAAGGACAATCCCCGAAAACGCACACCTGACCTAAAAGTCTAGTGGACTAGCCAGCGACTTAGTACGTGGTGACTCTTGTGTGTTGTTTAGAGGCATACGGAAGGTCTAGGCCTAGTAGTGTATATACCCGCTTAGGAGTGGAGATGACCGCTCCACTACTGCCGTAGCCACAACGGTAGTACCTGAGAGTTAAGTTAACTCTGAAAGTGGGAACTAAAGGTCTGTGCGCACAGAGTAATGTGGGTGAGTTGCACTTGTATAAATCATAACACGCATACCATATCATACATACATACTTAGGACATACACACCATAGATACTTATCATATAAATTAGTATGTTCTTTTTTATATGATAAGTTAAATTTGTGAAAGCTTAACTTATAAGTTTGTATGGTCATTCATATAAGTTAAGGTACTCCTGTCATGATAGCTCAGTAGTAGATAGTTTATTTCCTGCTTCGTTCTCTACTTTGCTTACAACATATCCTTTCAGTACAGTTCTTTATTACTTTACTTGTATCATATAGTACTATTAGAGTAGAGATATACTTGTTATTACATAATCTTGATAGATTAGATTCACTGTCAACTGCTTTCCTTTTATACCCCTTGCTGTTCTCCGATTCGTCCTCCCGCTCGATACCTAGGACTCGCGGGGGTGAGGCGAGGACAAAATGGCTTAGTCTTTATGACTAACGGTCGGTTGTGACCGTATCATTTTTGGAGTTCGAGGAGTTGTAGCACCAGCAGGACGCGGTGTCAGCACATGAAGAGATGACGCCACCTACTACTACTTCTACTAAAACCCAGCATCAGGTGAAGACGTGTGTACTAATGATAGAATAGCTTTTGCTTGTTTAGATTTTGTGTGAGAGAGATTGATTACTATGTATTGGGCATAAACACTTTTCTCTTTCATTCTGTACTCGTTGTGGACTATTGGATATCTCATTTTACTTTTATTATGATGATTATGTGATGTGTACTTGATGTATAATTACTTATATTGCTTCTCTTCTCGATCGCCCGATAGTTTAAATGATCGTACTAGCCAGCAGGATCGACGTCTTGCGGTGTCGACTAGCCCGTGTGCGCTAAGTGTCACCATAAGGCAGCGGTTCTAGTAATAAGACTGGGTTCCCTCCTTGGTAATGGGGAGGGGGGTCTTACAAACTGGTATCAGAGGCCGAGGTCAAGGCCCTTATGGTAGAGGACATGGACAGGAGCACATGTATGCTTTGGAACTCGCCGAGCCAAGGAACCCTAAGGAGGTTATTATAGGCACTTAAAATTAATTATATTCTAGCTTTCATTTTATAGTATTTGCCAACCTTAGTTGAACAACAAATATGTTATAATTAAAACAAAAACCCCAGGCATAGCCTTTTTCAGTGGCAAGACCGCTCATACATTGTTAGATACGGATGCTTCACACGCGTTTGTATTAGAAGACTTCCTTGAAGGACTAGTGAGCATAGACTGATTCACGGGCATAACAAGGAGGGTGCGTCTTCTAGACAGATAAGAGCTATTATCATCTGCCAAGTGGAACATGGAGGCAGAAATTGGAGGACATCCCGAAGACAGCCTTTAGTTCTCGGTACGGCCTATACGAGTTCCTAGTGATGCCCTTCAGACTCACAAATGCAACTTCCTTATTTTTGAGTCTAATGAACTGTTTCTTCGATATCTTCCTGGATAGAGTTGTTATTGTCTTCATTAACGACATTCTGATCTACTCCCGGACAAAGAAGGAGCATACCCAGCATTTGGCACTAGTGTTGGGCAAGTTGAGGGAGAATCAGATGTACACAAAGTTATCCAAGTGCCAGTTTTGGATGCAGGAGCTAGCATTCTTGGGGCATACCATCAGTGGAGCTGGATTGGTTGTGGACCTGGCCGAGGTACAGACAGTTCGAAATTGGCCACGACCAAAGTCAGCTTCAGATATACTCAGTTTATTGGGACTAGCGAGATATTATCATATGTTCGTGGAGGGGTTTTAAAGGGTATCACTCTCCCTTACATCCTTGATGAAGAAGGATGCGGCGTTTACTTGGACTGAGAAGTATGAAGCATCGTTCTTGGAGTTGAAGGACAGGTTCACCTTTTCCCCCATCCTTGCACTTCAATCTGGGAAGGAAGGATTTCACATTTATACCGACGCAACATATCTGGGTATGGGTGTAGTCTTGATGCAGCATGGACATGTTATTGCGTATGCTTCGATACAGCTGAAAAAGCAAGAACAGAACTACCCCGTACATGATTTGGAGCTCGGGGCTGCGATATTCGCATTAAAGTCTTGGAGGCATTACTTATATGGGGTTCATTGTGATATCTTCTCAGATCACAAGAACCTTAAATATATTGACCCGTAGAAGGATCTAAATCTGCGCCACCGGAGATGGATTGAGTTCTAGTGCGATTATGACTACAAGATGCATTATCACCCCGGGAACGAGAACACCGTGGCCAATGCCTTGCGCAGGAGAGAAGGCACTACTAGGTCGGTGCCCCAGGTGATGGCTATGGAGCTGGTATGAATGCTGGAGGATATGCACATTACCATGGTTTCCAGAGCCGAGACGGATGTTTATGAGGAGTACTTGAACTCCTTGGTCATCGAGTGTAGAATACAGGAGTGCATTAGGATACAGAAGAGGCTGGATGCGGATTTGGAGGTAGTTTTTTAAGCCTTGGAAGGGGAAAGTCGGAGGACTATCCTTTGCGTGATGACCTCGTTCATTTCTGTGGTCGTGTCTATATACCCATAGGAGGCAGTGTCCGGGAGGATATAATCAGGGAGGAACATTGTTCTCAGTACTTAGTACACCCCGGTATCACCAAGATGACACCGGATCTGCGGAGGAGCATATACTGGGCAGGGATGAAGAGGGAAATCATATATTATGTGACACATTGTGAGACCTACAAGAAGGTAAAGAAAAAGTACAAGAGCCCAGGAGGGTTACTACAATCATTACCAGTGCTAGAGTGGAAGTTTGAGGATATAGTTATGGACTTCGTGAAGGGATTTCCTTGCTACCACTCTGGGCAAGACTCTATATGGGTCATTGTCGATAGACTGACCAAGGTAGCCTGGTTTATACCAATCAGGAAGGACAGCCCAATTGCTATTTTTGTGAGGTTGTTTATGGAATAGTTCGTAAGGTACCTTGGCGTCCCCTGGACGATTGTGTCGGATCGTGACGGTCGGTTCACTTCTAGGGAGTGGAGAGCGATGCATGCATACTTGGGTTCTCAACTTACTTTTAATAACCCTTTACATTCGCAGACTGACGGCCAGACAGAGCGGACCAACCAGACTATGGAGTATTTGCAGCGTCTATGGATACTAAATACGAGGAAACCCTGGGAGAGACTGTTGCCCCTGATTGAATTCTCCTAAAACAATAGTAACCAGGAGAGCATTGGGATGGCACCATATGAAGCTCTATACGGAAAGAAGTGTCGGACACCACTATCTTGGTTCTAGGATAAGGAACCTAGGGCACCTGTGTCAGATTATATTGAGGAAATAGATGCTCAGGTACAGCTGATCAGGGATCGGATGCTGGAGGCACAAAATAGGCATGCCAAGTACTGCATTGTGAGGCATCGAAAGGTGGAGTTTCAGGTAGGGGACAGGGTTTTCTTGAAGATACATCTTGTGCATGGTGTATCGCGGTTGCGAAGGCACAAAATGCTCAGCCCTCGGTTTATGGGACCATACTTGATCCTGGAGCGGATCGGTCCTTTAGTTACAGGTTAGAGATGGCGCCTGAGTTATGGGATTTGCACGACGTCTTACTTGTATCTTCACTTTGGAGACCTCTCCTTCGGCCAGAGCAGCAAATTACTACTACAGCTGGCCTAGTAGCACCTGATAGATCAGTGTATTTAGAGCCAGTTCGGATCGATGATACATCGACTCGAGTACTATGGAAGAAGAAGGTTCCGTTGGTCAAGTTGTTGTTGTACAACTACGGACGGGAGGAGCACACCTGGAAGCCGATGGATCTGATGTATGAATGGTACCCAGAGCTTTTCATCTCAGTTATCTTTTAATTATGTTTAAAGTCCTTAAAATTCATGTGCATAAAAAACCCGTAGACCAGTACTTAAAATTTCGAGGAAGAAATTATTATTTTTTGTTTATTGGGATTTGTAACATCCCGTTTTGTGTTAGGCCACTTGAACACGTTTTGAGTCAATAAAACTTACTCAGGCTAAGGATGCATCGAGTGGGTCGAGTGAACACGACGCCACTCGACGAATTTTACTTAGAAATTACTCGGAAAACCTTAGGCGTCGAGTGATCTCGACTCCATTTGAAAAGGCATCGAGTGAGCTTGACGAAAAATATTCGGGAAACTTGAGGCATTAAGTGATCTCGACGCCATTCGACGAAGCGTCGAATGAACTCGACGGCACTCAACGTGGTGTTGAGTGGTTTCAACGCACTCGATGTCGTTCTACTTTAACTGCGGGATGATATTGGCATTGAGTTGTGTCAACACCACTCAACACGGCGTTGAGTGGTGTCTACACCACTCAATGTTTTTGTCTAGGCTGGCGGCATTGAGTGGTGTCAACACCACTGAACGCAGCATTGAGGGGTGTAGACACCACTCAACACTTTTTTCTGGGCTGATGGCATTTAGTGGTGTCCACACCACTAAACGCAGCATTGAGTGGTGTCGACACCACTCAACGCTTTTGTATAGTGTGCTAAAGGCGTTGAGTGGTGTCAACACCACTCAACGCTTTTGGACTTGGAGAATTATTCAGTCTCAAAAGCTTTGTTGGCAAGTTCATTTTTATACCGGCTGAACTGGGTTCAGGATAAAATAGTGATGGGACATTTGGGATCTATCTCTATATCAAATCTATTCCTCATTTAAAGAAAAAATATTTATGGCAATAATTGGCGGTCCATTACATGGCTGACACGTGGCAACATGGGGGAGAAACATGCTCAATGACGGCCGACCATGCCCATCCACTCCTCTTAAGTCAAAGCCATTAAACCAGTCATCCTAACCATCCATTCCACTGCACCTTAGTGAACCCTAAGGAGCAGAGGATTAGTCGGAGGAATCAGCAAAGAGCTAGCTCATCGGAGAAAGGGTCGGCCATGGCGCATAACCACCAAACCCGCTGTCAAGCTCGTCTAAGCATCCATTTCTCCTCCCCTACTTCCGTGTGAGCTATCTAGCTCTTTTAGTAGAGATATTGAGCTCAAATGAGCGTGATGCCATGTGAGAGAGAGCATGCCGAGCATTTCTTCTTGCTCAGGTTTGCCAAAGGAGCAACCTCCGGCGGCCATGGCGCCGGGAAATGCAAGCCGTCACCTTAATTGAGGTGGTGGTGACAATCGCTGTCGGTGGTGGCGGCCAGAACGCTGGGAAATACATGATCTAGCTGGTCCAGGTTGCGACAATCTGGACCGTATGCTCATTGGAGAAGATGAACTGATGCTTTTGAATTTTTATGGAATAATAAAAAGTCTATTTTCTATCCCAAATTATACAGTCACCTTGTATTGATTATTTAGGCCTCTAAGAGGCATTTTCAGAAATAATGCCCAACATGAAAAAGGTAGATATAAGTCTTACATTAATTTGACACCTTAAACTTAAAATTTGGAGTAATATTTCTCCCCGTATGGCCATTCTACTAAGACTGGTCCTAGGCTAGGGAAAATGTTTAAATGAGTGCCCAAGCCAAACCCTAAGTCCACATGTCATGAAATTTTGGAAATGCATGTGTTTATGCTAGACCTAGGTACAGTCCAAAAATCAGATTTTTTGGGATGTATTTTTCTATAGTTTTAATAGAAATGTCATTTATTAAATAAATAGAATATTGGAAGATTTTGTCTTCAAAATGCCTCCAAATTTCGATGGCAGGGAAATTGGGTCATGATATGACCATGGTAAAAGTTTCAGGCCATTTGGACCTCTGTTTGTTGGGAAAATCAAACATGCATTGTAGAGGTAGATTTGTAAATATATGGTGTCAAATGTAAAAATGCGAAGTTAGGCCATTTGGCATAATGAATGTGCATGGGATTTTGGATAGAGGCTTATAGGGATGAATTACACCTCCCTTATGAAGTGTGGGATTTTTGGGAACAAAAATCCCATTATTTTGAATTAATGGAGAATAAGACTGTGTAGAAATAAAAATGAGATATAGGTCTACTGACCTTGTAAAATTCTAAAATTTTGATAAATGCCCTAATAGGACATTTTACATCTCTGGAAAAAGCTATAAGTCTATTTGAGGATTATATCTCGTGTATATAGTAGATTTAAAATTTTTCCTTTTGGGAAATTAATTTAAAAGTAAGGAAAAATATTGTTGAAAAATTATGGAAATATTTATAGAAACCTATTTCTGTGATTCAAACCCAGTATAATGATTTGAGAATTTTTTGATGATTATATATGCTGAAAACCCATGTAGTGGCATTTTGGTAATAATGTCTACATGAAATTATAATAAGGCAAATCACTGAGTAGGTTCATGAATTTCTGTCATAAGCATTATTATATGAATTTTGATCACCAGTAATTTTCTAGGAATTTTTGGTTGTATATTTTAAGTACTTCATTCGGAAAATGGATTATTAACAGAATAATCATAAATAAAAATATACGGAAACTCAAATTGGAAAAACTTGAATTTTGAGGAACAAACATTTTTAACCTAGATGAATAAAAGATAATTTATTTAAACACAATGGACCACTGGTTAGAGTAGTTAAGGTTCAAAGTGACCTAGATCACAAATTAATTAATTTAAATTATGCTCCAAAATAATTATAAAAATGATGAAATACTAAATGATCAATATTACATTCATTACAAACCTATGATAAATAGTTAGGGGCATTTGGCCAAATGAATTGGCAGTCATCTCATACAGGTTAACATTAGGTCATGAGTTGTCCTTAGCAAATATAACACATAACATTAGGACCCACAGGGGATATGATAGAAGGTTGGATTGAGAAGCGTATTGATATGTTGAAACCCTGGTTAGTGTCACGTGGGTCACTACATAGTAACGAGTGTTAGAGTGCAAAGCCTAAGGAAAGTAATTAGAACGGAGACCGGCGAAAGATCATCGTTCTCCCAATAATACCTTAAGTCATCAGGATCACTCAAGAACAACATTGGTAGTTGGGTATTAATAATGTGTAAACACTAATAAAAGTAAGTGCCCTTGTGAAAGAGAGCTTTGGGCTTCAGCCAATCATAGTTCCTAGTGCCCCCGGAGCCCTTCACTGGGTATGCCCTGGGCAGTCCAAGGACTAACCATAAGTTGATATGCCTAATAAGAATTAGAAAAGACTAGTATAACAGGTTAAGGGAACGATGTGACAATCTCACTAGTATAGGGTTGGAGGTTACAGGACGGCTTTTGTCATTTGAGCTAGAGGCTCGGATGTTTGGATACAGGACGAGTTTTGTCCTGTGAGCTTGAGGCTCGGGTTGGAAACAAATTGCATGTGCATAAAAAAATTAGTGGCGGGTCATGCGGTACTGGGCCAATCATCACACTCATGGCAGTACGGTGACTCGGGTGAGGTATGAGGGTTTGAGGGGCTTGTAGATTGTTTATATTGTGGTCTGAAGGAAAATCCCCGAAAACGCACACCCGACCTAAAAGTCTGATGGACTAGCTAGCGGTTTAGTATGTGGTGACTCTGGTGTGTTCTTTAGAGGAATACAAAAGGTCTAGGCCTAGTAGTGTGTATACCCTCTTAGTAGTGGAGAAGCCCGCTCCACTGCTGTCGTAGCAATAACGGTAGTACCTGAGAGTTTAGCTAACTCCAAAATGTGGTAACTAAAGGTCTGTGCGCACAGTGTCGTGTGGGTGAGTTGCACTTGTATAAATCATAACCCGTATACCTTATCATACATACATACTTAGGACATACGCACCATAGATCCTTATCATATAAATTAGTATGGGCTCTTTTATATCATAAGTTAAATTTATGAAACCTTAACTTATAAGTTTTAATGGGTATTCATATATGTTAAGGTACTCCTGTGATGATAGCTTAGCAGTAGATAGTTTATCTCTTGCTCCGTTCTCTACTTTGCTTACAGCATTTCCTTTCAGTACAATACTTTCTTAGTTTACTTGTACCATATAGAACTATTAGAGTAGGGAAATACTTGTTATTACTTAATCTTGATAGATTAGATTCATTGTCACCTGCATTCCTTTTATACCCCTTATTGTTCACCACTTTGCCATCCCGCTCAGTACCTAGGAGTCGCGGGGGTGAGGCGAGGACAAATGGCTTAGTCTTTATGACTAACGGTAAATTATGACTGTATCATTTTAGGAGCTCGAGGAGCTAAAGACCCAGCAGGACGGGTGGCAGGACATGAGGAGCTGACGCCACCTACTACTACTTCTTTTGCAATACAATGTCAAGTGATGATGCGTGTACTGATGATATATTAGCTTCTGCTTGGTTAGATTTTGTGTGTGAGAGAGATTGATTACTATGTACTGGGCATAAGCCCTTTTCTCTTTCATTATGTACTCGTTGTAGACTATTGGATCTCTCATTTTACTTATATTATGATGATTCTGTGATGTAGACTTGATGTATAATTTCTTATATTGCTTCTCTTCTCGATTGGCCGATAGGTTGAATGATTGTAATAGCCGGTAGGATCTGCATCTTGCGGTGTCGACTAAACCGTGTGCTCGAAGTGTCACCATAAGGTGGCGGTTCTAGGCAAAAGAACGGGTTCCCGCTTTTGTAAGGGGGTGTAACATCTCATGTTACTTCTAGGCCCCTTAACTTAGATTGGGTTAGGCATAGGGTGGGTGTTAGGGAAATTAGTTAGGTTTGATCCTAGGTAGTGGTTTGTGGCCATGTGGGGCCCACTATAGGACTAAGTCAAGCTAGGTCAAACTAGCCTAAGTAGGGACCCTTGCCAAACCATGACCCCACCACATTGCCCTAACCCTAAAAACAATCTAAGTGGACCCTAGGGCATGTCACTAGGTCAACACTTTGACCCTAGTTGACCAATGTCAACCTTGGGCCGAAAGTGGTCAAACCCACACTCATAGGCCCAATTATCCAAAGTAGGGAACCCCCTTGACCCAACCCAAGTTGGGTGGTGCCATTAGTCTTATGACCAACAAGTGGGGTCAGCCCACTCACCATGTTGACCAAGTCAACCCCAAAAGTCAACAAAGTCAACAAATGGACCTAAAGAAGAAAAATAATGGCTAAGTCATTTCCCTTGGGCCAAGTCCACCAAATATGGCCCATTAGCAGCCCAAAGAGTCAAAGACAAGCCCAACCCCTCTTGTTGTGGAGAGAGAGTGCATGCAAGGGGGCATTTTGGAGAATTCACCAAATGAAGGAGAGAGAAAGTGAATTTATGGGAAGGAGGCCACATGGCCTTGGCTTTTTCTGCCTAAGGGCTTGTTGGCCGACTGCCAAGAGAATTTCAGAAGGATTTGGAGATTGGATGGCCACTTGGCACCATGGGCGGAGCATACAAGGTTGAGCCCGAGCTCACCTTAGAGTTATCTCCATGTATAAGCCACCTCAGTCCAAACCAGCCCCATCATTAGCTTCAGAAGGAGGAATCGACTGGAATTCGATAGCTGGAGCAAGAAAATTGGTGGAGAAATAAGCTTTAGGCAAGGAGATCGCCGGAGCAGCTCTACCATGGTAAACCGCCGCCAAACTCGCCGCCAGCCACCAAATCAGGTTCGTTTCGCCGCCCCTCTACCTGTACTGGCATTCTAGATCAAATAGGGGAGATATCGGGCTAAATTGAGCCCGATGCCATGAGAGGAAATGTGAAATTTCCGAGTTTTTTCTTCTTGTTCGGGATCGCCGGAGAGGCCAATTCCGGAGGCCTCACCGCCGGGAAACGTTAGCCCCCACCTCAACGGAGGTGGTGACGATAATCGCCGGCGGTGGCGGTGGCTCAGCTGGCCGGAAACAACTAGAAAAGGTGGCCAAGGACGGCTCAATCTCAGCCTTTCAGTGATTGGGGATGATGACCAGATGCCGTCCATGGCTGCTTTAAGATTCATGCAAATTTTAAATATATGTTATGAAATGAAATAAATGAATAGTGACTTTTTGTCACACTTTATATAGAGTTCTATCTGTTAAAAATAGGCCTCTTAGAGGCATGTCCAGAGCCTGGGCCCTAAAGGAAATTTGTAGGTCTAGGTCTTAACTTTTATTTTCCACCCTAAATATAAGATTTGGTGTAGTAGGGCCCCCAGTAGGGACATTTTTCTAGGGCTGGTCCTAGGCCAGGGCAGAAACTAAAACTTAAGCCCATGGCAAACAAGATGTCCACATGGCCCAAAATTTTGGGAATGTGCATGTCTAGGGCATATCTAGCCCTTGCCAAAAATTGAGAATTTTTGGGACAATGTTTTCTATAGTATTTGTCATAATATCAAAAACTAAATAAATGAAATAATTGGAGTAATAAGCACCCCAATGGCCCCAAATTTTGGTAGAAGGTCCTTAGGGATATCATTGGTGCTTGATAAACATTTCAGCACATTTGGATCACGGCATGTTTGGTTAATCCACTTACATGTGTTGGCTAAATATGACCTTGGGGTGCAAATAGCAATAAATGAAATGATGTACATTCAGCCTATTTGAGGCATGAAAAAATCATGGAATTGATTCCAGAGATTCATTAGGGTAAAGTTCACCCCTCAAATTAATTATGGGATTTTTGGGATCAAAATTCCCATTATTTGGAATTTTTAAAAATATAGCCTTTTTGGAAAATAAATTGGAAAAATAGGTTTTGATCAAGTAAAAATCCCTAAATTCAGTCAAGATAATATGGAGGTTATAATTGACTTATTAAAATGTTATCCTTCTATTTGAGAACCTTTGGAGTAAAATGCATTGAAATTGTCATTTTACCCTTATTGCAATTATTCATGAATTGATGAAAATACATATTAGAAAATTTTGGAATTATTTCTAGCATTGTATATTTATAGGATTAGCCTTGTGTATTTATCTCAAAAATTTTGGATGTACTGAAAATTTTTAATTTAGCATAATGGCATTTTGGTAAATACATAAGAATGGAATTTGATAGGCCATTACACTATATAGGTTAATGAAACTCTTTCATTAGTCTTAAATTAATGATATATATGCTCTGTAATTTTTTTGAATTTTGGCTTATGTATTCCATATACTTCATTTGGAAAATGGTAATTGTGTGGATATTATATTAATTAAGGAATAAATATAAATAACAAAGGGAAATAATGAAACTCTGTAGACAGCAATATTTTATCAATATACAACCCAGGAAAAATTCCTTAGGTCAGTGGATTATAAATTGTACTACTTCATGTGTAAAGTGACCTAGGGAATTAAATTAAATGATTTAATTAGAAGCCTTAGTGACCTAGGAAAGTTATGAAAATCAACATGCTCATTTCATTAGTCCATACCACCCTAGGATAAATAATTAAGGGTTTGTGGCCCAAGGAATTGGAAGTTCGACTTCGGGGTGGTATTAGGTCATGGGCTGCGCATAGTAAAAATAAGATTATACTATAAGGCCCACCGGGGGGATAGATCGACAATTGAGCTGGAGAATACAATTGAAAGTATAACCCTGGTTGGTAGTGTTATCTTAGTGACGAGAGTAAGTGCAAGTCATTGGGTAACAATTGGAGTGGAGGTCGGCGGAACACCGTCACCCTCCCCGATAACAACTTAAATCATTAGGATCGCCCAAGAGTAATAAGGAGAGTTGAGTGTGGATCATTGGTAGACAAAAACTAAAAGTAATTATCCTTGCTAAAGGGAACTTTGTATTTTAATTCCATCTTGGTTCTTAGTGCCTTCGAGACCCGTTCATTTGGCATACCTTGGGCAGTCCTGGGATTAACCCTAAACTTCTAAGTTTAATAATCAGTAGACAAGAGTAGTATACTAGGCTATGTGAAACGGTACACATACTCACCCGTGATGGGTTGGAGGGACTTGGAGTCTATTGACTACTTGCTCACCCGTGCAGAGTTGGAGGGAACTGATATGTGTTCTCACCCGTGATGGGTTAGAGGGAATCAGGATAGGTTGGTCCTGCGAGCTGGAGGCTCGAGATGAAATACTTGCATGTGCGTAAATTAGTGGCGGGTCATGCGGTACTTGGCCAGTCGTTACACCGATGAAAGTACAGAGACCCGGAGTGAGGTGTAGGGTGGAAGGGCCAGTATGTTGTTTATTACTGCGGTCAGGCAGACAATCCTTGAAGACGTATACCCGACCTAAAAGTCTAGCAGGTAGCTATCAATTAGTACACAGAGACTCTAGAGTGCACCTAGGATGTGTATAGAGGCATATAAGAGAGGTCTAGGCCTGGTAGTGTGTATACCCGCCTAGAAAGCGGGGAAGCCCGATCCACTGCTGTCGTAGCCACAACGGTGGTACCTGAGAGTGATGCTAACTCTCGAAATATGGGAACTAAAGGTCTGGGATCTCAGAGTCGCGTGCGTGTGTTGCACTTGCATGTTGCATAACCATAGCATAATCATTCATAAGTTTCATAGATCCTTATCATATAAATTAGTATGGGTTCTTTTATATGATAAGTTACGATTCCATGAAACCTTAACTTATAAATTTGTATGGGCATTTTAATAAGTTGAGGTATACTCTGTGATGATAGTATAGTGGTAGTGTAGCCTTACCTTCTACTTTACTTTCAATTCTTTTACTTACTGTACTGCACTTTACTTCTTTATACCTTGTGCTTAGAACTGATAGATGTAGAATTATATTATACACTTGCTAGTTAGCTACTATCACCTGTTTCCCTTTTTACTACCCCTTGTTTTCCTCCACTTCGTCCTCCCGCTCGGTGCCTTGGAGTTGCGGGGCAAGGTGCGGAGAAAACGACTTAGTCTTTTTGACTAATGGTCGGTGACCATATCATTTTAGGAGCTCGAGGAGATGGAGCACCAGCACGACGAGATGGCAGGACTTGAGGAGCATATGTCGATACCACCTACTACCACTACTGGAGCACGTCCTCAGGTGGGATGAGTTTGGATGATTAGATTCCGCTGTTTTGATTTGAGAGAGAGAGAGAGTTATTTGATTTGATGTACTGGGCATAAGCCCTTATTACTCTTTCATTTTGCACTACTTTTGGACAATTCATTTGTGTACTTTTCATTTGCTATATATGTTATTAGTACTGTGGTTGTGGACTATGCTGTGTATACTCTATTTTATAGTTCTGTTTCTCAATTGGCCGAACAGGTTTATGATCATGCTAGCCGGCAGAATCGGCGACTTGCGGTGTCGACTAACCCGTGTGTTAGTGTCACCGAAAGGCGGCGGTTCTAGGCATAAGATCCAGGTTAACTATTCGGAAGGGGGAGTTTGATCTTACAAACTGGTATCACTTGAACAAACGATCATATGAGAAAGAAGTCCACAACACAGGAACACCCCGCTCGAGCATTAGTTTGCGGACAAACTATGCAGCGGAAGCAATGGTGTGCCCATATGCAAAAGTCACATAAAACAGTCCATTAAACAATGAGTTAGGCCAATTTTTAACGTTTACCTTAACTTTATGAAGCCTCCGCAAGATGTGGTACCTCTCCCTCCGGCTTCCATTCCTTTCATGTAGACAGAGATGGGGAAAACTCTGACTGCTATCCTGGAAGCCTTAAGAGCTCAGCAGGCCTCGGCCCCGCAGCTGAATCCGGGATCAAATTGGCTGAGTGCATTTTTGAGTCTATCTCCGCCAGTATACTGAGGGACAGAGGACGCGGTGAAGACAGAGGAATGCCTGGAGACTATTCAGGAGCTGTTGGCTGGCATTAGGGTCCCAATTAGCAAGACAGTCCCTCTTGCCACTTCCGCACTGGATGCACATGCGAAGAGATGGTGGAAGTCTGCCCGAGACTCTATATATGCTGATAGGGAGTTGACAGACATTTCTTGGGAGGATTTCAGTGATACGTTCCTAGAACACTATGTATCCACCACAGACAGAGATACTTTGGAAGCAAGGTTTTTGAACCTCCAGCAGGGGAGCAGATCCGTGATCGAGTATCAAAGAGAGTTCTCCCATCTGGCCAGCTTTGCTGGATTCCATGACTGGGATGACCGGAAGTACGCAAAAAGATTCTACCATGGGCTCTGAGACTGCTTAAGGCAACACATATTATTCATATCTCATGGAACCACTACATAGATTATTGAGATGGCGAAGAATCTGGAGGCTGACCAGCTAATGGTGCAAGGCAGAGGAAAGAGACCACTCGAGGGGTCATCATCCAGAGATGGTAGCAGGGCATCCAAGAGGAGCAAGGTTATCGGCTACAGGAGGGGTGTGGGACAGCGTCATCTCAACTACAGGCAGGAGAAGGAGCCTCCTCCACCATTGGCTCCCCAACCTCTACATATGCAAGGACCAATGAGGCAAGACAATCAGGGTCAGAGGCAGATCACGTGCTATGGATGCTACCAGCCTGGGCTCATCAGGTCGCAGTACCAACATCAGATCCACCCACTCCCTCCTCCTCCACCTCCAGTGGCCCCTCCAGCACACCAGGGTCGAGGCCAAGGACGAGATCAATGCCGAGGTCGTGGACATCATGGCCGAGGATGTGGCAAGGAACAAATGTATGCGCTGGACCTCACGGAGCAGAGGAACCCCGAGGAAGTGATTATAGGTACTTTAATTATTGCAAAATTTATAATTTTCAACTTTAATGAGTACCTTGAGAACCTTAGAAATAATCCTTATCTTTGAACTCAAACAAAACTCAGCTATAGTTATTATAAGCGATAAGACCGCCCATACTCTCTTCGACACGGGTGCCTCCCACGCATTCGTGTCGGACACATTTATTGAAGGACTAGAGGGTATGGAAAGGTTCCGTGGCCTGGAAATGAGGGTGCCTCTTCCTGATGGCTCAGAGCTATGGAGCACGGATAGTTGCAATATGGAGGCCGAGATCAGAGGCAAGGCATTCGAGGCTTCAGCAGCGGTCCTGAGATTGCCGGACTTTTATCTGATTTTGGGCATGACCTGGCTCCATGGGAACCATGCCCAGATCGACTACCCCTCGAAGAGGATCACACTCAGACATGGAGATTCCTACGTCACCATTAAAGGTATCTGTCCTATCCCCTACCTTTCTATATCTTCTGTAAGGGATGTCAAGGAATATGAGCAGGGGGAGGAGGTGTACCTCATTTGCTTCGAGATGGCAGCAGTAGAGAGTTCCATAGCTGACATCCCGGTGGCTCGGGATTTCTCCGATGTATTCCCGGAGATATTGCCCGGACTACCACAAGCCCGGGATTTGGACTTCAGGATTCAGTTGGTGTTGGGGGTGAGACCAGTGTCCCGGGCACCTTACATGATGGCTCCTAAGTAGTTGGCAGAGTTCAGCACTCAGCTTCAAGAGCTAGTGGAGTCAGGATTTGTGCGACCGAGCTCATCGCCGTGGGGAGCACCCATTCTATTTATTATGAAGAAAGACGGATCGCTGCGGTTATGTATAGATTACAGAGAGCTGAACCGGCTGACGGTTCGGAATACCTATCTACTGCCTCGGATAGACGAGTTGTTTGATCAGCTTAAGGGAGCTTTTTGGTTCTATAAGCTAGACTTGCGGTCCGAATATTATCAGCTCCGCATTCGGAAGAAGATATACCGAAGACGACATTCAGTTCATGTTATGGGCTATACGAGTTCATGGTGATTCCTTTTGGTCTCACGAATGCCCCCTCAGCATTCATGACGCTCATGAACCGTGTATTCGAGCCTTATTTAGATCGCTTTGTCATAGTATTCATCGATGATATCCTGATCTACTCCCAGACTAAGGAGGAGCATGTAGAGCACCTGACACAGGTTTTATAGAGGCTGAGGGAGTTTCATATGTATGCAAAGTTTTCAAAATGACAATTCTGGATGCAGGAGGTCGCTTTTCTGGGGCATACTATCAGCGGGGCTGGATTGACAGTAGATCCAGCCAAGATAGAGGTAGTGCGAGATTGGCCACGACCACAGACAGCGTCAGACATCCGCAGCTTCTTGGGTTTAGCAGGCTATTATTTCAAGTTCGTGGAGGGATTCTTGAGGATAGCCCTCCCCCACACGTCCTTGACGAAGAAGGATGCGGTTTTTGATTGGACAGAGCAGTGCGAGGAAGCTTTTCAGGAACTGAAGGACCGACTCACCTCATCCCCTATCCTTGCACTCCCATCTGGGAGTGAAGGATTCCAGATTTATACAGATGCTTCTTATCAAGGGATGTGATGTAGTCCTCTATCGAAGTCTCAAATACGGGCTAAGGGAATTAAACGGACGCGTCTCAAACTCAACTATCACACTCACACAAGTTTTATTCGCAGCACATTCGCAAGAAAAATAACACAGTTCACCGACGCACGGTTGCAACACCGCTAAAAGGTCGAACAAACGATGATAGGTCGATGTTCTTCCAAGCAAAAGGGACCTACCCGGTACGGACAAGCGTGGTTGTACCAAAAGAGTCTACCCAAAATGCAATCGAAAAATGGTAGATCTCTCCCAATAAAAATACGGGGCTCGCCAAGCCCTTTCGAAAATAACGCGTAAGATAGATGCAAATCAAAAGGAAAAACCACGAAGAATCTAACGATTCAAATCAAACGTGAAAAATCTTTCCGACCACTAGACTATCAAGAGAGAATCACACTTGAGTGGAATGGTTCCTTACCCAAGTTGGAATATATGATTCTGACTACCTTCAAACGATCACTCTTCCGCGGTTCTGCCGGAGTTGCGCCGGATGGAAAGATAGATCGTCCTCCTTGGCTGCTTCACACCGATGTCCAGATTCTTCGTCGTTGAAGGAGACTTTCCTCAGATAAAAGTCCAAGTGAAGAGGGGTGGCCATTTTCTTCTTCAAGGGGTGCTCGGGTGGAGGAGGAAGATGATCGGCCGGCTATGGGTAATGGAGAATGGTTGATGTAGAGGGAGAGGAGGAGGCGGCTATGGAAGAGGGAGGAGAGGGGCGGCCGGACTTGAAGTGGAAGAGGAAGGTGTGGCGGTTTTGGAGGAGGAAGATGAGGGAGGAGAGGGTAGGCTGAATGCTTAGAGAGAGAGAGAGAGGGAAGGAGGTTGGAGGCTAAGAGAGGTAGAGAGAGAGAGAGAGAGAACTTTAGGAAAGATTAGGGTTAAGAGTTTCTTCATTCAACTTGACTTAAACAAAACACTATATGCCTATATATAGGCTTAACTCCAAGTCTTGGCTATATGTAGCCCAAATAAAATAACACACTCCATGGCTACATGCAGACCAAATAAAATAACATACTCCAAATTATTAAATAAAGCATGCTAAAAATATAAATGCTCTCAAGCTAATAATAGAAGAAGTTCAACTAGTTATTTGTCTTGCGCCGAGGGCGGAGATTGTAGCGCCGCTCCATACAAACGCCATGGCGACGCGAGTCCTTTGTTGGAGACGAAGGAGAATCGTCCATTAGCGTGCCATCATCAACAACTTGGGGGCCACCGTCTCCACCAATCCTCCCCTGCTTGAAAGGACTCATCACCGATGAGTTGTCTTGAAGATACCGTCGTAGAAGAACACCATCCAACAGAGCGACCTCCGCTTCCGGGAGCCAAGAGTCATCAGAGGCGGGGCGATCACGCCAACGAATCAAGTATCGGCGCACATCTCTATCTGTAGTGGGAAACACGTCATCCTGAAGAATTCTTTCTGGCAAAAAATTCTGTCCTGGCAAACCTGGGAAAAGCATTAGGCAGCAAAGGGGGAAAATCTATATCATCAACATTTAGCGTAACTCCATTGGAGACCGACGGGGAGAGCGATCCCTTACCCCAGTCAACCCCATACCCATGAGAATCTGTAGTGGAACAAAACGGATAGGAAGATAATTCTAGTGGCGGAGCAATATATGGCGTTAAATCCGGAACATTAAAAACAGGGGAAATACCCCAATCAGTTGGTAATTCCAAAAGTAATGCATTGTCTCCTTACCTTTTTAAAATCCGAAAAGGTCCCGCTCGCCTATCCACTAACTTTTTTAAGGTGCCCGTAGGTAACAGTTCAGGGATGAGATGCACCATGACTAAATCGCCTACTTTCAAGTGAGACACTCTCTTATGTGCGTTGGCATTAACTTGATAAGATGTGTACTGAGTGGTAAGCATTTCATTTATGTGCTTGTGCAGATCATGGATGTGGGAGGAAAAGTCCTGTGCAAATTGACTTGACTTAAAAGATGGCGGTAACGGAATCAAGTCAAGTGGCACGGGTGCTTTATAACCATGCACGATCTCATTTGGGGACAAACCCATGGACCTATTTTTGGAATTATTATACGCTAACTGAGCATGAGGGAGGATAAGGTCCCATGTACCCTTGTGGTCTCCTACAAGGCATCAGAGCAAACTACCTAAACTTCTATTTACAACTTCGGTTTTCCCATCCGTCTGCGGGTTGTAAGCTGAAGAGAATAGAAGTTTGGTGCCCATAATCCTCCACAGGGTCTTCCAAAAATAACTAGTGAACTTCACATCCCTATTGGTAACTATCGATTTTTGAACGCCTCGATGGCCAACTACCTCTTTAAAATATAATTGTGTAACGTGTGACGCATCGTTGGTTTTATTGCACGCGATAAAATAGGCCATTTTGGAGAAACGATCTACAACAACTAAGATAGAGTCGTGACGTTTAAATATGATTGAGAGGCCAAGAATGAAGTCCATGCAAACGTATTCCCAAGGGATAGAAGGAATCAGAAGAGGGGTATAAAGCCCCACATTTGTTTTGTTCCCCTTAGACAACTGGCACGCTCGACAACTTCCCACGATTTTACTAACCATGGCCTTAATACCGGGCCAATAGAACTTATCTTCTACTAACGTGATCGTCTTGTCATGGCCAAAATGTCCACCTAGCCCTCCGCTATGCAATTCCCACACTATGAAGTGTCGTAGGGAGTAACGGGGGATGCATAGCTTCAAATGGTTAAATAAATAGCCATTACGAATGTAAAAAGAAGTAAAGGTTGTAGGCAAGTCGTCTTGAGTGGTGAAATAGATATCCTTGAATCTAGACAGTTGACGTATTCATCCTTAATCCTATAGAAGCCAATCAACTTAACTTATAGCGTGGATTGTAATAACGAAACACGACTAAGAGCGTCGTCTATGCGGTTGAGAGTTCCCTTAAGGTGTTTGATAATGAAAGTGTACTCCTTGAGATAGGAGACCCACTTGGCATGCCTAGGACTAACCTTAGTTTGAGAGTTAATAAATCTTAGCGCATCATGATCGGATAGGATGACAAACTCTTTAGGAAGTAAATAATGCCGCCAATGTTTGAGGCATCTAATGACCGCGTAAAACTTCCGTTCGTAATTGGAATAATTTAATTTTGGACCCGCCAGATTCTCACTGAAATACCCCACAGGGTGACCTTCCTGATTCAACACTCCGCCAATTCCCACTCCTGACCCATCACATGACAACTCGAAAACTTTGGTAAAATCCGGTAGTCGCAAGAGAGGGGCTTCCGACATGCGCGATTTAATTAATTGGAACGCCCTCGCGGCCGAGTTCGTCCATGTAAATTCACCTTTTTTCATGCACTCGGTAATGGGGGCCATAATACTACTAAAATCCTTAATAAATCTCCGATAGAATGTAGCGATCCCGTGAAAAATCCTAACATCCTGAATGTTGGCGGGCTCGGGCCAATCTCTAATGGCTTGCACCTTCTTGGGATCTACGTGGATCCCCTTCGAACTAACAATATAACCGAGGAACTCAACCGATGACACATGGAAAGTACACTTCTTAATATTCACGAATAATTTTTCCGATCTCAGTGTGGTAAGGATGATTTTTAATTGTGACTCGTGATCGATCGTGGAGGTGCTAAAAACCAAAATGTCGTCAAAATATACCACGATTAATTTTCCCATATAGGGTTGGAAGACGTGGGTAATCATCCTCGAAAACGTGCTCGGCACATTGGAAAGCCCAAATGGCATAACTTACCACTCGTAGAGCCCTTCCTTAGACTTAAATGCGGTTTTCCACTCGTCCCCTTCCCTAATTCGGATCTGATGGTAGCCGCTCCTATGGTCCAATTTCGAGAAAATCGTGGCACCGGCTAACATGTCCAATAAATCGTCCAAGCGAGGGATGGGAAATCAGTACTTAATAGAGATCTTATTAATGGCTCTATTATCCACGCACATCCTCCATGAGCCATCTCTCTTGGGGGAAAGTAAGGCGGGTACGGCACACGGGCTCATGCTGTGGCGGATAAAACATTTTTGTAATAAATCCGAAATATGGGTTTGTAACTCTAAGTGTGCGGAAGGGTTTCGCCGATAATGTGGGAGGTTGGGCAATGAGGTGCCCGGAATGAAATCAATGGCATGCTGGATATCCCGCATGGGGGATAACTGAAACGGTAGCTCGTCCGGGTACACGTCCACAAACTCATCTAAGAGCTTTCTCAGTGCCGGCGGCACGTTCTCAAACGTTGCTGCATCTTCCTTAATGTGTAGACACACTAATGAATAAAGGACACCGTCTACAAAGGTAGTATGCTTCAATTCTTTCTTCCCTATCAGACTCAACGCTTTCTTCTCGACCGGGATGACCGTATCCTTGGAGGGGGCCGAAAGATCCTTTGGCGTAGCGGGTTTAAAGATAATGGTTCTGCCATTAAAATTAAACTCGTAAGTGTTGGCCTGACCAAAGTGGGTAACGTCATGATCATACAACCAAGGGCGACCCAACAAGACGTGACAAGCATCCATAGGGATGACGTCACACCAAATCTGATCAGAATAAGCTTTGATTGTAAGGGGTACCAAGCATCGCTTCGACACAGGGAGGGACGACTTGTTTATCCATGCCACCTTATAAGGGTGAGGGTGTGGCTCGGCAGCAAGTGACATACGCTTCACCGCGGCTTCAGAAATAACATTCATGCAACTACCGCAATCGATGATCAACCTACACCATTTTCACCACTTTTAAAATTCAACGTGAAAATGTTCGTCCTATTCCAGTCGTCTAATGCTCGTGGGGTCGCCAGAATACACCTCATAACCATCATATGGCAGTCATCCTCCATATCACTTGGCACTCCATCCGACTTGCTCTCATCCTCCGCATCGTAAGTAAGGTCGTCTGGCCCACCAGTGGAATCTAACAGGGCTAATTGTTTGGATTTAGTACGACAATTAATAGCATAGTGCCCTTGGATCCCGCAAGCGAAACAGGTGACATTCGTTCTGTTGACCCTACCCACTTGGACTCTCTCACCAGACAGGTTTCTATTATTCCTAGCTGTTACGACTATGGAGGTCGAGTCAGGGGACTGATATTTTCCTTTGTCCTTATAGATGGAGGTGGGTGGTGGTTTTAAGATGGACTTGCCCTTTTGGAACGAGCGAGTCTTACCCTTAAGCACATTGTGCTTCTCAATATCTAAGGGCAGCGTTGAATGTGACGTGCAAGTCAGTGTGACCATAACGCAAAAGCTTTCCTTGGATGTCAGGGTTTAGTCCCTTACGAAACCTGGAGAGGGGGACCTCGGGCATCTCTTTCACGTCACACCTAACCATCATGTCCTTCAGCAGACTCATGTACTCAGAAACCGACCTAGTCCCTTGCTTAAGGGTAGCTAAATCATCGAACATCTGTGTTCGATGGTACGTGGGGACGTACTGCTCTGTAAGCCTAGCCTTCATGCCATCCCAACTAATGGGCAACGCACCGTTCTCGACTCTCAAACGCCGTTCCTCATTCAGCCAAAATATTTTAGCACTCCCTAGCAACTTCATCCTTGCTACTCGCACCTTATCCGCGTCGTTCAGAGCATACCACTCGAAATAGGATTCGATTTCCATGACCCAGTCCTGGAAGACTTGGGGATCCCCCATGCCATCGTAGGATGGTGGCTTGACTCGGACGGCCCGAGTAAGATCAAACTCGTTAGGTGCGCGTGGAGCGTACTCATTAGGAGGGTGGGGTTAAGGATTGTGATTGTCTCCCACCCGTTGGTGAGCGGGTTGATTACGGGGTGCCCCTTGTGGTAATCCCATTCCGTGAAGTGCCTCCCTAATGGCCGTCATCTGCTCCGTGAAATCCTGACAGAGTTCCTCAATCTCAATGAGGGCACGTCCCTCGCCCCGATCATCATCCATAGTTGAAGATGATGGAGGATATTCCGTACCTAGCCTAGTACGCATGCAACGGTGATAACAACAGACTTAGACAGACCACGGAAGGATTTAATCTTGCTTAATGATTATAGAAAAATAATTTTTTTTTATTTTCTTACAGGAAATAAAATGAGGACTATTAGAAAAAAATTTATTTTTTTGCTGAAAAATAAGAAATCTACGCCGCTATTGGCAGACCAAAAATACTTTTTTTTTTAGATTTTCACAACAAACATGCATACAGCAGTGCATGCTAACGTGTAAAAATAACAGGGGAGGGTGCCAATTAAAAAATTGACAAGAACCTCCCTCTGATATGAAATTGATGTAGGCCTCTATCGATGTCTCAAATACGGGCAAGGGGAATTAAACGGACGCGTCTCAAACTCCACTATCACACTCGCACAAGTTTTATTCGCAGCACACTCGCAAGCAAAATAACACAGTTCACCGACGCACGGTAGCAACACCGCTGAAAGGTCGAACGAACGACGATAGGTCGATGTTCTTCAAAGCAAAAGGGACCTACCCGGTCCGGACAAGCGTGGTTGTACCAAAAGAGTCTACCCAAAATGCGATCGAAAAATGGTAGATCTCTCCCAACAAAAATACGGGGCTCGCCAAGCCCTTTCGGAAATAACGCTTAAGATAGATGCAAATCAAAAGGAAAAACAACGAAGAATCTAACGATTCAAATCCAATGCGAAAAATCTTTCCGGCCACTAGACTATCAAGAGAGAATCACACTTTAGTGGAATGGTTCGTTACCCAAGTCGGAATAGATGATTCCGACTACCTTCAAAGGATCACTCTTCCGCGGTTCCGCCGGAGTTGTGATGGATGGAAAGATAGATCGTCTGCCTTGGCCTCTTCACACCGATGTCCAGATTCTTCATCGTTGAAGGAGACTTTCCTCGGATAAAAGTCCAAGTGAAGAGGGGTGGCCGTTTTCTTCTTCAAGGGGTGCTCGGGTGGAGGAGGAAGATGATCGGCCGGCTATGAGTAATGGAGAATGGTTGATGTAGAGGGAGAGGAGGAGGCGGCTATGGAAGAGGGAGGAGAGGGGCGGCCGGACTTGAAGTGGAAGAGGAAGGGGTGGCGGTTTTGGAGGAGGAAGATAAGGGAGGAGAGGGTTGGCCGAATGCTTAGAGAGAGAGAGAGGGAAGGAGGGTGGCGGCTAAGAGAGGTAGAGAGATAGAGAGAACTTTTGGAAAGATTAGGGTTAAGAGTTTTTCTTCATTCAACTTGACTTAAACAAAACACTACATACTTATATATAGGCTTAACTCCAAGTCTTGGCTATATGTAGCCCAAATAATATAACACACTCCATTGCTACATGCAGCCCAAATAAAATAACATACTCCAAATGATTAAATAAAGAATGCTTAAATATAAATGCTCTCAAGCTAATAATAAAAGAAGTTCAACTTGTTATTTGTCTTGCGCCGAGGGCGGAGATTGTAGCGCCGCTCCATACGAACGCCATGGCGACGCGAGTCCTTTGTTAGAGACGAAGGAGGGTCGTCCGTTAGCGTACCATCATCAAAAACTTGGGGGCCGTCGTCTCCACCAGGATGGGTGCTGTCCTGATGCAGCATGGACACGTTATTGCTTATGCTTCGCGATAGTTGAAGAAGCATGAGCATAACTATCCAGTACTTGATCTCGAACTCGGGGCTGTGGTATTCGCCCTTAAGATGTGGAGACACTACTTATATGAGATTCATTGTGATATCTACTCGGATCAAAAGAATCTCAAGTACATTGACACGCAGAAGGATCTGAACTTGCGCCAGAGGAGATGGCTAGAGTTCCTCTGGGATTATGATTATGAGATGCACTATCACCCGGGGAAGGCAAATACAGTAGCAGATGCTTTGAGGAGGAGAGCCGACACTTCTGGACCGGAGCCTCGGGTGATGTCTATAGAGTTGCTACACATGATGGAAGATATGCATATCACCACTGTTTCGGATGCCGAGCCAGTGGTGTACCGAGAGTACCTGAGCTCTTTGATCAGTGATGATGATATTCGAGTGCACATTGTTATACATATGAGACTGGATACTGCACTAGAGCCTATTTTTAGCGCCCTAGAAGGGGGCAAGTATGAGGATTACACGCTGGAGGATGGTCTCCTTCGATTCCATGGTCGAGTATGCATACTAGCAGGAGATGTTATCCGGGATGACATACTCAGAGAGGCACATTGCTCCAGATACTCAGTGCATCCCGGCATCACCAAGATGTGGGCAGACTTACGGAGGACCATGTACTGGCCTGGGATGAAGAGGGAGATCACCTATTTTGTGATACACTGCGAGACCTGCAAGCGCGTGAAGGCAGAGTGCAAGAGCCCGGGTGGGTTATTACAGCCACTGCCAGTCCCAGAGTGGAAGTTTGAGGACATTACTATGGATTTTGTACACGGACTGCCTCGCTCCCACTTTGGGCACAATTCCATCTAGGTCATTGTAGACAGACTAACCAAGGTAGCACGGTTCATTCCGGTTAGGAAGGATGCTCCAGTTGCAGTTTTGATGAGAGTGTTCGTGGAGCAGTTCATCAGATATCATGGCATCCCTTGGTCTATTGTCTCGGACCGAGACGGTCGCTTCACTTCCAGGGAGTGGAGGGCAGTGCATGCTTACTTGGGTTCCAGACTCACTTTTAGCACTGCTTTCCATCCGCAGACCGACGACCAGACAGAGCGGACAAATAGGACTATGGAGGACCTGCTTAGACTATGCATATTGGATACAGGGAAGCCTTGGGAGAGGCTGCTACCATTGATTGAGTTCTCGTACAATAACAGCCACCAGGCTAGCATTGGGATGGCTCCATATAAGGCACTTTATGGGAGGAAGTGCCGGACACCGCTATCTTGGGTTCAGGACATGGATACTCGAGCTCTTGGTTCAGATTTTGTGGAAGACATGGAGGATCAGATTCGTTTGATCAGGGATCGGCTACTAAAGGCCCAGAGTAGGCAGACAAAGTATTATGATGCTCGGCACCTGAAGGTTGAGTTCCAGGTTGGAGACAGAGTTTTCCTGAAGATTCGTCCAGTACACGATGTCTCTCGGGTGCGGAGGCACAAGAAGCTCAGTCCACGATACATGGGGCAATACTTGATCCTGGAGCGGATCGGCCCCTTGGCTTACCGACTGCAGCTGCCACCAGAGTTGAGTACCTTACACGACGTCTTCCATATCTCTTCCTTGCGAAGAGCTCTCCTTCGGCCGGAACAACACATTTATACCACAGCCGGACCAGTAGCGCCAGACATATCAGTTAGATTGGAGCCGATCCGGATTGACGATACGGCTGTCCGAGTGTTGCGGAAGAAGAAGGTCCCTCTCGTGAAGGTATTGTTGTCCAACCATGGACGGGAGGAGCATACCTGGGAGCCGAGGGATCTGATGTTGGAGCAACACCCGGAGTTATTTACATCAGGTACATTTTAATTTATGCTTAGAGTTTCTTATAATTCTTGCAAGTAGAACCCCATAGACCCGAACTTAAATTTCGGGGATGAAATTTTTTTATTTATTTATAGGATTTGTAACATCCCATGTTACTTTTAGGCCCCTTAACATAGATTTGGTTAGGCATAGGGTGGGTGTTAGGGAAATTAGCTAGGTTTGACCCTAGGTAGTGGGTTATGGCCATGTGGGGCCCACTATAGGACCAAGTCAAGCTAGGTCAAACTAGCCTAAGTAGGGATCCTAGCCACACCACAATTCCCTAACCCTAAAAACAATCTAAGTGGACCCTAGGGCATATCACTAGGTCAACACTTTGACCCTAGTTGACCCAAGTCAACCTTGGGCCTAAAGTGGTCAAACCCACACTCATAGGCCCAATTACCCTAAGTAGGGCACCCCCTTGACCCAACCGAAGTTAGGTGGTGCCATTAGGCCTATGACCAACAAGTGGGGTCAGCCCACTCACCATGTTGACCAAGTCAACCCAAAAAGTCTACAAAGTCAACAAATTGACCTAAAGAAGAAAAATAATGGCTAAGCCATTTCCCTTGGGCTAAGTCCACCAAATATGGCCCATTAGCAGCCCAAAGAGTCAAAGACCAGCCCCACACCTTTGGTTGTGGAGAGAGAGTGCATGCAAGGGGGCATTTTGGAGAATTCACCAAATGAAGGAGAGAGAAAGTGAGTTTATGGGAAGGAGGCCACTTGCCCTTGGATTTTTCTGCCCAAGGGCTTGCTGGCTGACTGCCCAGAGAATTCAGAAGGATTTGGAGCAGGGTTGGACACATGGCACCATGGGCAGAGCATACAAGGTTGAGCTCGAGCTCACCTTGGAGTTATCTCCATGTATAAACCACCTCAGTCCAAACCAGCCCCACAATTAGCTTCAGAAGGAGGAATAGACTGGAATTCGATAGCTGGAGCAAGGAAATTGGTGGAGAAACAAACTTTCGGCCAGGAGATCACTGGAGCAGCTCTACCATGGCAAACCGCCGCAAAACTCGCCGCCAGCCACCAACTCAGGTTCGTTTTGCCGCCCCTCTACCTGTACTAGCAGTCTAGATCAGATAGGAGAGATATCGGTCTCAATTAAGCCCGATACCATGAGAGGAAATGAGAAATTTCCGAGCTTTTTCTTCTTGCTCGGGATCGTCGGAGAGGCCAATTCCGGCAGCCTCACCGCTGGGAAATGCTAGCCCCCACCTCAACAGAGGTGGTGGCGACAATCGACGGCGGTGGCAGTGGCTCAGCTGGCCGGAAACAACCAGCAAAGGTGGCCCAGGATGGCTCAATCTCAGCCGTCTAGTGATTGGGGACGATGACCAGATGCCATCCATGGCTGCTTTAAGATTCGTGCAAATTTTAAATATATGTTATGAAATGAAATAAATGAATAGTGACTTTTTGTCACACTTTATACAGAGTTTTATTTGTTAAAAATAGGCCTCTTAAGGCATGTCCATTTCCTGGACCCTAAATGAAATTTGTAGGCCTTGGTCTTAACTTTCATTTTCCATCCTAAACATAAGATTTGGAGCAGTAGGGCCCCCTGTAGGGCCATTTTGCTAGGGCTGGTCCTAGGCTATGACAAAAACTAAAACTTAAGCCCATGCCAAACCAGATGTCCACATGGCCCAAAATTTGGGCATGTGCATGTCTAGGGCATATCTAGACCTTGCCAAAAATTCGGAATTTTTGGGACAACTTTTTCTATAGTATTTGTCATAATATCAAAAAATAAATAAATGAAATAATTGGAGTTATAAGAACCCAAATGGCCCCAAATTTTGGTGGCAGGTCCTTAGGGACATAATTGGTGTTTGATAAATATTTCACCAAATTTGGAGCACTGCATGTTGGGTTAATCAACTTGCATGTGTTGGCTAAATATGACCTTGGGGTGCAAATAGCAATAAATGAAATGATGTACATTCAGCCTATTTGAGGCATGCAAAAAATCATGGAATTGATTCCAGAGATTCTTTAGGGTAAATTTCACCCCTCAAATAAATTATGGGATTTTTGAGATCAAAAATCCCATTATTTGGAATTTTTAAAAATATAGTCTTTTTGGAAAATAAATTGGAAAAATAGGTTTTGATCAAGTAAAAATCCCCAAATTCTGTCAAGATAAGATGGAGGTCATAATTGACTTATGAAAATTGTATCCTTCTGTTGAGAACCTTTGGAGTAAAATGCATTGAAATTACTATTTTACCCTTATTGCAATTATTCATGAAATGATGGAAATACATATCAAAAATTTTTGGAATTATTTCTAGCATTGTATATTTGTAGGATTAGCATTGTGTATTTATCTCAAAATTTTTGGATGTACTGATAATTTTTAATTTATCATAATGTCATTTTAGTAAATACATAAGAATGGAATTTGATAGGCCATTACACTTTATAGGTTAATGAAACTCTGCCATTAGTCTTAAATTAATTATATATATGCTTTGTAATTTTCTTGGAATTTTGTCTTATGTATTCCATATACTTCATTTGGAATATGGTAATTATGTGGATATTGTATTAATTAAGGAATAAATATAAATAATCAAATGGAAATTATGAAACTCTGTAAACAGCAATATTTTATCAATATACAAGCCAAGAAAAATTCCTTAGGTCAGTGGATTATAAATTGTACTTCTTCATGTGTAAAGTGACTTGGGAATAAAATTAAATGATTTAATTAGAAACCTTAGTGACCTAGGAAAGTTATGAAAATCAACATGCTCATTTCATTAGTCCATACCACCCTAGGATAAATAATTAAGGGTTGGTGGCCCAAGAAATTGGAAGTTCGACTTCGGGGTGGTATTAGGTCATAGGCTGCGCATAGTAAAAATAAGATTATACTATAAGGCCCACCAGGGGGATAGATCGATAATTGAGCTAGAGATTACAATTAAAAGTTTAACCCTAGTGGGTAGTGTTGTCTTAGTGACGAGAGTAAGTGCAATTCATTGGGTCACAATTGGAGTGGAGGTCGGCGGAAGACTGTCGCCCTCACCGATAACAACTTAAGTCATTAGGATCGCCCAAGAGTAATAAGGAGAGTTGAGTGTGGATCATGGGTAGACATCAACTAAAAGTAATTATCCTTGCGAAAGGGAACTTTGGATTTTAATTTCATCTTGGTTCCTAGTGCCTTCGAGACCCCTTCATTGGGCATACCTTGGCAGGCCTGGGATTAACCCTAAACTACTAAGTTTAATAATCGGTAGACAAGAGTGGTATACTAGGCTAAGTGAAACGGTACACATGCTCACCCGTGATGGTTTAAAGGGACTTAGAGTCTGTTGACTACTTGCTCAACCGTGCAGAGTTGGAGGGAACTTATATGTGTTCTCACCCATGATGGGTTAGAGGGAATCAGGACAGGTTGGTCCTGCGAGCTGGAGGCTCGAGATGAAATACTTATATGTGCATAAATTAGTGGCAGGTCATGCGGTACTGGGCTAGTCGTCACACCGATAGCAGTACGGTGACCCGGGTGAGGTGTACGGGTGGAAGGGCCAGTATGTTGTTTATTACTGCGGTAAGGCAGATAATCCCCGATGACGTATACCCGACCTAAAAGTCTAGAAGATAGCTAGAAATTAGTATGCAGAGACTCTAGAGTTTACCTAGTACCTGTACAGAGGCGTACAAGAGAGGTCTAGGCCTGGTAGTGTGAATACCCTCCTAGAAAGCGGAGAAACCCGATCTGCTGCTATCGTAGCCACAACGGTGGTACCTGAGAGTGATGCTAGCTCTCGAAATATGGGAACTAAAGGTCTGGGATCTCAGAGTCGCGTGCGTGTGTTGAACTTGCATACTGCATAACCATAGTATAATCATTCATAAGTTTCATAGATCCTTATCATATAAATTAGTATGAGATCTTTTATATGATAAGTTACGATTCCATGAAACCTTAACTTATAAATTTGTATGGGCATTTTTATAAGTTAAGGTACGCTCTATGATGATAGTATAGTGGTAGTGTAGCCTTACCTTATGCTTTACTTTCAGTTCTTTTACTTTATGTACTGCACTTTACTTCTTTATACCTTGTGCTTAGAACTGATAGACGTAGAATTATATTATACACTTGCTAGTTAGCTACTGTCACCTGTTTCCCTTTTTGCTACCCCTTGTTATCCTCAACTTCGTCCTCCTGCTCGGTGCCTAGGAGTTGCGGGGCGAGGTGCGGAGGAAATGAGTTAGTCTTTTTGACTAATGGTCGGTGACCATATCATTTTAGGAGCTCGAGGAAATGGAGCACCAGCACGACGAGATGGCAGGACTTGAGGAGCAGATGCTGATACCACCTACTACCACTACTGGAGCACTTCCTCGGGTGGTATGAGTTTGGATGATTAGATTCCGCTGTTTTGATATGAGAGAGAGAGAGAGAGTTATTTGATTTGATGTACTGGGCTTAAGCACACATTACTCTTTCATTTTGCACTCATTTTTGACTATTCATTTGTGTACTTTTCATTTGCTATATATGTGATTAGTACTGTGGCTGTGGACTATGCTGTGTATACTATGTTTTATACTTCTGTTTCTCAATTGGCCGAACAGGTTTATGATCGTGCTAGCCGGCAGAATCAGCGACTTGCATTGTCGACTAACCCGTGTGTTAGTGTCACCGTAAGGCGCCGGTTCTGGGCATAAGATCCGGGTTAACTCCTCGGAAGGGGGAGTTAGATCTTACAAGGGGGAGGGGTCTTAAAAGTCTTACCCTTTAGTTTATATATTAGACTTATGTTAAGACATTGTTTGTTGTGCTTACTGCCTCTGCACAATAGGATAGGAGCAAGTCAGCATTTGCAAGTAATGTACCTGCAGATTCAATTAGGGTTCTATTTTTCCTTTCAGCTACCCCATTTTGTTGAGGAGTTCTAGGAGCAGAAAAATAA